>CM065385.1:43347500-44062500 GCA_033060915.1 Euryodendron excelsum | reverse complement strand
GGACTAAAGAATGCCGATGCCCTATTTGCGATTGGTCACTAAACACTAAAATGTTTAAAGATCACATCGGCAGCATCGTGGAAGTTTATATCGATAACATGGTTGTCAAAAGTAAGATCGGCAGTCATCATTTGGAGAACCTAACGGCGGTATTTAACATTCTGAAGCAGTACAAAATGAGGCTTAACACCTCTAAGTGTGTGTTCGGGGTCAACTCGAGGAAGTTCCTGGGGTTCTTGGTTACACACTGAGGTATTGAGGTAAATTCGCAGCAGGTCAGTGCTATACAGAATGTCCAAGCTCTGAGGAACACCAAAGAAGTACAGAAATTGACTGACATGGTAGTAGCTCTTAACAGATTCATCAGTCAATTTTCAGACAAATGCCGACCGTTCTTTCAACTTTTCAAAAAACAACAGCAATTCAGCTAGACTCAAGAATGTGATCAAGCCTTGGTAGATTTGAAAAAGTACCTAAACTAGCCTCCCTTACTTTCCACCCTATTGAAACATAAAGAGCTTTTCCTCTGCCTGGTGGTGTTAGAGCATGCGGTCAGTGCCATACTACTCTGACAGCAAGATTGGCAACAGAATCCGGTCTACTATGACAGCAAAACTCTCTTAGGGGCAGAAAATAAGTATCTACCACTGGAGAAACTAGCCCTTGCATTAGTAGTAGCGTCACGCAAACTGGTGCACTACTTCAGGGCCCACACTATTAACATTCTCATAGACCACCAACTAAAACCACTCTTAAGAAGGGCCAACTTCTCCGGCAAGATAGCTAAATGGGTCGTTGAGCTAGGAGAATTCGACATCAAGTTCTATCCACGATCAACAGTCAAGGGGCAGGTACTGGCTGATTTTATTACTGAATTCTTTGTTGAATTGCCATAGGAAAACAACCCAACACTATCTGACGATTTCCAAAATGACCACCTCCCGTTGGACCTTTGGAAAAATGCTGATCATTAAAAACTGTTTGTTGACGGAGCATCCAATTACGGGAGGGCAGGATCGGGGATAGTCTTATCACACCAGACAATATGGCATTGGAGCAGGCCATTTGTCACGACCCATTTTATCTTCTAGATCGGGATAAGGGATTTATAAGGTAAAGATATACTATTCACATACTTCCAAAATAATTATTACATCCAGAGAACATTATGTTGCTAGTTGAGATCCATAACTTTATTTTATGTACAATCCAACTAAATATTAAGGAAATTCCAACTGAAATGTGCAGTTCATTTCTCATAATCATTTCCTTGGAATCCCGTTGAAGTTTCATTTCCTGAAATTTGTCCCATGAGATAGGAGTGAGCTGCGAAGCCCAGTAGGAATCTTATAAATTTTATAAAGCGCATGTTTAAATGCAATGCAGTAAAAAGATAGCATGACACACATATGCCCCTTGTAATTCTTTTCTTTTTCATTAATACCAGGATCCTTGCAGGTCTGTCTTGCCGGGGCATCATCAAGCCCAGTGGAACCACCCTTGACTCTTCCCCTCGTCAAGATACTGGGGGCCCACCCATGATTATCTAGCCCATATCAAGCCCAGCGAAGCTGACCCATGATCGCCCCAGATCAAGCCCAGTCAGGTTCGCCCATGATATTCACTTGGGGTCTTTTCTTTCCGGTTGTTCCACCCTTATTCCTCCCTAATGATGCATGCATCTAGTGAATGTATATAATCAACAATATAATTAGCAGGAAGACGTAAAGTCAACATAGTAATTTGCAAGTTATCTGATAAGAAGAAAATAAGCATGTATTTTAAAGAATGCATAAGTTCCTACCTGAATACTATTAGGCTAGCTTGGCGATATTCTCGATTTTCGTGTCCAATTTGTAAAATCATAATCACCACTTTAACACATGCTCAATATGTGACTAAAATGTTTTACGTGTCTAAATGACCTCCTAGACTCCTCCTATAGGTTTAGTTACAAATTCATAGTTTTTCGTACTCTTGTATCATTGGTTCAGTTTATCCCGTGCTTCCTTTTATGTATTAATTATATCACCCTTTGCAAAAGAAGTTCTCCAGCTCTTTTAAATATAACTGGAGCTTACACTATTTGATAAAATTACTTATCTTAATAAAATAACCTTTCAAAACTCTTGTTCCGATACCCTTTAGTTTTTCAGTCTTTTCTCACTCATTTCTCGATAAATTTTGCCAAATTAAGCATCTATAATTATCTACTCTTCAAGCCCGATCTGATCACTGTCTCAGAATAATTTTTCATTAAGGTTGATTACTCCAAAAAGCCTTTGAAAGTTGCTGCTGCTGGAAAATTCGCAGCAGATTTTGTGTCTACTTTGAACTCAGTTTTCTTCTTCAATTTTCAACCAAATTGGGCAAACTTTGGGTCTAAATCGAATAACTTTCTGAGTCCTTTCTACCTACTGTTCCCGAATTAAAATCGGAGCTCATTTGATTTCTCAAAATGCATCCGAAAGTCACTGCCAGTGGCTCCCCTGTTACCAGGCCAGCTGTGAATGGAGTTTTATCCATGATCCGAGGTTACCCATTGTGTTTTACCACCATGAAACTCTAAATACCAATGCTAACAACATTCCCAAAGTATTCTACTAATTATAACACATGCATTTAAAGTTTTTCCATACCTGCAAGGTCAGATCCTCCATTATTTAGGTTTGCTCAAAATTGTGGTGTGCTAAAAGCCATGGCTTCCCGCTGGTTCTTGGCCATTTCTGGCATTAATAGTGCAAGCATGTCCTAAGTATGGTGTAGAAAAAGTATATATACCTTAAATCACTCTTCCTAGCTTGACCTAGCTTCTCGGAAGCCTTCTCTTCACTGGTTTCCCAAAAACAGCAGCCTTTCCCCCTTGTTCTCTCTTCCTCTCCCTCACGACTCTCTCTCTCTCTCTCTCTCTCTCTCTCTCTCTCTCTCTCTCTCTCTCTCTTCTCTCTTCTTTTTCTTGGCAGCCCACCTGGAGAGTTCTCCCCTTTACTCTATTTTCTTCTTATCTCCTTAGTTTTGCTTAGAGCAAATGTGAGAAGGCCATGGCCGAATGGCCTCCTATGTCTACTACAATGTAGAGCTCCTTGGACTGACAACTCATCGACCACTTGCTAACTTGCATGAGCATGCTTCATCATGTAATGACATCTTTTAATCCACGTGGTAGCTTGCTTGAGGAGACATGGACACGTTCATCACCACCTGTTGGAGTCATATGAAGGAAAGACTTAAGACTTCGGCAATTCATAATACATTTGTTTACTTAACCTGGAGAGAGGTTTAAAGGTTGACACATAAGATACTCTTGTTAGCTTCAAGTGATGCGAGGGTCATCATTCTAACAGCTTCTCTTTCTCAATTTCTTTCTTAGCCGGCCCAATGATCACACTACCTATGTCGTGCATGAACCAATTAAAGCTTGACAAATCATTCCACTCACATGGAACTCTCTAGCCGACCATACTCCTCCACCATATATATATCTGCTATTTTGTATGCACTTTTAGCTTGACAAATCACTTTATCCTACTAATAAAATTCTAAAATATAATATAACTTTAAAATTATCTTAACCACCGTTAATACTAACGTGTAAAATAAATGAGATAATAAGTCACACGTGCACTTAAAAATAATCACCACTACAAATATTTATCTTAGTAAAACTACCAAGGGTTTAGTAATAAATAATTCTAAAGTCATCACAAAATTAAATAAATAATTCTCAAGTCGTCACAAAATTTCAGGATGTTACACCATCAAACTGGAGTTCATTGCTTCAAATAATGAGTCAAAATACGAGGTTCTGCTCGCCAGGCTATGTCGAGTTAGTAGTGAAATCTTGATCTACTCAGACTCCCAGTTAGTAGTGAATCAGATCACAGGAGAGTACGCAACAAAGAATGACATTATGGCATAGTACCTGATCAAAGCAAAAGAATTGTTGTCCAAATTTAGCAAATATAGGCTCCACCACATTGGTCGTGATAGCAATGCTCATGCCAATGCCTTAGCAACACTTACGACAGCCTTAAAGTCACTCTCGAAGAGAACAATCCATGTGGAGACGCTAGCCAGTCCTAGCATTTATCAAGAAGAAGAGCAAGCCCTGGCAATTGAACAATTGGAACCATCCTGGATGGACCCAATCATCTTCTATCTAAATAAAGATGGACTCCCCAAAGACAAGAATGAAGCCATACAGGTCAAGCACAAAGCCCTCAAATACTGGCTGTCACCAACCAAGGAACTTTATTGAAGATTTTTCACAGGTCTCTACTTATACTGTGTTTACCTAAAAAAATGCAAGGCATCCTGTTCGAAATCCATGAAGGAATCTGTGAAAATTACGTCAGCGGGAGATCGGTGGCCCACCAAGCTATCTCACAGGAATACTGGTGGCCACATATGCAAAAGGTTGTGACCCAGTACTTGCTGAAATGTGACAAGTGTCAAAGGTTCTCCCCAATTATACATCAGCCCGCCGAGGACCTCACAACCTTAACCAGCCCTTGGCTTTTTGCCCAGTAGGGACTGGATAGTCGGGCCTTTGCCTCGAGCTCCGGGCAACAAGAGGTTCCTTATTGTGACAACAAATTACTTCACCAAATGGGTGAAGGTAGAACCCCTGTCGATCATCAGAGAAGTTGGTGCCAAGATATTTGCTTGGAGAACATAGTGATAAGGTTCGACATACCTCGGGCACTCATTTCGGACAATGGCACCTAATCTGATGGCAACATGTTCAAGTCCTTCTGTGATGAGCTCAGCATCAAGAATTACTATTCAACATAGGCCTATCCACAGTGCAATGGGCAAGCCAAAATTTTTAACAAAATTGTGTTGAACGGGATCAAGAAACGGCTGGAAAAAGCTAAAGGAAAATGGGTGGAGGAGCTACCAAGCGTCCTATGGTCTTACGGAACCACCTCGAGAAGGTTTACTGGCGAAACCCCCTTTTCATTAGCTTATGGAGTGGAGGCAGTAATACCCTTGGAGGTGAGGCTTCTGACAATTAGATCAGCAGCATTTGACAATGGACTTAACGACCAGACTTTGGCCAAAGACCTTGATCTTGCGGTAGAAAACAGAGAGGCTGCCTTGATTAAACTCACCAGATATCATTAACAGTTAAGTCACTCCTACAACAAACGAGTTTGTTCTAAAGCCTTTGTACTAGGAGCCTTAGTTCTAGAGAGATTATTGGGGGTAACAAAGAATCCGGCTGACGGAAAACTAGGCCCTAACTGGGAGGGTTACAAAATGGCATCTCAAGTCAGCGTAAGGGTGTATCGACTAGAAACTATCAAAGATGAGAGACCATTACCCTGACCTTGGAATGCCAACAACTTGAAGAAATTTTACCAATAGAATTGACTCTCATATTATGTAACAACTCAAGCAATGTCTAGTCCTTCTGAAGTTTCATACGATCAGTAAAAATTTTAAGTCATTCGAATAAATTAATTTTTCTGATACTACTCCAACACACAAAGCACTAAAGGAGGATAAAAAAAAACCAAGTGTAAAAACTTGGTGCTGGGCCATTTATGGCCAAGTCGACCAATGAAGGTCATAAAAACCAAAGTGTAAAAACTTGGTCCTGAACTATTTATGGTCAGGTCGACTAATAAAGGTCATAAAACTATGTGTAAAAATTTGGTCCTGTCCAAGTTGGGCAGGTCAACCAATAAAGGTCATAACAATCAAGTGTAAAAACTTGGTCTTAGACCATTTATGACCAGGTCGAGCAATGAAGGTCACAAAAAATCAAGTGTAAAAATTGGATTCTGTCTAGTTAGGCAAGTCAGCTAACGAAGGCTAAAATTTTTATAAACAAGTTTACAGCCAAGACCCGCCTTGACCCTACCTAAGTCAAGAAGGTCGGCAGAAAAAAGCTATAAAAATTAAAGAATCAAAAGATAAGTATCTTTACTCAGCCCAATCTAAGTCTGGTAGGTTGGCCAAGTAAGGGGCCACAATTTATAAATTGAGGTATTTATTTTCTTCGCTAAAACTAATTTTCTGCCTAAGTTTGGCAGCTCGGCGAGCAAATAACAAGTTTTTATTTTTCCAACTTATTTAGAAAGTTTTCTCTTTAGCAAGTTAGCCCAAGAGTGGTCAGAAAACTTGTTTACAGTATAAATTGACTATCTGTGAAAAAGGTACTCATAGCACAGAAAAATATATACGTAAAAGACAACAAATGAAAAAAATTATTCATTTACAAAATATGCGAAGCTTACAAATATATTCACAGAAGAAAAAGAAAAAGGCAAAGTAAAAGGTCCTAAGGCAACTCAGCAGTTGGAGGCTTGGCAAGGGGCAGATCAGCTAGAGGTAACTTGGTAGTTGGAGGCTCAACGAGGGGCAGATCAGCTGGAGGCAGCTTGACAGAATTGCCTTCATTATCTACCTCAGCTTCAGGGACAGTGTTCGCCCCTCTACCTTGAGTGTCTCCATCAGCTTCGTCCTCATACTCGAATTCAGCATCAACCCAAACAAATATCTCAGTCCAAAGAAGGGAAGATTTTTTCAGCTTTAACTTTCTTAGAGTCGACGTCCAGCCATTTTGAAAGGCGCCCTCAGTAATGCGCTTCATTTGGATCTCATATTGATCCCTGACGTCGTTAAAACCTTTGGTGTACTAAGCCTCACCCTCCTTCTTTAGCCTTTCCACCTCTAATAGAGATTCAGCCAGAGCCATTTTCACTTCGGATGCCGATTTCTTAGCCTTAGCTAGCCTAACTTTCAGATCGGTAGCCTCAACCTCAGCTTCGTCAAAGTCTTTTTTCCTTTTGTTTGTAGCAAGATTGCATTTCTGCTAGAAGAACCTGCTGATCCTTAAATGTCTTTGGGAAACCCCTGGCCTTATGATCTCTCGTGTGGAATTTATTATTCAGCCGATCGTGGTTCCGCAATAGGTTATCGTGCCAATCTTGCAGAGTACAGAATTGATGCAAGATCTCCAAACTTTGGATCGTTCCCTGCGTAGGACAAAAAATTGCAAAACTCAAATGGAAAGCTCAGCAGAAGATTTGAATCAGAAAGATAGATAAGAAAGACTTCTTACCACTATCGACTAATGGACGACGCTCGCTAGCAGATCCTCATTGTCAATTTCACTTAGCTCCCTGACATCTCCAGGTCGCACTATGGCCTGAAGAGCCCCCAACAGCTGCGTCGGCATAGTTGGGGATTGAATCCTGGATGGTCATGGCCCGACCAACAATCTTTGGCTGAGCCATGAACTCCTCAGGTATCAGCTCCTCCACCTTGCCTTTGCCCTTTGGATCAGTATCTGCTGACACATATGAGGGAGTAGCAAAATCTATTGTCTTCACTTAAGTGGCCTCCTTCTCGACAATCTTTACCAGTCTTCTTTTCTTCACTTGTTCCGAAAATACTGGAGCTTTATCCAAATCAACCACCTCAGGGGCGGTAGGAACTCCAATACCGGAGTGCACAGCAAGAGGAGGAACATTAGCATCACTAGCATAAGTAGTGACTTCAGCGATGGAAGAAATGGTGGTGACAGAGGATGAGGCCACCCCTCTCCTCTTCCTAAAAACTCTTCCTCCCAGTGTCAGGGACAGATCTCGCACCTTGAGAGCCATGTCACTTTCAACAACGGCAGTTAGAGGAACAGTAACAAAAGCGACAGGGAACGGGGGCATCAATATCGGGTACTCACCAATCTCGTGTCGACCTCCTTCTATCTTCTACGCAGTAAGAACCGGGCTAGCAACTCCGTGTATTGCCGTAAAATATTGGTACCGAACTGGGTATCCTACCAAGACGTGAGCAGCTCGCCTGATTCTGGCTAACAATCCTTCGCCCTGGTATGCCCAGGCGACGCCTAAAGGGTTAAGGTCAACTCCCAAGAGTTCAGTCTCCTTGTCCCTGACACCAAAGTTTGGTGCAAAGAAGAAATAAAAGGGTGACGAGTTAGAAATAGCAGAATTTCAGACACATAAGAGGAAAAGTTTGTACCAAATTGGGGAAGAAGTGATTGTCCTCTTTTCTGCGAAACCTTGGGGCATCGTGCTGGTGGGGCTAACTCCACTGGGATATCCTCAAATTCCTAAGGACCACTCACCCTAACTATGATGTCGTCAATCCCCTTTCCTGAGCTTGGAAGAAATTGAACCAACTCTCTGCGGCCAGTCCTGGCCCTAAAGTAATATTTATGGTGGTCTGACCAGGCACTGTTCACCTCTATTGTCGTGTAGCAGTAATCAAACTCGTGAAGCCCCAAGTTTAGACCTAACCGCTTATTTAACTCAATCACTCCCATCACTATCCTATAGTCATTTGGTGTGAGCTGAATTGGGGCGATTTCGTAATAATTGAGGATTTCAGTCAGAAAGGGGTGAATGGAAAAGCGGAGTCCTCCCTCCACAATGGCAACGAGAGGGAAAAGAGTCCTTTCCTCAGTTACTACCCAACCATCGCCCTTAGGATCGATCAACCTAATGTCTACCCCCGCCGAAAATTCATATCGGGCCTTAAACAAAGCAATACTATCGGAAGAGTTAAGTATACTCCTAAGGCGTGAACCCATTTTGGATTGGGGACGAAGAGTTCTAGAGTTTCCTAACCGGAGACACAATAAATGAATGAGAAGAAAGGCAGAACTTATAGAGTTGCTATTTTATCGAAGGAAACAGGTGCAAAGTTAGGGATTATTCTGCGTTCGATGGGTAGACACAATCCTTTTGTCTGCAGAGAAAGTCAAGACCGCGGTAATGGGTTCGAGTTACTTAGTGGTCATGTCTCATTGAAAGAATTATGATGATTGACGTCGTGCATCGAATAGCAATGATACACCAGCCCCAACCTTGATGCTATGGCTAGGGGGCAATTGTGGGTTAAGAAATTCTAAGCCTAGCCCATCAGGGTAGGCCCAATAAAGATTAAAAAAATTTATTTGGGCTTGTAACAGTCCAAACATCATCAATACAGCTCAGGCCTATATTCCCGAGATTAGTCCAAGTCACAAGACTTCTCAGTCCAAAAAGCTGGGGCACTCACCAGGGATAACTCAATACTCGATTATCAGCATTTAATGCTGAGCAGAACTGCATTTAATGCGGAAAAGATATAGCTTGCGATAGCTATCCTCACGTTCGGTCCGTCGAACTCGAGCATGGCGATAAAAGTGAGTTTATGTCTGATCAGCCAATTCAGATAGGTCATGATTATCAGAGTAGACTTAATAGAGAGAGTTACACTATAAAGACGAAGGCCTCAAGAAGTAAGGTATGGACAATTAGATTCAAGCATACATAGTCTTTTATTCACTTCATTCTTGATTAAGATTGCTAACTTAAATGTTAGAGTGTGATTGGCCCAAAGTGTGAGACCTCAATCTTATAATGTCAAATATGTAAAATTATGTGGGTACATGTGTGTGTAATTTACTTACTACAAAGCTTATCATACCTCATTAGCCTTAATATGTTTTTACTTAAAGTAAGAGTACATTAGTGTGAACCAATAGAGGTGTGGCATGTAGCATGGAAGTGGTGAGGTGGGGGAATGTTGGGGGATACCTAAGGATGTGATCTACATTTACCTAACAAGTTAATTGGTTCAAGCAAGGCAATAGGAATAGGAATAAATGAGATGACCTATCACGATACATATGTGTGTGTATTTAGTGTCATCATCACAAGACTTCTCAAGGCCTATACATGCACACTATCAAGCCATTTGATTACACAATGATATATTAGGAGGTGAGATGTATAGTAGTATTGTTTGTAGGAGAAAAAAAAAAAGAAAGAAAGAGTGGAAAACTATTCAGCCAATGTGCACACTTCCACTTTGGCCATTTGGCCAAAGTGCCTTACACTTCATATAGCATATAGAGAGGAAAGAAAGAATGAGAGAGGAAAGAAAGAAAAGGAAAAGTCAAGGGGGAGGGCTGTTCATACGTGTATATATATATATATAGAGAGAGAGAGAGAGAGAGAGAGAGAGAGAGAGAGAGAGAGAGAAGAGAAAGAAAGAAAGAGAGAAGAGGAAGAAGAAAGAAAGGAATAGAAGGAAAGAGAAGAAAGGAAAAGGGAAGAGAGAAGGAGAGGCAAAGTTGAATTCTTCGCCTCAGGTAATTATTCTCCTGTTAATTGTCAAGCTCCTATTCTTGCATACATGTAGATTTAAGCTGGAAAAAAAGATTAATCATGGTTGTTGCCCAGAATCTGGGCATGAGCAACCACTGTCAACTCTGTTTTCAAAGTCTTAACGAGATTTGATTTAAATTCTGAGACTATATGTGGAAAGATCTCAAAAAATTACTCGAGTTAGATACAAAATTCATCTGATTTGGTTAGGAATTGAGAGAGAAACTTATGTCCAAAGTTGGAAGATTTATGTTGCTAAAATCTGCAAAAATAGCTACTTTCAGAAGCTGTTTGACCTTGTTAACAATCTGATCTGTAGCTGAAATTTTACACACTTGAACTTTGAGATCTTAGAAAAATTTGGGCTTTGGTTTCAGTCAAAAATGTTTTATATTCGAATTATGGTGGATTTTCAAAGTTAAGCTGCCACTGTAGAAATCTAATGCCCAGATCTGCCCAGATCTGTAATCTCTGGTTTGACAGAGCATTCGACCAAGTTAGAGTAGTCCAAAAATTATGAAATTTTTATTGTATCTAGTAGAACAATTGATGATAATCTGTACCAAATTTCAGGTTATTTCGATATTTTTTACCTGTGCTACTAATTTATCAAAGATAGAGCATCTGCTGCTGAATTCGAGTTTCTACAGCACTGCCCTATTTTAAAAAATACCAAATAAATACTTAGGCATGTTCAAAAAATGTAAAATTTTGTCTGGATACTCTGTGAGATGCCTATGTTGTATTTTTAAAGTTTTAGAATTTTTGGGTATAAGCTCACGAAATTATGTTTAGATTATGAAGCCTGTGTCAGTTGTGACAGATTAGAGGACTTAGTGTATTTTGGTATTTTTTAGCTCTAGCATTCCATTGGGAGTTTAAGTGAGGTTATGTATACATTATATTGATTATGATTGCTGCAATTCCTAAACTAACACGGTTATGGTGGTAGGACTTAACGGAGGGCAAGATCCGTCAACATCATTCAAGGAGTGATCGTGATCGTGGGATGTATACGGTGACAGATGGGATCTAAGATATTCATATTCATATCGAATGAATATATTGTGTGTAATATTATCTATATTGGTGGTAATTATGTAATCTAGGATAGTCATATTCATATTGAATGAATATATTGTGTGTAATATTATGTGTTGATTGTGATATACTTGTATTGTTGGTGTTGATTGTAGGATTTAGGATAGTCATATTCATATTGAATGAATATATTGTTTATAATATTATGTGTTGATTGTGGAATCTAAGATATTCATATTCATATCGAGTGAATATATTGTGTGTAATATTATCTATATTGGTGGTAATTGTGGTATTTAAGATATTCATATTCATATTGAATGAATATATTGTTTGTAATATTATATGTTGATTGTGAGATGCTTGTATTGTTGGTGGTGATTGTGGGAATTGAGATAATCTTATTTATATTGAATGAATATATTGTGTTTAATATTATCTATTGGTGTTAATTGTAGGATTATGCAATTTATGATGATGTTATTGATATTGACTTAGATGTCTTACTATCTATATTTTTATATTTTTTTTATCTTATTATGAACGTTAGTGTTGATTGTGACAGTCTTATTCATATGGAGTTGCTTGATTATTATGTATATAACATATTATTTATGAGGTTATATAGATGTGGTGATAATGATGAGGTTATATATATATGCGGTGATATTGATGAGGTTGTATAAGAGGTGAAGGTGAAATTGTATTCCATCCATATTGTATATTTTGCATTGCACTGGAGAGAGTTAACCGATGTGGGATTAACCAAGGCTTAATCATGGTGGACTAGCCTAGGGGTGCCACGGTGGGCATTCCTTGATAATGCGCCATCGATATATTGGGTCAACGTTATCTAAATCGCGCGCACATGTGGGTGTTTTATGCATTGCATCACAAGAGACATTGCATCGCATGGAGTATATTACATTGTTGGTAGTGATGAGAGGAGGTTTACATATTGTTGATGTTGGTATTTTATAGAGGAGTATATATCATCAGGTGATGGATTATTCATTGATGGCTAATTCTGTGATTGTATTTATCATTCTTTATGAGTTTGATTATCTATTAGGAGCACGTTGACTTTTAGCTCACATCCACACAGACTGTTTTGACAGGTAACGTGAAGATGGCGGTTCGGTTCACTGTAGTCTTGGTCCTTGCCATGATGGCATTTATGTCGGTGTTAGGATGTTAAGTCTTGGGGCTTGGGAGAGTTTCATTGTCATACATTCGATTTCTTAGTTATGTTTTAAATGGGACGTTGAGTCTTGATGTAATATTTTTTATTAACATGGTACGATGGTAGAGCATTTGGAGGATTGTGATGATTTGTGTCTTCCTTTATGTATATTGGGGTGTTTATTATATTTCTTCCTGTTATTATATTCCGCTGCGTTCGCTTTTTCGATTAGGTGTTAACATGTCGTTTGCAAGTACGGTGACTTGTGCGATCACGCCTCGCCTAATGTGACATAATTAATGTCTAATTAGGTTGGGGTGTGACACAAAGAGGGTCGATTCATTCTAACTCCTTTATCTCCTTACAACAAGTTGGTGCTCTGTGATACTGATTCGACTGATCGGCCAGGCCTTCCCAGAAATCTCACTTACAAGTGCATTGTCTGCAAATTGATCCTCTATAAGGTTTTTGCGGCTAATGCCTTACAGGAAGAAGAGAATAAGATTTTACTTTCTTTTTACAAAAGATGACATGGCAGCCTTCCACCTTGGCAATCCATGTGGCACAAGAAGCAACAAATTCAGAATTAATTTGGAGAAAGTGTTAGATTGGGAATATTTTTCAAACATAATGTTAATTTGGCAAAGAACTCTAAAATTTATACCAAATGATATAATTGAAAGAGAGCCATTATGTGAGAAAGAGGTGAGCCTCAACGGTTGCGCTTGCAACCCCCATCAGGTCTAAGGTTCAAACCTTGGTAGCCTTGCGCAACCCCTCATCAGTGCAACCCCTCATCCGGTCTAAGCTTCAAACCTTGGTAGCCTTGTGCAACCCCTCATCAGGTCTAAGATTTAAATCTTGGTAAATGCACCCTAACTAATAGTAAAAAAAAACAAAAATAAAGAGCAAGAAAATAACAAGAAAAGAAACTCTAAATGCGGCGTAGGCCAACGTTTAGGGTCGGAAACAGAGGGGCAACATATGAAGCTTGGCTCGGCTCGGCTCATGTAAGTATTGTGAATGGAATTGCCAGAAGTATTGAGCTTTAGTGACATATACAACAACTTCAGCTCATTATGCATTAAGTCATTTTTCAAATTAAATTAATTTATGTTTTTTTATTCCGAAGTACCAAAAAAAATTTAAATTGATTTTTTTTATTTTATCCTATTTTTTGGGTGGTGCTATTTAATATCACTTCAACCAACCCCATATCTTCCCTTTTTGAATATTTTGTTTCTTTTGTACAGTCAGGCGTTGAATATTAGGAGTCATAATTTGACTTAGAATCTTACTCTTCACTGAAGTAAAGATCTACTCCTGGGTTAAATGGTGAAGCATAATTCATGTTGATTTAACAACGCTGATTTATATTAATTTGCTTCATAATTCTCTAGCGAATGACCCCGCAAAGAAGGGATTCTAATTACAAACCAAAGCAATTCTGCCAAAGCTAAAAATTGAAAAAAGCCCACAAACTTTTATAATAAAGGGTAGTGGCAATACTTAAGACAAAAGACAATAATCTGATTTTAAGCACAGACATCAGGGTTGGCGAGGAGGTAGTCTTCCACAACTTTGTACATCCCCATAGCCTTGTCTTTGCCAGCCTTGATATCCTCCTCCTTAAGCTCAACGCCAGCCTTTGCGTGGTAGTGGCTCGTGGTCTTGCAGACACTTCCTGCACCCGATGCCTCAAACTTGACCTCATAAACAATTGATTCCAGTGTCTCTCCTAGCACATCTCCCTCAATCAAAGTGTACTTGCATTCGTAGTTGCTCGTGTCAAGAGCATCCATCCTGTGCTTCAAGTACTTGAAATGAGCCCCTGCAAGAACATAGATATTATATATGATACATGCATATATATATATATATCTATATATCTAAGTTGTATGTATATATTGAATTACAGACCTTCAGGGAAGTTGGTTTGTTTAATGGTGCCGACGCCTCCATCGCCTTCAATAAGCTCAATGCTCTTGATGGAAGGCACAAGCTTAGGGATGAGGTTGTGGGCTTCAAGGACCAAAGCTTTGAACATCCTTGCCGGAGGGACTGCATAAGTGAACTCCTGGGTAGTAGAGGTGACACCCATGATTGCTTTAGAGGTAGATTAAGAACAAAGGTCAATTGGGTTACGAGGGAGATGTATTGAGAGTTGTGAGAAGTGAGAGGAGTGAGCATCGCAGGTATTTATAGAGTGATACGATGGCGTACGGGGAAGTAACTTCGGGTGTGGTGTAGTACAAGTCGGGGGTCCAATTTTAAAATATCCGAAATGTAAATAGTTTTGTGTCCAATTTCCCAAATTTAAAAATGGGAAGGTAAACAGTCTTGGGTCAACTGTCAAAGCCCAAATGGGCCCGGCTTCTAGATGATTGACCGTTGTAGCCAAGAATCACGGCCGTTAGGCCCACAACAAGGAAAAACGGGCCTTTCGAAAGCTCATAGAGGACCCACCACTTAGAAAAAGAAAACAAAATGAATAAACTGAATCCTGGCTTGACTCAGTTGCTGGATTGAGGCATTTGGAACTTGTCACGACGCTGAAAAATAGCAGTATAGCACTAAAGTCCTGTTTCTAAATCAATGCCAAGGAAAAATACATACATGTGTTCAAAAGTATATAGATAAGTTCATTGACTCAGATGCCAATGCATCAGAAATTGTCGTAAAAGAAACCCATCAGGAGGAGTAAATATTGGATACTCAATAAATTAGAATAACATAACCAGATAAATTCCAATTATCAGGAATATTAAATTTATATTTTAAATTTTTTCGCCTAAAACAATATGATTAGGATTTCAAACACTCATATAATGCGTAATATTAGTTTGTTGTATTACATCAACATGATAACATGATACTACTGTTGTATCCAATATTTTCTCCACCAAGGGACAAGTTCATTATCAATCCTTCAAATAAAAAATCAGTGCTCTAGTTCATAGAGCTTCATAAGATGCAGAACACTTCATCAATGAATGAAACAGTAGTACGGAATCCAAATTGTCAGAGCTCTCCTCTTGAGGTTGATAACAACAAATACAGGCAACTAGAATTATTGCTGCATTGACATATGTATAAACAAAATAAAAATATACAAGACATTAAGCAAAGAAAAAACAAAACAGAAAACTATACTATAAACCCTCACCTCTCTCACACGCTCACCCTCAGACATAGAAATTAAAAACTTGTACAAAAAATTAAAAAATTTCTGCTACATACGATCTTCCCTACTTCTTATTCCCAGTTTTCCGTTTAGCTTCCTGCCTCCCACTCCGCTGAGAAGTGGGGCCAATGCCATTGGACAATTTTTGTAATTGCGAGGGACCTAATTTAGGAATCACATTCCGGCTGCAGAAGAACAAGTAGTTAGAACTTTGAAACATTTTAAAAGGACAATTTCAGGTAGACAGAACTAGAAAGGAGAGAAGAATATACAGATGCTAAATCAATAGCTTCACCTTAGTTCTGAGCTCTTGGCTGGCTTTGGATTAGATTTCTGGGACTTCGAGCCAATCCCGTTAGTTAAGTTGGTAAGTTTGGCATGATTGAATTGCCAAAGGAAATCAGGCTCCGATGTGTCACTAGTGCCAGCATCAAGCTCATTCAAATCATCAGTACTAGCAATGTCAAACTGGTTGCTTCCTGTGAATATATTATACGATGGTTCCGTGTATAGTTTGGAAGAATCTGAGAGATATTTCTGGTAAAAGACATCAGACAATTGTCCATTGTCTGCTTCCCAATGTCCTAAAGGGTGGTGAACTCCATGTACATCTTGCTTGTTCACCATGACCTTATCTACCCACTCTCCCAAGCCTGTTTCTTTATCATCCTCGCTGTAATTCTGACCAGGACTACTGACTGGAGGCCAGGGAGGTGAATTTCCTAATAGCTCATCAAGATCAAAACTTTGCCTCTTTTGTCTCAATGCTGAGTTATTCCGGACCTACAAAAAAGTTTACATCATACATGACCTCTAGATATACAGAAATGACCGAGCAAAAACAAGGAAAAAAACTAGATAAGAATTAATGATTATAGTTACCTCATATAACCTAACTTAAAAGTATTTCTCATTACTGTTATACAAAAAAAATTGTTATAAGCATCCTTCGTAATTTCGATGATATTTCACAATGGTCAAAAACAGGATGGTTTCCTGCCCCACCGCCACATCTGTATAGAGTCATAAAACTAGTTTTCCAATGGAAGAGTTACTTGGACATTAGATGGTTCAAATTTTGTAAGGAAAATTCTATTCTTATAGATTTTTTACCATAATGATGTGACAAAAGCATTTTTTTATAATTCAAGCCACCTTGATGCCCCTTGTGCTTTAAAATGATAAGATTAAAAAATGCCACATCATTCTGTATTGAGTTTCTGTACAATTTTCTGTCTGAGCATTATTCAATTTGTAAATATTTCACTGAACTTGGTGATAGGCGTCCACATAAAAGAAAACTTCACAAAATAACTTGATAAGAATTACTCATAGTAATAACTACATAACAAGGTAAACAATCAAATGTTCGTGCTTAGTAATTGGTATTCTATTACTGGAAAATCAGTATTCTGCCAATAAATATATGTTCAGATGTTAATATTCAAGTTTAGCATGCAAGGTCAATAAGAGAATGAGATGTTTCATTATATCATAAATGGAAGATGTTTACCTCTATATTGCCTACATCCCCCATTGGTTTCCTGCGCCTTTTCTGATCAGCCAATATATCTCCACTCTGTGGGCTAGGATGATAAGGTGAGGACGCTATGCCACATGGGCTACCAGATACTTTCTGCTGCATTGGCTCCAATTGCCCTTCTTTCCTTGTCAAGGCTTGTTTAAGACTAGCAATCTGACATAAGAATTCAAGTTTTTAGTGAAATGAAAGAACTAACAAAGGTTCTTCTATAAGAATAATGGGGAGGTATACACGTAATCAAAGAGAATGTACGAACCTGCTCTTTGAGCTCTTTAACATCTGCACTATCTTTGTTTACTTGGGCAGCACCAAGTTCAACGGTAGCAACTCGCTCGGCAAATTTGAGTGTACTTATTGTTTCTCCAATAGCATTGGGCTCGGGGCTTATGTGAACAAACATTAGTGTCTTTGCCTGCCCTCCTAAAATGGAAGCACAATCCCAAAACATAAACAGAAGATAGATTGAGCAACAAAAGAGAAGGTTGGAGTTCCCCTTCACTCAGTAAATGCATACATTAAGTCTTACCCAGTGAGTCTTGGAGCAACTGTGTGAGTTTGCTGTTCCTGTAAGGGACATGTGAATTCTTCTGGGCGAGGGAGTAAATCACATCACCCAAAGCAGAAAGAGATTTGTTTATATGTTGTGCCTCTTTCAGCCTGTCTCCTGTTGCTTCAGATTTGTTTACCCTCTCACTTCCTGCCAAATCAACCAAATGCATACAACCACGAAGAATAGTTCCAGATGTCAAGTCCCTTCCTTGGACATGAACAGTCAAACAACTGCAAATTGGTTAATAGCAAAGTCAGCAATATCAAAGGATATGCTTAGAGACATGCATAAAGGAATAAAACCACACCTATGAGAGCGACTACTACGGTCATTGAGGGCTGTTGCACCCACTGCACGATTCCTTTGTCCCAAGTTCATCAAATTAATAACATCAGATGTTGATGACACTCGAACAAGGCTTGCCTCTGGTACATTGAGTCCTGTCTGAGAACTGTTGCGGATCTCTAATGTGTCAAGGGATTAAGGAAACCCTGAGAGGTGCAGACAGGTTGTGGAAGGAGTAAAAATAAACCCAGGTTATGATGCCAATGAATTGTTGCAAACTAATAGT
This sequence comes from Euryodendron excelsum, assembly GCA_033060915.1. Lineage (NCBI taxonomy): Eukaryota > Viridiplantae > Streptophyta > Magnoliopsida > Ericales > Pentaphylacaceae > Euryodendron > Euryodendron excelsum. The sequence continues at coordinate 44,044,301 of CM065385.1, read as the reverse complement.
TATAGAAGATTCATATGTTTGAATGACAATTTGAAATCTTATTATCTCCAGACAATTTGGATCAGGACAATTACAGAGGCCCAGTCTGAGTTTTAAGAACATGCATGGAACAAAACCAATAACTATTGAAGGATATCTTTTGTTAAGACCATCAGTAACGAGGAGATCTCTAACTTGCTCATTGTATATCTCAATCATCTGAACAGAAACGTCATAGCGGAAGGTGTTCTTTCTTTGTTCTGCCAGAAGAAACAAATCACTCAATGCCCTGTAATTTACACCTTGATTTTGCTCTGTGAGATCCTCAGGTCCAGTCTGGATGCACAAAAAATAAAGCCATCAATTGCTTGTTTGATTAACCAAAGATCTCTTGCTATAAATTATCATTTTTTCAGAAATAAATGTTTGTATATCTCACCATTGTATACGTTTTTCCTGATCCAGTTTGGCCATATGCAAATATACATACATTGTACCCATCAAGAACAGATCGAATCAGTGGTTGAGTATCTGAAAAGACCTCCGCTGAAATACAAGAGGAAGGAATAGAGTTAGAGAAATGCTAAAAAGTATGGATCCATAGAAGCCCAAAAACAGAACCTTACCAACCTTGGGTTGCAGAGGGCCCAAAAACTTTGTTGAAGTTGAAGGACCTACACCCTTTTCCGCTCTTTGATGGTGTAGTAATAGTAATTATTCCCTCTTCAATATGATCCACAGTGCTTAAAGAGTTTGATTGTCCACCCAAGAAAGGTCTAACTCGACAGTAAACCCTAATACTTCCTAATTAAGAAAAAATAAGAATTATTCAATCCATTTGATGATTTGGATAGAATTCAAAAGCACGTGTGATAATTAGACTTTTAAGAAGCTAGTAATGCTACCCTTAAGGTCCTGCACTTGATTATATAGCCTGCGGTTTTCCTCGAGAACTTTATGATATCCAGAAGCAGCATGGGCGAGGCCATGAATATTCACGCCTGTCGAACCAAGAATTCAAAATAAGATAGAAATTCTTCTAAAATTCAAAAACCCCACCCCAACCCAAGCAAAATAAGAATATTCATTAATTAATTAGAAAAATAAATAAATAGATACAAGAATCAATCTAAATTCCTACCAAGACTTTGGATGTCCTCGTGGAACTTCATTTGCATGAACTGCATACCAGCTTTTGTAGTGTGAAGAGTTTGTTTCAGCTCCTGTAGAAAAGCAAATTAACATTAATGCAGCCATATAGACAACTACAAATAGAAATGATGACGACAAATAGCTAGGTCATACCGTAATCTCTCTATTCTGTCGTTCAAATATCATCTGCTGTTTCAGTATTTGTCTTTTTGATTCCTCATCGGGGATATACACTTTATGAAAGCGTTCTTCATTCTTTAACTGCATAAAATTCTTCTCTTCTATCTATTTCATTCCATAAACAGAGAACGAAAAATGGCATGCCATAGATTGAATTCTAATTCAGAAATGTTAAAAACTTGCATTAAATAAAGCTAATGACCAACAAATACCTTTATATCAGTAGAAACATGCTTCAAGAGAGATTTGTTGCCCTGAGAAATGACTACATCTTTTGAAGTTTTCTTCTGTTGTAATAGAATATGGAAAATTGAATAAATAATAAACATAATTAAAGAATGCGACTTTAATTACCCAAATAAACTTTACTGAGTAACCAAAACCATTCTTCCAAATGGTTCTTACAGACATCAACTCTATACCTATTGTTAATCGTCAATGCACAATTATGAAAATTCTTTAGCTGATAAGCAGCTCCCGGAGCACTTCAATATCTTCTGTAAAACAAGAATTGGTTGTACTGATAACAACTCACCAACTCAGTTTGGCCTGCAATGCGATTCTCAAACTCCTCCACAACCTTAGTTAGCACGGACTCCACCAGCTGTTGCAAGCAGAAGAGAGTTATTGCTCGAATGGATGATACTAGTACAATGGTGACAGTGTTGGTGGTTGTCATAAAGCAGCAGCAGTAACAGTGAAAGACTCATAACTGGTATAATAATATAGCACTCCTCAGACTATGAGCATCTTTCTTCTTTTCTTTTCTTAACCATTTATTCTTTCTGGTAGCTTCTTAACCAGTTGTTAAATTCTTAAAATAACATAAACAAGTGCAAAAGAATGAACAATTGGCATCAAATGATGGTGTCTCCAAGTTGGAAGCCACCTGAATATTGGTTATAGGCTCATCTGCAGGGGCACCACATGCTTATAATAATAGGTGGATTCACAAAGCTTACAAGTGCACCATAGTATAGCAGACCGTAAATCCCCCACCACCCCCAGCATGATTACAGAATTTCTTCTAGACCAAATAATCTGATTAAGGCACTAAGGAATTAACAACTTACTGTTGGAACTTCTTCAGGCTTCTTATCTAACAGAACTGCACGAACAAGCATACTCAAAGAAGAACTAAACTGAAAAGAAGCACATGAAAAAAATAAGTCATTCTTCTCATTCAAACATGACACAGCAATCACAGATATATTTGGCTATCATCAAGTTCTGAACCTTGTTATCAGAGTTGAGGTCAGGGGATGTAGCATTCAAAGATTTTTCACCCATTGACAAGTTCCTTGACAAGGAACCTGTGAATGGATCTGAATTCTTGCGCACAAAATACTTTCCAGATGTCGCAGGTTTTAGATTTCCCCCAAATTTCCATGCGCCATTCCCACCTGTCTGTTTCCAGTCACTGTAGGATTTAAGTGCTAGGACACAATTCACAACTCTTGCAGATTTTCCTCCCTGACAAATTAATAGAGGACATGATAATGCCACCAATTTCTAGAAAGTTAGTATACATAAGTCATGAGAATGTTTCTTGAAAAACAACAATACATGCAAGATCTTAGTAGCATTGCTCCCATAGCTAAGATACCTACTTGTTCCAGATCAGATGCCTCAAAATTAGGTAGCCCCATCTCTTGCACAGCTACAAGAAAGTTTCTCACATTTTCAAAATATTGATATGCAGACAAAGCTGCTCCATCAGGTATGAGAGCAGAATCAGGACTCTCTACAACCTGAATCAATTATGCAAATATAAATACAAAAAATTCATAACAATAGACAACTACGAAAATGCTAATTGAAGCATATTTGAATCAAATATCACCTTTGGCACAGCACCAGGTTGAATTTTATTGAGCACATTGCAAAGAATCATACCACTTCTCAAACCCAGCCTAAACTCTTCCTCAGAAGGCTCGGCTGGCAAATCTTTAGCTCCAACAAATCCAACCATCTTTCTTAGCCACCCAGCTGCCTCATACCGTCTCGTTGCTAGAGGTCATATATGGGAACAATTAGAACTCTTAAAAAGAAGGAAAGAAAAAAAAAACTATGGAAAAAAGAAAAAAAGACTCATCTGTTAGAATTCAGTGAACAACTACAGTATGCAATTACCAAAGACAGATTATTGCAAAATCTGTCTTGCAAAATCAGACAGATTATTAGAAATGAAACATTATGTCAGATGCCGCTTGGACATTATGTAGTTAATAAAATAACTAAAAAGGAAAAGGCAATGAAAAAATATGTATCACTTCCAGGTTTTCCTGCTGTTTTGGATTCCAGAAGATGGAAAGCCCATCCCAACTAAGCCAAATATCCAGCTTAATCTTTATACCCTGTGAATTTATTTGTTGATATGATCTGGAATAAAAAGTCAAACAAGAAAAAAAACCAAAAGAGGAGAGAGAATTTGATTTCTCAGATCCCAAAGAATTAAGGTAGTCCAAAATTCAAAAACTGGTATTTCAAATAGTTTCCTTTTCTGTATCCAAACAAAACGCTACAGAAATTCTCGTCTCACAAAAGCAGAGGAACTTCATCACATCATGAATACAGAATCAAATCACAACACAAAATTCAATGTCAGCACATGTAGAATTGCAACAGTATTTCTATTCATCAAAAAGATTGGAGTGCCGAGAAAGAACTCAAAGTTCCATCAACCGCTCAAAGAAGAACAAAGGGTTACCGGCTTCCTCTGCTCTGCGGGACTCCAAATCAAGACCTCTGGATCGAATCCCGTGCAGCTGAAGAACGTCCTCCACCACGGACGCCACAGAGAAAGACAATGCATCTTCCGCCGCCATTTCAAAGCTCTCCAAAAACGATCTCTCACAGCGAAATTTCGCACCGAAAGATCAAAATTCCACCATCAAGTCTCCGATTACCGCAAAAGAAGCAAATTCAAACATAAATTCTAAACAAATCAGACTTTACCGAGAAAAAACTAAAAAGAAAAAAGAAAGAAGATTACAAATAGGATCTTCAGACTCTTCAAGAGAGAGAAACTGAAGCAGAGCTACGGTTTCCGAGGCAATGATCGGAATAGAAACCGGAGTTCCAGAGAAGCAAAAAGAAAGAAAGAGAGAGAAGGAAAGTTCAAATGTGGTAGGAGTATATGTTTTCTGTTGATGTTTCTTTCTTTCTTTCCTTCCTGCTTTCTTTGTTACGTTTCGTTTCTCTCTCTTCAATTACAAAGCACCCTCTCTCTGCTTTATACTACCATCTCTACTACAGAGTCTACACCTCGAATATATCTTTACAAAAGCTACACTTCCCGAACCTCGATCCGAACCTGCAGGCTCGAAACCCGGACCTTTTTTTTTTTTTTTTTTGGTTTCTCAGGGCTTTCTAAAACAAATATCTAAATTTTAACCAAAATTGGCCCACTTGGGCAGGCCCAAATGTTTTTACAACACAATATCCGTTGCTCTTCATCCCCAAAAAAAAAAAAAAAAAGGATCCGATGCTCTTCAATTCTGGCGGGAATTCGAGTTCTTCAATTCAATTTATAAAATGGAAATACATAATCAAAATTTTTAATCAATGGTTTATAGATTGACAAATCATTAGGAGTTTGAAGATTTTGATACATTACACCAAAGTATACCTTAAACTGTTTTAGTTTCATAACGATATGACATCACTGATTTTCAATGAACTAAAAACTTCCATTTCTGCTAAAACCGAAGAGGGGCGACTCAGTTTTATAAAGGACCTAATTAAAGTGGTCGTTCAAATGTAAGCATGTTTTTAATGTGTCATACCTTATAGATTGATTTTTAGAGGAAAAGATAATAATTTATTTGTAGACAAATGCTAAGGTTTGTTTGAAAGTGTTTTTTGTTTTTGTTTTTCGTTTTTTCAAAAATGAAAACATAAAAAAAATACTAAAATAGATGTATTTTCTGATTCTATAACATTGATATAGTATTTTTAGCAGAACGATAACCTATAAATCTCATTATTAGACCATAAAAAATAAAAAACAAAAATAAAAAACAGAAACATATAACAAAAAATAAAAACTGACAGCACTTCCAAACAGACTCTTAAATTGGTGAGATTTTCACAGTTCTTAGAAATGCGTGAGATGTTAGAATAAATTTGCAATCGGCAACTTTCTGTTCTCTTTTTTTTTTTTTTTCAGTTTTTATGATTGGATATATAAATTTGGTAAGCCGTGGCTTTACTTTGGTGCCCCATCTCCAGTGATGTGTGCCCACTTTGTAAAGGAATCCAATAAATAGTGAAAAGAAGAGTTTTCATTTGTATGACTCTCACTTAGAAGTCAAATGTAGATGGTAGAAAGAAAAACGAGGCAACAAAATTGTTATCAAGGAATTGCACAACACCCTAATCATGTAGAGGAATATAAAACTATAGAATTCCTACCTTGTTTTTTTCTATGTAATTTTACTTAAGTAAACTAGTGCTGCTGAATTTTTTATGACAAGCTCCAATACTCAACTTGAAAATCAATTAAATTTGATAATCTTCATTTGACCGCGTGCATAATTTATTATCAGAACATTGTCCTAAATTTTATGAATCAATCACAAACAAAACAACACAAAAAAGAGAGGAGAAAAATCATTCAATAGGCCTACAAAGTGTTGAAGTATCAAAAATGAGGTCAATGCGTCAAATTGATGTTTTTTCCTTTTCCTCATTAATCCAAGTAAAGAACTCTTTTCCTCCCTTCTTTTCAAGTTGCATGATTAACTTATACCATCTTAACACAACTATTCTTGGTGAAATGAAGAGAGGCATTGTTCTGTCACCTAAGGTCAAGTTGCATGACTAACTTATACTATTTTAACACAACTATTCTTCATGAAATGAAGAGGAGTGTTGTTTTGTTGCTGTCACCTAAGGTCAGGTTGTATGATTAACTTATACTATCTTAACACAACTATTCTTCATAAAATGAAGAGGGGCGTTGTTTTACTGCTGTCACCTAAGGTCAGGTTGATATGGTCGTTCGACTGGAAAACAGCTTTATTGGTACAAGGGCTTTGTGTTCTTGTCTCTATTATCCATTTGAATTACCATGATTCAAATTTACTTCGCAATACAACGATGAAAACAAACTATATTGCAAAAAAATTACATTATAGAATTTAAACTAAATGGCCTATGACCAATAGAGTATTAAAGAAGGAAAAGTAAAGTATCAAACATGCTGTAAATAAAAGGTTTCATGATTAGACAAATAACATTGTTTGATTTATTCCCTACCCATTGCTTTGGTGGATTTGGTGCTTGTTCAAAGTAAGTAGGTCCTCCTAACACAAAATTCAATCTAAGCGCGAGAACTTGTCCCAAACACCTTGAAAAAGCTCATGTCAAAACCAATTGTAAGCTTGTATATGTTGAACGCTTTCCACTTAGAAAAAGGTAGTTTGAATGACTGGTTTATTGAAATGGCCGGCAATCGCTGCAGGACCACATTGTAACCGAGCCTCGACACATTTGTAGCTAAGTTGGGTCAAAATGTTTTGATGTTCCTCTACTGCTTTAGTGGATATATGTCCTAGCATTGAGTCTGACACTTCCATAACCCTTTGTTTAAAGACCCAAGATAGAAATTAGCCTCCTTTACTTAGTAATTCACCATGGCTCGACTATACATTCTAGTGTTGTCTTTGTTCGTGTTAGTTTGATATATATTATTGGGTCTATTTATTAATAATTTAAACTTTTGAGACAATTAGCAACTTAACATAGCATCAAAACTGTGACTTCAAGAAATTTTGGGTTCAAATAGTCTCGTGGAATGCATTTTCTTTTTGGTTTGTGCACTATGTTCAAATGTTGATGAATCATCTACCCGTGGACAAAACAACCTCAATGATGACAAATAATCTGCATATTTTCTTAGAATTCCACAAATAACTACCACTGACTGATGATACAAACACATCCAAGCATGTGAAAGTTCAAACTTTTTGAGTCTTTCTTCTTAGTTTGTTACCCATCAATTGTTGTTGTCTGGAGGGCTTCCCAAGTGGCTGAGGCCAAGAGACACATAGGAAGCAAAGTGCACACCTCTCTCAGCGCCTTCCTGCCTAACCTTCTTGCTTGAGTTTTAATTTTAAGGTAAAAAGATTGAAAGTAATTGTTTTTTTTCCAGATAATTCCATTCGTTAATTTTTTAAGTGGCCCACCAGTAGTAGGCAATCTGTCTTTTCAAGTGATAAATGGTTCTTGAAAGCTTAACCCAACAAATAAAATAAAAAAATGAATGGTTGTTGAAAACGGTTACCAACCTAGCTAGCTAGCTAGTTTTTTCTAAGGTCATAATGGCAAAATTAACCAATTTGACAAAAGGTCACCACGCATGACCATGGTCTTGTGATTTGAGTCCCAAGCATTGATCATTTTTTTCCCCGTCTTTCGCTTTCTTTCAATCAAAGTATCATAACTTGTAATGCAAGAAAACAATTTTTATAAAAACTAGGAGAATGTCGTATTATTTAAAATTTAGTCACCGGGTTCAGCAAGAATGAAGTCATCGTAACGGGATCGCTCGACTGTTTATGTTAAATATAAATTATGCTCTCAAATGTCTCAAACATAGGACCTATGGTACAATAATTAAGTTGTCTTGATGATGTTTAGACTAGGTAGTAAAGACCCATTAAAAAAAACAAAAAATTTCAAATGTGGTTGATATGATACCTAATAGATGTTGATATGAGAAGTAATACCAAATTAATGTTAAAGGCCACTTTTGGGTTTTTCAACATTTCATCTTGAGATCTTGAGAGCGGATGAGAAAGGCAATATATTATTAGACACCAAAAGCAATCTATTCATGTGAACTTCGAAAATTAAAAGGACGAATTAATTTTTGTTATGAAATTCTTTGATTAATCACTCACTGGAGATTATTTTTAAGTTGACTACGAATTAAAAATTGTGGTGCATTAATTTTAAGAAAAACTCTATTCCCACCCCCCTCTGGCACCCCACCTCCTTGACTTGACAATTAAAATTTTTTGCTTTTTCAATTTTGCCCATAACCCTACCCCTATACTGCAATGTTGCCATCAATCCCTTACTCTGGTTATTATAAAAATAAAAAATTTTGATAAATTTTTTTTTCTTCTACTGCCACCTCCCGGTTTTTTATTAAAAAAAATTTGATCAAAATTTTTTAATTTCTTTTTACTCTCACCTCCTGAATTTTTATATAAAAAAATTTTTATGATCAAATTTTATAATTTTTTTTACTCCTACCTTCCGATCTTTATGAAATAAAGAAATTTTGATCAAAATTTTTTAATTTTTTTAAATTTCTCTCTATTTATAAAATTTAATACAAAACTAATTCCATAATTTTTTTTTTTGAAAACACTAAAGTAAAAGAATTTAGATTTGTTTCTTAAGACTATCCTTGAGAATTAATAATGCATTTTTTACTAGTTTGATTTGTCATAAAAACACATACAAAAAATAATAACTTTTAACAGATCAATACAGTGGTAAATTCAACAATATATAAAAACATAATTTCTAACCAATATCTCCTTCAAACTCCCTTCTGAGACACCCGGTCTTCCATCCATTATTTCTGACCACAAATTCATTCGTACTATATAACTATCAATTTATCTCCTAGCTTTGATTGATACATATTAATGCCACCATATTAAGGTGGGTGATACTGGGTAATGAGGGCATAAGAAAATTTGGACGAAGTAATTGTCGCCAACACAAGCAATAACTATTTTTCACTCACTGATATAATTTTTATTTTTTAATTTAAAAAAATTAAATTAATTAAAACAAAATAAAATTAAAATAATAAAGCAAAAGTAACATATTAATGTGAAAACTAAAACTACAAAAATGACGGACCAAAAAAAGAGACGCTCCGTCCCATCATCCCAATTCCCCGTGTCAGGGGCGAGAGTAATAGCTCTTTAATTTACAATGGTAACCGGAGACGAAAAATAATAATACATCAACGAAGGGCGATGTTGTCCATTCAGGGGCTCTATGCCCTCAACGTTCAAAAAATTCAAATTATCGGTTCGGTAACAACCCTAACAGGCTTGGAGATAGTGCAGGATCTACGGGGAGCGTACGTGTAGGGTCCACTTCGAGGGCTTCCGACCAATATCTGGTTAGTTAAACGACACAAGCAAACGCTGACATGCATGCAGTCTCACTAGGCAAAAACACACAAACCAATAAGAAACTGCTACATTGTATAATCGGCAGCTGCAATGATATTAAAACCTTGCCTAGTTCTGCGCGTGGATTGTTTTGGGTTTTCGACGTTTAAATGCTTAGGTGACCACGGTGTCAAATTAGTCTTCTAGCCACCAACCTGGCGACGCGCGAGACGAAGCGAGAACAAGCTTCGCTAATCCACCCGCACCTTAAGCGCGGGACAAACATCGGGAAAAAGAAAAAAAATAACAACATAAAATTAGGCTGAGAAAGGAGACAAATTACTCAAAAATTTGATATTGTGCTTCTTAAAATGTTATTTATTTGTATAAAGAAGTCAACTTTGGATAAATTAATTATTTTTTGTTAAAATCAAATCAAACTCGGTTCGATAATTTATATAGTCTTATTCAAAGTAATTCCTTTTCAAAAAAGAAAAAAAAAAGCAATTCTTAAACCCAAAACCTTTGTTGTGTTATCACCCTTTTAAAGGGATTAATCATTTCTAATACCCAGAGGTACATAGTTGTTTAATCCTGATTGCTATTTTGCCGAGATTGCATGTTACAGTGACATTTTTCTTTATTTTTTTTTCTTTTTATGTTGTTTTTCTTTAAATATTTTAATCATAATGTACACAAACTGACCCGAACACTTTTAATTATTAAACCAAAAATATATATATATATACATACACAATACTTTCTTTCACATGGTGGCTATTAGTCCATCTATGTTTGCAGTCGCTTATGACATGATTAGATTCAAGCATTACCATTACTTTCTGGTGCAGTAATTTTTTGGTTTTGTGCCACTTCAGATTGTGAATCACATCATAACATGGAGTTTTCTATATCCCTTTGTAAATTGCTACACCTTACTAAATTATTGTAATACCTCGTCTCTTTTGGACTAAATTACTACAATACGCTGCTTTCTTTAGGAAAGTGGGAAAGATGGGTGTGATATGAACAAGCACGGGTAGAGCTATGGAATTCAGGAAAAAAACAAATTTTATTATCAGTAATATAATACTTAATTTATATATATGTATACAATATCATATAACTATATGTATAATAGGATTTTTAATGCAAATTAACTATTTAAGAAGGGCATTTATAAATTTTTAGAAGAGCCAAATTAAGAAGCATTTCATAAATTATAGGTAAAAATTGCATGTTTAAAAACTTGAATTCCTTTTTTTTTTTTTTTTTTTTTGCAAGGGTGAATGGATGTCTCCTTACTACCCTATGTCACAATCTCACATCGGATAGAAAGTGAGATATCTTGAGCCATATAAGGGAGGTAGACAGCACCTTCTAATAGCTTAAGTTTTTTGATCAGATAGTAAGCACCCGATCTATGATAAGTAGTATTAGAGCAGCCCAACTCCTGATCCGATTCTTCGCTGAGAGCTCAAGTGGAGTAAACAGGATGATCCGACCCCTGAAGAGGGTGTTGCGGATCCGGATGGGAGAGTGTATTATGATCCCATATCAGATAGGAAGTGAGAGATCTTGAACTATATAAGTAAGTAGGCAGCATCATCTAATAACTTAAATTTTTTAATCAAATGACAAACGCCCCTCCTGTGACACATATCTGTAACAATTATCCGTTGCATCCTTTTGGGTTGGCCATAAGATAGAAAAGGCTGTTAGTGGCAAAGACAGAATGCCAAGTCCCTCCTTGAAAGCTGACATACACCCATTACCAGCAAGAACAAGCACATAAAAGTCTTTTTTTCTTGAAGCTGGTGCCTCCAAAAGTTTAATCTTTGTTTTTTCTAGTATATATAGTTTGTTAAGAGAACCAAACTTTCTGGTTGTTTGTTCATTCATTCTCCACAAGCTGCTTGTGGTTAGAAGGTTAAGTTTAAGATTCAACTATACTTAATTAGAAAGGGTAACAAACTAAAAGGAAAAGGGATAATTTTTTAATATGGTGGGGGCAACTAGCCATAACCCAAATTATAAATTATGAAAGCAAAGCACTCCAATTTCTTTTAGTGGCTTTGCACTTTCTGAACCGACCAAACTATATGATGAAGGGTGAGTGATGAGTCCTTTCTGTTCCTCACATTTTCCTCCTCACCCACCCATACCACCAAATGATACTCTCTGCACTACTACTTATTTTTATTTGTTTATACTATTACATGGAGAGCACTAAATTCAATCAATTTTGCAGCTTCCATGAGCCTAGGGATCGAATCGGGTATGGGACGGGTTACCCTATACCAAACCCGTCCAAAAGTCTTAAAATCGCACCCTATGTGTATATTTATTCATTGCCATTTTTGAATAATATACTAAATAAAAAAGTCTATTTAAATAGCATTGTCTTTGAACAACAAAGCCTCCTAACTAAAGAATATCAAGACAGGTCTAGCCATTTGATTTACTGACTGGCCCTCCGAGTTGTTTTTAAGGTTCCGATCGAAGAGAAGATACAGTTCTTGGAGACTCTTTTGATGGGGTTAATGAGTTGTCATGCTATCAGATCAACCGCTTTTATTAGGACACTAAGATTAGGATGGAAAGAAGAGAAGATTTTTCTAACGAAATCCATGTGGCCCAGGCCTGAAGCTTTTTGAGGTTAAGGGGCGTGTTCTTCAAAATTTATCAATTTCATAAAGGGGTAAGATTTGCGAGAACTCCCATCTCATCTAATTAATGATTCATGCAGCGATTTGCTATACACCTAGCTAGATTAAGATGGTCCTCTAAATTGGCTGTCATGTTATGAAAGAAGAAACACGTAAGAGTGATTAGACTCTGTGAGTTGTCCATTAGGTCTTCTTTTGTGTCCGACAGCTCAACCCAAAGGCTCAAAGTTAAAGTCCAAGGGAAGAAAAAGGAGGGGAGCATTGCTCTGTCTCTCTCTCTCTCTGTACACATGCATGTGTCAAGAGTGCATGTTTCAAAAGTAAAAGAAACTTTTGTTTCCCACAAATCAAGGTTGAAATGTGTTTATTAAACATTTAACAATTCCTGGGCTGGAACTGAATTCTAGTTCAGCCAAATGTCAACCAAGCTTGAGTAATATTTCTCTGTTTTCGTCGTTCAAATATTACCAAGACTTTATTTCAGTAGGCCATAAATAAGTTTCAGACAAAAGAGAAAGGTCTTGCGCACAGGCCCAGGGTGGTAAACATCTAACTTTTAAGGAACAACGGGCTGCCCTTGTATCTCCTTCTTCCTCCACTGTGTTCTCTACACTCTCTCTCATGCATCTACTACTTTTTATGCGATGAAATGCAACTTCTTTACATAAATAAAATATAATCAAAATAAGTAATGAAAAAAAGGGGAGAAGGGAAATAGAAAGTGACTACTAAAGCTTGCAAACTAGAACAGATACTAATTTGTCAGCACTCTTAAAGAGAAACCTCCAGAACAAAATTTTAGACATCTGCATTGAACTTCACTTATCGTCATTATCATCGTCAGTATAACATTATCCGCATCATCCCTTTCCCTTGGGAGACTTGGCCTTATACAAGTTCAATAAGGAGCAATTGCTATTAAATGTTGCTAAAAGCTAAGCCACCCAAAACAATTAAATACACAAACCAAAGTGAGGAACTGTGTCGTCATCAGAAACAAATTAAGTAGGTTAATTTGCTTTGCCTGTTGAAGGGATGCACCAATTTGCAAGCTGGTTTATCCATACTAGATCCTTGAGTTTGGCATGATCCATCTTCACAATATGTGAGACTCTGGATCAGGAGCAAAGAAACCGATGAATCATCTCAAAGCTGGTGAACGTAATTACAGCAGCTGGGGTTGTCCTCAGCAGGTTGGTGGCACATCCTCGGTAAAATCCAGGAATGCCCTCTTGCTGAAATACTTTCTTAACACAGTCGATGACACCAGAGTATCGTTTCTCAGAGTGGTGCCCTTGTTCTTGTAGCCTTGAGCGTACTACCTGCAAAAATGTTGCAAGGATAGAGGGTTATAGTGAGCTGTGGATTTAAGCAGCATTATAGCAAGGAAGACATGACAAATTACACAAATTCTCATGTTTTCAAACATAGAAAGTAGTTAAATTGTGGATTCTGTTGAGATATTATACCTCATGTGGATATGTCAACGTAGAAGCAAATATTTTTGAAACAGAGGAGGCAACAGCAACATCACATGCACCGAGCTTATCCATTGTGGTGTTATCTAATACCATCAAATCAGATTAATATATATATATATATTTTACAAATAGAAAAGTAGTTCGTGAAAGACTAATATTGGTGAACAAATACCTCGATCAGCCAAATACATTTTTATTCTCTCATATGTCGGGAACTGAATGGCAACATGACTGATACCAGCCAATGCAGGCACAAGACCACTGTCCATCATACAGAACATCAGATGGCCATTAGAATTAAACACACTATTAGAGATGCATTCACTACAAAGGTGTCAGCTAATGCTCATGGCTATTGACATGCAACCTGTATAATCCACGAATACCCTCTTCTCGAGCAATTCTCCTTAAAGCAGTCAGCGTACTCTTATATGGCACCACACCTGCCCTCATTCCTTGAGTCTGCAGAAAAATAAAAGAAAAAAATGAAAAAGCTAAAGGATAAGCACCTTCTGCATGACCTTATATGCAAAATAGACCTGAGTGCAATAAAGGAGAAAGATCAACAGTCAACCTAATAATTTAGCAGACAGATTATGAAATGACAATTATACAATATAATTATAACTTATTGCACAAGTACTACAAATCTGAAAATATAGGGCCAACCGCTTCAAATGACAGAGTAACTTTCACCATACCAGGACAGAAACTAAACCATCATGTCATCTCAACACATTACAACTAGCTTCTATGAATAAGAGATACCAACTTGATGAGGCATTATTCTATCATCACTTACAAAAAATAAATAATTAACTAACTAAGCAAGCAACCATTGGCAATCTACAGTGGTAAGGCATGTCAGGTGAAGGTAAAACACTATAAATTTTAAGTATTCAAGCCCTGCAGTTCCAAAATGTTGTCTGGAATTATTTCACCTATTTATACAGTGGCGCAAATCCACTATTGGAATGCACATACGATCAATAAATTTACCACTGCAATATCCAACCAGCATCATTGTACAAAGATTTCAATCCCTCAAGCCAATGATGTTGAGTTCTCAACAAAAGGAATCACTGATGCAATCACGAGTATCACCTTAACACTGGCACACTTGACTTCCTACAAAGCAATGAAAGTCTGCTAGGCATGGTTTCCCACAATTTAAAAACAATAATAATAAAATCACACCTCAAAGGACCTAGTTAGTTGACATTTTCTGTGCATTAAAAGTAATTTTCTATAACTACCACAGCATTTTCAGTGCGTCAAAAAAATTCTACGTGATTACCAGACTTAATTGATAGGTGCTAGATTTACAGAGTAGCACGGTATTCGTTCAGTTTCAAGGAGAACATAGGTTCCTGCAATCTTCTTTCTCAAAATCATACCTCATTCAAACAACTAGAAGGTCTACAGAAGCAACTCCCATAACCGTATCCTACTCATCTAAAAAAGGAGGAGAGAAAGAGGGGGGAAAAGGACCAAAAAAAAGAACGAAATAAAGAAAGAAACAAAATATGGGAGTTGAGTAAAGGGAGGCGTGCAAATGGGGAGTGGAGAGAAAGGAATGACAAAGGAAAAAGGGTAGTTAGAAAACTGCTTTCACTTTCACACAAAGTTAGAATTATGTGCTCTAGCTAGCCTACATGTCAATCTTCATTTCATTGTTCAAGTAAAGGGTAAGAAGTACTTGCATGGATCATGATGCAGACAACAACTCAGACCAAGTAGGCTTTTGGCTTCCTATAATACCATAGATTAGGCCTGCTAATGCATATGAGTCCACTTAGTTCAACTCTACCTAAAGGTGTATATTCTTTGAAATCCTTGGTCTATCTATTTTCACACTGCTGAGTACATCTTGCTTCCTCCTCCTCCTTATCGTTCTCCCTCGAAGTCCAATCAGTCTGCTCCTCTAAAGTGTTGTTTCATTAGTCTTTGTGGGCAAATGTGGACCGGTAGGCATGAGATGGCCTGACCTGGGGTCCATATGGGAATCCTAGTAGTCGTTGAACGTGGCTCGGGTCTCTTGGAGAATGGCACGGAGAGAACCAAAGGCAACCAAGAGAGAGAGCAAGAGAGTCTGTGTGTAAGCTCAGGGTTTAAGCATTCAATTAGCAGCTTTCAATTAACAGCCATGGAGTCATAAATGAGTCTGGCTTTTATAGTGGGTATTAGGGCTGACGTGGCTAACATGTGGCGCCCATCGATTGGACCAGCGTCAACGCCATCATGGTTTTAGGCGGCCATGTCAGCGCTGCCCCAGTTTGATTGGATGGCTAGAGGCACCTCACATCTGTGATGGAAGTGAATTGCTCCTCCACCTAGGAGATGCCATTTGGCATTGCATTTAATGCCATTGTCGGGATATGCTCATTAATGGAGATTGATCTTGCACTTGAGTGCAATCTGGAGGGTAGTCTCTCTCCCTTAGCTGGTTCATAGGACAGGTCCCCGCTCATCTGAGGGGGCAATTGACTCAACTGCTCCCTTTTATTCTAGCTACCAATTCACAATCCGTAGTAGATTCCGAGCGGTGTAGTGGAGTTTACCTAGAGAGTTCCTTGAGTAAGGAAGGCGAGCCTCCAGCACAGGGGGCTCTCTTGGCGATGTTTAGGATATCCAAGTGAACCCAGCGTGAGTGGGCATCTAGGAGATCATAATGAACCCAGGCTCATGAGGTGAGTGGATGTTTAAAAGATCCGAGAGAAACCTTGGAGAACTCAAGAGGTATGCCCACTTGGAGAGAATGGCCCTGCTGATGTCACCTTCACGAGGTTGACGTGAGGTGCCTTGGCGATCTCACGGGGAATACCCGCTTGGAGAAGGTGGCCCTGCTAACGTCACATGCACGAGGTTGACACGAGGTGCCTTGGCAATCTCAGGAGGGATGCCTGCTTGGAGAAGGTGGCCCTGCTGACGTCACTTGCACGAGGCTAACGAGAGGTGCCTTGGAGAATGCATGTGATGTGCCCTTTGGAGGAGATGACCTTGCTAATATCACTTGCACGAGACTGACATGAGGTGTCTTGGAGAGCCCATGTGGCATGCCATCTGGAGGAAAGGCTCAGTCACGTGGCTTGTGGGGATTGGACTACCTATAATCTTCATAGCCAAACCATGTAAGCTAAATCTATTGATTGCCATTTTCTATCTTTTTTCTGCAAAGTTGCCATTCCTAGATATTACAAAACTTTATCTTACTCAATCACGCCAATGCCTCAAAATTCTGAGGTCCAGTATTTGCTTTATATGCACGGGAGCAACAACCAATATACACCAAGGAAATGTCTCAAAATTCTGAGGTCCAATATTTGCTTTCTATGCGCGAGGGGTAGAGTAAAGATCAGAAGCAAAAACCAATATACAACAAGAGGGGAAAATGCTAAATCTATTTTGCCTTTGGCTTCCAGTGAGCAAAAAATCTAAGATCCAAACCACGTTTTTGCCTTGTACATTCAGGGACATGGGGAAGAGAGAGAGAGAACTTTAGACCTTGTTAATTAGACATATTTACCAGGGAACAAAAATTCTCTACCCTGCAACAATGCGACAAGGTGGGTAAAAATCAGAGACAACAAATTAACTTCCAAAGCTAGTTCTGCTGCACTGTGTATTAACTAGTTGGAAAAAATCCCAGTAGATAAGTAGCACCCATATTTTTAGGGTACTACTTCCGTTGTGATCTTTACCCTCTATTATTTGGTGGATCCCACACTATAATACTTAATCTCAACAACAGTAGTTGGTACTATCTTACCACTAAAAATATCTTTTCTTAGTATACGATGAAATGATTTTTGGAGGAGGAATTGAAAACCAAGCATGTGTTACCGCCACCAACATGCGTTAGCACCTAATCTACCAAGCCACAATGAAATGATGCAAACGGCATAGCATCTGAACAAGAGAGTTGGACCCACAACACTCCCAACCCCCAAGAAGAAAAAAAAGAGATAGAAGAATAAGAACCTAAGAGACCCACCTGAAGTCTTGTCTTCACAACCCAAAGAGGATTTGTAGCAATGGTTGTTGCAGCTCCAGCACCACAAGCTGCTATCATATTTGAACCTATTGAAAGCCGATGATTCCCAACTGCACATGAACATCAACCAAAACTACATTAAGCAAGGCTTCAACAAAGCAAGCTCGTTGATTTCATTAAACAAACAGTTCATATGGTTTAATCACGAAATAATGGAACACATTTAATAATATTTCCAA
Source organism: Euryodendron excelsum (assembly GCA_033060915.1). Lineage (NCBI taxonomy): Eukaryota > Viridiplantae > Streptophyta > Magnoliopsida > Ericales > Pentaphylacaceae > Euryodendron > Euryodendron excelsum. The sequence goes on along the minus strand of CM065385.1, from coordinate 44,026,460 downwards.
AAAATAAGTCGACCATGAACTAACCATCCGAGCAAAGAAAGCTTTTGAGCTGCTCATAAATTGTAAAATAAACCTGCAGAAGTAACAATACTAGGGTCATTGCAAAAGCAAATTGAACTTAAGCAACTCTCTGAAGAAGTCAGGAAATTATCACATACAGTAAAGAGGAAATTACCAACAGATGTTGAGTTCCGTATCACAAGAAGATATTTAAGTTTCATTATTCTTTTGTTTTTGAAAAGTATTATTTAAGTTTCACTCTTAACAACGAGAGAAGTCAATATTGCTATAGTGATGCTTTTATGAAGCAGGAAGAGTATGTCAATGGGAACACGGAGTAAGAGTATGTTAATGAGAACACAGAGTACCCCTATGCCTAAAAGGCTTTAAAAACCTTGTGGAGATGTTAGTGTCTTATAACTTACCTTCATCACTCAAATAATGATGAAAAAGTTTGCATGTTCATAGCCGATCCAGAATACACCAAAAAGAACAAGATCAATAGCAACACCCAGAAGACACAGAAGTCTGAAAGTCACTTAAACAGGACTATGTACAATAAAAGATCTAAGCTATATTATTATGTCCCCTAAATAAAAATGTTTTACATATGTCAGCCCCAAGGGACTAATTGAATATGAGAATGAAAACACTGTTTCATTAAAAACTGAAAAAAAAAAAAACTATCAAAAACTCTCTGGGGCAAAATGTAGCATAACACTGTTTGTTAAAAAAATGATTCAATAGCTGACTAATTAACAAGCACTTGCCACCAACCATGGATAAAAAGTAATAAAAAGTATGAACTTACGAGGAGCAGAACTCACCGCCCAGTTTGGAAGTAATGCTAGGACTGTCGGTGAGAGCCCACGGTACATGCCACGCAATCCCTCCTTTTGAAATATTTGTTCCAAACTCCCAATTATAATACTACCTGGTAAAATAAGAATATTAGCCTCCTGTTACAGACTTTGCAACTGCCCAAGAAAACCTGCGGACAATAAATTCCAACTACCTCTTACAAAAATACCATTTGAGATAAACATTAACCCACTTAAATGAATTCATGTCTTGTAAGGAATTAAAATAATCAATTCCACCTGCCACGCATAAATTATAGACCATATAGAAGCTCAAACCCTTACGAGGAAAACCCTGATATTATGTTATCTCAATTAAGCTACTAATTGTGTATCTTTAATTCAATACTAACTGTGGCCGTCCGCATGGACTACTTTAAAGTATTAGCGCAACAAATGAGCCACAATTGAATTTCAGAAGCTATAATTATTCTCAGTGAACAAACAAAAACATCTCTATAACAGAGCTAAGTTTCATACCTTTAATACTTCCACTAGTGAGAGCTGATAGCCCGTGGACCTGAAACCTAGTCTTGATAACATCTAAAGGACACACAAATGTTGCTGCAATAACTCCTGCACACGGTTTTCCCGAATTCAAGCAATCAATACCTTACAAACAGTCATCCAAATAACATCACTGGACAATGAAAAACAGCATCAAGATTCCATTCTATTGCTATGAAAAAATAGGCAAAATAGTCAAGGACGATAATTCAAAATATTTATAACTGACCCAAGAAAACAGATTCATCTACTCAAACGAGCATTCGCAAGCTACTTGGTGTAGTTGACCAAAGAAACACACAACAAAGGACCCAAGATTATCTTATTCTCAATTCTTTGATTATCTTTTTCACTTTTTTTTTAATTATATTTTCTTGGAAACCAAACAAAGAATGATAACGTACCAGCGGCGGCACCGGCTCCAGCATTGCAAAGGAGGCCCTTGGACCTAGGGCCGTGGGTATCGGCGGCCATCGCTCAATCGATAACCACACTCGGCTTGAAAATGTAAGTAGTAGTCTTGATTGGAATTGACCGAATAATAATCCTCTCGAGAGAGGGAGATCGCAGACAACCAGGGTCGCATGGCAAGCCCGTAGAGCTTCTGCGAAGTGTTGAATCGGTTCTGGATTTCGAATTAGGGTTTGGTTCGGACAAAAGAAGCGGGACTACGAACAGTTGGTGGTTGTGGTTGTTATTGTTGGGCATCGATGAGATCGAGAGCCCAAGATCGCCATCTAAGCGGGTCTCGTCTGTAAATAGATTTGATGCATTTTTTTTGCAAGCTTCACATTGAAAAGATAAAAGGGCAGACAAAATTAAATAATGTTCACAAAACTCTTCAGACCTTGAATTATTAATTTATTATAGGGTTAATTTCACTTAGACCCCCCAGATTTGGATTATTGGTAGCTAGACCCCTACCTTTTAAAAATAAGTACTCACACCTCCTATTGTCAATCTCTATAAGCCACCGTTATCTGTTGAGGGTATTATAGTATTTTTATGTCATCTTGTTTATGTCTTGCTGACCCTCTCACGCAACTCAATTTCTCTCTCTTCTCTATTTCACTTTCACCTTTCTTTTTTCTCCTACTTCCTCACCTACCTTACTCTCTCCTTTCATTTAGGGTGTGCATGGATCAAATTCGTGCTAGACCCAGAATCGATCCGATCTTGATAGGTTTCAAAATTTTAGACCCAAAATCAAACTGAACTAACCCGAGTCAGTTCAAGTTTGTTCAATTCGGTTCCATGCATCGGTTTGGTTTCGGGTCAATGTCGGTTTGGTTAGCGTCGAGTCCATTTTTATGGTTCAAAACATGATTTTTAATTAAAAATTTTAAAAACAATATAAATTTGTATCCTAATTTTAAAAAAAATAATAATAAAATAACATACAAACATAAATTAATAATAATTAAGTTTAAATAATCATGATTTAAAAGGATATATAGAATATATGTAAACTTTTTTGATAAATATAATATCAGGTCTCGGTTCAGTTCTCGGATTGGTTTCAGTCCAGAAAGTGTGAACTTGAGAACCGAACCGAAATGATAGGGTTGGCTTTTTTAGACTCAGAACCGAACCGAACATTTGAAAGACTCGAACCAAACCGATTTAGAGATGTTGGGTTGGTTCGATTCTCAAGTTCTTCGATTCTTTTGTGTACCCCTACTTCTATCCATGGCCAAATGCTTACCCACAAAATAGCTAGGAATAATAACGAGAAGCATGGAGTGAGTGATTTTTCACAGAAACATGGAAACAGAGTTGTTCTTAACTAGTGAAGTTGACACCGTTGCCATTGTTAATCAATTTGGAAATAGCAAGAGTTTGTGTAAAAAATAATTCTCTTATTTTCTTATTTTTATCCATCATCAGTCAAAAGAAGCCCTTCAAGTTCCCTTTCAACTGCAACTATGGACTCGCTGAGGTTTTCCTTTGTTTCAATTTCCATCTGCAACCCAACCACCTCATTTACCATCTGGTGCTATTCCAAGAAGCTCCGTATGTAACTACCATTATATTTTGGCATTTATTTCAAATGTTTGAGCACTATATTTCTTGTTTGAGTCTACAAATATTATTCCCTTGCCTACGAACTATTTGATAAAATGCTTTGGTAAAAAAAAAAAATTGACTTTTTGGCTATTGTTTAGTTCTCATGTTACCGAGCAATAGATAAAAGTCATCATCAATAAAATCCATGTAACTCAACCAATTGGACTAACTTAGTTAGCTAGAATTGTCTCCCAAATGGGAGTCAAGAGTTCAAATCTTACCAAGCATAAGAGTTCTTCTAAGACTTTTAGTCTGGTAATTACCTGATTTGTATAGAATGGAGGGACTACATAAGTTCCCAAATTAGTGGAGGTGCTCAAACTGACCCGGACACCTGGTTAGAAAAAAAAAAAAAAAACTATGCAACTCTTTTGTCTCTATCAAAGTGATATGTTCATGTCCTATATTAAATAGAATGTGCATTTTATTTGTATGAAAAATTACTTGTGTATCACGTTCAACACAATGTGCATTTGTCAAAAGTTTTTCATCCTTGATCATATAAGCACTGCGATGAAAAAAAATTAAATAAAAAAAATTGAACTCCAGCAAATTTCTATTTCCAAATGCTGATTATATTATAATAATGGGCGTAAAAGATAACCCATGTTTTGTGACATATTTCATTTATTTCTAAATACTGAGCTCATTTATTATTATTTTTTGCATATTTCAAGAAGAGCTAACAGAGAAAGTGCTCAAAATTATGCTAAAATAGTCTCATGCTTAGTCTAGTAAATATTGCTGCATAATTTACTTATTGTTATAGTATGGTTATATCCTTTTTGTGTTCCTCCTCTCTCTATTTTCAGTGTCAAATAAAATATTTTTTTTCGTGAGTTTGTTGTTGGCTTATTTTGTTTATTTGAGACATATAGGTAAAAGTCAAAAGACATATTATTTGGTGTCTACTATTTAGTGCTATTTTTGGTTGAGTATTCATTTTTTTTATTCCAAGTGGAGGGTATACTTGTTATTTTATTTAGTCAAAGTGGTCAACAAATGATAATTACCTAACGAACCTGATGGCAGGGGTTCAGCAGCCAATAGACAAAACTTGAGGGGGTTTAAGTGCTTATTTTTTAAAGATAATAAATCCAACTATTGATATGTCAAACCTAAGGGGATCTATATAAAATTAACCCTTTACTGTATTACACTTTACAGATGCGGCTGCACGGCCATGTGATCATTATTCTTACATTCTATTATTTGTTAGGTAAGATTATATTAATTAAAAAATTAAATAATTCCAACTTCGCCTATAGTTGATTTTATATATAAAAAAAAATTGACTGAAAATCAAGTAAAACTTTAAAAATTGCTACTATTGTTTATTTATTTATTTATAAAACTAAACCCAACATACGTCGTTAAACGGAAAATTGGAATGTACTTGGCTCACCTTGTTTACCACCTACCTTTAACAAATAAAAATTAAATTTCAATAGTAAATTTAACATGTTTATTTCACAAGTCAGCTAATAATAAATTTTGCGATAAAGACGTAAAAGTAGTTTGAAAATTTATTTTTCATATGTTTTTAATTTATTATGAAATTGAAATAAAGCATATTTATTCTAAAATTTCAAAATTTCATTTTGTTTTTAATTTATTCAAAAAAGTCTTTAAATAAAAACCAGTTTAATTAATTCATTTTTTCAAATAAGATGTTAATAAAACTAGATTTTTTTTTTGCTTTTTTGTTTTTATAAGTTAAAGATAGCAAAAAAATAAAAAAGCTTGAAAAACTTGACTTTTTTACTTACAAACTAAAAAAAAAATAGGCGAAAAAACCCTAACAAACGGGCCTTAATTTCACATAAACTAAATGACTCGTGTGATTGTAGGTGATGTAACAAAATTTAGATTTTCACTTCCATTTAGATTTTCCTATGTTCATTAACGAGACTCACAAAAGTTTGACTCATCAAAGAGAAATATGAAAAGTTTGAACATAAGGTTAAATATGAAACAATTTTTGAGGGATAAAATAATAGTTTATTCATACTTCCACACTAATTCAATAAGCACGTACCGAGTCATTTGTCACTACATATCATAGATTATATATATATATATATATATATTTTTTTTGTATATCATAAAATTAGGGTGACTACAAAGCATAGATTTTGCATTACAGACCGCCGACGGATATGATTAACTTGGATCGTCTGTTGGAATCTGTTACTCCCTTCGTTCCCGCTCAGTGCTTCTCCGAGGTATTCAAAGAATTAGGGTTTTTCATTACAAAAGAAACCCTAAACCTCTGTTTAGTTGAAGAGAAAATATAGGACAAGAAAGGAAATTAAAATCTGAATCTTCTTTTATTTCTAATCCCTGGCATTCAAGAAAGCATGGTATCCGCCCCAACTGTGCTTATTATTTAGTTTACTTTAGGTTAATCTTTCATTTTTGAAGACCAAATTGACACTTCACTTTGCATTCAAGATGTTATATTCGTTACTTGAATCCATTTCTCTGCAGCCGAACAACGAGTGATTGCATATGCTTATTCTTTGTCTTTTGATTTCTAAAAGCGTAGTTGTCTATTGATTTCTTAAAGTGTAGTTCTCATCGACGGCATTTTGAAGTTACAGGTGAATGTAAGGGGTTGGAGAACTCGGGAATCTGAGTTGCACTCATACTATTGCCTTGGGGATCTTTGGGATTCTTTCACAGAGTGGAGTGTATATGGAGGGAAAGACTCAATTATACAGTATTATGCTCCATTCTTGTTGGGTATACAGTTATATGTAGACCCACTGAAGTCCCCTTCGAGGCACAGGTGAGCCCTCTTTACATTCTCATTACTCATATGTTAACTAGTCCCTTTCGTATTTGATTTAGTTGTCATGTCCGAGGTAGTTGTGTGTTTTACTTTGTTCGTATTGTGGGCAATTGCATTCGAAATATACTTGCTTTGGTGTTGAAGTATGGTTTTTTTATTCCCGATCAAATTCAGTAATTCTTTGTTAAAGCTAATCATTGTGGCAGTAGCTTTGAGTCTTTTCATCTCCATGCAGAGATCTACTCAACTACGTAAGATTTTTCGCCTTGCTGTATTCGTTAACGTAATTCATCTTGCTGCTCCTTGGCATACTGATGTCAACTACAATTTGAAGAATGAAACATATATATGCTTGAGCCAGTGGTGGTGGAAGAGTTCTTTACACCTTGTCTTCGTGGGCGAATTTTCATTTAAATTATTGTATTCTTCATTGGAACTGTTAATGTGAACACAGCTCTATTATTTTCAACTTCTCAAGCTTCCATCATCAAAGCCCTCACATGTCTAAGCCTCCATTGTCAAAGATATAGATCGGCCATTGTCAAGGCAAAGCCATGATCAATAACCAATTTGTCTCTCTCTTCCTCTCTATATATTTTTCACCATTGTCTGTAAATATAGTATCTTGTATAAATGAATTGTATCAATAATATTCTCATTTCTCTCTATTTTTTCTACTGCTTATAATATGGTATCAGAGCTGATGATCTAGTGACTTCAAACGAATTCCTTCTCCCGCTGCTTTGCCTTTTTTCTCAACTTGATCTGCATTTTCTGGGTTTTTTCAACCTACTGAATCTCAAATCTGATCCCACCATCAGATTCGTCTCTTCCATTCGAGTCTAGTTGCACAAAAATCGTCCCCAAAAACCTTCCCATGCGCCCGCACGCGCCGTCCACAGTTTCGCGTGTCAGATTCACTCGCCACACGCTGTCACGTGCCGCTGCTTCCACCCACGCGCCCACACGCGATCCCACGCGCGTGTGCCTAGTACTGACGTTAGCTGATGCCAGCCCTAGTGACGCGTTGCTGATGTCAGCCGTAAGCTGTTGGTCTGCTGCCTGTCTCCGGTCTACTCGAACCAGTTCAGACTGATTTTTCTCTTCTTTTTGGCTGGTTGGGGTCTTATTTGATTATTTTTGGACCGGTTCAGACCGATTCCTGCCATTTTTGGGCCTCCTGAATTTTATTCTGCCCTCTGGTTTGCCTAATTTGGCTTCATTATTACTGTTTCTTTTGCGTTGGAAGAATTTTCACTGTTGATCTTTTCCTTTTAACTCTATTATCCCACGTCCTTGCACTATGGAACGTCCTGAGATATCTATGTCTATTGTTGTCACTTTGAAAGGTTCTAATTATATTCCTTGGTCTCAAGTCATGTCAAGTTTTCTCAAAGGTCGAAAGCTTTGGCGTTACGTTACTGGAGATATTCAAGCACCAGTTAAAAGTGACACTGAACTGTCTACAGAATACACTGAACGACTTGAGGATTGGGACAGCAAGAATCATCATATCATCACTTTGTTCCGAAGTACGTCCATTCCCTCCATAAACCTGCAGTTCGGACGCTTTGACACTGCTTCCTCCATTTGGACTTTTCTCGCCCACCGCTACGCTACAGCAGATCTTGCTCACCAGTACCAACTTTTGAGTTCTCTGCATCGTTTAAAACAAGAATATGGCCAGTCTATTGTTATAAATAGTAGAAAAAATACAGATAAATGAGAATATTATTGATACAATTCATTTGTACAAGATATTATATTTACAGACAATGGTGAAGAATATATAGAGAGGAAGAGAGAGACAAATTAGCCATTGATCATGGCTTCGCCTTGACAATGGCTGATTTATACCTTTGACAATGGAGGCTTGGACATGTGAGGGTTTTGACGATGGAAGCTTGAGAAGTTGGAAATTGTAGAGTTGTGTTTACATTAACAGCCTCCTGTAAACTCAATGTGGTGATGTAGAAACCAAATGGAGTTTGGAAACCAAATCATGGAACCGTCACGGGGAATGAGACTTGGTGAAGATATTAGCAGTTTGGGCAGCAGATGGCACAGAGAGAAGATGAACTGTGCCACCTATGACATGTTGACGAATAAAATGACAATCAATTTCAATGTGCTTAGTACGATCATGAAATACATCATTATGAGCTATCATGATCGCACTGCGATTGTCACAATGAAGACCAGTAGCACTAGAATGAGAGATATCCATATCTTGAAGTACCCATTGGAACCAAAGAAGTTCTTGAGTAGTATCAGCCAGAGCACGATACTCGGCCTCAATGCTAGAGCGAGCGGTAAGAGTTTGTTTCTTACTATGCCAAGAAATGAGAGAATTCCCAAGAAAGAAGTAGAAACCGGTGGTAAAACGACGATCTGTAGGGTCACCAGTCCAATCAGCATCAGAATAGGCATTAAACTGTAAAAAGGAGTGACGAGAGTAATATAAACCATGGAAGAGAGTGCCCTTAACATAACGCAAAATGCAAAGAACGGCAGCATAGTGAGTGGAGCGAGGCGATGACAGAAATTAACTGACGAGGTGAATAGCATGAGTAATGTCAGGACGAGTAACAGTAAGATAGACAAGACTGCCAACAAGCTGCCGATAGAGAGTAACATTAGATAGAAGCTCACCATTCAGAGAAGTAAGTTGCACATTAGCTTCCAAAGGTGTGGAAGCAGTCTTACTATCAGTGAGACCAGCAGGAGTAAGAAGATCTGAGGCATACTTGGCTTGAGAGAGAAAGTAATTAGCAGAAGTAGAAGATATCTCAAAACCAATGAAGTAACTGAAAGGACCAAGGTTTTTCATCTCAAATTGTTTATTAAGAAAATCCTTGAGCTCAGAAATACCATATACATCATCTCCAGTGAGAATCATATCATTCACGTAGAGTAGCAGGAGAACAGTGCCACGCGTAGTTTTGCGAATAAAGAAAGCAGAATCATAATCACTAGAAGAGAATCCAAGATCACTAATGGTGGAATTGAATTTAACATACCAGGCACGAGGAGCTTGCTTAAGAGCATATAGAGCACGATGAAGTTTGCAGACCTGATGTGAAGAGTGAAGAAAACCAGGGGGAGGCTACATATAGACTTTCTCAGAAAGATCATCATTGAGAAAGGCATTTTTGACATCCATCTGATACAAAGGCCACTGCTGAATAGCAGCAGCAACAATGAGGCTCCGAACAGAAGTGAGACAAGCAACAAGAGTAAAGGTCTCCTTATAGTCAATGCCATACTCCTGAGTGAAACCTTTGGCAACTAAACAGGCTTTGTAACGTTCCACAAAATCATTAGAATGGGTTTTAATCTTCGACACCCAATCAAAGATTTACTAGGAGAAAGATCAACCAAGGTTTGAACTGGAGGCTTATGGAGGGAATGGAAGTATTTCAGAACCAAATGATGATCTGATGATTCTTGCTGTCCCAATCCTCAAGTCATTCAGTGTATTCTATAAACGGTTCAGTGTCACTTTTAACTAGTGCTTGAATATCTCTAGTGACGTAACGCCAAAGCTTTCGGCCTTTGAGAAAACTAGACATGGCTTGAGACCAATGAGTGTAATTAGAACCTTCCAGAGTGACAACAATAGGTCTAGATACTTCAGGACGTTCCATAGTGCAAGGACGTGAGATAACAGAGTTAAAAGGAAAAGATCAACAATGAAAATTCTTCCAACACAAAAGAAACAGTAGTAACGAAGCCGAATTAGGCAAACCTGAGGGCAGAATCAGATTCGGGAGACCCAAAAATGGTAGGAACCAATCTGAATTGGTCCAAAAACAGTCAAATAAGACCCCAACTGGCCAAAAAGAAGAGAAAAATCGGTCTGAACTGATTCGAGTGGACCGGAGATAGGCTGCGGACCGGCAGTTTAGGGCTGACGTCAGCAACGCGTCACTAGGGTTGGCATCGGTTGACGTTAGTACTAGGCGAGCACGCGCGTAGGCGCATGGGTGAAGTGGCAGTGCGTGACAGCTCGTGGCGAGTGGGCGATGCGTGAATCTGACACGCGAAACTTCGGATGGCGCGTACAGGCACATGGGAAGGTTTCTGGGGACGATTTTTGTGTGACTAGACTTGGATGGAGGAGAGGAATCTGATGGTGTGATCAGATTTGAGATTCAGTAGGTTGAGAAAACCCATAAAATGCAGAACAGGTTGAGAAAAAAGACAAAGCAGCGGGAGAAGGAATTCGGGCAGAATAACGAGAGAAGGAATTCGTTTGAGGTCACTAGATCGTAGGCTTTGATACCATGTTATAAACAATAGAAAAAACAGAGAGAAATGAGAATATTATTAATACAATTCATTTGTACAAGATACTATATTTACAGACAATGGTGAAAAATATATAGAGAGGAAGAGAGAGACAAATTGGCCATTGATCATGGCTTTTATCCTGGTACTTCACAACAAAATGGTCGTACTAAACGAAAACATCGCCATCTCCTTGATACAACCCGTGCTGTTCTTATCTATGCCTCTTGTCCTGAACAATTTTGGGGTGAAGCTGCCCTTACTACTACTTACACAATTAACCATGTACCTTTAGCTCCTCTTGGTAGCCTCATTCCATATGAGCGTTTGTATGATACTCCTCCTGATTATCATTCTCTTCGTGTTTTTGGATGTGCTTGTTTTGTCTTGCTTCAGCCTCATAAGCGTACCAAATTAGAGCCTCGAGCTCGTCTTTGTTGCTTCTTAGGCTACGGGATTAAGCATAAAGGTTATTGTTGTTAGGATCCCCTGTCTAAACGCCTTGGTGTCTCTCGTCATGTTGTCTTTTGGGAACATAAGACATTTTTCTCCTCATCCCCTTTTCATTTATCCTCTTCTTCCACTCCTTATTTCACTGATCCTACTATTGAGCTCTTTCCTGAAAATACTGATGTATTTGCTGTTGAGACACCTACTGTACCGCCTGTTACTGTCTATCCAAAGGAATCTCCATCTGCTGATCCTGCTCCTCCTACTAGCTCTCAATTGTCTGATCCATCTCTGCCCTCTTCATCCACTGAGCCCACTATCAGGCTTTATGCTCGGGTAAAAGAGACTCCTTCTTACCTTTGTGATTATCACTGTTTCTTCACCATTCTTGCACATCACGAGCTTTGCTCCTATTGCAAGACTAGTTCTAACTCTCTTTGGCAGTAAACTATAGATAATGAATTACAAGCTCTTGTCAAGACACACACTTGAGACTTGGTTGATCTTCCTCCTGGTAAATTTGTGATTGGGTGTCGATGGGTCTATAAGATCAAAACCCGTTCTAATAGTTCTGTGGAACGTTACAAAGCCCGTTTAGTTGCCAAAGGTTTTACTCAGGAGTACGACATTGACTATGAGGAGACCTTGACTCATGTTGCTTGTTTCATTTCTGTTCGGAGCCTCATTGCTGTTGCTGCTATTCGGCAGTGGCTTTTGTATCATATGGATGTCAAAAATGCCTTTCTTAATGGTAATCTCTCTGAGGAAGTCTATATGCAGCCTCCCCTGGTTTTCGTCACTCTCCACATCAGGTCTGCAAACTTCGTCGTGCTCTATATGGTCTTAGCAAGCTCCTCGTGCCTAATATGCTAAATTCAGTTCCACCATTAGTGAGCTTGGATTCTCTTTTAGTGATTATGATTCTGCTCTTTTTGTTCGCAAAACTATGCATGGCATTGTTCTTCTGCTACTCTACGTGAATGATGTGATTCTCTTTGGAGATGATGTACATGGTATTTCTGAGCTCAAGGATTTTCTTAGTAGAAAATTTGAGATGAAAGACCTTGGTCCTCTCAGTTACTTCCTTGGTCTTGAGATATCTTCTACTTCTGCTGATTACTTTCTCTCTCAAGCCAAGTATGCTTCAGATCTTCTTACTCCTGCTGATCTCACTGATAGTAAGACTGCTTCCACACCTTTGGAAGCTAATGTGCGAGTTACTCTTCTGAATGATGAGTTTCTATTTAATGCTACTCTCTATCGACAGCTTGTTGGTAGTCTTGTCTATCTTATTGTTACTCGTCCTAACATTGCCCATGCTGTTCACCTCGTCAGTCAGTTTCTATCTTCGCCTCGCTCCACTCACTATGCTACTGTTTTTCGCATTTTGCGTTATGTTAAGGGCACTCTCTTCCATGGTCTACATTATTCCCGTCACTCCTCTCCACAGCTTAATGCCTATTCTGATGTTGATTGGGCTGGTGACCCTACTGATCGTCATTCTACCACCGGCTTCTGCTTCTTTCTTGGCAATTCTCTCATTTCTTGGCGTAGTAAAAAACAGACTCTTACCGCTCTCTCATTTCTTGGCGTAGTAAAAAACAGACTCTTACCGCTCGCTCTAGCACTGAGGCCGAGTATCGTGCTCTGGTTGATACTACTCAAGAACTTCTTTGGCTTCGATGGTTATTTCAAAATATGGGTGTCTCTTATTCTGGTGCTCCTGTTCTTCATTGTGACAATCCCAGTGCGATCATGATAGCTTATAATGATGTGTTTCATAATCGTACTAAGCACATTGAAATTGATTGTCATTTTATTCATCAACATGTCATGGATGGCACAGTTCATCTTCTCTCTGTGCCATCTACTGCTCAAACTGCTGATGTCTTCACCAAGTCTCATCCCTCGGGACGATTCCATGATCTGGTTTCCAAACTCCATTTGGTTTCTACATCACCACCTTGAGTTTGCGGGAGGCTGTTAATGTGAACACAACTCTATCATTTCCAACTTCTCAAGCTTCCATAGTCAAAGCCCTCACATGTCCAAACCTTCATTGTCAAAGATATAGATCAGCCATTGTCAAGGCGAAGCCATGATCAATGGCCAATTTGTCTCTCTCTTCCTCTCTCTATATTCTTCACCATTGTTTGTAAATATAGTATCTTGTACAAATGAATTGTATCAATAGTATTCGCATTTTTCTCTAATTTTTCTACTGTTTATAACAGGAACCATTCAAATATGTCTGTTTCGGTTCTAGATGCACACATTTCCCTAGGTACGTGCTAAGAGTTGAGATGCACGGCGAGACCAATGAATATGGAAGTTCAGTCATTTATTTGGCTGTTGTTTAGTGGGAATAAGAAACTTATGACAGAGAGGTTTCGTTTCCTTAATGTCTTATTCTTCAATGAATTGTAAAGATGTTAACCATCAATTCCAAGTCAAAGACAATCCGGAGATAATGTTTGGTTATACACAATCACATGCAAAGTGCAAGAACTTCTAACCGATACGAGTGAAGTCACCTAAAGTGAACTTGAAAATGAGTTTGAGACCAGTGGACTGAAATTCGGCAGCATGAACAATAAACGAGGAATAGAGGCCATATAGTAAGGGGTGGAAGAGCAGACCAAGACCAGTGACTCATGAAAGAATAAGATTTCTGACTGCATTGAGTTTTACGCTAGTGGCTTGATTATTGTGGATTTGGTGTGCTAAAAAGGTTTCCATGCTGAGTTGTGTGAGGTCTATGGCCTTAGAATGTGCTTGATAGACAGGTTGATGACAATATTGTGAGAATTGCCATTGTTCTTTCTCGTACAAATGCTCTGAGAATTATCTGCAATTGAATGTATGTAAGGTATTGCTCCTTGACATGCACCCTTCAAATAACTACATCTTGGTGGTGCAATCATATATTGTAACTACCGTGAAGCCCTCACGCGTTCTTGTGATTTTATGATCATGCCTCTTGGTCTTAGCTTGTTTGCTATCTATTTCATTATGATGATATTTTCATTGATATTTCCTAAAATGACTTACGAGTATGCTTAACCATAATTGATCCGGTCTGAAAATGTTGTCCTTGGCTAATTATTTCCATAGTCCAGTGCTATTGCTACTATTAATAACAACATTTTGTTTGTTTGTTCATTTTCATCTTTAAATGAACCATATATTTGTTCAGAAAGAAGTAGCAACCCTCAATGAGTGTTTTTTGAGTATTAAGATCCCTTTTTTTTCATTTTTTTTTTTTCAGTCTGTTTCTTTCATGTCCGAGGCTGGTAGATACAACTGCAAATTATTTGCTTGTTGTTTTTGACATTATTTATTTATTTATTTATTTTAATAATTTTGGGATTTAAGTATTGCTTTTCGAAAAACCATGTCAAGGTCTTAAAAAGGAAATGTCTATTGAACATTCCAACTTATATTTTTCTTCCCGTTCCCCTCCACATAAAAAAAAAAAAAGAAACTACTTTAGTATGACAGGCTTCATTTCTAAAAACTGAAAGGAGGGCAATGTCACTGTTAGTGTCTGAAGGTATGATTTTTTTTTCTTTTTCCATGCATTGTATTAAATTTCTCGCTTGAAATAACTGTGGCTCCAATCTATGTGATTACTTAAAAACTTAATTATACTACTTTGTGGCTTCTTTGGAATTTGAAGCAACATGCCATTATCTTTTCTTTTTTGGCATTGTTGAAGCAACCCTTATTTTACTAAACAATAAATAACAAAAAGTGGAAGAAAGGGCTACTAAAAGCTCCCTATATTGAGTCAGAGTGGGGTATAAGCTGACTGGTTTTGAATCCCACTCTGTCTGCTATTATAATCCTAGTATGGGGCAAAGGCAGAGATTTGTCCTGTTTTAAAACCCAATTAGCAGCTGGCTCTGCTACTTAGGATAGTTAAAGGGTTGCAGATCCAGCTTTAGCATGCCTGAAATTCCCAAATAACACCATAAAAGGGAGGAAATAGTGATTATGCTTTTGGCTTGGTCTTTTGTTCATACATGTTTCTTCCGGCTGTAATGTTACATGGATTTCGTTACAAGTTTTGTCTGTGGTAATGTGTTTGTGTGTAAAGACCAATCTGACCTCCCAGTATAAGATGTCAACACGCAATGACATGGCAGCTTGTCAAGTTTGTCAGTTTTCCTCTCCTAGATCCGTAGAGTTAAATGATGTTTATGACGCTTGTCCGAAATACTTAATTGCATGGTAGATGCCTGTCAAAACGATCTCTTGTATTTGTCTATATATAATAATTGTTTTCCATGTACACATCAGATTAGTGAAATGTCTAATCTGTCATGTCCTGTAAGGAAATTCGACTATAGTCAGATTAAAGTGAGAAGAGCACACATTAATAGAGTATAAGTAATATTTATCAAGGTTGTGTTTGCTTCTTATCTTGTAACCTTTGGTTGTCCTTGCCTCTCGCTTCAAGCTTTGCTCAATGCTTCTTCCTATACCCATATTCGTCTTGTGTTGTGTTTGACATGTACTCGGCCATTTTGAGTTGTTGAGTGATATAGGCATCTGCACACACTCATCTGTGCAGTGCAAATAAATGGATAGACAGCTCCACTATTGTATCCCTTAGAAGATATAGGTATCGGGACCCACACACACAAAACATTAAAGTAGGCATGCACATCCTAAGAAGTACAGACTCTTTTAAAAAAATGCCGTGTCCGTATCGGACGGACACCATGTCAAACACGACAGTTATCAGATACTTTCCCGAAATGTATCGGACACAAGTTCAAATATGTCCTATTATTTTTTAAATTTTTTAGAATCGGACACGCTTTGAACAGTTATCAGATGGACACCTGTTTCCATCATTTATATGTATGAAACAAGTTGCAAGTGTAAATTAAATAACTTAGAATCCAATTACAAAATAAAATCATTGTGAATTTATTCCTAATTTGATGTTTAAAGTATGAAATACATGATTTTAATTTTAATTAGTGTTATTATTCATTTATTTCATTATCTTTGAGAAAACTATTTCTATATACAACATATAAAAAAATCCATAAAATATATAATTTAGCCGTGTTCTGCATTTTTTTTTAAAATTGTTGTATCGTCATGTGTATCCGTATCCATGCCTCTTGATACACATAAATGTGATATTTGGATTAATAACTCAACTATCATATACATTGGACAAAACCAAACAAAAAAAGAACAAAAAAAATAGATAAAAGAAAGTTCAATGGACATTTTATTCCAATGGCTGCAGTTTTAGGATGGTTATTAAGGTAATGTTCATTCAAAAAGAACACTCCATATAACATTTCAAATAGGAATCGGGACAGTAACTATGTTGAAGTATTTTTCTTTGAAAAATATTTTAAAAATAATTAAATACTAAATTGAAACTTCTCAAAAAAAAAAAAAAGCAGGAGAATTAATATGAACAGTCAAGCTATAATTCTTATTGAGTTTGAATTCCTTTTGGTTAATATAAGGTGCAATAAGAATAAGACCTAAGTTGTATCATTTATGCGAGGCTTAAGAAGTGAGGTGCATGCATGGGAGTCTCACAGCTAATGCTTGTACATAACCTCCTCGATGCTGGGATGAGCCTCAATGCATGTGTAATAAGACTTGAGGCTTTTGGATAGTTGGCTTATGTTGGCCTTATTAAAAAAACCAAAAAGCTTTGCTTATGTTGGTCACAGCAAATGGTTTTATGTGGTGTTGATACAGACATACAAAAGTCCTTTCACGTTTTTTCCTTCCCTATTCTCTACTTAGAAATGATGGCATATACAATGTGTGCACTCACGACTCCTACTTGCTCTGCTAACTTCATAATATCAAAATTAGTTGAGTTAGATTAAAATTACCATTCTATCATTTGTGACAGAATTCAACAAACAGATTTCATCAAATCTCAAGTGTTTACTTTTTATAATAGTATAGATATACAGCCTTTATTACACATGTAAATTGTTGACGTGGGCAGATGCATTTTGGAACTATATGCATTGTGTCTAAAGTGGGAAATTTTTCCATTTTGAGTTATTTGTGCATTAATTCAAGTAGAATATTATTGTATCTGGTGATTGAGGAATGCAGACACTGTTTAACTTTAAAACAATCTTTAGACTTCATTTATTGTGGGATGCCAAATGGCAGTGTCCTAAATTTCCTGTACATTATTTTAGATTAGTTTATGTATTTTAAATAAAATAAGATTATTTTTAAGCTGAATAGATTAAGAGCTTTCAAATATGAACAATTGAAATATCAAGGGTTTGTAGACAGTGATGAGGGTCAAACTTTCTGCATCACTTGCGTGCAGGTTTTGTGACAAGAAATTAGTAGGAATTCTGACATCTACCTTCCTGAGAAGCTCAAAGAGAACATCACAGGAGTGTAGAGCAGATCAGGTCACTAAGCTTATTAATTTTCTGATTGACAAAATACCGCGCTGTAGATTTCTGCCTCAAATCCCCTTTTGTCTACTAAAAAGAATTATTTATCTGCAAAAAATTAAAAAGGTTCTGAGTTGTGAAATTGGAAACAAACAAATCAACATAGATGCAACACAATAAGAATATGCAGCCTCAAACATTCGTCTCTTGAGGCAACAAAGTCTGTGACAATGTTTACAAATAACAAATGAAGAAGAACTAGAATGCAAATGTTATTATCATAATAGAGGGGAACACATTTCACATACATAAAATTCAATTCTCTCTAATTATGAAAGTGCCAGTTTACTGGTCTAGAAGTTTTAAACAGCCCCTTGGCCAGACAGCCAGCGAGAGAAAAAATCGCAAATTTAATGCTGTAAGTATCTAGATACTTACAGTATATATAATGCTATAAGTATCTAGAGTCTTACCTAATGCATCTTAATGGCAATAATTGAACAAAACCATGCTTAAACCCTAAAGTTTTATTCAATCCCTATCGACAATTTTGGCTACATCTTCACATGGAAACTACCAATTGGATCATAAAAAAAACAAGGAGCAAAATCTAATCTTTTCCGTATAGAGGGAAATCTAGAAAAGAACCTCTAACAATGGTCGTTGGTCAAAGGCTACCTAATGCACCAGCATTTAAAGTAACCCAAAAGAAGGGGGTGAAAAGGAAATGCAAATTAACAATTAACTGAAATATGAAATAAATGTCGGTCTCTTACAAGTTTTGGAACTTGCAAGTCTTGCACCTGAAAATGATGTTCAACAAGGAGAAATCTCTAATATATTCAAGTAATCTGACTTCAAGTACAGCCTCTAAAGCTCTTCTAGCAGGTTGACAACTTAAAATGTAAAACCCGTGGCTTGCAACTTGAGCCCCACTTACATTGGAAGCATGCATGATGTGGAACAGAAATAAAGAGCTTGTTGTAGACTTGGCAATCAAATCTTTTGTTTTCCCTTTTGATATCATTACTGCATTTGTACCTTCGCTTTTATTTATAAATGCAATGCTTTCAGTCCTTCCAAAAGTTACATTATCAAATTCTCAAGAATGCCATGAAGAGATTTAAATGGATGAAATTTACTTCACGATCTGTTAACCAGGTAATGCAACTCAGAAAATAATTTATCAAATATAGGACATAGTTAATTGTCAATCATGTGCAGTGGATACCAGCCTTTTAGGTTTGGGCTAGTATTTACCTACCATTGAGGTGGCTGCTTTTGAGTTAAGCATCAAGACATTGACGACAATCATATACCAATTAAACCTGCATCAAACTGTTATTGCACCTCTAATTTGAAGGTGATCGCCTTCTTTTTTCCTATTTTTATTGGATTGCAGTGAATTTATAAACTATTGACGTATTAAATTGCGTAGGTTGCCGAAGAGGATTTGCGAATTGGTTATTCTGTTGGAAAATTGGGAGTGTGAATCTATTCCTTGAGGAACTTTGGATACTTTTCTTTATATCTAGTTATAAAGTTTTGCCTTTGTATATAATGCATGTATATAAGTTGCAATCCCTTTTGCCACTTCTCATTGGAATTACTCTTGTTTATTACCCAAAAATGGTAAGGAGAAGAGAAAATGAAATTTGAACACATGTATTGTCTCTACACATGCATACAGATGAAAGGACTAAATCTGAGATGCATGAAATTGCCAAAGTTTAAAATTCTTTTGGAATGTATGGTTATGACAGTCTATACCTCCTCAAATTTATATCATACCATAATGCTTGCAGAAAAACTGATCATTCCTCTAGGCAAGTAACGCCATGCCTCACTGGGCCAAATTCTGAGCATGTAGCATCTATGATATGCGGACTCTTTTAAAATGTATTAGTATCCGTGTAGACACTCAACATTTCGATTCCAACACTTGGATAAGGGTATATGTGTATTTATGGTGTCCGACACGTATTGTTGGACATTCACCTAACAAAAATGTGTAGTAATTTCACTTTGCTATATAAATATGTATAAAACTCCCATAATATGCATGAAATGCTCTATAGCACCTTTAAACACTATTTTATCTTACAAAGCAAAAGAAGCATATTAACAAACATGAATATTTTGCCGTATCTTCGTGTACTTGGACATGAAAATTAGACGAATCCAACACTTAGAAATATACGTGCACCCGAGTCCATGTAACAAAGTCTAGCATAATAATTTTGCTATTGCTACAAACTTGGATATGCTGACGATGACATAATTAGTGAGAAAAGATACCTCTCGTCAGAAGGTGGTCTCTTGTTTCCTTTCTTCTCATGATTAATTCCATTAGCAGCACCCTTCACATGTTGAAGTTAATTTTCTTATTCTGTATGGTAATAATTAAACATACAAGAAGACATAAAGGGTATCACCATTACCATGCCTTCCTTCCACTTGATGTTTGTGCCACTAATCTTAGATGTTCCCCCGTCAAAGAACGTTAAGGTTTTCGTCAGCTTTGTATCTTCAAAATAAGGATTAGATTTGAAGTTCTGGAATTTTGAAACATGCAAAAGAGTTAGTAAGAACTCAAGACAAGATCAATGAACAACTCTTTTAAGAAAGCCTAACCCAAATGAATAAGGCAAAAGGAAGACAAACTTACAAATGCGATGGAGTATCCTGACTTCACGGCTTTAAAATCCTCCACATCAAGAGAATCTAGATACTTGAAAATCTAAGTCAAGGGGAGATAAAGGAGAAATTATAGAAATGTCTATCGTGATTCAATTATGTCAACGAGAAGATGAGGACGTCACCCTCATGCACTAACATGAGATCCCAATAATTCAAATAAAAAATGAAAAACTAATAAATTAATGTTGAAAAGGAAAACAAAGGAAGTGTCGTAGACTAAAATGATAAGTTATGTCGAAACAAATGTTCCAATTGATAAATTTTGTATCAAATGTCAAACCTTTGAGTCTTCCTCACTCAAAAGATCACCAAGTGCGGGATGACTCAAGAACTGCATAAAGCAATAATGCAGAAGTAATTAAAATGTTAAAAAGGAAAAAAATTGTGTTCACTTAATATATACTCTGTAAGGACCATGAATAGAGAGCCACCGAATTACTTACAGCGGTCAACCAAAAGTCAGGAATAGATTTGATGATCTCATTTCGTTTAACATAGGCAGGCCTGCGGATCTCGTTGTACTTCTGCTCAACTTCCAAAACTTTCTCACTGGCTTCTTCATTAACCTGTTGGCTACCAAGCAATAATTAAGTTTCATGGAGGTAATAGTTAATAGAAAAATCTTAATGGCATTCAATGAACTATTCTAGTTTCAAATATGCTTAGGACTAAACCTCATATTTGACAATAACATCATCTAACCAGCTATATAGTTGAGAGTGAATCACAAAAAATAAACATAAAAATAAAAAATAAAAAACGAAAATGTATAACTGCACCACATTAAATACATCCAAATAAATCTTGATTCTCTTATTGCAATTTATTTATAAAATAAAGGTAAAATAGTAGATACACGACTAAATGACCTTCAAACATTAAATCTATGTTACATGACCATAAGCATGCATGTACAAGTGCCAAATTCTTCTAATTCCCAAAACTTGGGAAGTTTGGAGTCTGGGGCACCACGAAAGGGTCCAAGTGTCTGGAAATTGGGTATGGCTACTTACTTTTACAAACAATCAACAAGGAAAGCAGGATGCACAAGACACCTAAAAGATGTGGGTAATTCTAGTAAATATTGAGGAGAGGGGTTAACCAAATGGTAGTAAACCCCCCCCCCCCCCCCACCCCCCCCCCTTTTCTTCTCTACATTATTGTGGTTGTGGGTTTGACTCCCCCTCCCCCTCCCCCTCCCCAAGGGTTTGGAGCTCCAATGTACCAAAAAACAAAAAAAAAAAAATTTAATGAATATTATTTATCCAAATTCATTTAGAATTTTGAAAACAGTGAGGTAAATTACTGGTTTTCGTCTTTACAAAATATTGAAAACTTATGATTTATCGGCAAAATCCATTAATATAGGATATTTTAACTTAGATTGATCAAAACCCTTGCTCACATGTAATGTTTTTTTGAAGTATCTTAGATAACTAATGAAAAAATAATTACGGAACAAAAATATTAGGAAAGTATCCAGACTATAATCATAAGGCTCACACAGCCTTATTGATGTACTCTTCAATTTGCTATCCTTGGCTTTCTTTAGGAATGAGAAAACATGTAAAACTTACTATTTGTTTGGTTCCCCGAAATATGATAAATAGGCAATCAAATCAAAATGCTAAAGATAAATCATTTACACTGGAACATTTTGCCTTCTTAACTTTATGACAAGTGAGAACCAAATTTAATGGTGATGAAATATAATAAAGATGATCTATAAATGGTTTCCTTTTGTTTTGAAGCATCTTTTTCCTTTCACTCACTCTTTCCAAAATCCAAGCTAAAGGGAAAAGCAGGAAAATAGTAAGCACAAGCAACTGCATTGCATTGCAATAACCACCAACAAATTCAGAATATATGCCTGACACAGTTTTTAAGCAAATGCACTTGATCACCACCATAAAAAAGAAGACCTCTAACCACTGATAGTAATTGACATCAACAAGAATAGCTCTTCACGTTCTATTAGACTAGTCTGAGATCTAAGATCATAACTATATATACATGTACATATGTGTATACAAGATGGTTAAGGGCAAACCTTCTTGAACTTTTCTTGCATGTCCTGCAACTTATCGACACAGACACTGAACTCAATGAAGATGGAACACTTTCTTGATGATCACTATTGAAGCAGAACTTCATTTTCTTTCCATGGTCCACCACTATCTTCAAAAGAATCTAGGGCTCTAAGATTCTCTACTGGGATCACCAACTTAAGTGCCATTGACTGCTTAGTGCTTAAGGTTTGAGATGTTATGGAGCCAATCAAAGAAATCAAATGTAAAAAGATGAATATAGAACAATTCAAATATCATTTTCTATAGGTTCAAAAACAAAGTAGATGCAAATTCAACCATTTAGATAATTTTTTCCCAACTAAATGTTGCTATAGTGGTGCACTAAATTAAGTGATTTATGATTATTTATTTTAATAATCAAGAGTAGGCATAGAGTTGCACAAAAAAGGCGAAGGCCATTCATGTGGGCACTGAACTTCTGTTTACCATGTATCATATTATGAATTGAGTTACACCTGATGCAGGTTCATTTGATTTGGAAATGTTTCGTATTTAATAGAGTTCACACCAACTATTAGACGTGGAGGTGACGTTAACTAGTTGAGCAAGTTTTTCTACTTCAACGAGCAACACTTGCAGACACGTTGACCTTCTTCCCATTGTCCGGACATAAGGATATGAAAATCATGTTGGGACAACTATAGGTAATTTAGACCAAATGTGTGAAACGAACAAAACACTGGGAAGCAAATGTAAAAACAAAAGACAACAAAAGACCAAGGTTGAGAAACACTTTATATAGTTCACAACCCATGAGTAGCGGAAGAAGAATCTAAAGATAGCCAATCATTAAATTATAATTTCTACCTAACATAAAATTAGGAAATTGATTAAAAACAAATCATAAGGTCGCACTTGGCCTTCACCCAGTCAAACACTTTAGTTGTGCTTAAAATGCAACAATATTAGAACCCTGACCCATTAGCTTACAAGACTACACCTACCCACAAATGAGAACCTTTACCACTGGAACTGAAATACCCCAACATTTTAAGTAGTTGTTGGTAACTCGGAATGGTGATCCCACTCTCAACACAAGAATCACAAAGCCTTTGATATCATCGTCTACATATACAATAAACCCACCTAGGCCGTAGATGTTACCTCCTTCCTACAACAATCCGTGTAACCAACTTTACTCCTAGAACATATATATAGGATTTTAAGCACAAAGAGTTATGAATATGATCCTTTAGCAATCCACGATATAAAGGAACACTTAATAGATGCAACAATATCAGACAAAATAAGGAGTGATCACGAAAAGACCCATCAATTTTACACTCTTGCTTTATCATAGAGGATAACATAAATTGAGGTGCATTTCAACCCCACTCAATTGGTTATGAAAATCTTTTCCACGTAACAAGCTCAATGAAATTTCTAAAAACGAACTTGACATTAGTTACCCTCAAAATAGTTTTGCCTCCAGGCTCCAGCAATGCAAATCTCATGGAATGTTCTTTCAAATGATGGCCAACGGAAGCCATGTTGCAAGTGTGTTCCATATGCATACCCATTTATGTTGACATTGGCACCTCATGGATTCAGCTAATGTGAAGGTCCAAGTAAAAGATTTACGCATGCGATGAACAAAAAAAAGCCAAAAAAAAAAAGAAGAAGTCGAGATTCACATACATCCAAGGAAAAGAAAAACTAACAACAGCTAATCAATTAAACTAGGAGTACTACAGCATGTAGTATTGGGAAACTAATTCACTATAAAATCATGAGGCATCCAGATGGCCCGTCTATCCATTTATTGTTTGGATTTACCACCCTGGGCTTGTTTATGATGGCAAAACAAAACAAATAAATAAATAAGTCTTCACCCTCTATTTCTATCTAAAAAATATGGAAGTTAGGAGATCAAAATGATTTAAATTCTTATAAAGCAACTGCATTCTAACTGATTTCCTTTTCTTCCTCTCAGAATTTCTCAGAAGTGAGAACCATGAAAAGAACAACAAAATGTTCAGAAATTACCTCAACTTTTTCACAAACCTATTTAGCAGTTTTCTATCATTCTCAACAATTCTTGCCAAGAACCAAACCAAGGGTCAATTGCATTATCCAGAATCAATGCCTTACAAAAAAAGGGCTATTAAGGAATGTCTTCAATCACCACCATCCAAGAAAGAAAGACATCCAATCTCATGCTAAAAGTCGCATGCTAGTACATGCATAAACGTAAAAGAACTTCTATACAATGACAATAACAGCATCAACAACAATTCTGTATATCTATCCTTCTCAACAATTCTTTCCAAGAACCAAACCGAGGGTCACAGTAGTATTCCAATAAACGAAACCAGCCTAGTTGCATTGCAAGATATACCAAGAAATCCAGAATCAATGCTTAACCAAAAACAAGGGGTTGTCAAGGAATATCTTCAATCACCACCATCCAAGAAAGAAGTGTTGGAAGAATTTCATAAAAACACATCTTGTAATTCTCATTAAGACAAATAAACAATAGCTTTAGAATAAATCTAATTACAACATAATAAAATACAACTTGATGAATGATAAAATATTGTTAAAGGAAAACAGAAAAGCTGCCCTATGAGAATTGAAAGACGTGATATCACTGTTCTAAAGCAACTGTGCCTCCCTATGTGAAGGTACAATCGGACATCAGCTGCTCCAAGATTCAACCCAATTTGCTCACAGCCTATCTCCTCGGGTGTCACGCCTTCCAGGAGAATAATAAACTGTCAGAGCCGCGTTTGCCCATAAAACACAATGTAAAAATATAGAGATGATGGTAGGATAAGTATATATCTCTAGTATATCACCGTTGTATATCATCTTTTTTTCATATATGTAACAACACCAAATAAGAGCCTTATATAGGCTTACTAAACTAGTCATTATAGGCAATTAAGCTCTCAAATAAATGGCTACTAAATGTTGTAACGGCTCTATATAATTATGCAATAAATTCTATAATAAACTTTATCATAAAACTTGTAACCGACTAATTAAATAATGAAAATAAAGTTTTGAAATTTTAATAAAGGAATAATTTTATTCTAAAAATCCCCCACAAATTTCAAAACTTTAAACTAAACAAAAATAAATATAATAGGTTTCCAAAACTTTATTTTTCATTATTTAATTAGTCGGTTACAAGTTTTATGATAAAGTTTATTATGGAGTTTATTGCATAATTATATAGAGACGTTACAACATTTAGTAGCCATTTATTTGAGAGCTTAATTGCCTATAATGGCTAGTTTATTAAGCCTATATAAGGCTCATACTTGGCATGGTTTGATACATAGACAAAAAGATGCATACAAGAGTGATACATATAGAAAGACATGTTTGAGATACAAACATATATTTTACCTACCATCTCTATATTTTTATATTGTGTTTTATGGGTAATCGTGGCTGGAACAGTTCATTGTTCTCCCGGCAGGCGTAACTCCTGAGGAGATAGGCTGTGAGCAAATTGGATTGAATCTTGAAACAGTTGATGTCCGATTGTACCTTCATGTAGGGAGGCACAGTTGCTTTAGGACAGTGATATCACATCTCTCAATTCTCACAGGCCAGCTTTTTTGTTTTCCTTTAACTATATTTTATCATTCATCAAGTTGTAGTTTATTATGTTGTAATTAGATTTATTCTAAAGCTATTATTTATCTGTGTTAATGAGAATTACAAGATATGTTTTTATGAAATTCTTCCAACAATCTAAAGCAATTGTGTGATTGAAAATTCAAACATAAAGTTTTAAAGTTGTTAACATGAAGACTGTCTTAAAGTACTGGAATTGTTCATTGCCCCTGCATGACTATTGAGACTAGTTGATAACCTTCACATTATATAAACTTCAGTTTTTAAACTTTTTATTGTTCAATTTATATCGTAAAAATTTCTATCTTGTTCAGTATGTTAGAAAATTGGATTTGAATCTTTGGATGGTCACATTAGTTTTCTAATTCAATAGTATTATATGATAATGCTTTGTCAGGTGCTTTACGACATTTGTAGCTTTGGATCTTAGTATTAGAACTTGCTAGGCTGAATGGTGCCATGGCAAAGGATTATGTTTTTTAGAAAGAAAAAAAACTGTTATTTGAAACCGATAAATTGAATTGTGGCGGATCAATATAGATAGTGTTTTACGTTTTCAATTATTGAATTCTATTTGTCATGGCTATATTTACATGTGGAAGATAATGGCTAGTTAAGAATCATATCTATGTTTGTGAATAATTGTTGGATTTTAATTTGGCTATTGAAATTTTATATATTCCTATTGATTGCTTTTATTAATATTATAAGGGCCATTGATCTCCATGAGCCGTTTGGTTGGATTTGGACAATATTGTTTGAGGGTTATTAACCATTTGTCTCTTACGTGTGTGTTTATGAGCATTTGATGTCACTATCTAATAAATAATACTGGCCGCTTATTTCTTTTGTATCTTGTAAAAGCTTTGAATCGGTTTAACTTCTTTGGTTCTTCCAACATGCTCCTATAGATATAAAAGAATTGGCTTATATAGATATATGAAAAGGTAGAAACATACTTACACGTATGGGTATTTGTTTCTGCAATTGGTTATTTGTGTCCTCTCTTTATATAATAGTATATATTGTGCGTATGTATGTCTCATCTTGCACTCAAGTCCTGGATGAAGGGTTTCAATGCTACTGAAATTACAATTATTTTCTTGAATTAAAAACTGTATAAAACATTTTCTGTTCAACTCAGTCTTTTACTTTGTATGGGAATCCAGATTTAAGTTTAGGGTACTTGAGGTCATGTATGAAAAGATTTTATCTTGAGACTGTTACTTATAATCATTGAAAGATGTGTTTATATTTCCTAGATCAATGGTTAAGAATATGTATATGTGACTGTCATGAGTTTATAGAGGCAATTCTCTTTGGTTGAAATTTTGATTTAACTGGTTGTACCAAATCATCTATTGTACCCAGTTTCGCAAAGTAAACAAAATGTCTACATATGTGCAATGACCATTATATATTTTAATATGCATGTGACAGATTATCATGCGCTTGCTTGAGGGAATTACTTTAACAAATCCTTGGTACTGTTGTTTTTGTTTGTTCATTGTCAACAATAGATTGTGTTTTGTATAAAGGAAATTGATTTAATCAACTATTCGATTGCAAATTGTATGATGGTAGGTTAGAGAATTTTTCCTTTTAATCTTTTTTGAATGTGAAAGTCTTAAGTTTATTATTCATATTGGCCACTTGATAAGACTTGAATTGAAGAGGTACAATTTCTGAAGGGTTTTAAATGTGGGGGTATGCAATTATATATTTCTTAGATGTGAATAAATTCTTTATTATGTGAAATTATACTAATCTCGTGCATTTGTTAGAGATTTTGTTTGGAAAAACTCCACCGGTGTACATTGAGAATCATGTGATGCTTGCGACTATCTCATTATTTTTCTCATGATCTCTGATATTTTGTGGAGTATACAATATGCTACTTTCTAAGTCTACATTTCTTAGAAATGGGATATTCAAATAATTTAATGAAGAATTTCTTGGATTATGGACTACTACTGGTTTTCTCTATGGTATTCTATATTCTTATGGTTCAAGAAGGCAAGCATTTATTGTTCTGGTATTCTATATTTCTTATTGCTTAAGGAGGCAGGGATCTCTCTATCAGCTTCTTCTATGGCCGTATTCAATGGTTTTCTATATGCATATTTCTCGTGACTGCTGATATCTATGGCTTCTTTGAATCTGGCACGAAGGGATTATTCGAAGAGTATTGGCAAGTTGACTTATGGCTTCATTATGGAGTGATTTTCTCCGTGTGGATATTTTCTCTGGACTAGCGCTTGAGGCTAGCTCCTTTATATGTTCGAGGGGGATGAGCCTAAGCCCACAGCGAGTCACCTAGGGAAGTAACCCGTCTTCTATGATTGGGGACCCCATGAAGGAAGTTCAACGAATAAAAACAATCCATACTAAGTGACTCAAACCTAACACTATTATATTAAGAGGCACGAAAGATGTTCTCTTGCTCATCCCTAAAGCATTTGTCCTGTGAAAATATGAACGTCAAGGAAGGGTATAGCCCTGAATAAGTCCAAGACAGGCAAACTCCCGCAAGGTATTCTCGTCACATATACTCTTGGAGAATTCACCTAAGTGAGTGCCGTCGTGAGGTCGTGACTATGAGAATTGGGCTGTTCTTCAGTAACTCTCATGAGAATCAAGATCGGTGCATGGTCATAATCGCACCATCTCGCGAACATGTCTAATGGTCGGTACTGTGTGTGTGACACGTTGATTTCTGGCTCAAAGAGTCTAGTTCAAGGTGTAGTTTCACTATGATCCTTCAGAGGAAAACTGTTAACACTGAGTGAGGTTCAAGTCCAAAAGACACCTACACCTATTGCGCAGTATTAAGGTTGCCCAAACCTATTATATTTATTTTTGTTTAGTTTAAAGTTTTGAAATTTGTGGGGGATTATTAGAATAAAATTATTCTTTTATTAAAATTCCAAAACTTTATTTTCATTATTTAATTAGTCGGTTACAAGTTTTATGATAAATTTTATTATAGAGTTTATTGCATAATTATATAGAGCCGTTATAACATTTAGTAGTTATTTATTTGAGAGCTTAATTGCCTATAATGGCTAGTTTATTAAGCCTATATAAGGCTCATACTTGGCATGATTTGATACATAGACAAAAAAATGCATCATATATTTTACTTACCATCTCTATATTTTTATATTGTGCTTTATGAGCAACCGCAGCTGGGACAGTTTATTGTTCTCTGGGATGCGTGACTACTGAGGAGATAGGCTGTGAGCAAATTGGATTGAATTTTGGAGCAGTTAATGTCCAATTCTACCTTCATGTAAGGAGGCACAATTGCTTTAGGACAATGATATCATGCCTCTCAATTCTCATAGGCCAGCTTTTTTGTTTTACTTTTAACTATATTTTATCATTCATCAAGTTGTATTTTGTTATGTTGTAATTAGATTTATTCTAAAGCTATTATTTATTTGTGTTAATGAGAATTACAAGATATGTTTTTATAAAATTCTTCCAACAAGAAAGACCACCAATCTCATGCTAAAAGTCACATGCTAGTACAATGCATAAACATAAAAGAACTTCTATCCAATGACAGTAACAATATCAACGACAATTCCGTATACATATACATAATTTCCGACTCGACAAATGTTGAAATTCAACGAGTATATGCGTGTGTGCATATTTTAAGGTGAGAAGAAAACCTTCTCGAGTTCACCTTGGACCTCCTGCAATTTCTCGATGGAGAGAATGAGCTCGCTGTCAATGCGATCGGAATCTTCCTCCTCGGTTCCCTCGGCGAGCTTCGATTTCTTGGCACGGTCAGCTACCATCTTTGGCGGTGGCTAAAACCCGCGGTGGCTAAAACCCTAGGTCTGCGTCTCTCTCAGGGAATGGAGAGGGAGACAGGTGTGATGTAGTTTAGAGAGAGAGAGAGAGAGAGAGAGAGAGAGGGTTTTGGCCCTCAGGACAAAATAACACTGTTGGCCGAGACAGGGTGGTTTCTTGGAATTTATTCTGCTTCTGCCAGACTTACTAGTGCGAGGAAGAAATCGAAAGCCTAACAGCCTGTTTGGAACGAGGAAAGAAAGAGTGAGATAGGGTTGGTTTCTAATTTGGGAAGAAAAATACTAAAACCTAAGTGGAAAAAAAATATTCAAATAACTGTCTGAACAATTTCTCACTTGTTTTTCTCTCTTTTTGGCCCTTTCACAAAAAAAATTATACAAAATTTTAGCATTCAATGAGGACATTTCATTTTTAAAACAAAAGAAAAATATCAATTAATATACTTTTTATTATAAAATTATCATAGTCACATCATTCTATAAACATATTATTTTTAACTTTTTGTAAGACAATTTTTTTCCCTAAAAAATAAAGCTTCATACGGGTCAATGTTGCCTCGATAAATATAGTGAATTAAGCTAGTGGCCTTTGAAAAATGTATTTTTTTTTATTTAATTTTTTTTGAATGGGCTTAAAAGATAAAAGTAGATGAAAACTGAAAGTCTGAAATTACGTATATCAACTTTTAATATTAAAGTTTACTATTCCTCTGAAAGAAGATATAATCTGTCTTATTAAATTTTTATATTTTGCAAATCATTATTGCGTGTCATTATTATGTTATAAGAATTCCCATAATAGGAGTTTTTATGTCACTCTAATTCCTATATTTCATTATCTGTATTCATTCTTGTTGCCCTGTGAATTTTTTAAAATTTTTGTTACAAAAAAATCATAGAAAATATACAATGTCTACATATATGCAAATGAAATGAACATGAATCAAAATGATACAACATGTAAAAACAATTTTACCCTGACAAATAATTTATTGACAATTTTTAATTTCACTTTTTAAAAGACCGACAAAGGATTAAGGACCTGTTTGGTAAGACTTTTCAACAACTTGTTTTAGCTTATAAGCTAAGAAGTTAATTTTTTATGATTTTTTTATTTTTATTTTTTTACTTATCTTTAATTTATAAAAATAAAAAAATAAAATTTTTTAATATTTTTACTTATAAATAAAATAATTAAAAAATAAAAAAAATTGTACCAAACGAATATTAACATTGCAATAAAAATGAAATTACGAGATCAAAACGACACACGCGAGTTAAATAATAGGGACGAAAATGACACACAAAGCTAAACACATGACTAGTAGTGTAATTTAGCACAAAAAAAATCCGAACGTTAAACGGGCAGAAAGATTTGGAGAAAGAAGGAAGCAAGTGTAAACCCTATCTTCTCTGTACTGCGAACGACATTCGAACAATTTGCTGAATTTGGAGAAGAAAATGCAAGTTATGGCTTGTAACTATTGTACGTTTCTTCTGCAACCTCAGCGAATACGGGTCCCAGCAAAAACAAGACACCAATTGGGTCGGCGCGAGCTCTGCTTCGACGGCGTTTCCTCCGTCTGTTCCTCCTCGGAAGCTGATGGCAATGATTCCTCCTCCTCCGACGTTTCTGCACATTCCACTTCCACGCCAAGGTATATCACCTTTTCCCGTCGATATAACGTCCGATTCTTCACTCGACACCGGCGTTCAAAGACTTCAAATCAATGATTCGGACTATGTAGGGTCTTTTATGTTATGCGAGTATGTAGTATTTACGTCCCAAGATTCATATCCTTGTGTTTGTATGTATGTGTTTTGAGTGCGACGAAATACCCATGTTTGCTTGTAATGTTTTTCACTTATTGGATTGGCCAAGGCTGATGTTTTGGGGCTCCATTTAGAGTATTTTTTGGTTATCTCTTGATAAATTTTTAATTTAGTTGGACGCAATGGGCTCGTGTTGCAAAATTTGGTGGAATTTGTATTGCTGTTGTGGTGTGATTTTATTTCCAAATTATTCGTTTGATTTACTGTTGACTTCTATTATTTATTTTTTGCTTCCAAATACTGGAACATGTTTTAGCAAGTGCAGTCAATTGGCCCTTATTGTGTCATAGAAAAACTGATCTTACAATTTAAGATTTATTTTCTTTATTGTTTCAAAATTTCCTCATCCGACCTTCTGATGCTTGTAGGATTGGTCAAGATCATAGCAAAGAATTGGTTGCAGTGGTACAGAAAAACTTTCCTTTCACAACACGTCGGATGTTTTTTGCAAGTTTATTCATGTACACATGTTATCATCCTTCAAGGTACTTATCAGGTTCGCACAGTTCAGCTTTGTTTCCCTTTGACCAATTCCTTCTAGGTTCTTAATAACATTTGTTTGTTAGTCATATCTTTTAAGCACCTTTTGCATTGCTGGCAATTAATTTGATGTATGTCATTAACATTTTTCAACCTACTAGCATTTCATTTAAATGGCTCGTTACTTTCCCTTAGCTAATGTTGTACAGCATAGGTCCAAAGTGTACATTTATAAATGGAAAAATCCATTTACATACCTGACTTCATATTTTAGTTTAGGGCATCTTTTGGTACTCATATGCTGCTTTCTTCTGATCACGTTATAAATTGTGGATATACAGCCCATGCTTTAGGGGATCCATCTGTGACAATTGAGGAAGTTACACCCTCTGTTTATCCTTCTGGGGCACTCTTCCCTCCTGAGGTTCACTTTCAACTGTACCAGCCAATTGTTTATCTTTTTTCATTCTGAATGGTTCATTTGTCAATTTCACACTCCTCTGTACTGGATCTTTATGGCTGGTCAATTGATTTGTGTCTGCTGGCAGGAAAGGACTGTGCAACTCTTTGAGAAGAACACTTATTCTGTTGTCAACATCTTTGATGTAACATTGCGCCCTCAACTTAATGCTACGGGTGTGGTTGAGGTAATTTTATTCATTGAATTCAAGAATTATGTTTAAATACTTTTGTTGTGTTAACAATGAACTTAAAAACTTATTCTACTCACAAGTTCATCAACATTATTTGGTGATTCTCATGTATGGCAGGTTCCTGAAGGAAATGGTTCTGGAGTAGTATGGGATGGACAAGGTCACATTGTAACAAATTATCATGGTAAGTCAGTTTGAGAATTTAAAGTGCTTTTATATGCATGAATGAAAACTTAGTAAGGTATCAGTTCTACTGATGAATGATTTTAGCAATTGTCCATCTTGTTAAATGATGCTATTGATAGGCATATAGTTTTTTTGGTTATGCTCCATTAGATAGAGAGGTGTTTCATTATGGCTGGTGCCCCTGCAACTTGTGCTGAAATAAAACACTGCATTTTGTCTATTAGTTTATTTTTTGTTGTCAACTTGTTTATTGCAAGAAATTCTACCTTGTGTCTCTGGTTTTTCATCTGACCCTAGTGGTATATCTTCAAGTCTTATTCTTACACATGACCAGTTCTCTACATGTTTATGTTTCAATACAGTTGACTACTTGTGAGATGTTTCTCTTTACAAGTTTGAAAGATATTTTGATTCTCAATTATTTCAGAACTATTCAATTGATTTTCAGATGGTTGGACTGATATGGTGATATGACCTCATTAACTGTGTAGATATTAATGCTAGATTGCTAGATAATTATTTCAAATTGCATGAGGGGCTATTGAGATTCTGAATAAATCAATTTGTGTTGATATTCCCAGTTATTGGTAATTCCCTCTCAAGAAATCCTAGCCGTGGGCAAGTTGTTGCACGAGTTAATATTCTTGCCTCAGAAGGGTGAGAATCACAGTGCCTTTGGCCTCTATTGATCGGTTGAACTGCATAATTTGATGGTCAATCTTCAGTTAAGACTTAAGAGAATATATTTCTTAATCGCATGATTCTTTCACCTTAGTTCCTCATTATGTATAATTTTTGAAAAGGGTACAGAAGAATTTTGAGGGTAAGTTGATTGGTGCAGACCGTGCTAAGGATCTTGCTGTCTTGAAGGTAAATCTTCTCTCAAAAGTTTTGTTAAGTCAAGAAACTCTGCTATTGAATAATTGAAATTCTCCAAGTTAAGTTGCTTGTTGCCCAATTTCATGCTTTTTCACCTTTCGTTAGCTCAACCAAGGTGCAGATGATGCACCTTCTTCTTCTTCTCTTTTTGTTCTTTTATTTTTTGTGGTTTATATGTTTTAGTGTGTGGATGCTGTATGCCATATGGTGTTCTATTGTGTAGCACATGCCTTTTTTTTTTCCTGTCGCTTTGTTGCTTTTTGTCTCATCAACAATCCAATAAAAATATATGCAGTATGAGCTGCTCCCTCTAGCTAGGGTTGTCAAACGAATCATTCTACTCAAGCTTTGCTCGGCTTGTTAAAAGCTTGTTTGAGATCAGCTTGTTTTGTAAACAAGTCAAGATTGAACACACTTTAAAGTTCGTTAATTTTCTGAGCTTGGCTAAATATGCCAATTTTGAACATATATTCTAGCTCGTAAAGGTTTTCAAACCAAACTTGAGCAATCTACTAGTCGGCTCGACTCAGCTCGTTCATAGCCCTCTTTCTTATTGATGTTTGAATGAATCATGTGTCAATTTCTTCTTCTTGTCATTTATTTTCATTTTTATAGTGTAAGATCCTTTAATGGCTGAGTAAATACATAATCATAAATTCAAAATACTTCAACTGTACTCATGTTATCTCTGAAAATGGTCTGCTGTAGGCTGTAGGCATAGGTAGAACAAGTTGCATAGACATTTATACCAGAAGGAGTATAATTGTATTATGATTTCATATAGTACTTATTGGCAATGCCATAATTGTCAAGTAGGGCTTTTTCCTAGATGTGTAGTCAGTTTCCTAAGGAGGCAATTTGTCGTCAACTTGGTCTTTACCCACTTTGGAAGTTGTGATCTTTAACTCTTTAAATCCTCAATAACACAATAGGTGGAAGCCACTGAAGAACTGCTGAGGCCCATGAAGGTGGGGCAGTCATCTTCTTTAAGAGTTGGCCAGCAGTGCTTAGCAATTGGAAATCCATTTGGTTTTGATCACACTCTCACTGTTGGGGTTATTAGTGGACTAAATCGAGAGATATTTAGTCAAACTGGAGTCACAATTGGTGGTGGAATTCAGACAGATGCAGCCATCAATCCTGGAAACAGGTATTTTTAGGACTATTCTTTTTCATGTAGAAGAAATTAATCAACAGATTTTGCTTCCCCTCTCCTGACATCGAAAGTTCCTGATTCTGATTCTTCTCCTCGCTGCTATAATTCATGTTACTTGTGCATTGCTAACTGTGTATTTTTCATGTACTCGTGGCAGTGGAGGTCCTCTATTGGATTCCAAGGGAAATTTAATTGGAATTAACACGGCAATTTTTACTCAGACAGGTAATTTTTCTCCTCCATGTTTATTGCGTTGTGCGTATTTCAGAATCTAAAAGAAATAATGGAAGTTCCACAATCTGCCAAGAGGTGATCTTAAGAGTATTTGTTAATGACTATAAACTCCACATTTCCTTGAGGGTGCTCTCAAAATAAAACCTCCTCAGTTACATTTATGACATCTTGTTTTCTTGGTTGGCAGGGACATCTGCAGGTGTAGGATTTGCCATCCCATCCTCAACCGTGGTAAAGATAGTGCCTCAGCTGATCCAATTTGGCAAAGTACGTTCTGTTGCTACACAATTATGCAGTTCAGACTTGCTCTTGCTAGTTATTAAGTTGCCTCTGGTCTGAACCTTCCGGAAGGGTCTTATTTTTCTCTATAAAAAACTGGATTTGGGAAACACTATCGACATTTAAAAAATGACTATTTAAAATCGTTTTATAGAAATTTGCTCAAGATGCAATATGCTTCTTAATTATTCCATCACTCTTCAAAAAGAAAATAATTTCACACACTGTTCCATCCATATTAGGTTGTGCGAGCTGGTTTAAATGTGGATATTGCTCCAGACCTGGTTGCAAATCAGCTTAATGTTCGAAATGGAGCTCTAGTTCTGCTGGTATACCTCCATAATTATCAATGTCTCCAATTCTTGATTCGTATTTCTATGATATTGCGTAATTGAAGTTTGAGCATCTCTTTTTTGCTTCGAGATCAGTTATAGTTGCCAAAATTTTCTTTATGGTTCTGTAGGTTCCTGGAAATAGTCTTGCAGCCAAAGCCGGGATACTTCCCACTACAAGGGGCTTTGCTGGTAACATTGTGCTGGGAGATATAATTGTGGCAGTGGACAACAAACCTGTGAGCTTTCTCTTATTCCAACTCTTCCTTTACTATTTGCATCGTTTCCATATCATGAAAAGTTGCTAGCTTTGGTGATTGCATATTGACGGACTGAACCGTCCCTTGACCTACTTGGTGCTTCTGTTGAAAGGTCTGGACTAAAATTCTCTGGTTTTGCATTTATTATACATATACATGTATATATACATATGTGTTGGTCACTATTGATGACATTTCATACTGTCCTTTTATATGTCTGCTTCAATTTCTATTCTTGCCGTCTTGTAACTGCATGCGTGTGGGAATTTGGTGACTGCTATAGGTGGAAATATAGGTATTTCTTTGCATATTGAAGACTCTGAGAAAAGATTCTGTAATTTGGAAATGTCCACTAAAGGACTGTTAGTGTCAATAGATAATTGGTCTTCCAATGTGTTTTATATGGTACTTGAATTGAGTGTCCATTTGATTTCCATAGCATTTTGAACTATTTCATTTGTTGTCAAGGATTTACTTCAAAAGTCTTGGTCTGTCATTTATATTTCCAGTGACAGTTAATATTGAGCATGTTAGATCACCATTTGCTCCAAAACCTTAAATTGTTGGAAATGGGCCCAACAATGTACACGAAGCGCTCTGTGTTTCTGACACCCCCCTCACATGCTGCCCCATCTCGCACATGAAGAGGCAAATAGTCTAAACTAAACAGGGTGCAGAAACAGACATATAAGAGTGCGCAATAACATCATAGTGGGGAGCAAATACAAATTACAAGACTTGAATCCATGACCTCCTCTCTGATTCGATGTTAGAACACTAGTAGTCCCAAAAGCTTAAGTTGTTAGAAATTGGGTCCAATGATGTACATCAAGTCATCTAATAGAGCAATGATGTTTTAACTGGAGGACTTTCTTCTTAGATGCTTTGGCCATCAAGATGGAATCATTTTGTTTTGTGCTGGTTCAAAAAACTTTAAAGGGGTAATTCAAGAAAAAATATAAATTCTTTGATGAGTAAATTTTAGCCCACAAAACAAGTTGTCTTCATTGTACCTTCCATCCTAGAACATGTTAACTGGTGGGATTTTTGTGGTTTCTATTTTATTTTGTTTCAATCATTGTTTCTGCTGGGATACAATCTTTGTGCAAGATTAGCAGTTTGACGGAAAAAAGGTCATAAAAAATGCTTCCGCCAAAGGACTAGAGGAGCAATTCAAAGATTAAACAGAAATCCTGAAAACTTGTGCACATAAAATAGTTTCTTAGAGGGTTTTTTTCAATCAAATACCAAAAACTGGAGTTCCTGTAAATGTATTTGAAGGAGGTCCTCTTATGCCGCATGTGGACTTGTCTGGTGATTTGTTGGAGGTCAAACCACATCCATGGCTTCTCTCTCCCTCTTAGGTTGACACATTTTTCAGCTGTCTGCATCTTCCATCTACCTTTTCGGGACAAAAAATCCGTTTGATTTGTTCACATAGCTATTGCAATCCTGCCAAATCTGTTTTTACCTTCTTTGGGATGGACAATGTATTTGGGCGCATGGAACAATAGATTCTGCGAAATGAACTGGGGCATAAATGTGAAGAATTAGCAGACTACTGGTTGGTGTTCTTATGCACTTATCCTCGTAAAATTCGTAAGCAATAACTCATTACTGTTCTTTGGATAAGCAGGTTAGAAGTAAAGCTGAGTTGTATAAAGCATTGGACGACTACAATGTTGGGGATAAAGTCCTCTTGAAGATCCAGAGGGGCAATGAGAACTTGGAGCTCCCTATTGTTTTAGAGGAAAAAGACTCATAACAAAGGGGGAGCAATAATCCATTCAATATGTTAGTTTTAATTGTGATTTATTGTATCTTTCAACAGGAAATGCATTTACCAATTTGTACACATTCTCATTTGTATAAACTAGTTCCTTCTTCGGATAATTGGGGACTGTAACTCGTCAACACAAATCTAATACCATAACAGGCTTTGATACCTCAAGACTTGTGATGCTCACTGTCTTCCAGTTATTATTCTCCTTATCAGGATTTTTCCTAACCGGATGCCTGCAAGTATTGGGCTAACTGAGTCATACTGGGTTTCCCTATTTTCTTCCAGCCCGCTTAACTTCTAATATTGCTCATATTGAATTTTCCCTACAACCTTTGTTTTGAATGTTATTTTATTTTTATATAAAGAAATTATGGATACAATATTGAGGCTACTTTTTAAAAAATTTAAATGAAAAAAAAATATTATGTACAATGGAGGTAGAACCGAACCAATTCAAACTGAACTAACTTGAAACTTAATTTTAGATATGGCATGAATCCGACCCAACCAAACCATGCACACCCTTAACAAGTCACTATTCATTCAGGATGGCTCAATCCTCCTAAATTAGGGTACTGTTTATAATTAGTGCAATTGCAAGAAGTCACCTATCAATTTGATGCCTAACTTTCCATGAAAATGACGAGTAAGTTGGATTATTAGGCGATTTCAATAATTGCAGACATTTCAAATGCAAGCTAAAACCTACAAATCCATTTTGGAATTGTTAGGCGTACAGATTTTCTCGAGAAAGCTACATAATAAAACCTTCGGGACGAAGTTTCCGTTTCCTCATGTGGATTAGTATGAAAATGAATTAAGGGTTAGCCGGATAACCGTTCACATTACCGTGTATGTTGGTGGTTCTTTGATGGTTAATTTTATGTCTCTTCTTTTGTTTTTAACTATAATCTGTGCAAACCTTGGATCTTATATGAACCAAGCTGCAATTAGATGACAAAGTAGCAATTAAGAGAAAAATACTAGAACCTTAATCAACAAAATGCCAGGAACTCCAGAGAAGAAGCTTCCCTACCATATGGAGATCCAAATAGATTGTGAAATTGCAGCCTAATTCACTCCCACGCCAACTTTTGTTGCACTAACGTTTCGTTTGGAACTCGAATTTTTGGTTGAAAAAGTAAAGGAAAAAAAAATGTGAGGAAAAACAGAGCAAAAATACTCTTTTATTTTGTTCTATTTTCCTTCGTCCTTTTCTTTTCTCATCAAAAATTTGAATTCCAAATGGAGCATAAATCAATTCTAGACTTGAAATTCACATAGATACAGCACTAGGTTATGTCTACTTTAAGGAGTAATTAAGATCACAACATGGATGTTTCATTGCGATCGCGATTATGCCGATGAATTCATTTGTTTCCGAGATCCCATCAATCTAGTTCATGATTAACTTTTTTGTTGATGTTAATTGGTAAATTTTCTCAAATCATACTGGGTCACTTCCTAAATGGGGTCTAAATTAAACCACACCACTAGAATATGATTAGATTAATCTGTAATCAAATTCAATATGTTGTCCACCATACATTTAATTATCAAGCTCAAGTTCGATTTTTTTTTGGTTGTCTTCATGCTCCTCGTTTGCATGCCTAGACACTATTATAGGAGTCTTAAACTTCACAATGATATTACTCTATATCAATAATTTTGTAGAGGAATACAAATTCCCATCAATTCCATGGATTTGCATCTCTTGTCCAATCATAACCAGGACCAAATTATAGTAGTTTTTTTGTTGAAGTTTTTTTGCAAGGAAATATGATATCATTACAATGTAGAATGACAAGCCAAGCTTGATTGGCGTGTAGGATTATTTTTTATTTGTTTGAGATAGGTACAGGGAGATCTCTAGTGTCCTTACATGGCTCTTGCCAAAGATAAGGTTTGAACAGTAACTTAAAACATGTAAGCAACTGAGTATAAAATTATGATTATACAAGTCACTAGATGTTGAAGTGAAGGTAGCTGTCAAAGAGATTACCCTCAAGTCTCACTAATTAATAGGCCCTAAATGTGAATTGAGTATATTGATAGCATGATGTGTAAGTTGGTAAGTAATGAATGTCTTCCTTACATTATTCATACACACACACACACACACGTATATATTGATAAAGTCATTATTTAACTAATGAAGTTGTTAGCAAGACCCATGGTCACACAGAAAGAGGTAAGAAGGCTTTGGTTAGAAGAATTTGACCCATTTTCCAACTTGGGTTGCACGCATGGGTTGCCAAACCCAAGGTCATGGAGCCAGACAACTAGGGATTCAAACGAGGGCCAAATTTGGAGAATTGTAATTAATTTGGAGTTTCCCAGTTGGGCATTTGACTCAAATATTTTCACCCCCCATTCATTTATGGTTCATAGTTCGTAGCTTGCTCTGCATCTAGCAGACATGGTTAGGAAACTTAAGCAAATGTCCACTGAAAAGTCAAAAGTACCCAAGATTTGCATAAACTGTGATGATTTTAGGCAAGGGCATTATAGTCTTCTTGCAGTTAATTTGCAGAAACTCAGGGTACCCATGTCCATTCCTTTTGGAAGTTTTGCAGCTTCTTAGAACCAGGGTTTTGGCATTTCCAAAAAAATTGAAATCCAGGAATTTTGCACCCCAAAGTTATAAAATCAAGGGAAATGAATTATGCCTCCTCTTCTTATAATGACCTAAAAGTCCCCACTCACTTTCTAATTGGTTTCTCCTCCATTCACTGTTTATGAAACAGAGTTTAACATAGCAACCCCACATAGACAGCCATATGGCTAACAACTCGAAATAGGTATTTCTATTGTCAGGGGGAAAAAAAAAAAACTAGTGCTACAATATTGCAGAAACTACTGTAGCAGCATGTAGTAATCTAAACTGACAGTGACTCCGGAAGCAACCAAGGCTGTTCAGGGAATAGCAGTATCTTGTTGAAGTTTTGAAAACGGGTTATTATGGATTACGATGGCATGTACAAACTTTCTTTTTCTTTTCCTAATTTGTTTGCTTCTAGCCATTTCTTCTACCCAGAGAAAGGAAGAACCTTAATGGTCAAGTTAAGAAATCTATTGGCGAGGCCATTTTACTGTCAATCAGTGTCAAGTGTCAAGTGAGATGATCTAGCATTTCACTTGCATCACATTGCATTTGCAAGTTTATGCAGGTTTCTTTACCTTACTCTATTATGATTTTCCTATTGCATGTGCACGCGCGCGCGCACACACACATATATATATATATTCCATATTTGCAGTATCCAGCATATTCTTTCCTTTTTGTTAATTTTTATTAATGTATAATTTATGATGTCAGCATAGCACTAAACAGTAAACATAAGTAGTTGAACTGCTCCTCTCTTATGGTTTGGTGAGCAGTACCGGTTTACCATGCAGGTAGAGGTGTATTCTAAAACACCTACAGGCTATAGCTCTACAGCTAGTTAAAAAACTGTTTGCCTAACATTAGGTTTTAAATCCGGAGCACCTGGGAAACTCAATTGACCAAATTTCAGCTGCTCAATTAGATCAGATGTGCTGACATAGGAAAAGGCAGAACTGTCTTACCACGTAGCAAGTTTTAAATTATTATTATTTTGATTTCCCATGTTTCTTTAGTCATTTTTTTTATTTTAGAGTCCCAGAGGACCAATCCTATTGTTTGGAAGTAGCATATGGGCTCTATTAAAAAGAGTATATGTTTCAAACATAGGTGCAAAAGAAAAGGAGGAATCCATGTGCTTATAAAGAGAAATCCTTGTGAAGTTACCACACATTACTTACTGGGGAAAAAAGAAGTTACAACACACTTTTGATGCTATTTTTTATTTTCATTTCCATTTTCTTTCTTTTTGTAATTTTTTTTTCCTTACATCAAGTTCGTATTTTGATTTTCGCCAGCAGAACTTTTATTTAATGTGGAAGCAATAAAGTAAACAACTAAGTAAACCAATATGTGTGTATTGATGTGACAATAACCGAGGGTTTGTTTGAGTGTCAGGAAATTTCAATAGTATGATTGTGTTTTGTAAGAATTTGGAGATAAGTATATATTGATGAGAATGAATAGGCTCAAAGTATTTTCATTTTGTCCTATGACATCTTGAAGCATGGAACCCTTGTGTGCTTGTGTGTGTGTTTTTTTTCCTTTTTCTAATAGTTGATGCTATAGGATCATTCTTAGATTTATCATGTATGTATTATTTTTCTTAAAAGTTCCATTCAAAACTATGAATTGCTATATGAATTGTGAAAGTAACACAATCCAATCAGTACAATTAATGTGAGAAAAAAAAAAAAAACAGACATTAAAGAAGAAAACGGGATGAACTTTTAAAAGCATAACTTCAATTCAAATAGATGAAAAGTTCATAAAAATATCATAATAAGACAGAAATCTAACCCCAAATACTAAAAACAAAATAACCGCAATAAATATTGCAATTATTTTCTATTTTCTTTTATTTTTTTTGTGTGAAAATGAGAAAGTGAAACTAACCTTCTCGTAGCAAGCAGACTAAGAAAACCAATTATCTATAGGTCGGGTAGTTTATTTTAGCATCCCTGAAAGAGAGGTTCTGGTTGTCCCTTCAAGGGTCAAAATGGTTCTTTATTATATTTCAAGAGAGTCAAGTAGGCCCCAACCATGACATTATTCATATTTATTTAATGAATCTGCATAAGATCCAAAACATCCCCCTCACTCTGACAGGTCACATGTTCATATCTGGCAGAGAGAATGAAGGAATAGAAGTTCATATCCAAAAGTTAATGATATTTATCTCAGAGAGGTCTCAGAGGAATTTGCAGAGAATCTCTAGATTGAATATAAAATTGAGCTATTGTATTGGAGAATGGTTAACAAAAAACAATTCAACCACGAATATTTTATGAAGGGTAATAAAACTATTGTCAAAAGAATATTACTTTGTCAGTTTGTCTTGATTAGAAGAAAATATAAGGAGAAGCATACATGAGGAGCATGAGAAGTGTGAAATAAGTTTTATTTGAATATCCCCACAAACAGCTGAGTTTGTAGTCTCTTGAGATTATAAGTTTGGATTTAAACGAACCCAAATTGGATCATAAAAGGAAGTGAGCTTCATTCAAAGTCCATATCTTTGACTTGGGTTCCTTGGTAGCTGTTTTTAAGAGAGAACTTAGCTTAGGCTCCTCATTAAGTTATAGTTATTTTCACAGAAACCATTACAATTGCCCAGAAAAGGTGGCCGAAGCTTCGGAGGCAGACCCCTTGTCAGCAAGCATATAACAGCTTTGAACCAAGTGATGATACTATGAACTACTCCTGAGTTCATGCCATTGAACTGCTTCACATCTTAAGCTGTTCTCCTGTAGCATTAACAAATCTTGAGTTTTCGCTAGTGGGTCTGGTTTGGTTTTCCCAAAAGCTTCTAGTTTAGATACAAAACTTGCGTCAAGTTTCAGAATAGTAGACAATGACAGATAAGTAATCAAATTAGTTTTATCTTACATCTCAACGTCTCTAGCTATATTTTGGTTCTACGAGAGTTAGGAAGAAAAGGATGGATGAGAAGAATGAGACTGATAAGATGGATGACGTCATGTTGCCGGGGTTTAGATTTCATCCCACAGATGAGGAGCTTGTTGGGTTCTACCTCAAGAGGAAGATTCAGAAGCGATCTCTTCCTATTGAGCTGATAAAGCAAGTGGATATCTACAAACATGATCCTTGGGATCTTCCACGTAAGGCAATCCATCTCTCATGCATGATGTTTTATGAAGTTCTTTTGAATGAACACACACTAACTTGCTTTTATCTTCTTCTTGTTCTTCCTTTTTTTTTAATTTTTTATTTTAAATCAACTACAACCATTCCTTACTAATACCAGTTAGCTTTTTCTCCTCTAAAATTTTCACCAGACCTGGCATCAACTGGGGAGAAAGAGTGGTATTTCTACTGCCCAAGGGACCGTAAATACAGGAACAGTGCACGGCCAAACCGTGTCACAGGGGCTGGTTTTTGGAAGGCCACTGGAACTGACCGTCCAATTTACTCCTCTGATGGCACCAAGTGCATTGGTTTGAAGAAATCCCTAGTGTTCTACAGGGGTAGAGCTGCCAAAGGAATCAAAACCGACTGGATGATGCATGAGTTCCGACTACCTTCTATCTCTGACCCAGCATCACTTAAGAAGATTTTGGATAAAAAGCTTCCTCCAAACGTAAGTCTATCACAACGCTCTGTTTCTAGTTGTTCTTCACTTGTATGTGGATTATTGTTAGCTAGACACAAATTAAATCATTATT
Organism: Euryodendron excelsum; assembly: GCA_033060915.1. Classification (NCBI taxonomy): domain Eukaryota; kingdom Viridiplantae; phylum Streptophyta; class Magnoliopsida; order Ericales; family Pentaphylacaceae; genus Euryodendron; species Euryodendron excelsum. Next base: position 43,982,514 of record CM065385.1, on the reverse strand, counting down.
CCTCCTTTGACCCACAGGATTCATGGGCAATTTGTAGGATATTTAAGAAAACTAACTCCATGGCACAGAGAGCCTTGTATCATTCTTGGGTATGTCCAATACCTGAAATTACAGCGTCTGATATATTCACCCAAGGTGCACACTCTATTGGTTTCGGTTCAGAGACCATCTCTTGCACAACTGAAACTGGATCAAACATCCCATTATGCAGTAATAATGATTTTCAGAAGGTCTCTACTGCCAGTTTCTCTGCTCTAGACATCCCCTCATATAAAACCATGAATCCAACAGTCTGCAAATCATCTCCTTTTCCCATTCCCAATGGAGATCTTGCCACTGGCTTCATGCTTTCACCTCTCGAAATGTCAGGACCCACCACCAAGAATCCAGTTGATGTTGGTTCCATGCTTTTTAATATGTTCCCTGACCTAATCGGGGACATTACTAAGACCTCCGAGAGTATTGAATTTGAAGGGCCACAACAGCAGTTCAACGGTTTCTCTATCAGTTCAGCACAAGATATGCAAGGAACCATAGGCTCTGGACAGGATGACATGGGCTTGAGGAAAAATCCAAGCGAAGCCCATGTCAATAATCAGTGGGGAAACATTCAATCCATTGGATTTCCTTTCAGCTTGCCTTCAAATCTGCCAGATGCATGGAAGCCCAATCTGCCATGGGATTCACCCCCCTATCCTAGAGAGATGTCCACTACTCATTCTGCAAATAAATGGTATACTTGATTGAATTGATATATAGGGTTAAGTAGTTTACATCTCCCTTTCGATTAAGCTCGTAGGGGCTCGCATCAGAAACATATTCTGTTTACAGTCTTTATGATTCCGGTAAAGTAAGACTGTAAACACTCTAAATAGAATATGTTTCCAGTGCAAGCCCCTACTAACTGTACCACAAGACTGTAAACAGAATATGTTTTTGATGCAAGCCCCTACTCACTGAATCCAAACTCTTACTGTACAGTTTTCCTAGCCCCTACTCCCTTATATGAAGTCTTACTGTACAGTTTTCCTATATTACGAGCAACACGCATTTTGGTCAAAAAATTTGTTTTAGCAGTCCTATTCTTTTTTTTTTTCTTTTGTATTTCTTTATTCATCTTCCTTTTTGTGTTTGCAACCAAAACAGAGGGCTAAGAATTTTGGTACTTGCATCTAGGAGTTTAAAATCAATGAATTATGGCAAAAATTACACACTAAATTATTGCTACATGCCTAAAAAGTAAGCAATAAGCAAAAGAATAATTAACAGGAAATTTTGTTGTGAAGGAACTATGGAACCTTTCACTAGTGAGAGAAAACTTTGGCAAAACAGAAATTAAGTAAACAATAGTGCAAATTTACAAATATGCTGTCCAAAAAGTAGATTTGGCATTTTGCAATGACTATGATATAGCAATCTGTTTGAAATGGCAGCTGTGATATATACTCAATTTTGCAAAGACACAAATACTTAAAGCCAAATGTAAATATACCTGAATTGGCATTTGATAGAGACTTGTACCCCATAATGGTTGGTTCAGCCATTGCGTGAACCATGTTTGCAGAACCAACTTCCCATCAAGCTTATTGAAACAGAGAAAACTTGCCAAAGGCACCACAACTCGATGAATACAATCCGAATGCTTCATACATCATGCAATTCAACATTTCAACTTGGATCGACCAGTTACCTTCCTGTATTCATGTCTTGAAGTTCATGCTCCTATTTGCACAAACATTTGGAACAACCTTTGACAATACAGGGCCCTGTCAGGAGTCTTCTTTTTCAATTTGTCTTTCTTTCATCCATTGCTTGGTAGAAATGACTTTATAATCTAAACACAAAAAGAAGAAGAAAACCCAGCCAACATAATGTTTGCATATCTCAGAAGCGTTAAATGTTTGAATAATTTTCAGGGGTTGATCCCATGAAATTTTTTCCATATTGATCCAATTTCAGGAGCATTAAATGTTTGCATATCTCATATATGCTGAATCATGGTGTGAACCTAGCTTCTCTGATAATCCACACTTATATTTATTACAGAGGCCCACGTAGGAACATGATCTTTTCATGTCATTTCAAATGCATCAGAATCTAGAGCTCTGTATGTCCATAATGCCAACCAGTGTTATAAGCCATCTCCTAGATGAACTGCACAAAATTGAATCTCCTAGTCTTATCCAATAATTCAAGTGCTGGAGAGAGCAGGAATGAGGATTAAAGTATCTCGACAACATCTCAATAAGCAAATGTAATGCTTGATGGCACAACCACTTTCTGAAAATTTGCTATCCTTTAGGTCCATAACTCTGTCTCAGTCATGATCCGTTACATGGAATCGTGGTTAAAAAAAACTCTTGTTATGCTTAAGGCACTAGAAGGACAAAGTCACTTAGTTCAGCATTTCTTTTTAATGCTCTGGAACTGGAAAACTGACTTATCCGCCTGAAACAAGCAGCACCAGATATTGCAGTCCACATATCCAGCTTCTGGATACTCTCCATCTAACTAAGCACTATCCATAAAAAGCCAATAACAATTAACTTCAATTGTACCGAAGCTATAGTAATAAATGTCCGGCTCACTAATACACTATCTGGTTTTTGGCAATTCCCACTAGTGGTGTGCCTTTACAGCTCGTGATATAGATATGTCACTGGTAAATATCCAACAATACTTCATTCATCGGCTAACTACTTCGTTTGGAAACTCGATAAAAAGGCGAACATTTTCTGGCTTCATTGAATGTCACACTTTTGAAAAAGCTTCGAGAGGACAGGAAAGCAGATTGTGGCCTTCATTTATGGATGGCAATGTCCAAAGAAATAGGCAGGACAGAGCAGTAGAATCCACCTCATCCATCTCATGCAAAGTTCAAGCAGCTTGAAAGTATAAGTAGCACAATCATATAAATCCTCGTCATATTGCATGGGCATTCATTTTTTTCATGATTTGTTCCCCAAGAAAGATAGATGACCTCGGAGTGGGACATCCAATACTCATTCCAAAATAAACTGCTAAACAGAAAAGGAAGTCAAAGCCACAGCTTCAAAATAAACCATATTTGGAATATATTAAAGCAACCAGCAAAGCCATCAAAAGAATCATCTTCTGTACCATACTAAACCAGGCAGTCGTGGACCCACTTCACCATTCATTTTAACTTCTTCAATTGAGGGTGTAAAGATCACTATCGAAAGAGAATAATAACCACCATTTCATATAAACTCAACAGCAGTAAAAAGTAGTTCAACTTTAATAAATAGTGAAAGTCAGAAATTGCCGTGTAATAAATAATCTCCCTGCCTCGAAAGCTGTCATGATAACAAACTTCATGCAATCTTGGTGAGTAATTTCGTCGAACGCAAAGAGTGCATCGATCCAACGCACAGTTTTCAGAATAGAAACTGTCATATAGGTACCAAATTAGAAAAGTGTTCTTTTTCTGGGACTTTGACCAAAAATAGTATTCACCTCTTTGATTTTGGCATGTGGGTCATGTACTTCTGAAGTTGAAGCAATGCAAATGGATTAAAGATTCAAAACAAATAAGAAAAATATAATAACAAGATTATGAGAAGAGGACATATGGGAGCTAAAAGAAAGAAAAAAGATTCAGACCTTCTCAGGGTTGGTGGGATGCATGTTAATGTTTAAGGTTTGTGTTCCATAAACAGAGCAGAACAGTGAACCATTTTGAAGTTCGAACAACATAGCCAGCCGTTAGAAAAAGCGCGAGCTTCAGACGCGTTTGGGTTGGGCCGTTTGTACGCCCGATCCGAATAAGAAAAACAATGTCACACGGGTTAATGTTGCCAACTTGTTCAATGTCTACTGGGATTAATAAATTTTCCGGAGACCTTACAAAGAAGTCAAGATGGCCGAGTTGGTCTAAGGCGCCAGTTTCAGGTACTGGTCCGAAAGGGCATGGGTTCGAATCCCATTCTTGACATCCCTCTTTTTCCTTTTTCCAGGGGCCCACATACAAGCTTTAAGCTTGCTCATTCTCATCCAGATAACGAATATGCAAGTAGCGTATATATGTGTAAGAAATTTTCCTTCCTTTTCAAGTCTAATTTTACAATGACAAATGATCGAACACCGATCATCTTGCCCACATTTCAAGTTTGCGAGAGATAAAACAAATGTAGGTGTAGGGATGGCAATTGGAGTCAAAAAATTAAAATTTAGCTTCATCCTACCTCTAATAAGAAGGGTTTAAAATATGAATAAACCGATTAGGGATGGAGTATGGGAAAGAAAACAAAACCAGATGCAAGATTGTAACGTGGTAGGGTTAGGTCATTACAACTTGAATCTGTTCCGATTATATTATGAAATACCTAAATAATTATATTTAACTACACAAAATACCATATTGTATATGAGTACATATTAAGATTTTAATATTAACTTTTTAGTCTTAAATTTTAGACTCTTTCTTTCTCAATATAATATTGTATTAGAGTTAGTATAATTTGTATTATTTTTATTTTTTTAGAGACCTATTTTTATTTTAAAATTTAATACAGGTTGAACTCATTTCAATCCGAACCCTGATTAACTTAAAGCAAACAAAGTGGAGAACTTCAATCTATCACGAGTTTCAACCCGTACGCTAATTAACTTAAGGGGAACGGGATGGAGAACTTCAATCCATCACAAGTTTCAAACAAGGTGTGAAATGAAAACTTTCTATTAAAGACAGTGTAATGTTTAGCCAAATCCATACCGAACCCACCCTATTATCATTCCTATGCAGGAGAAGTGGCGTTGCATCCTATGTGAACAAGCCAAGAGTTGCTCCATGCCACTCCCCCCACACACACTACGAATGAGAATGGATGTGAGAGGAGGGGGTTAACCCAAGACCCATGCCAAAAAGTCTGGGATTCGCCTCCCCTCAACCTCCCCCAGGGCTTTGGCCTTCTAGTGTAACAAATACAAATTTAAAAGAACGGATGCTAGGAAACAGTTTGATATCAAACCTGCCTCATAATCAATACACTAGATGACAATTATAGAAAACTATCAATCTCAGATGCTGCAAGAAGAAGAGTCACAATTGTCTTTATACCAACCGTGCTAAAAACGTTCGGGCAACATTGCCAAATAATAGGTAGTTTTCATTCATCCAATGCCCTAGGAGAAGTTACACAACCATCCAATGAAATAAGGCACGCGGCTATAGATCTGCCAGTACAAGGCACAGTGGGGGAGAACATTCAATCTTGTGTATTACAGATCCTACCGAGTGGAGTAAGCTATCAAAGTGCATAAATTCCAGTTTCCTTCCCAACTCACCGCAAGGACAAACAATGCAGCAAAAACAAAACCATCTAAAACTTCTAATTATGTTAAAAAATAATAATAAATCCACTAATGAAATAAAATTGAACTGCAAGGTTGAAAATTTAATACAATGTCAAAGCACAAAGATTCCAGAAAACAAGACCTCTAGAGATTGATTTGTCGACAAAGTGAACAGGAGTTCCCAAGGAATCTGTCTAGGGAAACTGAAGTAAAAAACATTCTTTCAGTTTTTGAGACACCTAACAGAATCATTTCCACATTTCTTCATCATCGTCGTCGTCAAAGTCAAAATTTCTTCTAAGCAAAATGTAATCTAAAAAAGCTCTTTGCTTTATCACCCCTCATTTTAGCTCTTTGAGGCTTGCTTCTCCTTTGCCTTCTGGATCTTCAGAACCTTTTTCACAATCTTTTGCTCTTCAACCAAGAAGGCTCGAATGATCCTACCACAAACCACAAGAGCAGAAAATTGTAAAGAAAACCCATTACTTTATCCAATCACTTTCACATAACAATATGTTAGATAAAAAACGGAAATTGAAGAATCTCATCATTGATGAGTCCAGCAACTTACCTCTCCCTAACAGCACCACCAGACAACACACCACCGTACGGACGGTTCACTGTCCTGCGGTTCCTGGACAATCTGGATCTCTTGTATTCAGCAGGTCTCAAGTGAGGGATCTGCAAACAAATCAAAATTTAGAACAGAATTGATAACCTGCTAAATCTTTAATGATACTGCCGAGTACAGGTACATAACAGGGGAAATTGCATAGCTGAGTTCCAATAGAAATTTAATCTACAGTTCAAAAAACAAACTGAAACGTAGCATGATCATAAAACAATGAGCACCAACTAAAAATAGAGACCATTAAAATGCAGGCCCAATTTGGAGGTACAGGTTAGGCCTTTGCCATCTAACTATCTTCTCCAACATGCGTGTCAAGTATCCATGGCAGCCTCTCTTACCCCCTTCTTCCCAAAAGCGGTACAGTGGGCCTTAAGACTGTTTTACCACTTCGAAGATAGAAATAGCTTCCCATACTAAGGTTTTATTTTGTCCTATAATCCTTTAAGAGGTCGAAGCCTGTACTTCATGAACCACACTGTAGCTCTGGAGTATCGGATGAGCTACAGTGTGGACAAAATAGCTCACTGTTAACATAGCCTTACATTCCCAAGCCTGTCTACATGTGGCTAGAAAAACTTTCCAGCCAATTCCCTCAAATCATAGATTAATTCCCTATTTCAAAAAACAAGAAGGCAAGAAAATAAATAGGATGCTGGCATCCATGAAATATTAACCCAATTCTCTAGACAAAGAACTAAATCTTTCAGAGTTTTTCAAACAACAGAAAACACATTCAGAACTTATACATATAAGTATAACATATATACATGTATACAGCAAAAATAAACTTTTGGCCTTCTGATGCTATAAAAGTAAATGCAAACAAAATCAAACTGAGTCACCAAATAAAGTACAAAAAAACAAAAAATTTAACAAATCGAACATGCATGTAGATGCAGACATTGCTCCCTTCATATGTCAAAAGACATCCAAACCCTGTAGTCTCATGTAACAATTTTTTTTTTTTTGGATAAGTAGTCTCATGTAAACGTTATTAATACAGTACAGCACCTGAAGACTCAAGGTTAGCTAAGGGCATCCCTATACCTGGACCAGCAAACTTTTCACATATTGAAATCATACAAGTAAAAAAAAAAAAAAAAAAAGACCTATCATCTATTGAATGCCACACGCTTGGATTATCCAATAACAACACAATGAGCTGATGATTGATGTAAAACTCAATTATTTCAGTTATTCAAGAACACAAGAAAAGGAATGGAAGAAATCTTTAAGATCATGTATTCAGAATTATACGATGTATTATACAAGGTAGCAAACAAAGACCAATTAGTTCACATTATGAAACCCTGAACCAGGAACAAAACCCAACAGCTGGTACATGTATCATGAATTTGGAACATGCTCTCCCAGAGTCAAACCAGTTCCCTCGTATTGATGCACAATCACAAATGGCATAGATGACAAGAAATGCATCATTTTTAATTCCAAGCAGTTACTTCATAGTATTTCCATATGTGAGGACATAAAACCAAAGAATTAAACAAAAGGCATACCCCTTGGATTCTCTTCCCAGTAACAGGACACTTGGGTCCGCTTGCTCTCTTCTTGGTGCTCTGATACACCAACTTCCCTCCTACATTCATACAAATTTAGCTCAAATGGGTAATCAACTACCATTTCCACAATTCCGAATAAGAATTGAAATATATGATTATACTACGTAATCAACACAAACTATTACATCGTTCACATAAAAAAAACCAGCTCCGCGGAACAATGTGAAAATCGGTTGGTGAACGAAATCTAGGGTTTTACCAGATCAGCAAATTCGAATAATAAAAAAAAAAAAGCAGCACTGAATAATGTAGCGTTATTAGTCAGACGATTGCAAAATTACAGACAAGATCAAATAGGAAGAGAAAAAAATATAAATATATATATATATACGTGGAGAGAAACAAACATAAAATAAAACTAGGGTTTTGGAAGAATACCGGGAGTTTTGACGACCCTATTCTGGTTGGATTTGGTGGCATAACTGTGCCGTTTGCGATACGTGAGTCTCTGAACCATCTTTCTGCGCTTTCAGCTCGCTCGCGCGCTCTCTCACCTCCGAGTGTAAAGACTGAAGCAAAAGGAGGCGCTTGTGCAAGAGAGAGAAAATATATAAACGCCCTTTCAGGTCATTGAAACCCTAGATCTAACGGATTCTGTGAATCCTTTCAACGGATAGGATTCATTATCTGTTAAAAGATATTGCTTTTGCCTGGTAAAGTTTATTAAATTTGTCAATAGGCCCTCCTAAATTTGTTTATATATGTATAAGGTCCCTAAGTTTTATAGTTTACACTAGTAGCTGGCGAGTATGATATATTTTTGCCAGAAATGCCCTTTTCTTTCTATCTTCACAGTTCATTCAATTTCATGAACATCAAGATAACGTCAAGATAACAAGAATTTTACTTTGTACGGATACAGAATTCCATTATGGATTAAATTTCTATTATTTTAAGGTAAAAATTACCAATGTTCGTTGTATTTTTAAATGATTGCACATGTTATTTGCATTAAGATTTTAACCAAAATTATTTTTCTTTTACAAAAAGGGATTTTACAAACAAGAGTATTCAGCTTAGGGCTTTCCACATTGCGAGCTATTCCAAAATCTGGAGTTAGCTTGCCCATATGGAACTCCTCATTATAGTAAGAATCGGTTCATTTTTTTGTAAGTCATTAGCGGGGTATTCATCTATTCTTGTTCTCACCATCTTTTTTTTTTTTTTCAGAAAATGGAAATTAGTATTGCGTGAAATGTCATAGAAAGATACTTCTGAGAAAGTGAATGTGACAACCTCAGATAAAAAATAGTTTCATAGTCAATGAAGGATGGAGTCGAACATGAAGCAAAAGCGACTTATAGGCACTTGGTAGATCATGGTTGGGCTTCATATGGTAGTCTTTTGTTTAAAAGCAGCCTTTTTGCTTACGGGTTCCTTTTTGTTTTTGTGTTCGTATACATAAAAATAAAAATAAAAATAAAAATTTATTTTTTGTATTCTCAAAATTAAAAAATGAGACTATCGTCTTCATTTACAGATAAAAATTGTTTCAAAAACTTAAAAAATATATTTTTTGGTTCTTAAAATAGGGGGATTTTAAAAAAAAAATTCCGGAATCAATTTACTAGATGTGGTATTGGCAGAAGCAGTTTTCAAAACAAGTTTGCCAACCGCGATTTCCACGAATTTCAGAAACGAAAACGAAAAAACAAGAACCGAAACTGAACCTGCTAAAGAAAAATTCCAAAGACATCTTGCACGGCAAAACTTCTACTAGAGATCTCTTCTTATATTTGACATGGTTTCGGTGTGAATGGCTTGATACAGCAAAAGGGTTTTACAACACTAACAAGGGAAGAGCAAAAATGAAGGCTCTACTTGTATCTTTCTATTTACGAAGCTAATATTGCTTAGTTTATTGCTACACCAGAGTAGTTGCTCTGTTGTTATTCTAGACATGTTTAGGACCCTTGAAACTAGTTTCATATCCACTTGAGAGAAGAAATATAGGACTTGGTCTGAATCGTCTTCTTGACACTTTCGGAACCTCCTTAGTATGCAATTCCCACTCCTCAACAGGTCTTTAAGCTTCTTCTCCTTCTGCATTCCAAGAACAGAAGTAAATTTGCTATTATCAATGGTGCAAGTAAGTGTATATTATATTTATCATATATATATATGTGCTGAAAGCTAACCTTTCGAAGATTTGCTTGGACCGCCATCAAGAGGTCAGAGTCTGCAGGGTCCAGAAGTTCTACATGAGGTCCCCTTCTACACTTCACAATCACATTAGAACAGGACTTATCAGCTCGAACAAAGCGCCAAAATATTCTTATAGACTCTTCCATGATCTCTACAAGCATATCACTTGTAATGGCATATTCACTGCTCTCTCTTCTTCTAATTGCCTTCTTTCTATCCTTGGTACTATCCTCTGCAGAGAAATTAAACTTTAGTAGTACTCTATGTTTGTATCTTAAATCTTTGCCACCAACTTAAGAAAATCAAAACATTGCATAAATCAATGTTTAAGCCCCACTTAGCTCAATTAGGACACTTTAAGAAGCTGCAAATTTAATGCAACCACGAAATTTCATGTCAGTGTCTCTAAATTTGCAAGTTCTTACCTGTTATGATAGGGACTTGAAGAAGATTACGAAGAACGCATCGACTCTTGACATAATTTTGAACTCTTGGCCCTTGAAAAGGTTCATCCTCTGTAAATCTTTGCAATAGCACTTGAAACTGTTGAAATTCTCCAGCGACTTCGTTATATTGATGTACTCCACGAGGGTCGGATTCCCACAGTTCCAAGGCCCTCCCATACTGCCAGTGCAGGATTTCCCAAGAAAGGCACATCTGCCCAACATACACAACTTCTAAATCACTCTGCAATTCTTTGATGAAGTTCATCATTGGGTCTGTTCCAATTTTTTTGCGCTTGCACGGGCAAAAATTTTGTGAGAGAATGGATGCAATTGATGGAACTGAAGATTTTGGGCTTGAAATTGACTGAAGTGGGTCCTTTAGCTGCAGAAAACCTATGGATGATCACCAAAAACACGGGGGAGGGGGTAAAATTAACCGTAATCAAATAGGAGGATTTAAAAAAGATGTAACAGGTCACCCGTGCATTAATCATACCGAGAAAAAAATCACTTTTAATAGATTGACATTGATATCAGTCACCAAAAAGATTTCAGCCACTTCATAAATGTAGATTACTTCAGGATAAGAAAATAATAGAAGTTAGGTGGAGCTATTCCTTAATGGAAATGGTGTTTCAATGTGAACGTGGAGAAATATGAAAAGTCTAGGTTGGATGGCATTAGTTCTATGAATATGACCTTTAACAGGTTTTTCATATGTGAAAATGTATGTGTATAGCTATTCCAGGAAGAGTGTTTTCACAGGTTTGTCATATATGTATATGTATGTGCATGTATGTATCTGTGAACGCCCCTACAGAGTAAAAAAAAAATGAAAATTTCTTCTCATCCTTTTACCACCACCCAAACAGTTTTATCATCATTCTAATGCTTTTGATCTGAACAGGTTCATGTTTTTTGTGTTACTGCCGAGCCCAACTAACCAGATTCAGTGGGTCCTTTCCCCTAACTTCTTAATTATGAAAGTTAGGCTGTTGTGTAATTCAGGTCAATTGATTAATTGTTTCAGATCATTGGGAACATCTATTGATAATAAACATCTATCATGAAGGCAACCAAAATAACCCAAAAGTAGAATTGAAAAAAGAAAGAAAGAAGCAAATAATGATTGAAGGGAAGATGTAAAGTGACTGACCTATTGCATACATCTTCTGGTAATTGAAGATATCAAATTTCCTCATCCTCTCTCTGTAGCTCTTGTAGAACTTGTGAAGCTCGTCCATTCGGTCTTCTTGCTGGAACTTGTCGTCGATCTTCCATGGCTTTAAATCTTCTGTTATCTTTGGAAACTCAGATTCTTCTAGGATGGTGGGAAGCCCTGTGGCAGCTCTGGCCTTTTTTAGCTCCATCTTCAACTGTTCAATCAATTCTTGATGTTCCCACAATGTTTCCAAATCATTTGAATCCTCTGAATCCCAGCCTGTTGTAACCTTTGCATTGCCTTTTTCAGAATTATCAGAAGTATCTTCTGGTTTTTTATCATTATCCTCATGAAAATCTGAGTTCAACTTGCCTACACTTTGCAAATGAGGCTCCTCTAATTTTCTAGGCTCTTCCATTGAATATCTATCTTCTTGATCAAAATCATCCTCTTCAAGTTGGTTACTTGAATCATACGAATGATTTTCATCTAAATCTGACATTCCGTCGTGCAATTCTTCCTTCTCTCCATCCATGTCCATTGAAGTGTCAATGTCAAATTCTTCTCCAAAATCTCCGTCTGATAGAAACCCATCACCATAGGAAACAATTAAACGATTCATAAGAATCCTAACAGAATGCAGAGGACTCGAACTGATTGACTCTGAGTCAGAATTCAAAGAGAAGTCCTTTTCGGATTGAAACTGGAACACATCAGAAACATCTTGATCATCAAGCAAACTGTTCTCTGCATCAACGGATTGTCCCTTCTTTTCTGAGAATGTCATTGCCTCAATTTTCTCTGGTACATCATCCATAGATAAACTACTAGTTGAATCCTCGGGTCCCTCTTCATGAATCGATTTTGCTTCAGAATTGATTTGAATAAAATCGGTAACTGATAAAGGGCCATTACTGACACTATCTTTATCACCGAAAGGACCACTATCCGTACTTGTATTTAGTTCTTTTGCATTAAACACCTCTGGTTCTTCGATGAAGCCGCTAAAACCCTTCTCAGATATGAACTCATACTTACTGGTACTCGTATATGGGCCCGCATCAAAGCTAATAGAATCTCCAGTTTCTCTCCTGCTTCTGTTGAATTCTTCATAAGTCGGAAACTTAAATTTGAAACAGAACTCAGGCTCCTCTTTTTGGCTAAACCCATCAGTAAAATTGATGACATCTTGTAAGTCTGGCTCTGGCTTAATATGGTTGGAGCCTTTTTGATTGTTTCCTTCAGAAGAAATCTCCCAGTGGTTTGAATTGTCCTTCGAAGAACTGTCATTTTTTTTTAACCTGCAATCAAAACAAATCAAAATAATCAATCATAAATGATAATTAAAGAAGAAAGAACTAATCTTTCCTTTCAATTACTGTAAATTTGGAAACAACGAACTGGAGATAGAATTTCAATACCTGAAAAGGTATGTCCGGACGCAGCGGAACAGAGGAAGGAAGGAGGTGGAGACAGAGAACCAGAAAATGCCAACACAGAGGACCCATTTTTGGTACAGGAACTGCGACACAGAACCCATTTTCACCGAATCGAAATGGGTATTCCACACAATTAACTTTCATGCACCCATCAATTTAATCAGTCTGTAAATTGAGTTTGAAGCAAGAAACAGAGGAAACAGAGACAGAGCAGTTCAGGGAACTCATATCTCCTCTGAATTTTTCAAGGAAGAATGGACTTCGTAACTGCAAACAAGAACGAAAACCACAGTCACAAAAAAATCAAAGTTTTTTTTGAAGAAATCTGATTCAGAAGAGGTTGAAATCTGACCTAATTTAGAGAGGTTCAGGGGTTGAGATTTGTAAGCAAGTTTTAAGGGGAGATAGTTACCTGCCAGCGACTAGGCTTGAAGAAGCCAATCTTTTGGTTGCTTAGAGCCTTGGAATTCCGACGTCTGCTATACTGCTATTCATGCTACAGATAGATTGTATACATATGTATATGCCTTTCGGGAACTGGAGTCTGGAGGTGGGGTTAGAAGATCTGTCAGTTGAGGGGTCTGGTCTTTGTTGTTAATTCTGTACGCAGAAAGAGAGAGAGAGAGAGAGAGAGAGGTCAAATTGAAATTTTACGCCTTTCCTCACCCGGGAGCTGAATATATTGAAAGTTCACGTCAGTTTGACATAATTGAATCGAAGATTTTCGGAGCAGGGGCTAGTTAGGGTGAACTGAAAACATGGGGCCCCCTTTATTTTTTCGTCACATTTTCTTAACTTTTTTTTAGAATGTTGAGATTAGATTACACGCATTGACTAATTTTGTTTCACACAAATTATATAATTGTATTTACATAACTAATTTCGTTTTACATAAATTTTATAATTATTTAGTCAAAATAATTTAATAATCCACACCCATAATTCTTTTTCTTCGTAACTCATTTTTTTTAAGTAATAAATCTAGATTCCACATAAATTTATTTTTATGTTATAAGGCTCACTAGTTTATATTTAGTAGGTAATTAAATGAGGTGAAAAAAAACTAGCAGTAGTCATCATTATTAGCATCAACATATGACCTATTGTCTTCGTACCATCACAGCTCGACAATGTCATGCCTATCTCTAAAATGGATCGAGTTACAAGTTACAACATGAGAGTTTCAATTAAAGCTAACTACCATTTTATGTTTGAATTAATTGGTAGATCAGGCTAAGATATATTGTATAAATTTTATTAGTCTAATTTGTAATTCTCAAAAATTTTGATATTCAAAATGTTTGGATTGAAATGGGAGGATGACAATCTTACTGTAAAGCCCTTGACTAGTGCATGTTACGGTGCTAAATTGTAAAATTCTTTTTTTTTTTTTTTTTTTGCAGAAGTTATAGTCTAATCAACAGGACAAATTTTTCAATTCAAAAGGGCATCATAAAATTCAATAACCACACTGTTAAACTGTTAGCCAAAAATAATATTAAGGGTGCATTTGGCTAAGCATTTTTTTAGGCTTTTTGCTTTATTTAAGGTCGTTTGATACCTTAACTTTTAATTTTTTTGGCTTTTTTAAGCTAAAACAAACCCAAAACAAAAGAAAAGCTAAAAGCTAAAAGGTTTTGTTTTGCTTTTTTTTTTTTTTTTGCTTTTTTGCTTCTTTCAATTTAGATTTTTTTTAAACTAGCTTTTTTTACAAAAAAATTCTATACTAAGCAGACCCTAAAATTTCCGGTATATTGTCACAAATATATCTAAATTACTCCACTGCCGCATAAACATTTATCCGGTTAAAGTAACTGGTGATTTTAGAGGATTTGCCAAGCCAAATAAATCAGCCTTTGATAGCCAACATGGTCGGCGTTTCTTCTGAAAGATTATAATTTTCTTTTCTTCTTTATGCTTTATATTATGATATACCGCCAAAAAAGAGTACATTTATCCAAAACGTAGGTCGTTACATGGGATTGAATCCAACCAACTTGCACTATATTAAACTTGAGATGTGCATCATCACAAATATATCAATACAGCGCAAAAAGGCGATGCTTTTCGGCCTAAAACAAACTATATTGGTTGAATCAGAAAATTTTCGCACAGCTTTCATCAGGTTAGAGTGAAACAAAGCTAATTGGCCTTGACAATTCACTAGTAGACGGAAATTTATTTTTTTTGTTTTTTGATTTTCCAAGGTATTCTAATGCTGGCCACTTTAAGATTTGACCCATAACTAATTCTCTGAGGTACGGTTAGAAGCCGAAGCGGGGACCTCTTCCAAAAAAGTTTACTGCATCCACAAGGGCTCAAAACTAAAACCTTTTGCTTAAGCGAACAAAGCTTCTTCCACTTAAGCCAACCTCTGATGGTGGAAACTTTTATTTTTAAATTCTATGTAGTTTTTTCAAAGTCAAGATCTCTTTAGGGCCCAATACTTGAATGAACACGATGTTGTTTTCAACCTAAATTCCGTGAATCTGTTTGGGTCACAAGCCCATCTCCAGCTGCAAGATCTGTGAATTGTGAGTGCTCAACTACAGGACATCTGTTGTTCTGATATAGTCAACCAAAGGGCTCATCGCTCGTTTGAATTAATTTATAAGCTTATTTATTTAAACAAACTTATAATATTTTTCTTGTCGGTAAATAATTATAAGCTGATAAACAAAATTAAATTTTAATTGAATAAACTAGTAACCAAAAAAAAAAAAAAACTAGTTAAACCAACGGCTCAGGAATCTAAATCCAGCTCTAAGATGTTACACTGCGTGGGCAAATAGTCCACGCGTTTCCGGAGTTGAAAGGTGGCAGTCGGTCAATAAGAGTTGAGAGGAGATAAATTTTTGTTTTTTCTTTACCCTTCAACCGCATACATTCAAATTATTCTTGGCCTAATTATAAATAAATAAATAAACAAATTCTTCTTGGCTTCAGAGAGAATTTGAGATCAGATGTGGACAGAAGGCATGCAGCGGGACAGAGCACACGGCCACTTGTGCTTTAATTTCATTGAATTTACTCCATGGAAGAATTAGATAGGAGAGTTGGACCCGCCATCAATTGACTTAAATTTCTCTAAAGAAAATTATTCCCAAATAACAGTCGCATACATGCATGTGACTTTCACATACATCCTCGGGGTTAAGCTTTCTCACTTATTGACTTCAAGGTCTTGTTAAAAAGTTTTCCAAGTACGCCTAAAATTTAGTTTAAAAACTTTGTTTTTTGGATTTTATATTTTTGGAGGGAGAAAAAAAAAAGAAGTGAATGAAACTAATTTTATTTTTGAGTTGGAAAAATGAGAAGAGATTGAATGGGTTTCTTAAAAAAAAAAAAACATATTTATTCTTTTATTTTATTTTTATTTTGAAAAGAAAAAGAAAAAAGCAACAAAAGTCAGGAGTGTAATGAAATATTATAGAACGAGGGTAGCCATTTGTTGCTAAAATTTGTGTCTCCGCTTTTCTTGATCAATAACTGAAAGAGCCATTTTCCCCTTGTTGGATCAAATTCCAAACACGTGTATTCTTATGGTTATTGAATATTAAGGGTTTGTGTGTAGGGTAGAGGAGTGAGTGGTTAAACTTGATAGAGAGAGATCATCTGAAAAATTATGACAGGCACTATTTAGGCGGAAAACTATCGAAAGTGGAGGAGAGAGAGAATTGAGTTGGTCCTAAAAAGAGAGAGAAAGTGGCAGTGTCCCTAGGGAGCTAGAGAGACTTGTGAAGAGATTCTAGATCGTTCAAGTGTTGTTCTTGATGCTGTTGAAGAGGGGTTCCCCCTTTATATAGGTGAGGGAGGTCTTCAGGAATTAGCTTCTTAACCGATGACCTGCAAGTGTTCAGATTTGATAGCTGGTTTTCCAAGGGGTGACATTTCAGATGTCAACTTTGTGCTGAGATTCTCTTAAAAGTGGTAGCGATTCGGTCAGGTGTTAATGTTCAATTTTCATAAAATGCCTTTATCGTCTTTATCTGATAGCGTGATTTGGTAGAAATCTCTTTCTTTTTAAGACTAGTCAAGGGGTCGAAGCCCTTTGAGTGTGAGGCTTATCGACGAATCCTTAATTTTAGTCTCCAATTCACTTGTCTCCTTATAGTCCCGCATGAAGGTGAACCCAACGGGGTCCTTAAGTCATGGTCCTAACCTAAATTATGAAGATATATTTATGTAGAGAATCATGGCTAAGTATGGAGGAGTGACCCAAATGAGAGGGCGCTCGATATAGAAGTTCCATAGTCATGGCAAGAGGTGCCAAGCGTGAGTTTATGGGAAAGGTGCCCTACGGCGGAGACTCCCTTGATTTCGTCGAGGGAAGCGCCTTGAGGTCAATTATAGAGAGGTGGTCCAAAGGAGAGGGTGTTCAACTTAGAGGTTCCATGGCCATGCTAGGAAATACTGAGCATGAGGGGCCCCTTTTAGTGCCCTAATTAGGAGGATGTGCTATTTACACAATCCTCGATGACAGAAATTACTTTAGTCCACGCGTCGCCCCTACGGAACCAAAGAGAGAGGTGATAGCCGTCTAAGTGTCCAGGTATGTAGGAGAGTTAGACATATGTACCTGCAGAGTTCATCTATAATTATTATTATAGCAAACACTGGAACTTTGGTTAGAATGTGTTATGCTATTTAATTTTTTTAAACTATCCTAAAAAGTTTAAAAAATTATTACAAAAATTTTATCACCTTAAGAATAAATAAGTAATAACTCACGTTCTGTTCACGCGTAACCCACTTTTTTACTTTTTCTTTAACTGTAACACCATCAACTTCTATAGTGGTGAAAAAATAATAAAGTATAGTATAACAAACGCATATATTAAGTGTCACCCTTCTAATACTTATATACACGTGCTACGGCAAAAAAAATGCAAAAGGATTTGGGCCTGCGTTTTGTCACATGTTGGATAGGCCCACCCACCCAAAAACTTGATCTGAGCAAACATCCGCTGGCCAATTAGATTGGAAACCGACATCATTAAGTCCGGTTCACCTATCCGACCCATTCAATCCATCCCTTTTGTGCTTCCAAACCAACATCCATTAAGCCCACTCACAACTTGTCCAACCATGTTCTTTTTATTTTAGTTGCTTGGATTGGATTGCAACACTCTCTCTCCTTTTTTTTTTTTTGGTGACACGAGAAAACCTGTATTAGGCAGGGGTCCTTTGGGCCAATCCCTAGGGAGTAAACCCTCTTAGAGACTAGCAAAGCATTTTTAGGGCGTTTGAAGATTCAATCATTTATGTATGATTTCTTGTGCATTACCCCTTTTAATGAGTTTTGTCTCTCAAAAAAACCTCATTGGCGCCAAACGTGAGGGAATGCTAGATGTTTGGTAATTTTTCTTTCAACTAGGATAAAAGTTCTCATTGATGCAGCTAATCTCATGCATATTTTATGTACATTTGATTGTACAATTACATAATATCATAAATAGCTACTCCAGGTATTACCCATCCATCAGTGGAGTTTATAAACAAATAAAGATCTTTGGTATTATTCTCGATACTGAGATATACCATAAAACCAATAAGTTGATTCGAGATCTCGCTATCAATCTCTTGGCTTATAAAAAGTAATCTTTCTCAATAAAGTTGATTGATTAGGGTAAAATTGTATCCCTTAGGAATCGTACACGAACCTTTTGAAGCATACGGTTCAAAAAAATTGCAAACAAAAAGAATCAATGAGTAGATTCCAATCTTCTTTCTTTTTTTCGTAGTAGGCTCTTTCTAACTTTAAAAGAAAAGACTTTTTGTTCGATTTTTCAATAAAATATTCTTTTTGGCTCCTTTTCTTATAACATAACAAAAATAAAAAAAATGAAAAACTTATTGATTTAACTTCTCATTGATATATTGTTTTATTGAGATCCAATCCAAATCACAATGTCATTTTCTTGCTTCTAAACGAACCTTTTTAATCTTTTTAGGTTTATGCTCTACCTGGTGAGGTTTTTATTACTCTACTTCAAGCTTGTCTACTCTGGGGTCTATAACATAACCTTAGTAAATCCATTAACTTAATTTGATTATTCCTTCTTATTCTTCGTAACTCTAAGCATCTTAACTATGTTAAATTCTATTGTAGTAACAATATTATAGTGGAAGTCCTAGCTCGACGCCATGATGATAAAAAACTTAACACCTCTTATTCTTATTAAAAGTGAAAATGTTATCTTAGTCAAAATCCCAATCACCCACAAGGAGGATCGCTCACACTGGCAACTACTTTTAAACTGATCGACATCAGTGAGCGATTTCACTTTGATAGCGTTCTTTTATTTATGTATTTGACATTCTGAGTCCTTTCTAAAAACATGTTTCTGATTTCTGTTTTATCTGTACATACATTAGCTATGTATAAAGAGCTACTAAATCCATCAAATGGTCCATTACAAACTTGCTTTGGCGGAGGGTATCTGAAAATGACTCTACCCAAGGGTTGCTGGCAAGCTCATCTTGTTTTTATGCTCCATCTGTTCACCCATTTAAATCGCTTTGACCCACCACCACGTTTCATAACCCTGTGTCGGTCGAACCATGAGGTGTGACTTCTCAGTGGGCCAGGCCCATCATAAAACATTTTCAAGAATATAACTTTTTCTTTTAAATTTATCCATCGAAGCCCAATATAGGTTGGTAACCACAATTCTTTTTTGCCAAGTAAAAAAAGTGAGGCAGAGTAACCGATAATAGCAACCTCCTTAGGCGTGATTATAAAAACTCTCATCTATTATGAAATATCTAGTTTGAGTCATAGCTACAGCCTGAGAGAGCGAGTTCGTTACCACAACACTACTAAAAGCCAAATGAACAAACAGGCGGTCCAATAAAATCAGTGAATAAGATGTGTCAACACATATTGAACCCGTAACCTTTTGTAACAAAATCACTTAAAAGTAACTCACTTGTTACCAAGCTACCAACTAGGATGATGGTTGGTAAACACAATTACTAGCTCCACATGGCACTCCCCTCCAAATGCAACTAAGAAATGACACGTGTTACAAAATTTTGGCCAAGTAATTTCAGGCCCGACATCCGAAAGCAACGTAGTTCTTCTTCTTTGTTTTATTTTTTGGCCTCTTAATGACCATTATTTTTTTCTTCCAGTATTTGAAGATAACATTTTTTTTCTTTTTTGGGTCCGGATTGTAAAGCCAACCTCTAATATACAAATCCAGCATAATGTATTTTACCGACAAATTTTCCGAGGAAATCCCCAACCAAAACAAAAAAATGCCCTAAAGAATTTTTAATCTGAGTCTCTACAACAGGATGAATCAAGAAAACCAAAAGTTGAGATCATAGGTAGGTTTAATCGTAAGGCAACCATTAATGAGGTTGGACCAATTCATCCCCAGGATATATATATATATATATATCTTTGACAAGTTCAGGCATCCTCCCAAAACTCATGTAGTCATAATCAACTTGTTGTATGACATTAAGGGACTTAAATTCGACCTAATTCTTTGACGGTGTCAACTCGATTGATTAGATGACATTTAAGGCACTTAAGTCCAACCCGATTCATTCCACATTGTAGAATGCGAAATCAACTGAGTGAACTCGAGTTGGGTCGGGATAGTTCAAGTTTATACTAACTCATTGCTGGGTCGATTTTAATTAATTCTAGATTTTCGAACTCAAAATCTAATTGAACAGTTAAAAATATCCTAACCAAACCAACCTATCCATATTATTCAATTCTTTAGTTTGAAGTTCTTTTGCGATGCGGGTTAAAATAAAGTAAAAAAACTATCAAAATTTTTCAAACATAATGATATTAGCAGAATTAATGAAATTCTAGGAAATTTGATTCTATAAATCGCAACCCCTTATATACAGTAGATCACGTAGCAAATGGTGCGTCTACGTGATCAGCTGCACCTTAAAAAAAAATGTTTTAGAGCATGCATGGCATGGACCACAATCGTTGTGCTTCAGATGATTTTAATTAGTATTATTTTTTGCATATATGTATATATATGATTGAATGAACTTGGACCCTTCTATTGATGAACCACTGGACACAATTTCCACTTGTTCAAACAAAAATGCTGTACATAATATATACATACACTATTCATATATAGTATGCATATGGATGCAGAATTTGCAAATGAAGTATAGAAGAAAACGATGTCGAATTCATTGGGCTAGCACATGGAAGTATATTAGTGTGACGTGATGGGTGACATACCAGAGATCAGCTGAGCCAGCCCAATCAGTTGTAAAATTTCCGACTCACAAGTCACGGCGGAGTGATAATTTGTGTTGGAAAAACGAAAATAGCAAAATATCAACCCCTTCTTTCGGAGACGGACGCACGTTTAGACAGTAAGGGCCATCGCCCTCTACTTTTAATAGAAACTATTATATATTATATATCTCATCCATACAAACATAACAAATATGATACGGTGATCTTCCATTTTGTCTTCTCTTCTTTTAGTTTTTTGATTTTATGCAGTCAAAATTTATTCCCTACGAGTATGCACAGACTAAATTTTGTCTACATCCTTATCTTTTTTCATGCACCACCATCACACTTAATAATTTCACTATTTATTTGAATAAAATCTTAAAATAAATCAAAAGTCCATCCATTTTTTAGTTGTTATCCAAACCTAAAAAAATAAAGTGCATCCGGAGAGAGAGAGAGAGAATTGGGTCAAAACCCAAATTTTTGTGAAGCTTCCTGACCATCAGCCCCTTGGTGGAATGGTGCCATCTTAACTTTTCACGGTGAGTTTGGAGTTTTTGAAGTTTTGATTAATGAGGGAAACTTAAAATTAATAAAATAGTGACATTTTTCTTTGAAGATTTATATTATTTATTGCCTTAATCTCTAGTGGGTGGAGAGATTTTAGAAAAATATTTAGTGCAAACAAGACCCAAAAAAAAAAAATTACAAGTGGGTTTTGTTCATAAAAAGCAACTTGAATGAACTCTTCAGACAGCTACTTTTAATTGGTTTTGTTGTGTTTTGCAAATTTCAATCCTCAATAAAGGGGCAAAAATTTTTTTATTAAATAAACAAAAAAATTTAGAAATTTATCACAGTTGGATTCCGGTCAGTGAGTTCAATTCTCTTAACTCTTGAGGATTGAAAATTTTTCCATTGAATAGATGGTCCTTTCTCTGTTTTTTGACATGCTTAATCCATTATTTATTTATTTATTAAAACTGTATAGGTTGACATAACTTTTTTGTTATGAAAATATAGCAGGTCATGATCAGCAAGAAAGGGCACCCAGTCAGTTTATGATCTAGTTCCTGGGAAGTGTCGAGAATCTGGAATATTACTACACTACAAGTTTCTACTATAAATATTTTTTTTTCTCTAGTTAGTTGGAATACTTCTTAACCATTTAAATACACTTACAACTAATAAGTGAAGATGTGACTCACATGAATATATTGCATGCATTGAATGAAATATTTGATGTATTTGTGAAGTGATTCATACATATTTTACATGTTTTTGAAAGATAATGACACAAATGCATGCGTGACATACAGGCTCCTAAGTTTGGTTTATATCTGTAGCGTGCTGCGGAATCATTACAATGTCCTATATATCTAACGCACTTGAAATGTGTTGTGCGAATCAGTACTAGTGAGCATTCATGCTTAATATTAAGATTTAAGTTAAAGTTCACGTGGTAATTAATCCACGTGGTCCACATGCATGAGGCACGAGGTAGATTCATAGTCGTATGTTCAACCATTTGATACGCCATGCATGATGCATCTGATGAGTCTTCATTTACCATCTGACCATAGTCCATCCTCCATATGGGTCTTTCTGATTATCATCAAACTGTCCCAAGAAAGATAGCGGAAGAGTCAAACAGTAACAACCACGCAAGGACGGAGTCAAAAATTTAATTTGTTCTAAGCTATGTAAAAATTTAATGAATTATAAAATCGGTATATATAAAATTTATATAGACTAAATAATTTTTCGACTAATATGTAACAAAAGTGAACATAAACAAGTAAATATTAAAAAATATCCAAGGACAACAATGTGTTAAAAAAATATGTTAAATTTTTTTTTAATAGTTAGACAATAATGTAAAAGGTGTTAAAAAATAGTTAGACAGCAACTCTATCTCTTTTTTATGACATTTTTTTAATGAATAATTAATTTAATTTTTATTAAATTTAAAAATTAAGATTAAAATAGATTGTATTAGGTAATTGGGCCGCAACAAAATGTGTTGGGCAAAACAATATTGAAGTGAGCTAAATTTAAAAATTAAAAAAATGTAGACATTGAGAATAAAAGTTAGGATAGGCTCTCCTAAGCTATAGTTTAAGAGACGCTTCAACATTTTTCCGTCCATAAAACTATGTGATCATTATCAACACCATCAATTTCATTTTCATCACTCTGCGCAAATCTCGATGGCGTGGGGTAAGCATAAGGGCTGTTTGGTATATATTTTTTTAATTATTTTGTTTTCTATAAGTTAAAACTAGTAAAAAAGTAAAAAACAAAAAAAATAAATAAATAAATAAATTCTTTTTTACTTATAAATAAAAAAATTTTAAAATAAACCCTACAAAATGAATCTTAAGAATTCCTTGAGAACTACTCCAATGTCCACACCATTGTCCACTGAGATTTGAGGCTGGCAACAAGTTACCAAAAGGTTTTGTTATTACCAGGTCAGCTTTCCTTCTAGACATATTGTGTTACACTTTAGAGATTTTAAAATTTTTAAAGCCAAAAATTAGGGTTCCTGCAGTGCAACCCACATTGAATGCCACGCGGTTTTGGGTGAGGCAGAAGAGGCATAGGCACAGCTTGACTTTAGGAGCTAGCCCCATAGAGTAAATGCACTTGCTGTCAGCTTTTGACTCTTTGGGTACCCCTCCTTTGGCCTTTTCCCCTTCTTTGAGGTCAGCGTCCTTAAAACCACCGGGGTCTTATTTCTATATATATATATGCGGATACAACAACCACCTTAGCACAGCGGCACAAGACCCTTGTCTCCTCGGCTTTTTCTAAGAAGAAAGAAGAAAGTAGAGATCAAGAAAAACAAAGCAGCGATATAGAGAAGAAGATCAAGAGTAGTGTGAAGCACAGAGGAATTAAAGGAGACTCATAGAAGAACAAACAAGTTGAGATGGGTAGGCCGCCTTGCTGTGATAAAGTGGGAGTGAAGAAAGGACCTTGGACTCCAGAAGAAGATATCATGTTGGTCTCTTATGTTCAAGAACATGGCCCTGGGAATTGGAGGGCTGTTCCTACTATAACAGGTTATATTTTTCTCTTCTTTGATTCCATGTTTTTTTACACTTATTGTGTGTTCATTGAAGAAATGCATCAATGAGATAAGAGTACTTGTTTGAGAGAGAGAGAGAGAGAGAGGGCATCTGGGAATCTCTCTGAAACTGTAACCGATGAGTTTGTTGTACTCTATAAATTGTTTAGCTTACTAAATTTGTCTTCTTCTACGTGGGTTTGTCAGGATTGCGCAGATGCAGTAAGAGTTGCAGGCTTAGATGGACTAATTACCTCAGGCCAGGGATCAAGAGGGGTAGCTTCACAGATCATGAGGAGAAGATGATCATCCAGCTCCAAGCTCTTTTGGGCAACAAGTAACCCTCCTTTCTTCTCTCTCTCTCTCTCTCTCTCTCTCTCAGATGTAGTATCATCTTTTGCAGCTTTGATTCTTTGGGATGTCTGGTTTGGTTTCTAGTAAGTTAATGTAATGATGTCATTGTGGTTTCTGTGCAGATGGGCTGCCATAGCTTCTTACCTACCAGAGAGAACCGACAACGACATTAAAAACTACTGGAATACCCACTTGAAGAAGAAGCTCAAGAAGCTGCAAGAAGGCCCTAAAGATTCCTCTAAAGTTGGGTTCTCAACCTCCTCGCACTCTCTCTCCAGGGGTCAGTGGGAGAAAAGGCTACAAACTGATATCAACCAGGCCAAACAAGCTCTACACGAGGCC
This sequence comes from Euryodendron excelsum, assembly GCA_033060915.1. Taxonomy (NCBI): domain Eukaryota; kingdom Viridiplantae; phylum Streptophyta; class Magnoliopsida; order Ericales; family Pentaphylacaceae; genus Euryodendron; species Euryodendron excelsum. Next base: position 43,957,793 of record CM065385.1, on the reverse strand, counting down.
TTGACTTTGGAAAATCCAACCCATCTACCAGAATTGAAGCCCTCTAATGGCTATTACTCCTATACTAGACCAACCCAAGCGTCTTCCTATGTGTCTAGCACTGAAAATATAGCTAGATTGCTGAAAGGATGGAGTAAAAATTTGCCCACTCCAGCTCAAACAAACTCTTCAAGCACCCAACAATCTTTCAACACCACAGCCATGACTGACTCTATGTCTAGTGAAGGGACCCCAAGTGCTTCCAAGAACAGTGGCATTGTTTTGTCTGAGGCCTTTGGATCGCTATTCGGTTTTGAGTCCTTGGATTCTTCAAATTCTGATTTCTCTCAAGCTATGTCGCCCGAGGCTAGTCTTTTTCAAGGTGAAAGCAAACCAGATATTGGTGCTCAAGTCCCATTGATGATGCTTGAGAATTGGTTGTTTGATGAAGGTGTTCTTCAAGGGAAAGAAGACTTGGCTAGCTTCTCTTTTGATGAAAATGCAGATTTATTTTAGAGCAATTCATGTTGTTACGGGGTTGGGTGATGATATACAATGAGAAAATTTATACATAATTTATCATCATAATGATGTGATTATAAAAATATCACTAACACATCATTTTAATGAGATTTTTTGTATAAATTTTTTAGAAGAACAACGATTTCTTTTGGGGTTTTTGGTGATTAGTTCTATCGATCTTTTGTTGCTTTTTTGGGTATAGGCCTTTTACATGAGTTATTGCATGGTCTCATGGCTAGAAATTAATTGTTCAAGTATTTAGTGCTCCTAAAGCACTGTAAATTGCAAAAATTGTTCAGCAATATGCATTATATAAGAATAATTTTTCTTTCGTCTTGAGTTTATTTCCTTAGCTTTTCCAAAAACTTGATTGGAATGATAGAAGTAGTGATCTGAACTTTGTGCTATCTAGCTAGCTAAAAGATTCATAGCTATGCCAAAGCTTAGCCTCATTGATTCTTTCATTTTGGCCATTGACTCCATGTTTGAGACCAAGGTCTACGCCGAGTTTACTTCTGCCTCTCTTCTCTTTTTGCGAGCAAATAATGGTGTGGACCAACCTAGATAACTGTAGATAGGTGGCTTTCTTCATACTCTGCTGGATTTAATGAGGAATTATCACTTGAAACTTTCTAGTTTCTAGGTAACTTGTGTGAGCGAAGAAGGTAGAAAGTCAACTCTCACACTATTGGTCAATAATACCATTTATTATAGGGGCCGAGAGCAAAAATTAACTAGTCCAGCTGACAACTAAAGTAGTGTAATGCTATACCATCATAATATTCGTATATTAAAGTAATATAGTTAAATGAGAGTTATTAATTTTAAAATAAAATATTAATTATAATAATTTTGTAATTAAAAAAATATCACTATTACATTTTTTTTACATTTTTAGTATAAATTTTTTGAAAGAATATTATATTTTTTATTAAAGAATGATATTCTGGGGCAACCAAAACATCTAAGTCAAAAGATGGGTTCCATGATGAGAGACACCACCGCATAAGGTGCATGTTGGCTGATTTAATTCCTCTTCGCAAACGACTCTGCTGTAATCTATGACTATGGTCACAAGATATCCTTGGTGTTCAAAAGACTTAATTGGCAACTTCTCTTTTTCTCTTTGGTCTCATAAATATTCTTACCAGATTATGGGCAGGATTGACATCGGAAATCTGCAGATTGGCCTTAAATGCATACCATGTGAAGTGGGTTTGGATTTTTGCAAGAATATATATAGGACTAGTTAGTTTGATACCATTCAAGAAAGTTGTTAGTTAATCCAAGAAGCTGTAAAGGCATGGGGAAGAACCATAAGCCCCTCATGACTACCATTATTAATTGACAACAACAAAGATAAAAATAACACCTTTCTCACTCGAATCTCTCTCTTCTTTTATTTTTTGTGTAGAGTTGGTAGGTTTTGGTGCTCGTAAGTTGGTGGACACCCCTATCATATAATTTTTAAAAAAAATTGTACGGTACACGAGTTGTAAAATCCAACCGCGATTATCCTTTTCATTGTTGAACAAGTCTCAGGATCTGTTTAGTATAGATTTTTTAAAACTTTTTTTATTGTATTTTCTTGACTTACAAGCAAAAAAAGCTATATATTTTTTAATAAGATAATATAAGTAGAAAAATAAAAAACAAAAAAAGCCCAATGGATAGGGGTGTCCGCCAAGTCAAAAAAGCTTGAAAAAAGCCTAACTAAATGGATCCTCATGCCTTAATTAGGCCTATAGGTTTGGGAAAATGCTAACTTTTAGGCCCAATGGATGAAAAGTAGTAGGATGGCTCCGGCTTGACTATATAAGCATTTATTTTGAAGTGTTAATACTAATTATACCTGTGCATCTTTGTAATATACTTCTTTTATTTATTTATTTTTGGGTACGAAGTAGCAATTTCTAATGTAATTATTGTAAAGAGAGGTGGTATACGATTTAGAGTAGTAACATATCGCTTAAAAAGTAGGTTTACGACCACAAATTTTTATTCATTCATAATCTTTTGGAGGGCTAAGTAGGACGGGCTCGAGTCAGCTATTTTTTGCAAGGTCCGGGCTTAAGAATGTAGTCCAGGCCCAACATTGGGTCATTTGGTCTCAGGTTGTATTGTAGTATTTGTGATCGTGGGCAAAGGCCGCCCGAATTCGACCCAGCCCATCTCCCCCCGCCCTCAACACACAGGCTAGTTGCACATGGGTTTAATTAGAGTTGTACACCTGTAGGCCCGTATAAATTTTAAGATAGTAAAAGCTATTCATTACTTCGTGATAGAGAAGATGGAGGCCTTTTAATTATATTTTGTTTTATAAATTGTCTAGAAAATAAATTTAAACTTGAATTTGGTCCAAAATTTGTGAGAAATTTGGTGAAGTTTGTACAAATTTAACCAAATATATTGACAGTCAAAAGGGTAAATTTTTTTTTTCCAATTCTCAACCGTCTATTCAACAATTTGCACATATATACAAGATTGAGCTTCTTTGTTGTTATTTTCTTGTGTTTTTTCATTGTGTGGGTAGACATGGACGCGCATGCAATAATTCCCTATTAACCTGTAGGAAAATTCTATTTTTTGAATTTTTTATACAGAAAATTAACAATTTTAAAATTACAAACTAAAATTACGGGTGTTTTAATTTAAAATAAAATACTCATATATAGCCACATCATTTGGTAGGGAAATTCAGTACAACATTTTTGTTTGTGTAGTTTTACTTTTACCTATATCCGTGTAAGTGAACTCATCATTAATGGCATTCATATTGAATATAGAATAATAATAACTATAACAGTAATAACAATTATGATAGTACGATACTTAACTAAACATAGAGCAGAGTGAAAACGATAGGGAATAACTTGATTTGTAAATTGGAAATATAAAATATGTGAAACTTGGGTCTTGTGGCAATTAATTTACAGAAATTATGAGTTGTCAAGCGCACATAAATCTGAGATCAGTTAACCAAATATCAGGTATATATTCTGTGGTCCAAGCTCAAGAAAGCTTTTGGAATATTGTCACTGTTTCTTCCAAAAATGAAGAAATTAAGTTGTCAAATAGCCCATACAGTGAATGTGTACATATGATTTGAGTCTAAAGGATAAGTGTCATCTGTAGAACAAATTGCATGATCAATCAGCACCAACTTTCCCTATTTAAGTAAACATTTCCAATTTAATCTTCATAATTAAAACTGGTTAGTGACTTGTTTTGGTGAATTGTTCCATCAATTCCATTCAAATTACAAAACAAAAAAAAAAAAAAAAAAAGAAAGAAAGAAATGAAATAAGTGATTTGAGAGCCTAAGATGCTTCAAACAAGGTCTCCAAAGCATTTTGTCATTGGGCATGTCACAAGATGGGGTTCGGTTGGTGAGAAGCAAAAGGCTTCATCTTTCATTATCCTCCTCAAAAACCACAATCATACTTTTCTTTACTTAAGTACTGTAGGTACCCACGTCCATGGCCGCCACGTGGCCGACCCGCTCGTCCAATTGGCAAACCATGTGGACCCTAGAATACCCCGAAATCAACACAATGTCAACAGCGCACCTCGCTATTGTGGCAGGTCAGTGCCCCTCGCGCCTCCTCACTCTTGCAGTATGTCGGCGCCCCTCCCACCTCTCTCTTGCTGTAGGTTGGTACCCCTCTCGCTCTTGCAGTAGGTTGGTGCCCATCCCAGCACAACTCGCTCTTGCGGTAGGTTGGTGCCTCTCACTCTTGCAGCAGGTCGGCGCCCCTCCTCGCGCTCCTTGCTCTTACGGCATGTTGGTGTCCCTCGCGCCCCCTTACTCTTACAGTAGGTCGGCACACCCCTTCCATCTCGCTTTTGCAGCAAGTTAGTGCCCCTCGCACCCCTCACTCTTGTAGCAGGTTGGCGCTCCACTAGAGCTTCTCGGCCCAATCTCGTGGGCTATCTTAAGCTAGGCTCGGCACCTGCACGGCTTCGACTGTCCTTTCAGAGGTAGCCAACAAGGCTCATTAGATATAGGCCCCGTGCCTCAACATTCTTCTTCTTACTACTGCTCGGGACTTCACACAGATTGTGGATTGGAGGCTAGAACCTAAGGGAATCGTTGAGCTGCTGACCCCTTGGGCACTCAGGGATCCTGTCCAATCAACCAGCTAAGAGAGAGAGCTCCACCCCCCCCAGACACACTCAAATGCGAGATCCCCGCATTAAATGAGCATATCAAGCCTTAAATGCATGTTCAATCTATATTTAATGAGGTGGACATGTGGCGTGGCCTGATTGGACAAATGCTTGATGATTGGGCCTGTCCCCACATCCCATCAAGCGGTCACGGCGTTGACATAGCCGCCCCAAACCATGATGGCGCGAGAGCCCATCCAACTAGGAGGTGTCACGTGTCCGTCAATCAGTCATCGCCCTACTATAAATAACTGACTCATTTATAACCTAATGACAATAGTTAAATACTCCAACCTCTTAGACTCATGCTCAAGAATCTCTCTCTCTCGCTCTTGATTGTCTTTGATTCTTTCTTTGCCACCTTCGGGAAGCCCGAGCCACGTCAGCGATTGCTAGAATTCTTAGACGGGTCCCACATACCCCTTGGTCCACGCCGCACACAGGTACCTATCATCAACCTTCAAATTTTAATATCCATTTCTTAATTACTGTGTTATTAGTAATTCTTTTGAGTTAATAAATACCAGAGCTATGGTAAAACAAGCTCCATATAACATCTCAGAGGCTTTTGTACGTTAAATGGTTTTTGTTAGCTCAATATAACATTCAATGGGGAGCTCGGCCACCCGTGAGAAGGTTAAAATATATAATTAAGTTACTCCTTATCTAAAAGTTTAAACCAATAGAGAGAAATGTAATGGATGCCTAATATATCACTGCGATGCTTAGCACACACACCCACCTATATATATATATATATATATCTGCAAAGAGCAATGGCAGGAAGAGTTCATTTATGGGGTGTACAGAAACTCATAAACTCCAATTGCAATAGGTTTCAAAAAGGAGACACTCAACTTTTGAACTTTTGGAATCCATGTGTCCAGTGGACTTCATGAGGATGTTTGGCACCCTTGATAGTTCATAATCAGTTCAGTTTTAGAGCAAAGTATGGTGACTGGCGAGGCTTTTGGAAAGCAAATATCTGCCCAATTTTACGACCAAAAATAGCAAAAAATTTCCATAGGCATAGCTACATAAGTCAAGCCCATCAATATCGCATACAGCACTGCCAAACTACCAAACCAGTTGTCGATGGCAGTAAATATATAGGTGAAGGGAAAACAAGTTTTAGACTTTAGGTGGTGAAATATTTCTTATGAGGCTTTGTTAGGAACTTGATCGATACGTTAAAATATTGACCAAGCAACTTGATCGATACGTCAAAAGATTTAGGTCAATAGAACATGTGAAATCAATTATCGCAATCTGTCTCGTATTGAAATTGTTAACTTGTATTCCATATCATAGATTAGAACCACTAGGACCGTAACAGATTAATTGGAGGTTTTCACCGGTTCCTTTTTGTCTATTTCCGATCGTAAGGTGCAGTATCCCAAAACTAAATCTTTGCTTATAGATGTAGAACAGATAAAGAAATCGTTAACCCTAAGGGGTAGCTTAGTAGATGTAGGGATGGGTTTTAAAATCAGACATCTTGAGTTCGAAATTTGGTACCCTTCTTAAAGGTAAGTCACAAAAAATTTATTTCTTGTGAATACTCTAGTCTTAGTGAGGATAACCTGACTTTGGCCAAATCAAAAAAAGAATTGATTGAGGTGCATTTAAACTGATCCAAACCACATAATCAGGAAACAGAAACCCTTATGCTGCAATTACTTTTACTTTGGTAATCCAGCAGCCCTCCGGATTAGGTAGATATCGTCACCTTCCTAGCAAGTTCATAGTTGGCAGACACTGCAAAACCAAGTCCAGGGTCCGAATTTTGCTCTCAGATGCAACCTTTACCAGATGGTCTTACCAAACCAGCGGGTTAGCATCCCGTGACATGATTTATTTTATTTGTATCCTAAGTATCTTTTAGATAGTTTTAGCAAGCAATAAAACTACATTTTTGTCCTTAAAAACACACATAAAATGATGAAATAGTAAGCCTTTGGTTAAAAAAAAATTCCATCTTTGTAGATTTGACGTGGGTCATGCATGTATCAGTCTCAATGCAAGAAAAGGTGAGAGGATTGCTTGATTAACTAGCACTAATCAATCAATCGCCCTCTTCAGTGAAGATTTCGCTGAGATTAGCTTTTGTCAAAAGTAACAATTATAAATGAAGGAAAATGTTAGCAACCATTGTGCTGGCCCTTAGCCGCCACGGTCTCACCAAACATAATGGGACCCAATTAACGTGACGACCATTCACTAATGCTTGACGGTCAGGCGCAATGATCGCTAATCGTCCTCATAAATAAAATAGTTACTGCATTTTCCATAAATGAAATAGTTACTGCCTTTCCCTAAAAACGAAAACTGGTAAGACTCTAAATGAGCAAATAATTTAAGGGTTTATCGTCACAAGTACCCTTGTCATATTTATGACCATTTGTATAGTTCAGGCTTGTTTGAAATGATGGGGAAAACGATTAGATTTTTCGTTTATTGGGATTGAAGGGAAAAGAAAATTGGCTGCATAATTTATAACCCATTCTCGATGAGGCAATTAGAAATGTACAGTAATGTTGCCAAAATTATACAAGGGTTACTACTATTATCCAATTTGTATATCTGTCAACAGCAATGAAAATTTCCGAAGTACTATATTTAAAGTGATGTTAATTATCGATCATAGCTGTAGATGAAGATGACCAAACAAGTATTGTAAAGCCACAAATTATACAAAGCCTTTATAGATATTGCACTATTTTAAATCCTAGAATTACATTTTTTTTTGTTGATTTGTTATATGCAAACAAGGGCATAAGGCAAAAGTTCAACCCGTGGTTTGGCGAAGTTTAGTTATCAAGCTCACGTTTTTAGGTCAAGGTAGAAAATTGTTGTTGGCATCGCCTCAGTGGCCTCTACAATCTGCCCTTTAGAATCTGTTTAGGGGCATGAGAATTAAGTTTTGAAGCCAGCTTAATTAGCCGGTCATTTTATACCAAACAATCACTGTTATTATAGGCCAAATCCCAAATGAAAAGTTGTCTAACAATTTTAGGGTTTCGCATTACAATGGTTGAAAATTGTTTTAGGGTTTCGCATTATATGAGTTGAAAATTATTTTTACTCTATACACGCAGCTCGTTAGGCTGTTGAACAATCAATTCATAGTGATAATTCTAAGGTTTTCCAGTAAATACCTAATGGCATGATTGTATAGTGAACGCAGTAAATGGGTTGTTTTGGCTTTTAACTTAGTGTACGAAGTCACTAAGAAAAGTTTACTAGCTATAAGTATGCCCTCTAGGGTTAGGGATTGCTACAAGCCAAATATATGAGCTGGCTTTAACCCCTCTCTCTCTCTCTCTCTCTCTCTGTGCCTACTTCTGGGTGAGTAAATTCTGAAATAATTTCTAAAGCATTCATTTGGAGAAGAAATGAAGAAGCGTCAAGTGGTCCTGAAGAGAGATGAAGCAGCTTCAAGAAACTCTACTGCTTCGTCTTTCACCGTTAGGAACGTGAGATATGGAGAGTGCCAGAAGAATCATGCCGCTAGCGTCGGAGGGTATGCTGTTGATGGATGCAGGGAGTTCATGGCAAGTGGGGAGGAAGGAACAAGCGCTGCACTTACTTGTGCCGCCTGCGGCTGCCACCGGAACTTCCACAGGAGGGAAGTGGAGACTGAGGTAGTATGTGAGTGTTCTTCCCCTTCTTCAAATGGGAAGTAGAATGAGGATATATAAAGAATATCTTATGTATCTATCTGCGTGTGTAGAAGAGCAGTTCATTTTCTATTTTCTTTTCCTTTCTACTAGATATTTGAGATTGGTGTAGTAATTCTCACGGTTGATGAACATAACTGAAGCTTGTCTAAGATAACTATTATATATATCAAGAATGAAGTAGTGTGGATGTTGTCTTCTTGGAGAGATACAATTACAGTTTGCTTTCTTTTCTTTTGTTCATGAGTTGGTGAGTGCCTATTGAGAATAGAGTGAGATCAGGACAAAATGGATCTCAGATTTATTACTCTTAAGGATTTTATTATGTGATGTGAGTTGAATTGTAATGAATTTATTATGTGACTCTAATGGATTTACCTCTTTTCATGAAATATATACCTCTTTTCCAATTATTTGATTAGAAAAGTGGAGTTTTGCTCTCAAAAACAAGAATCGTTTTGTTCTTCCTCCACCCCCTCTTTTGAAACATCATCTTCCCATGAGCTGTTATTTTTTGGGATTATGCTCTGAGTGCCATAGAATATCGCAGAAAGTCAATTTATTAATTCTAGCCGGCGTGTAAGTTTAGCATCTGTGATTCACGAGTTGATGAAGGAACCTAAATTCATAATAATAATTAATTTATTGAGGAATCTTTTCATGTCCTTTTAATCCCTCATATGGTAAAACTTGTAAGTCATTTATTTAACCATCTTGCAGTCTGTTTCTAGGTTTAGGTCAAAAATCCGTGGCTGTAATCCGTCTAAAAAGATAAAAAGATAGGTTTGTATTCTTTTCAAAATTTGGGCCCCTATGTAGGTAATCATGTTGGTGGTTATGGTGGAATTGTTCTTTAACAATGTCATTAAAAAGGTGATTAATTAATCTTGAACTGATATATACTTACCCACTTGGATTGTAGGCCTTGATTAGTAAAACCAAGAAAAAGGAAGAAGATTAAGGAAAAATACAGGGTGAATCAAATCCTAACATGTTTATAAACCTTAGAATTTAAGACTAACATCAAATTATGTTGAAGCTAGAAAATTTTTGTGTAAGTTTTTAACCATCAGAAATTCCTTCATGTGATAAGAAGCTCGAGATCAAAATTAAAAAAAGAAAAAAAGAAAATTAACAAAGTGATATATAACAAGAAGTTTTCGGGTACAACAGCATGCAATAGAGATCTAAGAAAAATGCATCCACCGAACTTCTAGTTACATGTTCATCATGACATGCTTTATAGATATATATATATACATATATATATATATATATATATATTCCATGTGATGAGCTGTGTAAGCATAAGAGTTCAAGTTAGGTATTTAGTATGGATGGGAGCAAACATTCAGGTATACGTTAATTGGAATCGGGTATATGTCAAATCTAGCATATGATCTCTAGTCCTTGTTTGGAGGATATTCTGCGTAAGATAACAGATTATAAATGCTTTTGTTACTGGGTTTGAATACTTTCTGTAATAGAGGAAAAATGGCCTCAGACCTCTGAAGGAGATAATTCCAAAGGAATAGATACACACTGACTTGTAAATATGTAGAAGACCTTTTTTTTTTTTTTTTCTTTTTCTTTTTCATCTGGACGACTAAATGGTTGATCTATCGTATGATTTGGTTTGACGTTAATCAAGTTCAAACTTGAACTACGATATCACAATTGCATTTAATTTGATGTAATGGGCAGACAGTATTTAGGGTTTTGAATTCAAGTTAGTAATACATTTTTTGAATTTCAAGTTGGTAATACATTAGATGAGCTTCCATGAAATTATCTTCCATGAATATATATGTAAATATATAGACATATATATACTCTCCCTAGTCACCTTATTCTCGAATAACTTCCATAAAAATTATCTTCTTTACTCAAGTCTAAAATTTTCACTAAATAGAGAGAGAGTAAGCTATGTGCTCCATCACCATGTCGAATGAAATTGTCCACGGAATTGTGCGCCACTGCACCAATCAACAACGGGGTAAACTCAAATCTGAGTCCAGAAAATGCATTCTTCATCCTCCTCCATAGTATCAACATACCGAAAATAAAAGTTTTTAGATCATGAATTTTAAAACACAAATACTGTGTTTGGATCGAGGATAAGGTAAAGTAAAAAGAAAACAAAAATGATATGAAATTATATCATATATTTGGTTGTTAGAGAAAGTGCAAAGTAACAAGATATAAAAAGAAAATAAGTGAGAATTTAAAGCTCTCATTTTTCTTCTCTTTTTCCTTTCCCTTTTTTCTTTTTATTTTCCTTTTCTTTTACTTTTTTTCTTGATAAATTTGGGTTCCAAACATAAAATAAAATTGCTACATCCTCGCATTTTAAATGTTTATTACAAAAAATACTAGCAATTATCATTAAAATTCTTTCCTTTCAGATTTTTTTAAAAAAACAGAAGGGAAATATTTCTAGAATGTACCTGAATCATTTTGTAGACAGTTTTAGGTTGTGTATGAATGAAGGATTTGATAATAAAAAAGTAAAGGAAAAATAAAAGGTGAGGGAGGAAAAAACAAAAATACTATTTCATTTTGTTCTCTTTTTTCTTTACTTTTTCTTTAATAAATCTAGGTTCCCAACCAACATAGCATTACGAAGTCATACAAGTTTTCCTGCAATTGTCAAAAAATTTCCTAAATTTTTCTTTAAAGTCTTAACTTAGCTTTTCAAGTAAATTTCCAGGAAAATGAGTCTGCCATAAAAACCAAAATTTCAACCAAATATATATATATATATATATTGCTAAAAAGGTGTCCAGACTAGCTTACGCCCACCTCGACTAATCTTGGGATTTGTGCAGTCCATCCGTTCCACACAAACAGAGTAATTACAAGGTCTTCGGCCCTGTGAATAGTCTCAAAAAATTGATAGCAGCTAAAAAATTTTAAATCTAAAACCTTAAAAAGAGAAGACTCCCAAATCCCAAGTCATGATACCTATGTGCATGATGAATACTCATGGAAACCCTGAGAGCTCGCAGGATGTAAATTGTAATCGGCCGGACTCGGTGTGCAATCTAGAGAAAAGAGCGGGCCAAGGCCCACCAAAAGTCTTTTAAGTGTTTTGGGTCTTTGGCCCAAGTCATCCCCTACATCAAAATGATTTGGACTTAGAATCTCGTCAAAAGCTAGGAGCTTCACTTGCTGCTTTGTTCGTTAATATTTCTCACATGGAATGAGCCTGCACCTTAATTCAATATTTGAAAGTGAATGTGCAGCATTCCCTGTTGAGCTAAGGTAGGAAGTTTTTGTTTTCTTTGTTTTCCTATTGCCTAAAGGTAGTTCAATTCAATCCTATAAATTATAATTATCAGAATTGAACAGTCCAACGTTTGACCCTAATTCAATCGGTCTAATCATTAACCAATCCAATTAATTGTGTCAAACCGGCTGATGCTCAGGTAGTCGGTTCAATCTCTTTAATCAGCCAATCCAATCCGGTTTTGGTAAAATGACGTGTTAGAAAGTTAAATATCATGCAAAACTCATGTACCTAACGTGTGGTGCTGTCCAACATGAAGATAACCCTTCAAAGCACGATGCCTTTGCATTTCGTTTCCACATGGTTTTAAACTTTCAAGCATGTTGAACTTGTGCTCAAAGACAAATTGAGTAATCCTCATGAAGTATAACATGTTAAAGTCATTTTCAACATGTTTGGTTCTACACAAATAATCATGCATAGGCGCACATGCAGAAAAAATTTAAAAATAAAACGCTAGAGGAAGGGCTTGAACCTTCGACCTTGTGGTTAACAGCCACACGCTCTAACCAACTGAGCTACTCCAGCTTTTGTGTGAACTTGAAAAAAGTACTGCATTTATAAGTTCTAGGTACACGGAACCAAAACCCATAAAATATTTTCTAATTAACCCACCTAGAGATAACCTTTTACCCGAGATTGAGCCAAACCAGGGCCCACTCGATTCATCTCACACTATATGGCATGTGAAATGGGTGCATTAGTCCATCCAATTCCCAGTTTAGGGTAGACAAAGTTAGTACTTTCTCCATTATTTAGCACATGGGGTCGAGCCCATGGCTCAATTTAGGTATATGATGGTGCGACGCTTCAACTTGCCTTTTGCTTTTCATGATGGATGCTTAAAATAATATAAACCTCATCATTCAGCAGTCAACTTAACAACGGGATACTTGTGAAAATGAAATGACTGATCAGTTTGACACATGGGAATGTTTGGCATTATTAATTCTTATACATATTCCAATTTTGTGACTGGCAGCTAAAAATTGATTTTTATGTAAATTAAAATTATAAAACAGATCAAGTTACTTAGACTCAGTTCACGTTTAGTTTGATAAAACTTCATTCAAAATCGACTCGTTATATAAATGAATATATTTTAAACTCGTTAAGTTTCTAAGCCTAACTTGATTAAAAATCGTTGAAACTCAGTTAAAAAACTAAGCAAGTTATGATTGAACACATTTTCAAATTAAAAATAAGCTTGAATAACCTATTACTCGACTCTGCTCGTTATAGCCCTAACAATCACTAAAAACAAATATACATATATACATGTATATACTCACCACTCTGCATCCAGTATTTCAAGATCAGAATAAAATGCAAGGAACCAATATTAATTAATTTGATGGAAGGCGTTCAGAGTTAGATACAAATTCATGCAAATTCAGGGGTAGAATTCATTGGATGATATTTATGTCAGCACTATCTAAGAAAGGGCTAGGTGACTGGGGAACCCTGGGTGTCGGGCTGGTGCCCAAGAATTATTAAGCCCAAAACTTTTGGGACCATCTCAAGAAAATGCAACAACTAGGCTCTGTTCTGTATGCTATAAATAAAAGGGAATGGTCCTTATGGCCATGCAATTAGAGTCCCTTTCGTCTATAGTGGTCGCATGGTAGTTTTCTGATGTAGAACAGTAGAAGACCTTTTTTTTCATTAATTTTTTTGCAAGACAAACATTTGAAAATCTGATTCTCGAGTCTTAAGCTAACCACGAATTCTTCGGCCTCAAAAGCCTAAGTTTGAGTTTGGTGCTCGGAACACCTCCAAACCTTAAGCTTGTTTCGAAATGTAAAGATATATATTTTGTTATAAGGTGTTTGATCCTTTAACTAACTATTCTCTTAAGTTTGTGCAGGTATGATATGACTCGTATCTTCCATACTTCGTTTGCTCTTCTACCTTATTTATATTAGAGGTGTTAAAAAATTCACTCGACCCATCAACCAGACTAACCCAGTTTGAACCTGAGCATAACCTGAATCAACCTAAGTCCAAATAGACTAAAAATCAGTTACAAAGTTTTGAATTCGATTTTGGCGGTTCAGTTAGTAAATCACTACTTTAAGTCACCCGACTCCACCCAAGGCCAAACTTGGGTTTGACTGGCCCAAACCCGGACTGAATCCAAACCGATCCCCAACTAAGTCGAAATCGATTGTATTATTTCTAAATCCGAACTAAACAGTTCAATTGATAGGTCACTACCCAACCCAACCCAAACCAAACCGAAATCACCCCTAATTTATACTACCACCAATCAAAATATTTGTTTCTTGAATCTTTCACCCTTCGTACTGTGTGCCTTATGCGTGTAGTTCAACCCGAGAAAAAAAGGGAGTGAAATTGGAGAGAGAGAGAGAGAGAGAGAGGATCCTCTTTCTACGATCGAACTGATAGGGTTTTCAAGATTCTAATTACGAAGTATCAAAGAATAAAAATAAAAATAAAAATTTTGATGGGGCTTCCGGAGATGCCTTCACGAGACTGATCAGTTGCAGAGAGCCCTTCTCATTCATTTACGAATTCAATTTTTCGATTACTTGCATCACATGTTTTGTGTCAGGTGGATCACCTGCAAACCTCATTCTCTAAGCAATTGCTCCATAAAAAATACAACTCAATCACTTCACTCTCCGTTAGTAATATGCAACAATAGCATTATAGCAGCAACAAAACAAAAAAAAACCCAATAGTGTTTCTTGCTGGGCTAGAAGACGATGATAATTGTTAGGACAGCCAAGCCAAGATAGAATCGTTGTAACCATACAGTTCGAATTAAGAAGCCGTACAAATCTCACATATGTATCCAGCTATTATCCACACACTCTCTCTCTCTCTCTCTCTCTCTCTGTGAATTAATGAAAGGGCCAGACCCATACTCGGGTGGTTGAGTGTTGAGGATCAGACGACACAAAGATGCAAGACCCTCAACAAAAGTATGATTTAAGTGACTTCATCAATGACCAAATCCCAAACCCCGAAACAACCACCCACAGGGGAGGTGGATGGACAACACAGTAATAGTACTACTCGTAATGAAGACTTCTTCCCTTTTAAGGTAAGTGAAAAAAATTATATTAAAAAAAGATTATATCTATCTTTCATTATTAACTAGATTAAACTAATGAATAGGGTTTATTCCAAGTAATACCTATGGCCTACCAAAGCATATCAAACTCAACTTCTAACTTACATGCTTATTTCTCAAAGTTAATATACAAACACGCCATCAAAATGCAGCACTGCCTAAAGTGCTAGTAACTGAATGAGAAGTACTTCATTTTGAAGAATAAACGAATGGGTTATTTTGAGGAATATAATATAATGGCCTGCTATTAACCTTTGAATTTCCAAAATTACAGAACAATACACAGCGATTGTGATTGAGTAATTAAAACGGAGATCACATCAAAGAATAGACTAAGAAGAAAAAGGAAAAATGATACCTACAGCTCCAATTAAACTACCCTGTAAATATTATATCATTGAAACCGCGCTTTATATCTTACACTACTTTTTGCTCCTTTCTCTCAGACAAGAGCACATACATCTCTCTCTCTCTCTCTCTCTCTCTAACAGTAGTAGAAGAAGAAACCCAATAAAGTTCATGATCCTCCCAGCAAACCATCAACATAAATCGAAAAAAAAGAGGAAAAAAAGGATAGATCATAGTAGGAAAATTTTAAAAAGAAATGAGGAGGGGAATTATAAATGAATATTCAAGATAAAATTAAGAAAACTAAAGCAAACAAAGCAATGCAACAATAGATAGAACATCAACAAAGTAAAATTGCCTATTCAACAGTTTCTCCGTTGTTATCCTCAAGAAGGTGATCACTAATCATTAATTAACTAAACAACTGAGCAACTAATAAGACCAGTCTCCCTTACTCTAATATTGATTTATCCATCTTCAAAGATAGATCAAGAAGATGAAGACGAGCCATTAGTGGCAACGGCATCGGCACTAACACTATTATCATTGTCTTGGTGGTGGTGGTGGTGACTAAAGTTTTCGTGGTGGTTGTGATTGTTATCGTGGTGGTGGTGGTGGTGGGTAGGGGTGTTTTCAAGACTATTTCTGCTACCATTACTGACACCAATACCATTGCTGTTGATATTGTCGTTGTTGTTCATATCTCTCTTCCCAAAAGCGTTCTTATTGTTATGCATCCAAACCTTGAACACGCCTTTATCCACCCCAACTTCGCTGCAGAAATCTGTGATCAACTCTTCATCCCTCTTCTGCATCTTCCACCCGACTCTGCCGGCAAATTCGAGCATCCTCTCCTTCTGAGACTGGGTGAATTTCGTTCTGAATCTCTTTCGCCCGTTGGGGTTTGTCGCCGTAACAGCTGTTGTGCCAGCCGCGGTGGCCATTGCTGGGTTATTTTCTGGTGGTGGACCCGATAAGCCCGAACTGAGGGCGAGGAGCATATGGGGTGCGGAAGGGTAGTAGGAGGAAGAGATCGGCGGTGGAGAGGCTGAATTTGGGCTGCTGTGGCCGCCACGCGGGAGCGGTGGTGGTGGATGGTGGCGGTGGTGTGGCCGGTACTCGATGACGTGTTGGGCGGTGTTGTTGGACGGTGGTAGTGGTTCTTCGGGCTCACGGCGGTGGAAGTTTCGATGGCAGCTGCAGGCGGCGCATTTCAGCGAGGTGGGATCGAGGGGGTTGGCTGTGGGGGATGGCATGAACTCGCCGCAGCCGTCGACGGCGTGACCCCCCAGGCTGGCCGCGTGGTTCTTAAGACATTCCTTGTAAGTAACCACCACAGGAGGGCCATTCAGGTGGTGGAGAGTGTGGTGGCGCCTGAGTACGCCGTTTGTGAAGGATAAAGGCTTGCTGGGTAGGGTCCGGGTCGGTACTTCGGTTTCAGCTTCTGGAGTATTAATACTGGCGGTGGCTGTGGCGGTGGCGACGGTGGATATGTCCATGGATGAAACATCAACAGTTTATAGGAGTTTTTAAGAGCAGATTAGATTTAGGGTTTGGGTCTTTCGCAAAATAGAGATACCGTTATTCATGAATGAAAGAAATGGAAGAGGAGGTTAGTGAGAGAGAGAGAGAGAGAGTGAGAGAGAGCGAGGATGATGGTGTCTTGATGATATGATGAATTTGTGATGACTGTAGATAATATAAATCTGAGTTTTTGTGGTTGTGCTTCTTAACCACTTTTGTTTTTTTTCTTTTTTTCTAACTCGGGTTCAAATCCCGGGTTAACTTCCTGAGCCCAACTTGGGTTTTGGGTGTTATGTCGTGTTACAAACGGTAGGGATGATAAAACTTGGACCGGGTTATTATTGAGTTAACCCGGGGAGTTTGGCCTTTTTCACTGAGTAACTTTACCCCTTTGGCGGTAAAGGTGTAAACCGGAGTACCTGCAGCGCTGAATCATTTACAGTAACCCACTCTTTATTTGTCAAAGTTTACACACAAACTGACAATTGATATGGGCACCTTAAATCTCTATTCACATAAACTGATGAACAGTACACTCCACTCATTTCTACTAGAAGTCTAAGTACAAGATTACCCCTCGTCAGCAAACTATACATTTCCTAAGGCTTCCTTGGGTGTGAAGTAAAAAGGAAGGAATGGTTGTGTCAAAACTGTCTTTTCAGCCCCAATGTATGGAGGAGACTTACATCCCTAGATTGTGAAGGCATTTTTGTCGGCTGGTGGAATTTTCGGGCGTTTGAACGTTTTTGTCCCGGAAGACATTTTGTTACTCACAAAACGACATCGTCGTATTTATATACCTGGACAAGTATGACCTTGGTTCTGAATCCAACATCCATCCAATCCCTCCCCGTGTCTAGTTTTCGGCGTCTAGCGCATGAAACAAGAGTACTTAGCAATTAAATAATCATAATTAGATTGTTGATTTTGAGCCACGTGTTAAGGGCTTTACGCCATTTCGTCTGATTTCCAAAAGTCAAATTTGATTATTTATTGCTTTTAATTATTAGGTGACCATCACACAATACCATTATGTTTACATGTGACATTTTATTTAAATTGTGAAACGAAAATTTTTTTTAATATTGTTAAAATTTTAAATTTAAAAATTCAGCATATAATCAGGATAATACTTATAATTTCTCAATAAGTATTCTCTTTTTATATATATCACATGAATAAATTATCATACCGCATAAGCATAATGATATGATTTAATAATTATCATAGAATGCATTGTATAACTCTATTTTTATATTTTTAAATTAAAAATATATGTTTACATTCCCTTTTTCTTTAACACAGATTTTATACATGCCAGCTACAATATTATCTTATAGGCTGTTTGAAACTTGGGAGAGGAGAAGGGAGAGAAGGGAAGAGAAAAGAAAATATTATTTACTTTTTGTTTTATATTTAATTTTGTAAATAAAATGAAAAAAAATAGAGAAAGATTAATTTTAAAAAAATTTCTCCCTTTTTTCATTTATTCCCTCCTTTAATAGACTAAAAAAAAAGTAGAAATTTTTCCCTCCCCGTTTCTCAAATGCTTTAAGTTCTTCAGCACCGGTTACCGTTGAGAGGCACTGACTACGGTGGTAATTCCCTTTCTACCGTTGAAGGTAATTTTTTTAAATTTTTTTGGAGAAGAGCTTTTAAACAAAGGGGGTTCGTGAAAGAGGGATTTGGTGACATCAGCAATCCAATCACACGGCAGGTGAAGGTTTAATCATCGATGGGCGTGTTTGGCATTGAAACTCACAACTGTAAATTTTACAAAAAGTCCTTCACATGTGCACTGACTCACCGTAGTAGGCATATTAGCAGTGTTTTTTTGTTCGTTTGCAATTTAGATAACGTATTTGAACTTTGAAAATTGCTATCCTAAGAGCATTTCTAACCTTATTAGTTAAAGTAGTTAGTTAAAATATATTAAAAAAATTTCATATCTACTTTATCTAGTTATTTTTTAATATATTTTATAATAATACTCTTAGTCACTTATTAAATAATTTATTTTTTAACACTTATTTCAAATAAAAAAAAGAGAAGAGAAAAAGAGAATAATTGACGAAGAAATTAATATTTTAAGTTTACAGAGTTAAATTGTGTCTCTCTACATTTAGAGAATCAAAATAGTGTTAGTTATTCTAGTTAGTTGGATAACTAGTCTGTTGAAGGTGTGTTTTGAAAATTTGACTAATTAAAATATTTAACAAGTCAAATTTAAATAGCCTATTGAAGGTGCACATGACTCAAAGTTTTTTTTTTTTACTATTTAAGTTTGTAATTAATTAATAAAACTAATTTATTACAATCAAAAGGAAATGCAACTACCCTCCTTTTTTTTCTCTTTCTACTCTCTTTTTTTATTTTTTCCGTTTGTGTTAAACTATGGAGCGACATGGTACCTATGGGAGGAGGGTGGAAAATGACAAGTCAAACAATTTGTTAAATTCGTGCCGCTTCCCAAGGTGAATTCGTTACGTTGGAGAATCATGATTCCATGCAACCGATTCTAGCAAAGCCCAGCCCCGTGTTTTACATGCCAGTAAAGTTAATTATAAACAAACTCTTTGAATTATTACTCACTATTACTATATTGTTTTAAACTCTAAAATGTAATAAATTGACTCTCTGAACTGTTAATTTATATCAATCAACCTCTTTTGTTAGCAATATATTAACAATCAGTTAAAAGAATAGATAAAAAACTATCATACAAACTGGATATATTTACAAAAGTTTATTTTATACCTAAATTATATTATCTATTTGTAGTAATTATTCAATAATTGAAATAACCTTTATATTGCCGCTTTATTTACATGTTATTTCAAGAGACATGTCAGTTATAAGATAATTAATATAATAAAAAAATATCAATTTAATTACAAACTATACTTTTGTAAATATATGCAAGTCAAATAATAATTTTTCACCTATTTTTTTAACTGATTGCTAACAAGAGAGATTAGTAATATTAAGTTATAGTTCAGATGATGTATTTGTAATTAACGATGAATCTATTTCAACTTTTCAACTCTCAAGTGGCGGTGGTCACTATCAAGCCCAATTTGCCTTACAATTTTATTCTCCCTGCTCTGCTAGCTACTTGCATAAAACTTTCAAACTTGGAAAGTTTATAAAAAGAAAAAAGGGGAAAATAAGGTTAAAAAGCTTTTTTAAGTTTTACCCCAGTATGAAAAAATTGATGGCATAGTTTGTCCCTCGCACCCTCTTGTTGAAATAGATGCAATGTGGAAACGACATATTATACACATTATACATACAAATATGCATAAGATTTCACTGGTGAGTACAAAAATGTAAGTTTGACATTAAAGGTTGGTAAGTGTGGAGTGTAAGTTCTGCAAGCCATGGTATTAATGTTGAAAGTTCATCTACCCTAATCATTTTGAACTTGAAAATCTTACCCCCACTTATGGCAGAGGTTGAGCCAACTCTTTTTAATCTAATCACAACCTTCCAATTACCAATTTATATTTCATCTTTTTTTTTTTTTTTTTTCTTTGGTTTTTCGTTCTAGGTTTTGGGGAGGGAGATGGGTTGGCAATGGGAGACTCTAGCACCCAATTGGAACCTGAAATCCAAGCATGTGACTCTAACTCTTAACTTTGTCTTACTAAGTGTACAATCTAGTATCTACAATTTTACTATGTATACAAGAATTTAATTCAAAGATTTAACCCTTTGATGCGAACTTACAATTGTTATGAGATGAAATGTCGGATTAATGAGGAAGACCTCACGTTCTGGTCGTTTTCCCTTCGGGAGAAAGCTATGACCTGGGGGTAAAGTTCAAATTGAATCAAGCACATGTTAGTTATAGCTAGATTGAGTATAAAGCCGATTTTAATTTGCTCAAACTCGTGGTTTTGTTTTTTCTGTTTTTGTTTTTGTTTTTAGGCTTTAGATACAAACGAAATGACTGCAGATTCAGTAGTTTTTTTACAATTTTTTTTTTCACTAAGTTATAATCCGAAAAGAAATAAAGATCAACTGTATATATATTTTTTCCTTTTCTACGGGCTGTTCCGTCATTCGACGAACAACTCTATTGAATTCGTACATAATTACCGTCTACAAGTATCATGTAGACTTTTTTAGTTGCATGAATAAAGCTAACTATAATGGGTGTGGAAATGAAATGAACGTAAAATATTATTATTAATACGAAGATCAATTGATCACTAGCCATCATCACTAGCCAACGCTGTGTTTGTTGGAACAATGTCATAATAGTAAATTATTATTATTATTATTTTTGGCACCATTAAAAAGTTAGCTTACTTTTACTGGAGTATGGAGGCTTGGCACTGCTAAGCAACAAGTGAAGAAGGACTAAGAGTCACCACAAGTGTAAGGAATAAACCACCACAATATGCACTCTGGCCTATGACAAGAGCATAACTTATGGACTATTAAGCAGGAAGCAAGTTCTCGCCTGCTAAACAATCTCCAACGGGTTGTCATAATAGGAATTAAAGAGGAGAATTACCAAATGGGATTTTCTATAGAATATACAACTAAAAAATTCATACAAAATTTGTTATCAATGGTTGAATAAAGTTATTCACTTTAAAATAAACACATCCATCATAATTTTTTTTAATTACAAAAATACTAATGTCATATCATCTGGTGGGATTTTCTGTTTAAATTTTCTAAAAGTATAGCATTTTTCTTTTCCATATCAATCCAATCATTCACTTTCTTTGGTATCTAAACTTTAATAAATTTATGTACTCCATCTAAATCCCAATTCAACCAACTAAGGGTCCAATACTAATGTGCTCTTACAAATTTAGTCCTTCCTGTCTCATCTGTATCCATCCATACATTAATCAATACATTGACCCCCTGGGAAATTCAATGGGCTCCTTAATGTTGGTTGCTCTTGCCATTAACATTGTTTTTACAATTAATAATCCATCGTTGAAGCCGATAGCTTTTAAATAAAACAGCCATTAATTTGCATGCACCCCCCCAATAAAGACGTAATATTCGCTAGGCCATGATCTATATTCATGTATGTGGGTGGAGAATGGAGATCTACAATTTTCAGAATATATATGTATATACACATTGAAACATGGATCTTTATGATTAGGACCCAGTCCCATGCACCTTGGGTACAATATTCGGGGGTTTCATTAGATGTAATTTCATGAATGGTTTGAAGCAGTAGTATGTAGTAGAGACTCTGTACGTACAAGTGTAAATGGTATTCCTAATTTTCTCTCTCCCAGTATGGGATATCAGGATTTAGGAGGTCAAAAGCAACATAGGCAATTCTTAGGGGGTTTGGATGTGACTTTCTTAGCAGTTTATGACTATTTAAAAATATGTTTGGCTTTCTACTTAAAAAAAGGTCACTTTTAAAACTAGTTTATGCTTTGAAAAGTCATTTAAAAAAGTAACATTCTAGAAATAATTTAAGCTTTGGTAGCTCTTGCCATTAACATTGTTTCTAAAAAATAATAAAAAAAGGAGTGTGTTTGGAATAATTTAAACTTTGGTAGCTCTTGCCATTAACATTGTTTCTAAAAAATAATAAAAAAAGGAATGCATTTGGATAACAGTTTAAAAAAAGCTACAAGCTATAAGCTCAAGCTATTTTAAAAAAGTAACTTTTAAGTTTCTTTTTTAGAAAATGTGTTTCGGTGTCTAAGCTATTTTTTAAGCTAAGTTAAGTAGTAAAAAGTGAATTTTTGGGATTCAAAAAGCTATAAGGTGCAGGAAAAAAAAAAAAAAGTGGATCGAAATAAGCTGTTCTTTTTTTCATCATTTTATTAAATAAGGTGGAATGATTTGCAAAGGGTTACAAGAAAAGGCCGTATTTTTTATTTTTTATTTTTTTGTTTTTGACTATGGGGTGTTCACGCCTTTAATCATTTATTCTCTTCGAGCTCGTGCAAAATTACTACTCACACAAATCGTATAAAATTCATGCATCGCATATATAGTGACTAACCACAAAAAATGGTGAAAGATTGAGACCCACGCTTAATATGAGAATCCAACGACTATTTGTTGCTCGGTACAAAAAAATAATAAATAAAAAGCGTTGGTTTGAGATTCAAATGGGCCAAAATGGGGATGACCGTGAAGGTCATTTTAGTGGATGTGCTTTGATCTTCTGGATGAGAGAGAGAGACAGAGATTCCATGGACCCCCACCTACTTTTTATGTGCATTGCAAGGGCATAAAGCAAAGGAACCCCCATTTTAACTCTTAATACTTTGGAAGATTTGAAGGAATGGATGGCCATACTGTAAACCTAATCCTTTTCTCATGCTTTGCCCCCCAACCCCTGGTAAATCATGATAAGGTTGTGAGAATCAAATCTATCTCTGCTGGACTGCCGAAAGGAGTGGATTGGGGTCCCTTAACACATCTCTGTCACACTTTTAAGAAAAATATAAAACGACTCTGTTTGGTTTAGAACCAAACCCAAATATCAAATGCTTAACTAAATCTAAACTGAAAGCTGTTTCTCAATTGTCTTCACCTAATGACAACTGGGGGTTATTGCAGAGCAGATGCCAAACTATATCTGACTTAAAAATAGTGTTCTGTTCTATCTCTCTCTCTCTCTTGTTTTTTTGGCTAATTAATATTGATCGTGTGTCCATGGAAGAATTTGAAATCCATTTCCTCCTTTTAACTGATAGAATTGCCGTGGATCCTGAGAATACAAATGTCAACAAATTTCCAGATACAGCTTCTTTTGTACTGGCATTTAGGCTTCGGTGCTACTTCGGCCCAGTAAGACTACATGATGAGTCCACTTCTTAAGCCTCAATGCAGAAGAAACGACTTCGGACTTGATTAAAGGGCCCATCATAGATTCTGTAAGTTTTGGGCCCATTAGGAGGTTTTGTGGGCTAGAATGAGACCCCTAATGAATCTAATTGTCTATCTCAAGCATAAAAGATAAAGGCTAAGTCTAATCTCAAATTATCACCGTGGTAGAAAACTAAATATGGCCCTGTAGGCGGGTTGTTTACTCTGGGGCCTGTCTGAAACCAAACACGGCCCAGCCCAGAAGCTCATAAAAAATAGAAAAAGGATGAGAATAACTTGTGTATGTTCCAGTGAAAAAAGGCCATGAATCATGATGGTTTGGTAATAGTTGAAACATGCCCACATGCAGGAACATGATGACCGTGATAAGTTCGTACACCATTTTCCGTGCATAGCTGAAATAAATTGAGTTTGGTTTTTAAGGTTGATACAAGATGTTACGAGGTCATAAAGTAGGTAGGTGAAATCCAAAGTGTTTGTTGGCAGTTGGCTGGCATGCATTTATCATTTTTTTTGGTTCA
The DNA here is from genome assembly GCA_033060915.1 of Euryodendron excelsum. NCBI lineage: Eukaryota > Viridiplantae > Streptophyta > Magnoliopsida > Ericales > Pentaphylacaceae > Euryodendron > Euryodendron excelsum. Next base: position 43,933,829 of record CM065385.1, on the reverse strand, counting down.
AAACAAATTGTGAGGATAATAAAATTGAAATTGCATGAAAGGGTTAGAGCTTTAAAGTGAACGCAACCTATTTTTTTCGTAAGTTGGTGATTTGTAATTTTCTCCTTTCTCTTCTCTGTGCTCATTCAAAATTGATTGAACTTCTTAGCAATGCATGTCGGTGACTGTACAGTTTAGAATGGTAGTTTGTATGTAAAATGACGTGGCGAGAGGAAAGAGTATATATATACGGGTATATATATATATGTATGTAAAAATTACCCCTCAATGGTCACCTAAGTGAGATCTTAAGTTCGACCTCACTTTATTCTTTTATGATTAGTCATCATTTATACAATATATAAGTATAAGATTCTCAATTTAACCTCTCTTTATTCTCTTATGATTAGTCATCATTCATATAATGTATAAAATTTATAAGATTTGTGTAAACAGTAACCTTACGCAAATTAAGATGCATAAACGAACTGAAAAACTCAAAAATCGAACCAACTTGATCTCTATAGGTCAGTTTGATTCAGGTATGCCAAGGATTAGTTCGGTTCTGAATCTAAAAATGACCAATCTAGTCAATTCAACTCGGTTCTCGATTCAACAATTTCTAGACCCGAATCGAATAAAAAATTGATCTAAGAACCAAACCGAAACCCGACTTTTATATATCATAAAAGTATATATATATTTAATACATGCTATTAGATCATTGCTATTTGTATTTAATTATTGTTAATTTGTGTTTATATGTTATTTTTATTTTTAAAAAAAATTAAGGATGCAAGATCAAACGTATTATTTTTATTTTTTGAGTGAAGAAGTTAAACTAACCTGATTTGAACCCAAACTAAACCAAGGCATGAAATCGAACCAATTCAACACAAGTTGAATCGGGTTCGTTTGGTTTCATTCTACTGAATGGTCAATTTGATTATGAGTTTAAAATTTTAAAATTAATCAAGATTGAATCAATTCTAAATTTAATACAAATACGATTTAATCCGATCAATGCACACCCATTACACTAATTAAATGGTGTAGTCCTAAATAACATTTAGTCAATAAATATATATCTATATATATATATATATATATGTATCTTTGTGAGTACAAATTATGAAGCATGTCTTAGGCTAGAAAAGGAAAGAAAAAGATGGGCACGGTAGCATGGGCAACAGCGCGGCGATGCGCACTTTTGTCGAAAGGGAGAGGACAGCTTTGGGTCATGTGCTCACTTCTCAGGCAACTCACATGCATTGGGTCTCCCCCCAAGAGCACCCTTTCCCTCCTTTGGAAACTTTTTTCCGAATGCACAAGCCTTACACTTTTTTCTGTAAAGTACTAATGGTTTTTCAATTTTGCAGATTTGGAATATAAACTCCCTTTTTCCTTGACTTTTAAACAACGTGGGGCCCATATTCTTTTAATGCACCGCAGCTACCATACCATGCTTTGCTTTTTTTTTTTTTTTTTTTGTTTCTTTATTTATTTATTTTTGTGTTCTAAAAAATAGAGCACATTCTTTCTTATTTTCCACTCGTTAAATGTACTTCTCGTACAAATCAACAAAAAATGCTTAGAGTAAATATAAATGTGTAAAATATACATGTTTAAATTTAAAAAGAATACTATTTGCTATTTAATTTATCTAAATTATCTATTTCAATAAAACTGCATATTGGTTTAAATCTTGGACTATGTCATGGGGTCCACTCACTGCTGATGTCAAAAACTAGAATCCATTGTTTTTCCAACTAAATATTTATGAACATATGTATGTATATCCTTGTTGATGAAAAGAGTTAATGATTTATACTAATTTTTATATTTATGTACAGCAATATTAACAAGGCAATTGTAATGGAGTTAGTTAGATTTGTTTAACAATTTAATTATATATTGATGAGGGGGTTTCATCCTCTGGTTGCTCTTGTAGAGTGCAGGTGCAAATGCCCTATCTCTGAAGGACACCTCCACGTGGTGTCTGGTCATTGCACATTTAATTGTTGTGTACAAACCGTCCATCACCGACATTTCATAGTGTTCGCTAAATTGACTCCCAAAAACTGTTCATAAACGACAGGTGTCGGTTGAAGTCTGGTTGACCTACTTTATAAAGACTAGGAGGAGGAGCAGACTAGCAATCTTCGTTCGTAGCCCCAACAACTTTGCAAATCACACAGGCTTCTCTATTTAATGCCCACATCACAGAACAAACCCTGTACCAAACCCCTCTCATCTTTTGCTCTTTGGCCATTGGTTCTGGTCCTTCTTTCTTCTGCATTCTTTTACTCTTGAGAGAGAGAGAGAGAGAGAAGAGAGAGAGAACAAATGGCCATGGCCAAGTCTGTTGCTTTCATGCTGCTGGGCCTGCTTGTCATTTCCATGCTTCAGACCCTGGTGAGACTTCCCCTCCTCTTACTCATGGAATACAACAATGTATATATATACATTATTGTATTTATGTACACCCAACACACTCTCATATACATGGGAATGTTATCGATTTTTATTTTTTGTTTTTTTATTTTGGGTTTCCCTTGTTTCACAGGTTCTGGCATCGCAAGGTGGGCACCATGTAAACAAAGTAAGTTTACTTCTCTTATTTTTTTTATTTTATTTTTGGCACTGTGCAAATGCTTAAAACACTTACATTTCTTTGTTTCCTTTGTCATTTTTAGAACCGATATGGTCCTGGGAGTCTGAAGGGTTTCCGTAAGTATTGGAACTGTTGTTTCTCATTTTTTTTCTTTATCTTTCCTAATTTTCCATGGAGAAAATCTGTGTCCAAACACATATTTTGGATCTGTTGTTTGGAGCAGTTATTACTGCTGCCAACCACTGATGTTGGGCAGTTGTCCTGGCAACAGACTGATGAGCCTTCTGTGCGTTTTGGAGAAATGTGAAGTTGCATTGACAGCATGGGACTAGCCCACAGGGGAAATTTTCATATTTACCCTTATATTCCCTGGTGGACCCAGCAAATTATCCCTGTGGTCAAAAGGCTGAAATTGACATTTTGCTTTTTATCTGGCATCGGCATTGACCATGGTCAAAAAGCTGAATGATGATATTTGTGATACCTGTTTTTTATTATAAAATGACCAGAATGCCCATCGCAATGCTCGAGGAGGTGCGGCAAAACCCAGTACCACAAGCCCTGCATGTTCTTCTGTCAGAAGTGCTGCAAGAACTGCCTGTGCGTGCCTCCGGGGTATTATGGGAACAAAGCTGTATGCCCTTGCTACAACAACTGGAAGACCAAGGAGGGAGGCCCTAAGTGCCCTTGAAAATGAAAAAAAAAAAAAAAAAAGGATTAGTCTTCAGCCTTTTCTGGCTTGCTGGATCTACTTTGGACTATCAATTATTATTACTAACTAGCAGAGAATTACTACTCCTCTGCTAGTACAACTAACTAATATATATATATATGTGTGTGTGTGTCTGTGTGTGTGTCTTGTCCTTATGATCTGTCGGTGTTGTTTGCTTTTGGGGTCCTGATTATCTCAATTGCGGGTGTAACCAGTCACTCCATCAGATATTTCATCAATGAGAGTGACTAATCTATGAACGCATTATATCTTGAATGTTTTAGGTTGCTAATACATCATATCTATACTATATATATATAGACATATATATTTGGATTAGGGCTGGCAAATTCAACCGTATCTATGAAGCTGTCCAATTATAGCCATGTAAAATTCATCTAAGCCCAACTAAAATTATTAATGATTTTAATTGGGTTGAAGAATGTAAGTCCAATTAGAAGTGATTAAATCTAGGTACCCAAGTGATATTTTATCTTTAGAGCAAATCCATCATTTTCTGCCCTTCTACGCCACCACCATCACTGTCGTTGCTCCCAATCACTGCCAAGCACAAACCGCTATCGAGCCACCTTCTCAATAGCCCCAGCCCTTCCCATGACTAGCCAGCATAATTTCGCCTCCTCCAACTGCCTCCCCCACCACCGGTCAGCCCTTCTCCATCACCATTGAACACCATGATATCTAAGATCCGATATCTCTCTCATTGTCGCCGCCCACTAGCCCCCACAGACATTGTCATTGCCATTGTGTCACGGGTCGTCATCCGTGGCACGTTTGGGGCCGCGAGGGATCTTGTCGTGGGGCATGTCTGAGCATGATTGACCGATAGCATGGCAATCTCGTAATTTGTATTTTTCATATTTATTGGATATATAAATTATGACTCCTCGAGGGGGTAGGATGTTTTTTCTTATCAGTTTGGAGATGGCTCATAATGCTATTATAAGGGGGGTATAATGTTGACTCTATCACCCCCTGGTGCTATCAAAAATGACAACATTCAAGTGAATCCCCCAAGGGAGTGGGCGAGACTTGGGGGCCAGCTGTGGCACGTGGCTGCTGTCCTCATGCTAGTCAAGGGGCTACATGGGCAACATTGTGCCCGATGGGGCAGATATTGGGCATTAGCGTCGAGGATGGGGTTGTGGCATTCGCACCCGCTACGCCATAATTATAAAGTGGTGGGGCTTATATCCATGACGGATTGGGCCTCGGTGTGTACACTTGCATGCCGTGTGCCTCGTGTGCACTTGCGCATTGGGTTCACGCTTGTGCACACGGCCGCTTGATTTGGCTAACATTGGTGTCATGGGGCACAATGTTATAGGCTTAACAGTTGCTATTTGGTGATGTCTTTCCTTGCGGGCAACCTTGACGCGAGGCGCTAAGAGCTTCAAGGATGGAGGCGTCGTGCCTAACAGGTAATGCTTGGCTGACGCGCACATGTCTAGTTGCACATGACCATCTGGCTTGTGTTTCGAGAGGGACTGGCGCTAAGCACATTGCTTGTCGTGTGTGCGCGCATTTGAGTATGGCGTTGCTATCGCCTATAGCTTGGGTTGCCTTATGGCTTGAGCATCAGAGGTCCGAGTTTAAAGAGTTATGCAGGGCATTACGGATGGATCCTGGACAAACGCATAATCTTATGCCTTGGTGTTTGAGTTTGGCGGGACTATTGCTTGGTGCATAGTCGCCTCACCGGTGTATTCTGCTGCGTATGATTATGGCGGGTCGCATTACTATCACCGTATAGTGCCCGGCCTGCCAGCCTGTGACACATTACTATGTCAGCCCCCGTTCCCACCACCCCTGCCTTTCTCCTCCACCCCACCACCACCACCACTATCGTCAAGAGCCCAAAACACTAACACCAGCCCTTCTCTGTTGCCCTCAATCCCCACCACCCAACCATCGCCATCAAAGATCTCCCACCTCCACCCACGTAATTAGAGCCACCAGTTATGGATCATACGGAGAGAGAAAGAGAAGGCGTGAGGGGTAACTGGGAAGCTTTCCAAAAGTTTCTTTTTTTATATATATTTTTAACACTTTATTAATAATGTTAACGTAAGAACAATAATAAAATAAATATATATAATGGTATTTGAGTTAATGTACATGTTTTCTAGTTTTTTTTTTTAAACAAAAATAAAATTGATCACAAAAACTAACAAAAACAAAATAAAAATAAAAACTAATAGCGTTATGGAAATTTGAAAAATATGACTATAGAAGAAGAAATATTGCTAAGTTTTTTTCCTCCAAATTTATGTTTTTGTTAATTTGTGGTAAAGTATGTCTATATGAATACTATTTATTAAAAGTAAACACAAAATGAGCCTAAATTATGTAAAAATAAAAAAAATAATAATATCAAAATTGTAATAATTACATAAATTTAAATAATACATAGACGAGTCAAATTTGGATTCATACGTTTAAATTGACCCGTTAATAATCCGCTCCTATTTAACTCATTTTATAATTAGGTGAGTTTGAATTAAACTTATTTAAGCTTAAATCCATTTAAGCCCGTCAAAATTCCCCCATTTGCCACCCCTAATTTGGATTACCTGGAAGCATGGATAGGGGGCGTCACTATTAACCCATTGAGATAGATGGGTATCCGCCCAAATTCCTATTCAGGTGGGCACCGAGTAAGCCTTTCAAATCCAAACTGCTCTGCCCTGGTGTTGTGATTAAATTTCACGGCTTTTTGAGTGCGTAATTACTAGTTTTTTCATATATTAGAACTCCAAGTGTAGAATCATCTTGGCAAAAGTCATACAATTGAGCCTCAAACCCTTCACAACTCAATGTATCAATCATATAAAATAAAATAAAAAAAGCAAAGAGTCAAAGACCATCCGAGAGGCTCCCCTATGAAATTTGGGACGGATCAAATGTATGCCGTATTACTTGTTTATGGAAAAGTGTTTGCATTACGGAGATGAATAGATGCATCAAATCTTCATGCAAGATGTTTATAGAAAAGGGAAAGAAAGAAAGAGGAATATAAGCAGTTTCTTTTCTTTTTTTTTTCCCTTCAGCAGTGAAGAGTGTTCGGGTAAGCCACGCAAGTGTAGTAATTTTTAATTTTTAAATGTGAGAAGTTAGTGTAATTAATCTTGATTATAACTAAGAAAATAATGCATGCTTGCAATCATATATATTTCGATTGGCTGGGTACATGGTCAAGAAGAATACTTCAAGATTTTTTAAAAGGAGTTCCTGGATGAGTTCTCGCAATGTCAAGGAAGGTAAACTTTGAGAATATCCGTCTTTTACTACCTCTATTCGTGGCGTTTAGAGAGAGGGAGAGAGCATGGCCTTTAAAGTGTCACGCACCCATATATAAGTAAAGTCGAATCTATTTGCAAGATTTTTGTGTTTAATATTTCGGTCTAAAATGGGATTCAAAACGTGATTCAACCTTTAAGTTATTACTGATCAACCCGAAAAATAAAAATTAAAAATCCTCTTCTCACTACGAATGTCTCAAACACAGATTTCACGTATAGAAATTGATTGCTGTTGGAAGAGCGGACCTACATTCAAACCAGGCGGTGGTACTAAGTATTCAAAATTCTGTTTAAAAAATGCTATTTTCGGAAATTTACACAAAAAATTCATTGAAATATTGTGGCAATATTCTTGTTGTAAATAAAAACTATTTTGATTGATATTTTAATTTAAAGTGAAAGACTTTCATTTAATTTTAATCACATTATTTTTAGATAGATTATATATAAGTTTTATAATAAAAAATCGTGCATTGACTCTCTTAAAATGTGAAAATTTTCTTTAATTTTTCAAAATTAAGGAATTTTTTGCTTGCCCCTCACAAAATTCTTGGTCCATCCTGACGGTCGGTGGGAGGAACAGTCAACTGTATAGATGGTTGCTGACCAGTGATGGGAAGATAAAAAAGAAAAGAAGAAAACGCAAGAGAAGTATGAAAAAGGCAGTTGCCACCTATCTACAAGCAATTCTAAGAGGTTTTTGGGTGTAATTTTTTTAGTAATTTATGATTTAAATTTTTTTTTAAACTCTATTTAACTCTCACTAAAAGAATTGATTTTTTAAAACTAAGTTAAACTTACAAAAATTATTAAAAAAATAAATTTTTAAAATTAGTTTAAACTTGTAATTTATAGTTTTTTTAAGTAACCATCCAAACTCCCCTTAAATCTTGGGGTAATTGAGGGGAGCCATTTTTTGTGCTGTTAAGTTGGTTGCTATTATTGTTGATGATGAAATGACCTAATGAAAAGTCACCACATAACAAGCCTGAAAAGTCCCGTTTATAGAGGATTCTACTCTTTTAAACCCCTTGAACCGTCTCCATCTCTTCTTATCGACCTTTGTTTGTCTCTCTAAACCGAAGAGCCGACGCACCCAACGTCATCTTCCTCTTTCTCTGTCTCAACTCAACAGGCTATTGCCATTCAACACGCTGCCCTTCCCCACTCTCTCTCTCTCTCTCTCGCGCGAAAGCCATAACTGTACTCGCTCCCCCCCCCCCCCCCCCCCCCCCCCCCCCCCCCCGTCTCTCATCAACCTTCGCCCCCCCCCCCCCCCCCCCCCCCCCCCTCCCCCCAACCCCCGTGAGGGCGTCCCCGTTGGGTCCTTTTCACTTTACGGCGCCCCCCCCCCCCCCCCCCCCCGCCCCCCCCGGCGGCCCCGCGTCTCTCATCAACCTTCGTGAGGGCGTCCCCGTTGGGTGCTTTTCACTTTACGGTGCAATCACGTGATGTTGACCTTTTTCAGTCCAAGTACTATCCGTCTCTCTCTCTCTCCTAAGACGATATTTCGAAACTCACCTGCTGCAGCTGAAACCATTCCTAATTTGTGTTAAAGTTTTGGCCTGAAATGCTCACTACCGCTCTACTTTAGTTGATTCCATACACTATTTTTTTTTTTTTTCGGTACATAAACGTTTATAGATGAAAATTATGTACAAGTCTTAGGGCATACCCATAAAAAATTTAAAAAGGACCGTAAGCCTAATGGAACATACATATAGAACTCAAAAATTCTAGACCAAAAGTTAAAAGAGACTACACAAAGATTTAAAGTCAACTATTAAATCAAACTACTATAGATCGATTATAATTCAGAAATATATAGTTTAAGATACGAAATACTTGAATTTGAATATTTCTTACAGCAGTGGCTGGTGATAAAATTTTAATCTCAAACTGTTTCAAATTTCGAGTCTCCCACAGAATGTATAAGGTGCCGGCCAACCCGATCCTTTTAGACTTCGCTTGAATGCCTGTCCCTCGAACTTCTTTGATTTACCATTTGGTGGCTACTTTTAGGGTAGTTAAGGCCCTAAAGAGACCCAACCAACCTTTGATGGTACTCCAAACTTGCTTGACAAAAGAACACTAAAAGAATAGATGGCTTGCCATGTCCTCTGAAGCGCTACAAAGAGGGCACAATTGGTCTGCATTATAATTTTTCAGCTTGTCCTTTATAAGTAATCTATCTCTCATACCCAACCAAAGAACAAAGGCATGCTTGGGCATAAGGCTGTTGTCCCACACCAATTTCGGCCACTTAAAAACTTGGCCCTTGGGCCTGAAACATTCATACATTAATCTGGAATTGAGAGTTCCTTGGACAGTTCACTGGTCCAACTTTAATCGAGCTACCTGTGATGACCCTTCCAGACTCAACACTCTATCTCTAATGCCCAAGATGTTTTTTTAGCAAAGGGGAATCATGACGCTTCACTTGATAGTCCCATAAAGAAGTCCGTTTCAAATAAATTTGATGCACCCATCTGACCCAGAGAGAATCCTTTTTAGCTTGAATATTCCATAAAGTTTTGGAACGCAGGGCCTTATTCCACGCAATAAGATTCTTAAGACCCAAACCACCCTCAACTTTTGGCAAGCACACTGTCTTCCAAGAGACCAATGGCTTCTTATGGACAAAGTTTTGACCTCCCCATAAGAAGTTTCTACATAAGAGAGTTACTTTTGCTTGAATTCTAGCTGGGATAGGGAGGATGGACAGCCAAAAACATTCAACTCCTTGCAAGACAGATTTGATAAGCTTGGATCTGCAGGCATAGGATAAAGATCTACCTGTCCAGGCATTAATATAATCAGCTATCTTAGTTATAAGAGGATTATATTGGGCAATAGACAGTCTAGAGGCCACCATAGGGATGCCCAAATATTTAAATGGAAAGCTACCTGGCTTAAAACCTGAAATTCTCTTCAATTCCTCCAAATTTGGACGACAAACACCTACTGTAAAAATGTTTGATTTGGCCAGATTGACCATTAAACCTGAGTAGTCCCCAAAATTCTTCAAATCATCCATTAAACAAGCCATTGAAGGCACATCACCCCTTGCAAAGAGAATAAGATCATACGCAAACGCTAAATGAGTTATCTTTAGCTCACCACATTTGGGATGAAAGTTGAAGACATCATTATTAGTCAATCTAGCAAGCCTCCGTAAAAGATACTCCAAAACATAGCACAAACAGCAAGGGGGAAAGGGGATCCCCTGCCTCAACCTTCTCTGACTACTAAAAAAATCGTGCAAGGATCCGTTGAGTAAGAGGTTGTGGTTATACATTGCATGATCTAACCGACAAAAGAATTTGGAAACCCAAAGGCATTAAAAATGTCCTGAACGAAGTCCTAATACACTGAGTCATAAGCCTTCTTTAGGTCCACCTTCAAAATACATCCAAGAGAGATCCTTTTCCAAGCATAATTCTTGAATAATTCCTACACTAGGAAAATGTTCTCCACCATGCACTATTGTCATGGGTTGCCACCCGTGGCACGTCGGGGGGCCACGAGTGACCTTGGCGTAGGGCATGTCTGAGCATGATTGGCCGGTGGCATGGCAATCTCGTAATTTATATTTTCCATATTTATTGGATATATGGATTATGACTCATCGAGGGGGTAGGATGTTTCTTCCTATCAGTTTGGAGATGGCTCAGAATGCTATTATAAGGGGGGCATGGTGTTGACTCTACCACCCCCTGGTGCTACCGAAAGGGACAGCATTCAAGTGAGTCCCCCAAGGGAGTGGGCGAGACTTGGGGGCCGGCTGTGGCACGTGGCTGCAGTCCTCATGCTAGCCAAGGGGCTACATGGGCGGCATTGTGCCTGGTGGGGCAAATGTTAGACATTAGCGTCGAGGATGGGGTTGTGACATTCGCACCCGCTACGCCATAATTATAAAGTGGTGGGGCTTATGTCTATGACGGATTGGACCTCGGTGTGCACACTTGCATGCCGTGTGTCTCATGTGCACTTGCGCATTGGGTTCACGCTTGTGCACACGGCCGCTTGGTTTGGCTAGCGTTGGTGTCGCGGGGCACTATGCTGTGGGCTTAACAGTTGCTATTCAGTGGTGCCTTTCCTTGCGGGCAACCTTGACGCGGGGCACTAAGAGCTTCAAGGATGGAGGCGTTGTGCCTAACAGGTGATGCTTGGTTGACGCGCGCATGTCTAGTTGCACATGGTCATCTGGCTTGTGTTTCAAGAGGGACTGGCGCTAAGCACATTGCTTGCCGTGTGTGCACGCATTTGAGTATGGCGTTGCTGTCGCCTATAGCTTGGGTTGCCTTATGGCTTGAGCATTAGAGGTCTGAGCTTAAAGAGTTATGCGGGGCATTACGGATGGATCCTGGACAAGCGCATAATCTTATGCCTTGGTGTTTGAGTTTGGCGGGACTATTGCTTGGTGCATAGTCGCCTCACGGGTGTATTCCGCTGCGTATGATCATGGCGGGTCGCATTACTGTCACAGTGTGGTGCTCGACCTGCCAGCCCGTGATAGTTGGTATCAGAGCACTAACCATCCGTGGTGTGCATCAATTGGGTATTGCTTCTCTAATCCGTGTGGGCATACTCTTCATTTGTGGTGGACTTCTCCCAGTGGGCTGTTTGCTTCAGATTGTTGGTTGTCAGGTTTATCAGTGGAGCGAGTTTCATTCCATCTTGTGACGAATGGATTGGTGGCCCGAGCTAGCAGTTTTCCAGTCTATGTGGGCTAAAATCTTATGGTAACAGTGGACTTGGTTGCTGTTTGAACCCCTTTGGTACCGTCGTTAAAGTGGCCGCTTCAACAAGCTTTGAACGCGCGCTCGGTCCTTTGATTATGGTCGTGGTGCACAATGCAGCAGGCCTTCTTAAGGATGTGCATGGGACCGACTTTGTAGTGCATAAATGCTTCTGTGTGTTAGATCAAATGATTTTGGGGCTTAGCTAGTAGTGCTGCTTTGTTGGATTGGTGGGATATTTCTGCAGTATGTGAGCTTGTGCAATAGGACTTGCTTCGTGTTGTGGGGATTTGTTTGCCTTCATTTGACCCTTGAGTTGGCCAAAACCGTTGGCAGCTTTGCTCGTATTATTGCATAGTTACTTCGTTGGCTTCGTGCTTGCTTAGTGGATTGTGCTCATTTCTGCGCTTGGCTGTTGGCAATTTTGAAAGAGCGTGTTTTAATAAAAACTTTTTGAGTGGTCTTGCCTCGTTGTGATACATGTTGGCTAGTGGATGCTAGGTGACTCAGAGGAGTTCATCGTTGCTAGAGAGCATCGTGTAGCGAGGGTCTATCAAGACCTTAAGTCCTCCGGTGGAGGGAGGCATTGTGGGCACACTTTGGGTGAAGATCAGAGGATCAGGCACTGGAGTTGTATTGTGGGGCAAACTTCAGGTGAAAATCAGAGGATCAGACACTGGAGCTTTGCAAATTGATTTCGGGTGAAGGCTGAAGAGCCGAGGTACTGGAACAGTGTGGGCTGATTTCAGGTGAAGGCTGGAGAGCTGAGGCATTGAAACAGCATAGGTTGTCTTCGGGTGAAGGTCTAAGGACTAAGGTACTGGAGCAACATTGTGGGAACTTCAACAGTTGGAACCGTTTGCCAGTGGGCAGTGTTTACTTTGACAGTGCAGACGGACTTGCATCCGGTGGGAGTGCCGGTCAGATGAGAACTAGTGTGGGACAGAACCACAGGTTGTCGCGAGGGCATCTTTGGGTCGTGCACAGGGTAAATTCTGATGTCAAGTGAGCTTTGTGGGTTCAGCTGCGGAGTTTGTGTAGAGGGTGCACGCGGAGTGCTCGTCGATGAGGGCATCGACCCCTCGAAGTGGTGGAGGGTGCATGACGGTCAATGCACGCCTTTCTTTTGTGCGCGACGGACAGCGCCTATTCAGGTACATATTGCCGACGGATGGAGCAATATGGTACGGGGCACTTGCTCAGAGGAGTTGTGCTTACTTTATGTGGTGGAAAAGGTGTCTTGTTTTGCTTTGCCGAGTTCAGCATGGGAGTCTGGGCGAACCTTTGCTTCGAGTAACTGTGGGGGTAGATTTGGTGGTGACCGGATTTGTAGGCAATCAGCACGGAGGTGTTGGTTTGTGAGGAGTGGTGGCAACTCATCGTGGGGGCATATAAGCACTACCGCATTCAGCGTTATGCTTGGCATCAACGAGGGCGTTGATTGCTCGAGTGGTGGAGAGTGTCAGGACTCAGGAGTTGGCACTAGTTGTGGCGTGTGCCAGGAGTTGGCACTGGGCTTTGGCATCATCGAGGACAATGATGGTTGAAGTGGTGGAGAATGTCACAGGTTGCCACCCGTGGCACGTCGGGGGGCCACGAGTGACCTTGGCGTGGGGCATGTTTGAGCATGATTGGCCGGTGGCATGGCAATCTCGTAATTTATATTTTTCATATTTATTGGATATATGGATTATGACTCCTCGAGGGGGTAGGATGTTTCTTCCTATCAGTTTGGAGATGGGTCAGAATGTTATTATAAGGGGGGGCATGGTGTTGACTCTACCACCCCCTGGTGCTACCGAAAGGGACAGCATTCAAGTGAGTCCCCCAAGGGAGTGGGCGAGACTTGGGGGCCGACTGTGGCACGTGGCTGCAGTCCTCATGCTAGCCAAGGGGCTACATGGGCGGCATTGTGCCCGGTGGGGCAAATGTTAGGCATTAGCGTCGAGGATGGGGTTGTGACATTCGCACCCGCTACGCCATAATTATAAAGTGGTGGGGCTTATGTCCATGACGAATTGGACCTCGGTGTGCACACTTGCATGCCGTGTGTCTCGTGTGCACTTGCGCATTGGGTTCACGCTTGTGCACACGGCCGCTTGGTTTGGCTAGCGTTGGTGTCGCGGGGCACTATGCTGTGGGCTTAACAGTTGCTATTCGGTGGTGTCTTTCCTTGCGGGCAACCTTGACGAGGGGCACTAAGAGCTTCAAGGATGGAGGCGTTGTGCCTAACAGGTGATGCTTAGCTGACGCGCGCATATCTAGTTACACATGGCCATCTGGCTTGTGTTTCAAGAGGGACTGGCGCTGAGCACATTGCTTGCCGTGTGTGTGGGCATTTGAGTATGGCGTTGCTGTCGCCTATAGCTTGGGTTGCTTTATGGCTTGAGCATTAGAGGTCTGAGCTTAAAGAGTTATGCGGGGCATTACGGATGGATCCTGGACAAGCGCATAATCTTATGCCTTGGTGTTTGAGTTTGGCGGGACTATTGCTTGGTGCATAGTCGCCTCACGGTTGTATTCCGCTGCGTATGATCATAGCGGGTCGCATTACTGTCACCATGAGGTGCCTGACCTGCCAGCCCGTGACAACTATTAATGAGACTCAACTCATGTGAAGAGTGAAGTACTACCGGTCCTAGCACTTTTCTTTGACAAGTTATAAGGACTGGACCGCTTTAAAGCAGAACTTGACAATTGCCTGGCATTCGCTGTTGCTGGTATATATTTATATTATATAATAAGACGTCCATCTCTTATATTTGTATATTCAACGATTGAGAATTATTTTTTTAGTAATTACATTTAATTCTGGTGATTTAAATTAAAATCAAATAACTCTCGAAATTTTAAAAAGTTAATAGATGACCCCTTATAATTTTAGACTTAAAGATGACAGTAAATCAGAAAAAAATAAGGATTCGAACAAATTTGCTCCATTTGAAAAGAGAATGAAGGATATAAAATGGGAATAAAGATGAAAATAGATATTAAAATAAGAATTCATGCGGGTATGGAGGCGGAGATGGACCAAGTTTCCCCATCCCCTCCCCGCCCCGCCCGCCCGCCCGCTTTCCCCCATCTGCTTTGATAATTTATATTTTGTTGTATTTTTATATACCTGATTTTTATAATTAAGTTTTACAATTTTTAGCTTGTTAAGTCATAACATGTAATGAAACTTGCAAGTTGCAGCAGCTGCAGCACATAGCTGACCAGCTCCTCCACTTCTCGATCTCACTCTCAATCTCTCTCGATCTCACTCTTGATCTCGATGGAGGGCATGGAGCTAAGAGCGGTCCATTATAAATGCTTTTCTCTGCATATATAGATGTTTTGGAAGTCAAATTAATTTTTTACAAGCTCTGTCAAATCTTACGGTTTGGACCAGCTCTGTCAAATTGATTCTTCGAAGTACTTCCCAGGTGCTTTCTTTCTCATTTTACTGAATCTTGTATTCTTTCAATTTCATATATATACATATATGTACATTTATTGATATTTTAATATGGATATTCTGGCCATTGCATTCTTTCAACTTCAGATATATACATACATCTACATGTATTGATATTTTAATAAGGATATTCAGGCCATTACATTAAGTACAGAGAACTAGAACACAGGTACAAAACCTTTAAAATTTTTAATCCTAGCTATATACTAACAGAAACTCAGGTCAAAACCATTGAGGACTTTTGTTGCATCCATATTCTAAGTAGGAATTTACCTTTCCCATATGTGTATTGTTTCCTTTGTACTCTCTCAACGAAAACTTCAATTGCTAATCCTCTTATATCTATGAATCCCGATGCAACCTGATAGTCTTATATATAACCCTCTAATCTTTTGGCAGCAGGTGTCCCTTCTTCGTTGAAGGTTGAAAGGATTTGCCAAGCAAATGAGCAATTAATATATGTAGGTACCCAAATAGGAAATGGGTAAATTGAGAGATAGTGATGGATTTGGATGAATTGTAATATAAGGAATTTTTGGTAAAATCACATATTACTCTGGAAACTTCAAGAATAAAACTGGGTAGAGTATGCTTGTTACTTGTTAGAATGTGTTAAGCCAGATCATAAGATTGCAAGAATTATTATTTTTATAAAATGTTTTGCTTTGTTTTATCAACTTAGATTATGTCTAACTATTAATCCTTGATTCTTTTTTGATTCAAACTATTCAAAATGTAGGCCCAATTTGAACATTTTGAAATCTTGGTAAAAAAGAAAACACTTGGGCTTGGGTTCGAGATAGAAGTAGAGGCAGAGCTGGAGGTAGCCTTGTACCTATAGAAGTAGAGATGGAGGTCCCTGCCTCCATTCAAGCAAGGATGGAGACAAAATTTTTAGGTGAAGGCGGGGATGGAGATTCCAATCTCGGCCCCTCCTCGGTCCATTGCTATTTCTATTTGGACTAAAGTATAATTGGATGGAAATCATTAGATTTAATAGAAATTATTATGGGTATTTTATCCCCCTGTAATTTGAGTTAAAATCAGATGACCTCTATGGTTTAAAAGTGAACACATGACCCTCTATAGTCTTAAAACATTAAAAAAATTATTTGACCCCCTTTTATGCTATAAAGATAATAAAAATTATTAAATTTAACTGAAATTCTATCATAGGAATATTTTGGTCATTTTATATATTCAAATTAAAATATCCAAAAGATGACTTGGTGAAATAACAAAAAAAAAAAACCCTCAATAGACAACATTTTATTTTGACATAAAAGAACCAAATTATTTTTTTAATATTTTAAGTTAGAGATAAAATGATAAAAATACCTCTATAATAGAATTTTCGTTATATCTAACGGTTTCTATCCATTTGCACTTTAGTACAAAACTACAAGAGAGGTTATTTGTTCACTTTTAAAGTTCAGAGGGTCATTTAATTTTTAATAAAATCACAAAAAGATAAAGTGTAATTACTCATAATTTTTTCTATCTATTCAATGGTTGAGATCATTTATG
The DNA here is from genome assembly GCA_033060915.1 of Euryodendron excelsum. Taxonomy (NCBI): domain Eukaryota; kingdom Viridiplantae; phylum Streptophyta; class Magnoliopsida; order Ericales; family Pentaphylacaceae; genus Euryodendron; species Euryodendron excelsum. Next base: position 43,917,475 of record CM065385.1, on the reverse strand, counting down.
TGCTTCTCATCCATATTTTACCTCTCACCCGAAAACATCAACTTCATTGGGTTGCACTAGCCGTTGCAATGGTGCTTGGTATGTACCGTTTTGGCAAATAAAAAGAACTTTTATTTTTGTATTTTTATCTTTTTGATACTTTAAAAGAGATAAAATAATAAAAATATTTTTATAATATAATTTTTATTTATTTTATAAATTAATTTAAATTACAAAAAATTATGTATTCAATTTTAAACCATGTCGTTAAAACCAAGGCTTTTTAAGTGTATACCCCTTTTGACTTTTTTGTCTAACAAAATCAAAGTTTGATAGTACCATGCATGATAATCAACTCGCCCTTAGAGGATATTTAAATCTGTATCTAAATTCAACTGTCCCGGCACCCTTAAATGCAGAGCCGTCAAAACACTTGATCATTTCAAAAGATTAAATAAATAAGGACAAATTAAATAAATTTTAATACTTTGTACAACTAAATAAAATATATTTAAAATGTGTCCTTAATGTACATGTTAGCATTTGTCTTTAAAAAATTAGACTCACCTCTATCAGACTTAAAAGACAATTTTACTCCTTAATTTTAAACATAAAAAATGACATCATTTTTTATTTTTATACTACTACCAATAAATAGTTGTGGCATCAATGAATGCCAGCCTCACTTTTTATTTTTATTTTTTGGGTTTCCTTTCGTTAATTTTTTTCAGTTTTCAATCCATTTTGAAAATGAAAGGATAAAAAGTATTCTTCTCAAATCGGCTATAACCACCGTGGTGGGAGTGTTGTAAGATTTCAGAGAGCGAGTGTGTAAAGAGAGGAAGAGGTGGGTTTGTAGATGGTTCGGCCAAGAAAGAGTTTATGCTTCCAGTGCCGTATACGGTGGTGCTGTGCAGCGGTGTTATGGTGAGATGCATAGAGGTGGGTCTATTAGGAGTAGTGTAGCCGTAGTGAGTGAGGAAGGTGGTGGTCAGAGGTCGTCGGAGGTGAAGGTATTTTTAGAGAAAGAAAGGGAGCTATTGGAGAGAAAGGGTAGAGACTGTTAAAGGTGGTTCTACAGTCTGGGTGGAGAAGGAAAGAAAGTGAGAGAAAATGGGGAAAAAAATAGTGATTATATAGGGCGGCTGGGTGGAGATTGTTGACGTTGCTATGGCGATGTTAATTTGGGTCTGTGGTGTGGAAGGTGGAGAGAGAGAGAGAGAGAGAGAGAGAGAGAGAGAGAGAGAGAAAGAGTAGGGGGAAGGCTGACATTCTGCTGTAAGGAGAGAAAATATTTTATTTGGGAACCGTACTTCTGGGTGGATGGTTTGTTGAAAAAATCTTGTGTAATTTTTTTATATAAACCTTAGCCGTAATAAAGTGATAATGTAATGAAATATGTAATAAAAGGTTGGGTGTTGTATTTTATTTTTTTAAGATAGATTCGTTTTTTATACAGGTGTCTATAAAATTAACAGGTGTCTATTTTTAAGATAAAATGATCACGATATTGAATAAATAGCACTACAATATTTAAGTATAGCAAATGCAAATGTCGAATTCTACTTTCTTTATGTACAGTATGAATATAATATGTATGAAAAAAAATTTTTCTAATTTAACACAGAATTATGATAGTAAATTTCATACAAAAATTTCTGACAAAATCAATATGGCATGATAACTAAAGACAATATTTCTTATGCTAGAAATATATTGCAATTCTGTAAAATTTCATTGCAGAAATTCAATACAAAAATACATAACAAAGTGATTGAATTTTCACAGAAATTCAACACACAGCACGTAAAGATAATCATCTGAAAATATGACCTGTAAAATAAAGAATTAACTGGATAAAAAACCTGGATAGAAATTCGTATAGAATTTCTAAGTCAGACAATGATGAAATTCATAAGTCGCCTAGAACAGTTGCTAGAATCTAGGCAGAAAAGTCGCCGTAACAGTCGTTAGAATCTAGTCAGCACTTCCTCAAAGATGAACAGACGTCGCTGGAATCTGAGTGGAATCAACGAAATAGAATATAATATATATAAAACTGTTTTAATTCGGAGGGAAATCTTTCTATATATAGAAAGATTCGCACCCTTTTGAAATGATGCTAGCCCAAACGCGCCCTTATGGAGGGTCGGAACAGTTGGAATTAAATTTAAACTCGAATCGGTTCGGTTCTACCCAGTCCATACAGTTGTGGTTCAAATTGCATCTAAAAAATTAATATTAAACCGACCAAACCTTTTTAATATTATGTTAATCGCACCCGCACCGAACCTAGTCGGTCAGCTGCGGCGGCGTGCGCATGTGTGGAGTGTTTGGTCAACTCATGAATTCCATAGGTCCTCCCCTATTCACAAAAGTGGGGTGTTCTTGAAGCCCAAACTCATCTCTAAACCTAAGCTTTATATACCTATCAATTTTTCAATAGAAAATTAATGTGGAACAAACTTTTAGTTCCACCCAATAACTATACTGATAATACTTACTTTAGAGACCATTATCTCATTCAAACTTTTATGAATTTGAGCAAGTAGATGCTTGTATTTTATCTCTTCATAGAGGAGAACACAAAGCACCTTGAACCCACTAAAAAGAACATATGAGTCCCACCTTAACAATGGCTCAAAATTAATCTGTCACACCAAATATTCTAGCATGGTTATCCTCTTCTGTTCTAATACATGTGCATGTAAGCTATAGAACCGTGATGGCCCAAACACGACTGCCTTCTAGGTGAATGGTTATCCTCTTATGTTCTAATACACGTGCATGTAAGTTATAGAATCACAATAGCCCAAACACGGTTGTCAAAATGACTGTTGTTGGCATTCTCCTGCACTTAAATACTAACTCCTCAAAAGACTTATGAGGTGTTTGGACATCTAAGCTTATTTTGTAACTTATAGTTTATAGAATATTTTTAGAATGTTATTTGGCTCACCTTAAAAAAGTCACGTAAATAAGTCACTTAAAAAAGCTGTTTATTAAGATAGTGTTTGGTTGGGCTTTTCCAATTCCTTTCTCAACACTCCAGTCTTTTTGAAATTATTTTTAATGTTTGGTGAAGTAAATAGAAGTACTTCCACCAAAAGTTATGACTTCCAAAAGCCCATTTCAAAGAAGTCACCAAAGCAGGCTTTCCAATTCGCTTCTCGTGAAGCCAAGAGCTCCATTTAAGTGAATTTTTAACTTTCCAATAATACCCTTAATATCTATTACAAACTGACCAAAAAATGCTTTTAGATCATAACAATTACAACCCCTAACTTATAAAAACCATTTGGAGGTCTCTACTGTATTTTGTTTTACTGTCATATATAGATATATATATATATATATATATGTGTGTGTGTGTGTGGGTGTATTCACATATATCGAAGTGAATGCTAATATGAAAATCTTACACTAAAAGTTATAATTTTAGCTAGCCAGTAATGAATAGCTTGCTAAAAGAGGAGATTGATACTAAAGATTGAAAAATAAACCAAAAAAATATATTGATCTGAGAATCTAATTGTGTTATGTTTCTTCTTCTTCGATTTGCAAACCCCATTGTGGTAGACTTTCATCTTCTTTTGCTTTTCTTAAAAAAATAAATATAATCGTAGTAATACATACACAGAAAAAGATAAGGTGTGGAGAGACATAAAAGGTAATAATGGCTTTGGTGGCTTTTCTAAGCGTATTTGGAAGGACATTTTTTTTATAAAAAGTATTGCACAGTTTACTATGTATATATATCTACTATATAATAAGTATGGTGAGCGCTACTGTTGCAAGTTTCGACTTGCTTTTCCGTTGGTCCATTCTATCCCTTTGTTATCTGCTTTTGGAACGATTCTGCCCTTCATTTCTTGCTTCCCAATGAACCGCCACAGTGTCCGGACATATTTACCCCTCTTTTTTATCAAGTTCCGATCCAACTTTTTCCTTGGACAAATATAACAACTATGGTCGACGTTACTGTGCAAGTTTCGACTTGCTTTTTCGTTGATCCATTCTGTCTTTTTTTATTTGCTTTTCGGACGATTCTGTCCTTAATTTTCTGCTTGCCAATGAACCGCCACAGTGCCCGGACGTATTTACCCCTCTTTTTTTATCCCGTGAAAGCTTCTGTTCCAACGAAAAACGTTGTGTGCATTTGTCTCTTTCTTCTCGCGGGGCTCGAAGCTGGCAGACGCACAGAGGGAAGATAGGCTTTAGTCTTCGGCCATTATTGCTTCTCTCTCTCTCTCTCTCTCTCTCCTAAAAAAAAATATTTGACAACAAAAATTTGTAGATATCTTTTAGATTTTTGGTCAGATGCTTATCGTCTTGGTTTTTGTGTTATACGCCCATGGACTTCTGAATATCTCGTTCTTCTGTCTTGTTGAGATCATATCTGCTTTTAGGTCTTGCATTCATTTTCTCTGCGTTCTCATGGGTTGACTGCTGTATCTCCTTCCGGTGGTATGTACTGCTTGTTCGTGGATGTGGATTTTATTCCTTCTGATTGCTCTGTTTTCTTCTTTACTTATGTTGGATTTTTCACTTTTGATTGAGTATTGTGTGAGTTCATGATCTATTTTGATTTTCTATTTTTTGGGCTCGCAACTATGATCTTCGACTTGTCAATTTCCTTGCCGTGACTGCTCTGTTTCTTTTCCACGGTATGTATTATTTGTTCTTTGACGCGGGTTTTGTGTCTTTTAATTGCTCTGTTTTGTTTTGTATTTATGTTGGGTTTTTTGCTTTTGATGCAATGTTCTGTGAAGTCATCGTCTATTCTTATTTTCTGTTTTGTGTCTTGCTGCTATCATCTTCGAGTTCTCTATTGTTATATTGTTAGTCTTCTTTTTGTTTTATGGTTTTGTTGGTTGTTTGAATAAATGGCTTGTTTTCAGCGTCCTGGCTTTGATCGTCGACTCTAAGCAAGTTATTTTCTTTGTAGATTTGGTTTTTTTTTTTTTCTTAAAAACCCCTTTGAATCATCAAGTTCAGATAAGTTGTTGTTTTTGTGGATTTGTTTTTTTTATAAAAAAACAAGTTTAAGTTTTACCTTTGTGTACGATTTTATTTTTAAGCAGGAATAGATTGCTTAGTTTTATTTTGCCTTTCGCTCTTAACAATAAGGACTAAGATTTTCCTTGTGCTTTTTTAAATTCGCTATTGTTTAATTTGTTTTCTGGGCTCGTCAATTTCATGCTTCAGTTTATTCCTGTAAGTGGAATGGTTCTCAAATCTTGTATTAGATATGTGGACAAAAACTTGGTTTGGATTTCTTTTTTCCAGTTCCAGCGTCATGGGATTTCAGCCTGCAAAAAACAATCTTAATTTTTTACTTTTAGGTAGTATGACAGGGATTTTAAATGTCATCATTGTTCCTTCCAATCTTATGTTTTATTGTTTGTGAATTGGCTTTGATATTGCTGGTGAGAGGAAAAAGGGTAATGCAAACAGGATGTTTAGATTTGTTTGTTTGTTTGAAAATTTTAAAATTTCAGAAAAAGATATTCCAAAGTATAAGAAAAACTCGAATGTTATTTTTCATAAATGAGAAATTTAAAATATATTTGTGTCGAATATTATAAATCATTCAATAGTCTATATAAATTACACTTCATAATATATAAACATATTCAATATCAGTCTCTGTTCAGTTGCTATGTATATTTCTCTCTGTATATGTAATATAGGCAAGTGTGTGCATATATTTATATGAATGTTGATTCAATTTCACTGCGCCCAAATCCTGGCTGGCAGTGCTGTGCTTCTACATTCTTTCGGGACTGACTTTCTTTTTTTCTCCTCTTATATATCTTAATAAATGAATGAACTCTTCCTGAAACTAAAAAGGGTAGAAATGAAATTGTGACTATCAACTACTGCCATGACGAAACTAAAAAGGGAAGAAATGAAATTGTGGCTATGAACTTCTGCCATGATATCAGGCACCCTTTATTTTACATTTCAGTTAGCTTACTGGTCGTTTAAATCTGGTCTCTTTCATTTCTTTTGGCTCGTTAGTTTTGCTGATATGGTGCTTTCATGTTAGCTTGTTAATTAAATTGAGTTAGATGGTTCCTCTCACATTCAATCATGAATTATAAGAACATACTTCTGACTCCTTTGGTCAATATGATATTTACTTTTTCCTATCATCAAATGCTATTTGTAACTTTCTTATAAATTACAATTTTTTGCTATACCAGTATATTGACAAAGCACAAGATGCTTGATATTTATAGCACTCTGATAGTTAAGGCCCGATATACTCTTGGTCAACCAATTAATGTGACTTGTGAAGCATAGCAATTATTACGAAACAATCGAGTTGGACTTGCAACTATTTGTTTTTTTTCCTCTCTCTCTCACTCTCTCTCTCACTCTTTCTTCTTCCTCTTCTTTTATATATATATATATATATATATATAATTCTGCACATTGAGATTGAATAAACTTAGTATGTAGGAAGAAGTTTCTCATGGAAGTCATTGCTGACACCAGTCTAACCAAGTGTGACCAAATTAAATAAAAAATAAGCATGACGTAGATACAGATTAATGAATGCAGACCAAAGTTTCTCATGGAAGTCATTGATGACACCAGTCTAACCAAGTGTAACCAAATTAAATAAAAAATAAGCATGACGTAGATACAGATTAATAAATGCAGACCACGAAGAAGTTTCTCATGCAATTCATTGATGACACCAGTCTAACCAAATTAAATAAAAATTAAGCATGACGCAGATACAGATTAATGAATGAAAACCAGACTTTAAAAACAGCAGTTGACATAGCTGCCTGTTAGTTGTGTTGGTCTTGTTGAACTACGCACCTTACTGTTAAAACCCTTTTTTCCTAATGGAAAATCTAAGTTATATATCTAACAAGGCCCAACAACTCCATTTCTTGTTAACAGATAAATGCCATGCTTTGTAGCTGTCTGTCCTCCAGACAGCCTTACAAGAGCAGGCATATATATATGTGTAATGTGTGTGTCTGCTTTTGGGATATCACTGCCTCCAGAAAAACCTTAATATGTAGAATCTGTATTATTGGTCCTTTAAATCTGATCCCTTTCATTCTTTTTGGCTACTTAGTTTTGCTGATATGGTGCTTTGATGTTACCTTGTTAATTAAATTGTGTTAGATGCCTCCCTCTCACATTCAATCGTGAACTATAAGACCATTGTTCTGAGCGCTTTAGTCAATATGATATTTCCTATTTTTTCCCATCAACTGCTATTTTTAACTCTCTTATAAATTAAAATTTTCTGTTATACCAGTGCATTGACAAAGCGCAAGGTATAAACTGCTTGTATTCTCAGGTATGTCTTTCTTAGTCATTTCCTGCCTCTCATGGACATTAATCATGTTATTATTTGTTTGACATGCAAATAGATTTTCTAATCAATGAGCCTAATGTTGTTTTACTGATAAACTCATGCTTTTTAAAGTTGCCTCCCAATAATATGTGCATCACTGTATTACTTGATGAGCATTGACTAACATTGTATTCCATGATTTTAGTTACTGTTTACACTGAGTAATGATGATGATAGTTGAATTCGATGTCATTCATGTTCTCATATGAAAATTAAAAGAGCCACAATAATAAATAAAAAAAAACCGTTGAGAGGTCCAGACTACCAGGTTAATATGATGACGTGGTGTGCTCAGTCAAATAAAAATTAACATATCCTCCTATTTTATATTAATTGACCTAACTTTTACGTTGATTGACTTAATTTTTAGAATGCTGGAAACAAAACTTGTTGTAACATGTTCATAGCAAAAATAGGTTGGTTAGTTTTCTTTGCCTTGTGGCTGGCCATGATTGATATATCAAAATTGAACCTTAAGTCTGACTTTTATTTTGTTGTGTGGTGGCGAGTTATAGGAAATTAATGGATGACTTTGGTATTGCTGGTGAGAGAAAAAAATGTAATGCCAAGAGCATGTCTAGATTTTGTGGAGAGTTTGGTGCCTTTTGATTGAAAACACCCCCTTTTCCTAAGCCGGTTTATATTTGTAGAGATGAAAACGCGGAAATCCAAAACAGCCAATAAGAATGAGGAAAGTCCCATAACTCAGGTGCAAAAGGAGCCAACAATATCAAAGATTGTCCAAAGCCCACCTGCACAAAAGACCGGGCCTATGCATTTAGGTATAGATTTCAACAACTCCAATCAAAATTTATACTTACAATTTAAACATTGTATTCCTTTTGTGCGCGCATGAATAAACCATATTATAAACTGGGCAAATATTATGTGTGCAATGAAGGAAAATACACAAGATAGCTCCCCGGGGGGGGGGGGGGGGGGGGGGGAACAGGAATGGAGAGAAGAAATGGATACCTTTCAACTATAATGTCTTAATTGTTGCCTGTAGTGTCAATATGAGTATATTGAGGGTTGTTTTTCTAGCTTGTGAGAATAGAAGGTTACGAATAAATGAGGCTGCACGAGGCCGGTATAATAGATTGTCTGAAGATAAGAAGGAAGCCGCACGAAAAAAAAGGCGAGAGTCATATGCAATGAAGAAGAAAAATGAAGCAATAGGTATATTGCTAATCATTGCAGCAATTGTAAAGCTTAATCTATAGTCCTTTAATTTTATTCCAATTATATATATATATATATATATATATATATAGGCAAGTTACAAATGAGCTGCCCAACTATAGAAAGCAAAGAAGCTGATAATGATAAAAGCGAACTTCTTCTCCAACAATATAGTGAATCGTCAAAAGGCCCACAGGCTAAAAAATCCATGCCAACGAAGGTAGTGTACGGTCAAAGTACAGGAATTGAACCATTAGGTATGTGAAAAGTTAATATTACCCCTAATATTTGTGCTTTTCTAATAGGTTGCTAATTACTATAGAAAATTTAAGCTTGTACTTGTTGCATTTGAAATTGGCTGTTTCTTGAATATTTGTACAAAATACGAGTTATTATTATATAAAAACATAAAAGAGTTATTATGTGCAGACAAGGGTATATTGCATTATACATTGAATGATCAATTTAGAAATCAAAGTGTGGTCATAGGGGCTGAGGTGTCTCAAGTTGAGCCAGGTATAGTCTAGCCTTAAAGCATGTTACCTCATTTAGAAACTACCCCCCAGCCAAGCAATAAACAATATTACTACATTTGTTTTTTGTTGAAGCTGATGAACACCAAACTAGACAGCTTGCTGATAGCAATATTGGTAAGCAGCTCCTACAAATAGATAATACATATATTATTGCATCCAACTTTATTACTTTAATACGTCTCTTATTACCATGATTGTGATTATATGTTGTAGACCAGACTAATATGTTGAAGAGACAGAAAAGGAGCACTCGAGGTATTGAGCTTTTTTTTCATAGATAACATACAACTTAAGCTTATACTGTCGCAAAAAAATATTAACTGAGCCAAACAAAACAACACCCCCCCCCCCCTCTCCCCCTGTACGCTTCCTTTTAGGTGGCAATGGATCTAAACAAGTTATTTTACAAGACATAATGTATGCGCCGGATATATTGCCAACAGTTGAACCATGTAGACATTGCAAGGCAAAGAGGTTTTACCTTGAGCCAAATGGTTTTTGTTGCTGTGATGGGGAGGTATTATTGACAACCAATGATGCTCCTGAAGATCTCTACAATCTATATTGTTCAAATTCAGATGAATCAATAGAATTCCGAAAATATATCCGTGCTTACAATAATACCTTTGCATTCACATCATTTGGGGTTAAATATGATAAAGATTTATGTAGAAGGAACAAAGGAATTTACACCTTCAGAGTCCAAGGACAAGCTTATCATTATATTAATGAATTATTGCCACTAGATGGCCATCCCTCGTATCTACAGCTATATTTCTATGATACAGAACATGAAATAGATAATAGGTTGAATGTTTCGGATAAATTGGATCCTAATCTTCGACACAAAATTATACAGATTTTAAAGATTAATCCATATGCTAAATTTTTTAGAAGCCTTGCTAATATTCCGAATTTACAAAATTATGAAATAGTGCTAAGATCAAATATTTCTGGTTTAGATAAAAGAATCTACAATATTCCTTCAACTTCTCAGGTAGCTGGAATATGGCTTGAGAGTAGTGGTGGTGTCGAACGTAAAGAGCGAGACATTATTCTCTATAGTCATTCTGGCTTTAGTCATAAAGTGCAGTATTATTTTGGATGCTTCGACCCTTTACAATATCCAATGATATTTCCTTGTGGTGATAGTGGGTGGCATCAAGGAATTCATAAAGTGAAGAGAACAGTTCGAAAACTATGCGAGGGTTTGCAATTAGTTGATCCATCCCAAATAATGTCTGCAAATGATTTGATTGAAAATGAAACAAAAGGTAACCGCTATTTATAGACCACTATGAACTTATTTCCCCATTAATCTCATGTGTCTGACATTGTACTTGGCAAATGCCAGTTTTGTAAGCAGGCCGAAGAAATGGATCAATAGTTTCGTGTCGTGAGTACTACTGCTATAAATTACAAATTCGACCTGGTGATAAGTCTGTACTTTTATGTTCTGGCCGCTTACTACAACAATTTGTTGTTGATATGTATATCAAAATTGAAACTTCTAGATTGGATTACTTCCGTAGTAAGCAATATGAAATTAGAGCTGAGCTTTATCAAGGAATTATGGATAGTGTTGCCATGGGTGAGAGTCAAGGTTATAAGGTTGGAAGACGGATTATTCTACCCACATCTTTTATAGGGGGGCCTAGAGATATGCGTCGGCGATATATAGATGCCATGACCTTAGTTCAAAAGTTTGGAAAACCAGATTTATTTGTCACCATGACTTGTAATCCTTCATGGTCTGAGATTAAGAATGAATTGCAACATGGCCAAGAGGCACAAAATAGACCAGATTTAATTGCGCGTGTATTTAGAGCAAAACTGGAACAACTAAAGATTGAATTGTTTAAGCGGCAAATATTTGGACCAGTGGCAGCTTATGTGTATGTCATTGAATTTCAAAAAAGGGGCTTGCCCCATGCACATTTTTTATTGATTCTAAAGCCAAATTTTAAACTTACGTCTCCTGAATCATATGATAAGATCGTATGTGCAGAGTTGCCTAACAAGGAAAAAACCCCACATTTATATACTATGGTTATCAAACATATGATACATGGTCCTTGTGGAAAATTGAATCCTACTAACGTGTGCATGAAATCTAATGGATTCTGTAAAAATAGATATCCCAAAGCATTTTGTTCTGTGACAACAAATGCAGATGATTCTTACCCATTGTACAGGCGCTGTGATGATGGCCAAAAAGTCAAGGTAAGAGGCTTGTGCCTTGATAATCGATGGGTTATACCATACAATCCATACTTGTTATCCAAATTTGACTGTCATATTAATGTCGAGGTGTGCTCCTCTATTAAAGCAGTTAAATATTTGTATAAATATGTATATAAAGGACATGACCAAGTAGCATTTTCTATGATCTCCCAACACGAAGTCGAAAATGTAGACGAAATCGAGCAGTTCCAATCTGCAAGATGGATATCACCTCCTGAAGCAATGTGGCGAATTTATTCATTTGTTTTAAATGAGATACAACCTTCTGTTATAAGTTTACAATTACATTTAGAAGATAATCAACTTGTAACATTTAGAAATAATGATGATCTTGGTTATGTTGTTCGTAATGATTTTTTTGCGAAATCAATGCTAACTGAATATTTCAACATGAACAAAACTTTATCAGAAGATGCCAAGCTTTTTTATCGACAATTTCCACAACATTTTGTTTGGGACCGCCAAAAAAAAATTTGGGACCCCAGGAAAAAGGGTGAAGTTATCGGTAGGATTGTCACTGCAAATCCTCTTGAAGGTGAGCGTTATTATTTGCAATTATTGTTAAACCATATTAGAACAGCCTCATCATTTAACGATTTGAAATATGTGAAAGGTGTTACAATGCCATCATTTCGTGAGTCTGCTCTCTTGCATGGATTACTAGAATCTTATAATAGCTTAGAACTTTGCTTACAAGAGGCATCGTTATATCAAATGCCTTATAGTTTACGCCGACTTTTTGCAACTATTTTAGTTTATTGTAGCCCTAGCAATCCACAAAAATTATGGGCAACTTTTGAATCCGTGATGTCGGAAGACTACATAAATATGAAAAATCTTACAAAATCTCAGATTAGGATTAAAGTGTTGTGCAGTGTAAATTCAACACTTGAATCTATGGGTAGAAATATCAGTACTTATAATATCACTGAAGATAACATTACTTTGAATGAAGAAGAAACTGCTTCAAAAGAGATAGAACATGAACTTAGTATTGTAGTTTCTGACCAAGATCTTCTAGCTATATCAATGTTAAATACAGAGCAAAAGACAGCTTACAATATTATAATAAATAGAGCCCTCACAAATAAACCTGGAGCTTATTTTATAGATGGGCCTGGTGGTACTGGAAAAACATTTTTATATCGTGCAATACTAGCTGCAATTAGATATAAGGGTTATGTTGCTCTTGCTACAGCCACATCAGGAGTAGCTGCTTCTATTTTACCTGGAGGGCGAACTGCCCATTCTAGATTCAAGATACCTATTATACTTGATGATAACTCAAATTGTAATGTTAGTAAGCAAAGTGGCCTTGCTAAATTATTGCAAGTTGTCAAGCTTATTATATGGGATGAAGCATCGATGGCAAGGAGAGAAGCAATAGAGGCTTTTAATAGAATGTTGAAAGATATAAATGGTTCTGAGTTACCCTTCAGAGGAAAGGTAGTCATTTTTGGAGGTGACTTTCGACAAGTCCTCCCAGTAGTTCCAAGAGCTACCAAACAGCAAATGATTGATGTGAGCCTAATTAGTTCAATTTTATGGCCTACGTTAGAAAAAATACAATTAACACAAAATATGCGCGCAAGATTTGATACTTCTTTTTCTAATTTCTTACTACGTGTTGGTGATGGAACTGAACAGCCTTCTATTGATGATAGGATTCCATTGCCACCAAATATGATAATTCCTTATCAAGATCACCCTGATTCCTTGAATGTTCTAATAAATTTAGTATTTCCTTGTTTAGAGACATATGTTAATGATTTAGATGTCATGATAAATAGAGCTATATTGACACCGAAAAATGATTGTGTGGATGAAATAAACAACCTCCTCATTAATAGATTCCCAGGTGACCCAACTATATATAAAAGTTTTGATAAAACTTCTGACCCAACTCAGCAAGGTCAATATGAAGACTTTTTGAATAGTCTTACTCCAAATGGACTTCCCCCTCATATATTAGTCCTAAAGCCAAATTGTCCAATTATACTGCTTAGAAATATAGACCCTCTTGAAGGTTTGAGCAATGGTACACGTTTAATTTGTAAAAATTTAGAACCTAATACGATTGATGCAGAAATAGCAATTGGCCATCATCGAGGAAAAAGAGTTTTCTTACCAAGGATTCCCTTGGAACCTTCTGAAACTGATAAATATCCTGTTGCTTTCCAAAGAAAACAATTTCCAATCAGATTGTGTTTTGCTATGACAATTAATAAGTCACGGGGTCAAACTCTTGAATATGTGGGATTATATTTACGACAACCTGTTTTTTCTCATGGCCAGCTATATGTTGCTTTGTCACGAGCAAAAAATGAGAACTTCGTAAAAGTACTTATGAAACCTGTTTCTGCTGACGATGTTAATGTATCTTGTACGAAAAACGTAGTCTACCGTGAACTACTAACATCAACAGGAATGCATTACTGAATACTCATTCGTGTGTAAGGTACAGATGTAAAAAATATAATATTGACTGTGTAGGATTTCTAGATGTACTTGTTTTTCTTTTTTTTTTTTTGTGTGCTTTTATAAAAGACAAGCCAACTTTGAACTGCTTATTTGCTTTTTACCTTTCTATTAATAAAAAAGTGTTTCATAAAAATGAAATTTATATTATGTCAACATCATTATGACCGGATCTTGGTTGCTTAAATACAGGACATCCAAAATGCCAAGGAATTTAAAAACAATCAATGATATCACTCCTCAATCAAAATTCTGGACTGTCAAAGTTCTTGTGCTGGAGAAGGGATACCCGCAGGATCCAATTTCAAGCCCTAAGAAATACCGAAGGTTTATGTTAGTTGACTCAGAGGTAAGTTGTGTATCAAATATGCTCCCGTATTTATTTATTTACTCTAAAAAAGAGCATTTATATTTTTTACTTCTCATTAAAGATGTTGCCCTAACTTTTCCTATCAATTACACCATTTATAATTTCTATTCCTATTAAAGATGCTGCTCTAACATATCTGTCATCAAATTTGTTCTTGTGTATATGCATAGGGTACACGAGTGCAGGCTACTATATTTGCAAATGACATCCAACTTTTTGAAAATTCGCTGACTATTTTCAAGAAGTACTATGTCTCTAATGCTATTGTAAAGCTAGCTCATCCAAAGCATCGCTCAGTCACAAATGATTATCAGTGGATTATCAATAGCAGGACACTTGTTGAAGAAGTTCATGATGACACTGACACAAGCATCATAGTTAAATATAACTTCACTCTTTTTTCTCAACTCCAAAAATATGTTGACTGCTTGTCAGAAGTTGGTAAGCTATTGCACATTTTTTTTAAACATACACATTGGTTTCTAGCATAAATTATTAATGAATACATGTGCATTTATACGTAGATATCATTGGTGTGGTGATAAAACAACTAGCGGTGAGGCAGCTGCAAACAAAAAGTGGATGGTCTACTATTCAGGAAGTCCTGCTTATTAATCAGGAGTAATATCCAGAACGATTTGTCTTGCTTGTGTTTTTCACATGATGCTTGCACATTTCTTAAATCTTATTTTATCCCAGATTCAAACCACTTCTCCTCACTATGTGGGACCATTTTGTTAATAATGAGTCTGCTGCGATAGGAACTGTCGTGAATGAATATCCTGTTATAATTGCAGTTCGTTTGAAAGTGGTCTCCTATAATGGTTAGTTAAACTATTACAATAAAAATCTACATTTTATGGCTAACCAAATTAACTCCTAATGTATTCCTTGAAAATATTTTCCAGGCCTATCGCTATCAACTAAATCATCAAGTTCATTCCTCATAAATCCTGACATTCCAGAGGCAGCCAAGTTACACTCCTGGTAAATAATATTTGCTCATGTCATTAAATTTCTTACTACCTACTTGAACCTATAATATCTTTCTCTATCTTTATATATAGGGTTAATAACAATGAACCCAAGCTGAAAACTCTTGCATCAGAGCATGCATTATTACGAGCAGGAACAAGCTTTGGGCCTCCTAAATCAGAAGACATTATACTCATTGACAAAATCCAACCAGCATCAATCAATGTATAGTTTCACTACTTTTAATTTTTCACAACTAAGCATTTACTAAGTCAATATTATAGTTTCAATTAATATTATCTGCATAATTGTAGCAAATGTTTTGGGTTAACGCTGCTGTGAAAATCACAAATCTTAATCAAAGTTTCTGCTACATGGCATGCAACAAGTGCCACAAGGGCATAAGTGCTGAATATAATAGGATCTTCACTTGTATTCACTGTAATTGGGAAGATGCAATAGCCCAACCAAGGTATGATTTTATAAATACTTAAAGCTGTATTTTACACTTAGCATAATTTGAAAACAACCCTTTCCTGCTATGCCTTAGTTGTATACTCAACACTTCACATTCAACAACTCCAACATTTCATCAATTAAAAAATGTTGTTGTTTGAATTCCACTTCTCATATTAAGAACATATAAATACATATACTTGCTTCAAACCATCTTAATATTAAAGATAACTATTATTCTACAGCCATGATAAGCCCAATCCTTAATTGTCAATATCCAATGTTGACATATTAAAATCACATTATTTTATTATAGATGCCGTTTTGAAGTAGATCTTGAAGATGAATCCAAAATCATTGCCGTAACTTTATTTGGGAAAAATGCTGAAAAACTCTTTCCTTTTACTGCCACTGAATTGATGGAGCACACAAATGAGGTATTATATACTAAGTGTTCTCAAATTCCATCTGCATATTATCTATTAACATTCAGTATTTCCAAATACTTTAATTTTTCATAGGAGGGATTCATTGATATCCAGATGTTTAAAGATGTTTCAGCCACAACAAAATAGTTTGTGCTTCTAAAGACTTACCAGTTTGAAACTCATGGAGAAATCCAGCAAAGGTTTAATATTGTATCTGTTCATGATGAGCTCCCACAGAGCTCAACAGCTGCTTCTTCACAGCCTCTGGACTGACCACCATGATAACTAACTAGAAGCTTGTATATAAGTAACTGAAACCTAGCAAGGTTTCATAAAACATATATCTTTTGCTATTACCGCATCTTATAGATAGTATAATCTGAAGCTTCCTCTTGTCACCCTATGATATACATATTAGCAGCCAAACAAAGAGAACATGTTTACTGCATAAAAACATATTCCTATTACTAATGTTTGCTGCATAATATGAGGAGCTTCTTTTGGCTTGTTTGAAAAATGTACATATTAGTGAAAAATATATTCTGTAAACTGCAGACATTAAATAGCTAGGAGCAAATATCCATTTTGTACTATATAGATGCTTTAGAAAGACTGGAACACCTCCAGGTTTCAGCTTTTAAGCAAGTTCAGATAGTATGTTATATGTTGTTAAATTCCTTCTTCTTACCAGTATGCTGTTTTTTGACCTATTCACTATATTATCTCTACTATTTCAGGGCTTTGCATACATATTTATCGCCTGTTTTTCTCAATCAAGTTGTATTCATGCTCCCTCACATTTGACACTCTAAATTCATATTTATATCATTCTGTCATATACTTCAAACCCATGTTTAAACATCTCACCCTGCCCATGATGTTGATTGTTGCCATAGCCAAAACATAACAGCCAAACCTCCATATGCTCATTGGCAAGGCAACTTGGACGGCCAATGGCTTTATCTATTTGATAGCTCTTATAGGCAACCATTGTTGCACCCTTGATAAATGTGGATATGTTTGGCTTCTCCAATTTATACCCAGGCCTACAATGCTATTTTGCATTACTCTGCCTGACTTCTCATATTCTACTTATTCTGCTACATTCTTTACCAGATACTTATCTTATTTCTTGTGTTATCCACACATTTGCTCCCATCTTCTTTCCCATCTTAGATTGATGGACTTTTGAATGACATTCTCACCAACCATCACTGCTAGACATTGCTTGTTTTGTAATATTTTTTCATTGTAGCTCTTCACAACTTTGCAACCCCCAATTCTGCACCCAGTACAGCTATCTGCACCCAGTATGGCTATGATGTTCATGTTGTTGGAAACAAAACCTTATAATGCAACTTCTAAATATCCATTGGTGACTTAGCTTGGATGGTCATGGGAGATTTATTTATTTCATCTCTCATAGGCAACCACTGTTGCAACCATGATAAATGAAGATATGTTTGACACTTCCACCTCATAGCTGAGCCTACCAAGCTACCACCGCAATTTACATCAAACTCTATGAACCTAACCTTTTGTATAATACAACCTATTTTATTACTCTACACACCACCATATATTCACACTTATCATAATTACCACCCCTTTCTATCTGACACTCCCAACTTCATCTTTACTACTGTTCTAAAGATATTATTATTATTACTATTACTACATGTGAATGCTTGCAGCAAATCTTGAATCAGGCGTTACGTTCCATTTTGAATCCAGGTACTACTCTTTCTTGTTCCATGTATAGAGCAATCATATAAAGCTATAAAAAAAAAAACCCTTGTTTCTGACATGTCAAATTTAAATTCTATTTATTATTTGTTGTCTTTTGCAGCTCTAAATCTGCACAGACGTATTTGTCCCAAAATATGTTAAATTTTCATGCAAATGGTTATCGTCTTGTTTCTTGTATTATGTCACACTGCCTGACATTTTAACATGCCAGCACAGCTTCAGCAAGTTTTATATTTGTGAAATTTCTGATATAGCCCTCGTATTCTTTTGCTCCCTTTGTCATGTGGGGTTAATATCAAAAATCGGCATCTGTCTCCATGTTCTTGCGGGCCCCACTGTTGGCAGACAGGCAGCAGGAAGAAAGGCTCTGGTTAGTCTTCGGCCATTATTCTCCCTCTCTCCTGAAAAAAAAAAAACCCCATGGAATAGTGTAGATATCTTTTAGATTTTCAGCCAGATGTTTATCATCTTCTTCTTATGTTATACACTCATTTGCCACCATGTTGCCTAACATTTCAATTCAATGCATTTATGAATATCTCAATCTTGCATCTTATTGAGATCATATCTGCTTTTATGTGTTGCTTAGATTTTCTCTCCATTCCCATGAATTAACAGCTCTATTTCCTCCCCGCAGTATGTTTGTTCATCAATGTGGGTTTGATTTCTTCTGATTGCTCTGCTTTGTTCTTTATTTTTGATGAATTTCTCACTTTTGATCGAGTGTTGTGTGAATTCATGTTGTAATTTTATTTCCTATTTTTTTAACTCCCAGTTATGATGTTCAAGTTCTCAAATTCCATGGCCTGACTACTCTATTTCCTTTCTACAGTATGTATTATTTGTTCTTTGACATGGCTTTTGTTTCTCCTAATTGCTCTATTTTGTCCTTTATTTATGTTAGGTTTTTTGTTTCTGATGGAGTCCTGCATGACTTGATGATCTATTTTTATTTCCTCTTTTTTGCCTCCTAGCTACGATCTTCAAGTTCTCTATTCTTGGGTTGATTTGTTTCTGTTTTTTGGCTTTATTGCCTGTTTCATCATGATGAAGTGGTACCTGCAAAAATAAGTCATATTTTCTGAGCACTCTTATCCTCTAATTACAATTGAACAGAGGTTCTAATTGTATTTCGTGAAGCTTCCCTTTTCCTGTTCCCTGATTACTCCAGAAGCGTGATATTTTTTATACAAATGAAATACAAAATTCTATTAAAAGGCGCATTTCTTTAGTGGACCATTATTTTTATTCCATCATTAGCTGTTGAGTATTCATTGTAGTATTTTGCTCTTAATTTGGAATGTACATTTTACTTGATATCTGAGCAGGTTTTCTGCAACATTTCCAACCATTACAAAGTAAATCAACTCTTTGGGTGGTGGTAGTTTTTTGTTACCTTCTCTATTGCTACATTGATTTCCAGGTTCTGTATTATTACATTGTTCAGCTGGCTTGATTCTGTTTTATGGTTTTATTGACTACTTCATCTTAATGAAGCAATACCTGCTAAAATAAATCATATTTTATGAGCACTCTTACCCTGTAATTGCAATTGAAGGTGTATTCTAATTGTATTTTGTGAAGTCTCCCTTTTCCTATTCCCTGATTGCTCCAGAAGAGTGATATTTTTCACATTAATGAAATACAAAACTCTATTAAAAACTGCATTTCTTTGGCTGCCCATTATTTCTGTTCCATCATCAACTGTTCAATATTCATTGTAATATTTTGCTCTTAATTTGGAATGTACATTTGACTTCATATCTGATTAGGTTTATGCAGCATTCCCAACCATTACAAAATAAATCAACTCTTTGCCTGGTGGAGATTTTATGTTACCTCCTCATTTTCTATATTTTTAAGTGCTTTTTTAAATTATCAATCATGACTTTTTTATTAATACTGATTGGTAGGGTAACTAAATCTCCACATACTCACTGGTAGGGTAACTTGGAGGGTCAATGAGACTATCTATTTGGCAGCTCTCATAGGCAACCATTGTTGCAACCATGATAAATGTGGATATGTTTTGTTTCTTCAATTATAGTTGAGCCAACATTCTCATTTTGAGTTACTTTGCCTGACTTCTCATATTGCATGTACTCTGTCACATTCTTTACCAAACACCTATCTTATTCCTTGTGCTATGCACCCACCTGCCACCACCTTGCCTAATATTTTAGCCTGATAGACTCCTCAATGATATTCTCATCATCCATCACTGCTGAACATTGCTTGCCTTGTAATATTTTTCCTTCGTAACTCTTTGCCAGCTTGCAGACTACAAATCTGCACCCAGCATAGCTATGATGTTCATGTATTTGGAAACAACACCTTATAACGAACCTTCTAAGTATTTATTGGTACGGTAACTTGAATGATTATGCAAGATTTATTTATTTTATCCATCATAGGCAACCATTGTTTCAACCATAACCTGTTATATAATAAGTATGGTGATCGCTACTGTTGCAAGTTTTGACTTGCATTTTCGTTGATCAATTCTGTTCCTTTTTTATCTACTTCTGGGGCGATTTTGCCCTTGATTTCTTGCCTCCCAGTGAACTGACACAGTGCTCGGCCATATTTGCCCGGTGAAAACTTCTGTTTCAGCTTTTCCGTTGGTCAATTTTATTGTCACCTTTGCCATGTGGAGTTAATATCAAAATAATGCATTTGTTTCTTTCTTCTTGCAGGGCTTGAAGGTGGTACCTACTGATATAAGTCATAGCTTAGTTCCATCGTTAAATGTTCCATATTCAGTGTAATATCCTGCTCGTAATTTGCAATGTCCATTCGGCTTGATATTTGAGCACGTTTTTGCAGCATTTCCAATGAATACACAGTAAATCAACTCTTTGGGTGGCCATGCTTTTTAAGTGCTGTAAAGGAAGTTGAAAATCCCACTATACCCTAAACTTTTATGGACAAGATGTGTCACGTTTGTCTGTTTCTTCTCACAGGTCTCACTGGTAGCAGCCACACAGAGAGAAGAAAACCTCTCGCTTAGTCTTCACTTACTACTCTCTCTCTCTCTCCCTCCCTTGAAAAAAAATATATACAATGGAACTGCGTAGATATCTGTTAGATTTTCAGCCAGCTGCTTATTATCTTGCTTCTTGTGTTATGCATCCATTTGCTGCCATCTTGCCTAACATTTCAGTCATGTGGACTTGTAAATATTTCCATCATGCGTCCTGCTGGGATCATATATGCTTTTATGTGTTGCTTAGATTTTCTCTCACTTCCCATGGGTTAGCTGGACTATTCGCTTCCTCTGCAATATATTTCTTGCTCGTAGCGAAGAGCTTTATTTCTTTCACACTTAACACTTTAAATTCATACTTACATCATCGTGTCTTAGACTTCAAGTCCACATTTAAACATCCTGTCCTGGCCATGATATTGATTATTGGGATAGACAAAACATGATATCTAAATCTCCACATACTCATTGGTAGGGTAACTTGGAGGGTCAATGAGTCTATCTATTTGATAGCTCTCATAGGCAACCATTGTTGCAACCATGATAAATGTGGATATGTTTTGCTTCTACAACTTATAGCTGAGCCAACATTCCCATTTTTAGTTACTTTGTCTGGCTTCTCATATTGTATGTACTCTGTCACATTCTTTACCAGACACTTATCTTATTTCTTGTGCTATCCACCCATCTGGCACTACCTTGCCTGATAATTTAATCTGAACCGCCACAGTGTCCGGACATATTTACCCCTCTTTTTTATCAAGTTCCGATCCAACTTTTTCCTTGGACGAACATAACAACTATGGTTGGCGCTACCGTGCAAGTTTCGACCTGCTTTTTCGTTGATCCATTCTGTCCCTTTTTATCTGCTTTTTGGACGATTCTGCCCTTAATTTTTTGCTTGCCAATGAACCGCCACAGTGCCCGGACGTATTTACCCCTCTTTTTTATCCCGTGAAAGCTTCTGTTCCAACGAAAAACGTTGTGTCCATTTGTCTCTTTCTTCTCGCGAGGCTCGAAGCTGGGAGACACACAGAGGGAAGATAGGCTTTAGTCTTCGGCCATTATTCCTTCTCTCTCTCTCTCTCTCTCCTAAAAAAAAATATTTGACAACAAAAATTTGTAGATATCTTTTAGATTTTTGGTCAGATGCTTATCGTCTTGGTTTTTGTGTTATACGCCCATGGACTTCTGAATATCTCATTCTTCTGTCTTGTTGAGATCATATCTGCTTTTAGGTCTTGCATTCATTTTCTCTGCGTTCTCATGGGTTGACTGCTGTATCTCCTTCCGGTGGTATGTACTGCTTGTTCGTGGATGTGGATTTTATTCCTTCTGATTGCTCTTTTTTCCTTCTTTACTTATGTTGGATTTTTCACTTTTTATCGAGTATTGTGTGAGTCCATGATCTATTTTGATTTTCTATTTTTTGGGCTCGCAACTATGATCTTCGACTTGTCAATTTCCTTGCCGTGACTGCTCTGTTTCTTTTCCACGGTATGTATTATTTGTTCTTTGACGCGGGTTTTGTGTCTTTTAATTGCTCTGTTTTGTTTTGTATTTATGTTGGGTTTTTTGCTTTTGATGCAATGTTCTGTGAAGTCATCGTCTATTCTTATTTTCTGTTTTGTGTCTTGCTGCTATCATCTTCGAGTTCTCTATTGTTATATTGTTAGTCTTCTTTCTGTTTTATGGTTTTGTTGGTTGTTTGAATAAATGGCTTATTTTCGGCATCCTGGCTTTGATCGTCGACTCTAAGCAAGTTATTTTCTTTGTAGATTTGGTTTTTTTTTTTTCTTAAAAACCCCTTTGAATCATCAAGTTCAGATAAGTTGCTGTTTTTGTGGATTTGTTTTTTTTTATAAAAAAACAAGTTTAAGTTTTACCTTTGTGTACGATTTTATTTTTAAGCAGGAATAGATTGCTTAGTTTTATTTTGCCTTTCGCTCTTAACAATAAGGACTAAGATTTTCCTTGTGCTTTTTTAAATTCGCTATTGTTTAATTTGTTTCTGGGCTCGTCAATTTCATGCTTCAGTTTATTCCTGTAAGTGGACTGGTTCTCAAATCTTGTATTAGATATGTGGACAAAAACTTGGTTTGGATTTCTTTTTTCCAGTTCCAGCGTCATGGGATTTCAGCCTGCAAAAAACAATCTTAATTTTTTACTTTTAGGTAGTATGACAGGGATTTTAAATGTCATCATCGTTCCTTCCAATCTTATGTTTTATTGTTTGTGAATTGGCTTTGATATTGCTGGTGAGAGGAAAAAGGGTAATGCAAACAGGATGTTTAGATTTGTTTGTTTGTTTGAAAATTTTAAAATTTCAGAAAAAGATATTCCAAAGTATAAGAAAAACTCGAATGTTATTTTTCATAAATGAGAAATTTAAAATATATTTGTGTCGAATATTATAAATCATTCAATAGTCTATATAAATTACACTTCATAAAATATAAACATATTCAATATCAGTCTCTGCTCAGTTGCTATGTATATTTCTCTCTGTATATGTAATATAGGCAAGTGTGTGCATATATTTATATGAATGTTGATTCAATTTCACTGCGCCCAAATCCTAGCTGGCAGTGCTGTGCTTCTACATTCTTTCGGGACTGACTTTCTTTTTTCCTCCTCTTATATATCTTAATAAATGAATGAACTCTTCCTGAAACTAAAAAGGGTAGAAATGAAATTGTGACTATCAACTACTGCCATGACGAAACTAAAAAGGGAAGAAATGAAATTGTGGCTATGAACTTCTGCCATGATATCAGGCACCCTTTATTTTACATTTCAGTTAGCTTACTGGTAGTTTAAATCTGGTCTCTTTCACCTATCTTATTCCTTGTGCTATGCACCCACCTGCCACCACCTTGCCTAATATTTTAGCCTGATAGACTCCTCAATGATATTCTCATCATCCATCACTGCTGAACATTGCTTGCCTTGTAATATTTTTCCTTCGTAACTCTTTGCCAGCTTGCAGACTACAAATTTGCACCCAGCATAGCTATGATGTTCATGTATTTGGAAACAACACCTTATAACGAACCTTCTAAGTATTTATTGGTACGGTAACTTGAATGATTATGCAAGATTTATTTATTTTATCTATCATAGCCAACCATTGTTTCAACCATAACCTGCTATATAATAAGTATGGTGATCGCTACTGTTTCAAGTTTTGACTTGCATTTTCGTTGATCAATTATGTTCCTTTTTTATCTGCTTCTGGGGTGATTTTGCCCTTGATTTCTTGCCTCCCAGTGAACTGACACAGTGCTCGGCCATATTTGCCCGATGAAAACTTCTGTTTCAGCTTTTCCGTTGGCCAATTTTATTGTCACCTTTGCCATGTGGAGTTAATATCAAAATAGTGCATTTGTTTCTTTCTTCTTGCAGGGCTTGAAGGTGGTACCTACTGATATAAGTCATAGCTTAGTTCCATCGTTAAATGTTCCATATTCAGTGCAATATCCTGCTCTTAATTTGCAATGTCCATTCGGCTTGATATTTGAGCACATTCTTGCAGCATTTCCAATGAATACACAGTAAATCAACTCTTTGGGTGGCCATGCTTTTTAAGTGCTGTAAAGGAAGTTGAAAATCCCACTATACCCTAAACTTTTATGGACAAGATGTGTCACGTTTGTCTGTTTCTTCTCACAGGTCTCAATGGTAGCAGCCACACAGAGAGAAGAAAACCTCTCGCTTAGTCTTCACTTACTACTCCCTCTCTCTCTCCCTCCCTTGAAAAAAAATATATACAATGGAACTGCGTAGATATCTGTTAGATTTTCAGCCAGCTGCTTATTATCTTGCTTCTTGTGTTATGCATCCATTTGCTGCCATCTTGCCTAACATTTCAGTCATGTGGACTTGTAAATATTTCCATCATGCGTCCTGCTGGGATCATATATGCTTTTATGTGTTGCTTAGATTTTCTCTCACTTCCCATGGGTTAGCTGGACTATTCGCTTCCTCTGCAATATATTTCTTGCTCGTAGCGAAGAGCTTTATTTCTTTCACACTTAACACTTTAAATTCATACTTACATCATCGTGTCTTAGACTTCAAGTCCACGTTTAAACATCCTGTCCTGGCCATGATGTTGATTATTGGGATAGACAAAACATGGTATCTAAATCTCCACATACTCATTGGTAGGGTAACTTGGAGGGTCAATGAGTCTATCTATTTGATAGCTCTCATAGGCAACCATTGTTGCAACCATGATAAATGTGGATATGTTTTGCTTCTACAACTTATAGCTGAGCCAACATTCTCATTTTTAGTTACTTTGCCTGGCTTCTCATATTGTATGTACTCTGTCACATTCTTTACCAGACACTTATCTTATTTCTTGTGCTATCCACCCATCTGGCACTACCTTGCCTGACAATTTAATCTGATAGACTTCTCAATGACGTTCTCACCAGCCATCACTGCTGCTCATTGCTTGCCTTGTAATATTTTTTCTTTGTAACTCCTTGTCAGCTTGCAAGGCACATATCTACACCCACTGTGTTGAATCAGAAAAATATTTATAATATAAAAACATAAAAGAACCTATGATTATTTACAAATATTCTAGAAATATTTAAATATATGGCAAAATATTTGAAACTGAGAATCAGGTAACACAATAACAACCCGATTAATCATTAGTGCCCATTGAACTCATCGCTCCATGCCTTGCTCATATGAACAAAAACCATGTTTTTACAATCTAAAATTTTACCCTCTCTACAAAGAGGTATAGCTTAAACAGAATAAAAATTTGTGATGGTGACTACATTTTTGGGTGAATCATATGTGTATTTGAGTGTTTCTATCTTACATTTGAGTTCCGCTTGTTCACTTACGCATACCCCTAATCCTAAACCCCTCATTACTTCTTGTATTATGTTTGTCCAGTTTGATTCAAATTGTCTACACCTATGAATAGCTCCAACTATAACTTCAGATTTTCAAGCTAGCACCATAAAAAACCACCCTTAAATGAGCTAAACACCAATCCTTCTCTTACTACCACTATTCACCATAAGAGGAGAGCAATGCTTAAAGATGTGATAACTATCACACATCAAAACCTGTATTGATTTAGTGTTATAAAAAAAA
The DNA here is from genome assembly GCA_033060915.1 of Euryodendron excelsum. Classification (NCBI taxonomy): domain Eukaryota; kingdom Viridiplantae; phylum Streptophyta; class Magnoliopsida; order Ericales; family Pentaphylacaceae; genus Euryodendron; species Euryodendron excelsum. The sequence continues at coordinate 43,891,581 of CM065385.1, read as the reverse complement.
AAACTTGGCACAGGGTTTGATGGCAATCAGTGGATTCTACATTTTTTGTTATTTCATCTATGTATTTTTGTGTTTCCATCTTAGATCTGAATTTCATTTTCTCACTTATGCATAACTCTAATCCTAAACCCCTCACTACTTCTTGTATTATCTTTGCCCAGTTTGATTCAAATTATCTACAACAAGTGGTGTTTAGAACAGCAGCCATTCAATTCTTCCCTTTTTAATTTAATTTCTACTCCTTTCATTATTTGTGATCCTCTAATTTTTCCCTCCAGCTGTTTCACATTGATATTTCATTGTTCTGATTGATCTGGAGTACTTAATGAAACCACGCTTTAGTGAACATTTTGTTTTAATATCAGCTAGGCTATTGCTCTGTTTCAGAATCACCTTTTACCCCCTTGCCATTAACATTTATTCTCCTTTGTCCTGTCACAGTTAGCCTTGATTCATTTCAGCATTAGTTTTTATTTGAAGTTTTATTTTGCCTGATAAGTGAGGCAGCAATGATGAATCTTAGTTAAATTCCAGCTCCTTATCTCATAATGATTTTGAATAACTCATTCTTAATGTACATCATCCTTCAATTTGAGTTTTGGTTATAACTGTCATATGTTTTGAAATTTTATAGTACTCAAGTTGTTCCATCCCCTGGCTTCACTTTCTCCATTTTTCTTGTATAGTTTTATTTTTCCTTTAAATTGTATACATGATACAAAAATTATACTATGTTTTGTTCACACTTGAAAAAAGATAGAAAAGATTAAGAGAAAATAAAATTTGTCTTTGTTGCACTGCTGCTATTTGATTGATACCAATCATTGGTCTAATTTTATTCATGTATTTAGTTGTTCTATTAGCTTTGCAATCGCTTTTTATTTCTATGTCCACAACTTGTGTCTACTTTTGCAGTTAGCAACAACTCAGCTATATCACATTGATATTTCATTGTTCTCATCAAGCTGAAGTACTTAATGAAACAACGCTTTAGTCAACATTCTTATTTTAATATCAACTAGGCTATTGCTCTGTTTCAAATTCACCTTTTTCCCCCTTCCCATTAAAGCTTATTCTTCTTTGTGCTGTCACAGTTAACCCTGTTTCATTTCAGCATCAATTTTTATTTGAAGTTTTATTTTGCCAGATAGGTCAAGCAGCAATGATGAATCTTAGTTAAATTCCAGCTCCTTATCTCATATTGATTTTGAATAGCCTGTTTTTAATGTACATCATCCTTCAATTTGCGCTTTGCTTAGAACTATCGTATGTTTGGAAACTTTATAGTACTCAAGTTATTCAATCACTTGTTTTCACTTTCTCCATTTTTCTTGTATAGTTTTAATTTTCCTTTAAATTGTATGCATGATAGGAAAATTATACTATGTTTCGTTCACACATGAAAAAAGATACAAGAGTTTAAGGGGGGAAAAAAATTGTTTTTGTTGCACCGCTGCTATTTGATTGATGCCAGTCATTGGTCTAATTTCATTCATGTATTTAGTTGACTTATTAGCTTTGCAATCGATTTTTTAACTTTATGTCCACAACTTGTGTCTACTTTTGTAGTTACCAACAGGTGGGCTTGACTCCTGAACCTTTCCCATATATTTAGTTATTCTATTAGCTTTGCAATCGGTTTTTATTTCTATGTCCACAACTTGTGTCTGCTTTTGCAATTAACAACAGGTTGGTGCTATTTGAGAGCTCTACTCCTGAATGTTTTCATTTCTGCAAACATCCATTTTATATTTTCCTCAGGCTTTCATTGGTACAAAATTGTATTCCTGCATAAAATTTCTTGTTAACTGCTTGCTCCTTTGATGTAAAATCATTTTATTCTTTCAAACAACCCCAGGCTCTTCAAACCCTGCAAACATTCATATTGGAATTCAATTCAGACATCTTTTTCCTTTATCTTTACAAAATCATATTCCTTGAACACAGGTACCCCGTAATTGCAATTGAAGGTATGTTCTAATTGTATTTTGTGAAGTCTTCCTTTTCCTGTTACCTAATTGCTCCAGAAGAGTGATATTTTTCACATTAATGAAATACAAAACTCTATTAAAAACTGCATTTCTTTGGCTGCCCATTATTTCTGTTCCATCATCAGCTGTTCGGTATTCATTGTAATATTTTGCTCTTAATTTGGAATGTACATTTGACTTCATATCTGATTAGGTTTATGCAGCATTCCCAACCATTACAAAATAAATCAACTCTTTGCCTGGTGAAGATCTTCTGTTACCTCCACATTTTCTATGTTTTTAAGTGGTTTTTTAAATTATCAATGGTGACTCTTTTATTAATACTGATTGTTCTATTGCTTTCACACATTAACACTATAAATTCATATTTAGACCATTGTATCATAGACTTCGAGCCCATGTTTAAACACCCTGTCCTGGCCATGATGTTGATTGTTGACATAGACAAAACATGATAACTAAATCTCCACATACTCATTGGTAGGGTAACTTGGAGGGTCAATGAGACTATCTATTTGGCAGCTCTCATAGGCAACCATTGTTGCAACCATGATAAATGTGGATATGTTTTGCTTCTTCAATTTATAGCTGAGCCAACATTCTCATTTTGGGTTACTTTGCCTGACCTCTCATATTGTATGTACTCTGTCACATTCTTTACCAGACACCTATCTTATTCCTTGTGCTATCCACCCATCTGCCACCACCTTGCCTAATATTTTAACCTGATAGACTCCTCAATGATATTCTCATCATCCATCACCGCTGAACATTGCTTGTCTTGTAATATTTTTCCTTCGTAACTCTTTGCCAGCTTGCACGCTACAAATCTGCACCCAGCATAGCTATGATGTTCATGTATTTGGAAACAACATCTTATAATGAAACTTCTAAGTATTTATTGGTACGGTAACTTGAATGATTATGCGAGATTTATTTATTTTATCTATCATAGGCAACCATTGTTTCAACCATAACCTGCTATATAATAAGTATGGTGCTCGCTACTGTTGCAAGTTTCAACTTGCATTTTAGTTGATCAATTCTGTCCCTTTTTTATCTGCTTTTGGGGCGATTTTGCCCTTGATTTCTTGCCTCCCAGTGAACTCGCACAGTGCTCGGCCATATTTGCCCGGTGAAAACTTCTGTTTCAACTTTTCCGTTGGCCAATTTTATTGTCACCTTTGCCATGTGGAGTTAATATCAAAAAAGTGCATTTGTCTCTTTCTTCTTGCAGGGCTTGAAGGTGGTACCTACTGATATAAGTCATAGCTTAGTTCCATCGTTAATTGTTCCATATTCAATGTAATATTCTGCTCTTAATTTGCAATGTCCATTCGGCTTGATATTTGAGCATGTTTTTGCAGCATTTCCAACAAATACACAGTAAATCAACTCTTTGGGTGGCCATGCTTTTTAAGTGCTGTAAAATAAGTTGAAAATCCCACTATACCCTTAACTTTTATGGACAAGATGTGTCACGTTTTTCTGTTTCTTCTCACAGGTCTCAATGGTGACAGCCACACAGAGAGAAGAAAACCTCTCGCTTAGTCTTCGGTTACTACTCCCTCTCTCTCTCCCTCCCTTGAAAAAAAATATATACAATGGAATAACATAGATATCTATTAGATTTTCAGCCAGCTGCTTATTATCTTGTTTCTTGTGTTATGCATCCATTTGCTGCCATCTTGCCTAACATTTCAGTCACGTGGACTTGTAAATATTTCCATCATACGTCCTGCTGTGATCATATATGCTTTTATGTGTTGCTTAGATTTTCCCTCACTTCCCATGGGTTAACTGGACTATTCGCTTCCTCTGCAATATATTTCTTGCTCGTAGCAAAGAGCTTTATTTCTTTCACACTTAACACTTCAACACTTGACACTTTATGGACAAGATGTGTCACGTTTGTCTGTTTCTTCTCACAGGTCTCAATGGTGACAGCCACACAGAGAAAAGAAAACCTCTCGCTTAGTCTTCGGTTACTACTCCCTCTCTCTCTCCCTCCCTTGAAAAAAAATATATACAATGGAACTGCGTAGATATCTGCTAGATTTTCAACTAGCTGCTTATTATCTTGCTTCTTGTGTTATGCATCCATTTGCTGCCATCTTGCCTAACATTTCAGTCACGTGGACTTGTAAATATTTCCATCACGCGTCCTGCTGTGATCATATATGCTTTTATGTGTTGCTTAGATTTTCTCTCACTGCCCATGGGTTAGCTGGACTATTCGCTTCCTCTGCAATATATTTCTTACTCGTAGCTTAGTCTTCGGTTACTACTCCCTCTCTCTCTCCCTCCCTTGAAAAAAAATATATACAATGGAACTGCATAGATATCTGTTAGATTTTCAACCAGCTGCTTATTATCTTGCTTCTTGTGTTATGCATCCATTTGCTGCCATCTTGCCTAACATTTCAGTCACGTGGACTTGTAAATATTTCCATCATGCGTCCTGCTGGGATCATATATGCTTTTATGTGTTGCTTAGATTTTCGCTCACTTCCCATGGGTTAGCTGGACTATTCACTTCCTCTGCAATATATTTCTTGCTCGTAGCGAAGAGCTTTATTTCTTTCACACTTAACACTTTAACACTTGACACTTTATGGACAAGATGTGTCACGTTTGTCTGTTTCTTCTCACAAGTCTCAATGGTGACAGCCACACAGAGAGAAGAAAACCTCTCGCTTAGCCTTCGGTTACTACTCCCTCTCTCTCTCCCTCCCTTGAAAAAAAATATATACAATGGAACTGCGTAGATATCTGTTAGATTTTCAGCTAGCTGCTTATTATCTTGCTTCTTGTGTTATGCATCCATTTGCTGTCATCTTGCCTAACATTTCAGTCACGTGGATTTGTAAATATTTCCATCACACGTCCTGCTGTGATCATATATGTTTTTATGTGTTGCTTAGATTTTCTCTCACTGCCCATGGGTTAGCTGGACTATTCGCTTCCTCTGCAATATATTTCTTGCTCGTAACGAAGAGCTTTATTTCTTTCACACTTACCACTTCAACACTTGACACTTTAAATTCATACTTACATCATCATGTCTTAGACTTCAAGTCCACATTTAAACATCCTGTCCTGGCCATGATGTTGATTATTGAGATAGACAAAACATGATGTCTAAATCTCCACATACTCATTGGTAGGGTAACTTGGAGCGTCAATGAGTCTATCTATTTGATAGATGTTGATTATTGAGATAGACAAAACATGATATCTAAATCTCCACATACTCATTGGTAGGGTAACTTGGAGAGTCAATGAGTCTATCTATTTGATAGCTCTCATAGGCAACCATTGTTGCGACCATGATAAATGTGGATATGTTTTGCTTCTACAACTTATAGCTGAGCCAGCCTTCCCATTTTTAGTTACTTTGCCTGGCTTCTCATATTGTATGTACTCTGTCACATTCTTTACCAGACACTTATCTTATTTCTTGTGCTATCCACCCATCTGGCACTACCTTGCCTAACAATTTAATCTAATAGACTTCTCAATGACGTTCTCACCATCCATCACTGCTGCCCATTGCTTGCCTTGTAATATTTTTTCTTTGTAACTCCTTGCCAACTTGCAACGCACATATCTACACCCACTGTGTTTAATCAGAAAAATGTTTATAATATAAAAAAATAAAAGAACCTATGATTATTTACAAGTATTCTAGAAATATTGAAATATACGGCAAAATATTTGAAACTGAGAATCAGGTAACACAATAACAACCCGATTAATCATTAGTGCCCATTGAACTCATCGCTCCATGCCTTGCTCATATGAACAAAAACCATGTTATTTACAATCTAAGATTTTACCCTCTCTACAAAGAGGTATACACTTAAACAGAATAAAAGCCCTTATGATTATTATACTATACTACAATACAAGATTAAAAATGAAAAAATTCTTGTTGATTTGAGTTGCTACCGGTTTTTTTATTCAACATCAAGCATTAAAATAAACCAAAAACCCACATAATAGCGAAAACCGGAAGCACCTCAAACCAACAAGTATTCTATCATCATTATTCTTGTAACAATAGAATTCTATCATCATTATTCTTGTAGCAATAGAATTAAACAATTTCATAAGTATTCATAAGTATTCCTTTCTCTGTGCACGAATTAATAATATGTTAACTGCAACATATATCATCTACTCTTATATTGTTGAACATATTATTAATTCATCAATTTGACTCTCTCTTATCTCACATCTCATCAATCACTAACCAATGGTGTTCAATCTCTCTCCATCTTTTCTCAAAACTCCAACTCTTTGTGAAGGTGACTACATTTTTGGGTGAATCATATGTATATTTCAGTGTTTCTATCTTACATTTGAGTTCCGCTTGTTCACTTATGCATTACCCTAATCCTAAACCCCTCATTACTTCTTGTATTATGTTTGTCCAGTTTGATTCAAATTGTCTACACCTCTGAATAGCTCCAACTATAACTTCAGATTTTCAAGCTAGCACCATAAAAAACCACCCTTAAATGAGATAAACACCAATGCTTCTCTTACTACCACTATTCACCATAAGAGGAGAGCAATGCTTAAAGATGTGATAATTATCACACATCAAAACCTGTATTGATTTAGTGTTATAAAAAATAAAAAAAAAACCTTGACACAGAGTTTGATGGCAATGAGTGGACTCTACATTTTCTGTTATTTCATCTATGTATTTCTGTGTTTCCATCTTAGATCTGAATTTCATTTTCTCACTTGTGCATAACTCTAATCCTAAACCCCTCACTACTTCTTGTATTATCTTTCCCCAGATTGATTCAAACTATCTACAACAGGTGGTGTTTAGAGCAGCATCCATTCAATTCCTCCCATTTTAATTTAATTTCTACTCCTTTCATTATTAGTGAGCTTTTTTTTTTTAATATCAGCTAGGCTATTGCTTTGTTTCAGATTCACCTTTTTCCCCCTTCCCATTAAAGTTTATTGTCCTTTGTCCTGTCACAGTTAGCCTTGTTTCATTTCAGCATCAGTTTTTATTTGAAGTTTTATTTTGCCTTATCTCATAATCATTATTCTTGTATAGTTTTATTTTTCCTTTAAATTGTATACATGATAGGAAAATTATACTATGTTTTGTTCACACATGAAAAAAGCTAGAAAAGTTTAAGAGAAAATAAAACTTGTCTTTGTTGCACTGCTGCTATTTGATTGATGCCAATCATTGGTCTAATTTTATTCATGTATTTAGTTGTTGTATTAGCCTTGCAATCACTTTTTTTTTCTATGTCCACAACTTGTGTCTCCTTTTGCAGTTACCAACAGGTCAGCTATATCACATTGATATTTCATTGTTCTGATCAAGCTGAAGTACTTAATGAAACCATGCTTTAGTCAACATTCTTATTTCAATATCATATCAGCTAGGCTATTGCTCTGTTTCAAATTCAACTTTTTCCCCTTCCCATTAAAGCTTTTTCTTCTTTGTGCTGTCACAGTTAACCTTGTTTCATTTCAGCATCAGTTTTTATTTGAAGTTTTATTTTGCCTGATAGGTGAAGCAGCAATGATGAATCTTAGTTAAATTCCATCTCCTTATCTCATATTGATTTTGAATAGCATGTTTTTAATGTACATCATCCTTCAATTTGCGCTTTGCTTAGAACTATCGTATGTTTGGAAACTTTATAGTACTCAAATTATTCCATCACCTGTTTTCACTTTCTCCATTTTTCTTTTATAGTTTTATTTTTCCTTTAAATTGTATGCATGATAGGAAAATTATACTATGTTTCATTCACACATGAAAAAAGATAGAAAAGTTTAAGCCAAAAAGAGAATTTGTTTTTGTTGCACTGCTGCTATTTGATTGATGCCAGTCATTGGTCTAATTTTATTCATGTATTTAGTTGATTTATTAGCTTTGCAATCGATTTTTTAATTCTATGTCCACAACTTGTGTCTACTTTTGCAGTTACCAACAGGTGGGCTCGACTCCTGAGCCTTTCCCATACATTTAGCTGTTCTATTAGCTTTGCAATCGGTTTTTTATTTCTATGTCCACAATTTGTGTCTGCTTTTGCAGTTAACAACACGCTGGTCCTATTTGAGAGCTCCACTCCTGAATGTTTTCATTTCTGCAAATATCCATTTTATATTTTCCTCAAGCTTTCATTGGTACAGAATTGTATGCCTCCATAAAATTGCTTGTTAGCTGCTTGCTCCTTCGATGTAAAATCATTTTATTGTTTCAAACAACCCCAGGCTCTTCAAACCCTGCAAACATCCATATTCAAATTCAATTTAGACATCTTTTTCCTTTATCTTTACAAAATCATATTCCTTGAACACAGCTACCCCGTGCCTTGCACGGGGCCCCTCCACTAGTATATATATAAGTCTGATTCCACAAAATGATAAATTGGTTAATACAAATTATCTTAGTGAATAATAATGTTAATGGGTAATATGGGTTGGTACTATTGAAATGTTATCACTAAACAAATATTGACATGGTGAAAATATTTCTTGATTTTAAAGGACTTTTAAAATAAATACTCACCAAACATCGATCTTCTCTTGAAAGTTCTTGTTATGAAGTTCTCCCTATAAAGTCTTTTTTGATGAAGAACTTCAACTACAAGAAGTTGTGCCAAACGAATCCTAGGAAATTACTTTAAAAAGTAGCTTATATACTTTACACATCTTATAAAAAGCCACTTAAAACTCTTCTTATTTAAAAATAGCTTATGGATTATAAGCTGCCATCCAAACTCTACCTTAATTCTGCGAGAGTGGAAGTAAAAAGAAAGGAATGATATATATATATATACACATAAAATGGAGATCCGTTTATAGTTTGAGCAAGAATCAAATGACCATTTGTGATTAAAAAGTGTACAGATAGCCACTTTGTGATTTGAATTAAAGTGTAAATGTATAGAAAGTATAAAAAGTAATTGAGCGTGTACAACATGTGTGCGTGGATTAAGTGGGGTGAGTATTCTTTCAACATAAATTTTTTAAAAGACATTTTTATCTTTATAACATTTATTCTTTTTTTTTTCTTCCTCTTCCCCGGTCTGTTCCTCTTCTAGAGTTTCAAGCATAGTTATCAAAATGAAAAGTAAAAGTGAAAAACGTTAGGAAAAATGAATGTGAAAAAAGTGACCAAAAAATATAGGAGTAAACGAGAAGCGAAAAACGATTGAAAAACTTAATAGGAAACTTCCTCGAAATTTAAAGTAAACTTTTAAGAAACGTAGTGGAGACTTTTGGAAAACTTTGTATAAATTTTTGAAAAACTTAGTGAAGACTTTTAGAAAACTTAGTGGAAATCTACATGAATAATTTCATAGATACTTGGTTAGAACTTAAGGGAAAAAATGTATAAAAATTAGTATTTTAAGTTTCTGAAGCTTTAAGTTTTCAAAAATTTTCAAGAATTTCCGTTAAGTATTTTAAGAATTTCTCAAATGTTTTTGAAGAATCTCAAAAATATTTCCAAAAAGTTTTTCTAAATTTTCAAAATAAGTTTCATATCGGTATCAAAAACGTGTTTTCGAATAAACATGTTTCTTCCTCGAAAATGAGTTTTTCAATAACTATGGTTCAAATTCGAGATCATACACTTCCATTTTTTTCCCAATTTTTCCTCCTTTATCGTTGGCGCCCACCATTGTCGCACCACCATCAACACCTCATTTCCCTCTCTATCCCACCTACCACTGCAACTTCTCTCTCTCACTCATCAACCACCAAAATCACAATAATCAAGTACATAAATGACAAACTAAACCATTTAACCAAGCAAAAAAAAAAATTTGATTACAAAAATTCAATCTGGTTTCCATTAACTGACCCATCACATCAAGAAAGAAGCTAGCCAAACTCCCAATACCATTAAAAATAGTGGAAACAGCTATGAAGTAACCTGTTAAAGCAAAAAAGAAAATATAAAATTTCATAAATTCCCTTTATACTGCTTATTGTTTTATCACAGTGGAAACATTAGCTGAAGTTGCACCTAAAATTCATCCTCTGTAAATCATTTAAAGATATTCTAATGATTAAATTATAAATTTTCCAACAAAAAATAACAAATATCAACAAATTACATCGATTCAAGCTTCACCCCTATTTCTTTTGACAATTAATGAATTGGGTGTCCAATTAAATGAACTGAATTAAATAAAACTGATTGGAATTACACAACCCAAAAGTTTATTGAAGGTGACACAGCAGTGGGTTCGACCATAGAAAAGAGCTTGGCCGGAGTTACGGTAGGAGAAGGTGACACAGCTGTCGGTTCGATTGTGGAGGAGTTGTTTCGGCTATGGAAGGGGGTGTTTAGCGATGGTAAAGGGGTTTTTTTGTCTTGCTTTGCGCGCCCCCCGCCCCTCCCTCTTATGGTTTGTATATCCCCCCTCCCCCTCCTCTCTCTCTCTCTCTCTCTCTCTCTCTCTCTCTCTCTCTCTCTCGGTTTGTATATAAAACTGTAGTTGTGATATATATTACATATATATATATATCTGACATCAATGGCTTAAACTATTTTGCGAGGCATTTTTGTAGATTAATCTAAAAGGTTGGGATAGTTTTGCTTTTTCACCAAAATTGTAACGGTTCATCCATTTTACACTTCAATCCAAATGACAAGTAACTGTGTGTTCACGAGATTATTTAATTTTTGTGTAAATTATTAGATAAAGTGTAATTAAGAGAGATTATTTAATATTTTGTGCAAATAAAGTGTAATTAAGCTAATAGTTGTGCCAAAACTGTCATTTTGACGTCAATGCCGGGATGGTCATTCATCGTAGAAGCATGTCTGCTACTGAGAGAGAGAGAGAGAGAGAGAGAGAGAGAGAGACAGTACATTTGACTGGTTGGTTGGAAAATTTGGAACTTGCTGGCAGTTTTGACCAATGATAGTTGTATCTGATCGCCACTTACCAAAGGAAACCTCGTCCGCATAGAAAACCTCCAAGGTAGTGGCGAAAAAGCAAAAGCAAAATAAAGACTTCGGGTGCTTTTTCACTTTTCACGACAATCACGTGGGTGTCTTTTTGTTTGTTTGACATCCTGAAAACTGAAACCCTAAAACCACTCCAAGCTTTCCCTCTCTCTATAAATAAATATAACATCAGAGCCCATCTTTGCCTTCTCAATCCACTCCACTTCACTCTTCACCCCACCTCTCTCTCTCTCTCTCCCCGTTCAGCGGGGCTCTTGACAATTCTGGGTCTCATCCTTTCTCCCTTCTGATGCTTTCGCATGCTCCTACTGGCTCACCGGAATCCTCGTCGGCAGCTGCGGCGACAACAGCTCTGCCAAGCGAGACTTGGAGCTCCGCCACGCCAATCCGGTGGAGATACCCGAACTGCCGCCTGCTTTTCAAAGAGAAATTTCTGGTAACATTCTTGGCCACACCCATTTCGAGTAGAGGCTAGTCTTTCCTCTACTGCGAGTACTATATTTTACAATTTTGAACTTACAATGCAACTTAAAATATGTTACGATATGAGAATGTCCTAATGGTTATCTTCATATATCATATATATTGCATAGTTATTTGAAATTGTTTCCATATGATCTAAGCAAGCTAAGACAAAGTGATGATGTACTGTTTCAGGCACCCTCTGTGGACTCATCATGCATGTTGTTACTTGTTATGTTCTTATCCTGTCAGTTTCATGTGTGAACAAATGGTAGGGTTGACTTGATAGATTTTGGACTGGGTCATTACCGAGTTAACCCGGAGAGTGGAACCTTACCTCTTTTGAGGTAAACTGATGGAGTACCAGCAGCAGCTGAAACCATTCCTAATTTGTGTCAAAGTTTTTGCCAGCTATAAGGACTGGACCACTATATACAAAACTCAACCTCACAATTGACTAGTGATGGTTGATTGATAGGTTTCTGCTGCTAGTATATGTATATACACACACAGAATGAGGAGCTTGTAGAGAGAGAGAGAGAGAGAGAGAGAGATTGGGTACCCAGTTGAACCCATTCTTCATTACACAGTACATATAATAGGTGGTTCTTCAATTGTCAGAGTTGGCTTTCTTAGCTAGGGACATTCTTTTCTTCAAGTTCATCTTGGTTTAGTTCCAGGTTCACTATTTGCAGTACTTTTTTTCTTTCTTTATATTATGTTATGTTCATGTCATTTTGTATAACCATACATTAGTGAGCAAAGGGCATTGGAAGTGCTGGTATTTTATTTCCCAAATATTTTTTATGAAGTGGAAACAAGATTTAATGTTTTTATATCTCTCCCTTTTGTAGCAAAACAGTTTTACTTGAAAGTTTAATGGCATCGGCGGGGTCGGAAAAAAAGGAGGTATGCTTTGTTTCTCGTCATGCTGTTTAATTATTTTAATTATTCAACAATCACTACATTGTTTTTTTTTTTTTTTTTGGTTATGCAGTTGAGTGTTTAGTCTACATTTTAATTGTTCACTCATAACAATTCGATGAAACATTATTATTATTATTATTATTTCGTTTTTCTTAATTGTGTAACTCATCTAGTGGTTTGATTGGCATTTTCTTTTCGCTTTTGGTGGTTTCGATCTATACTTATAATGTTTAACCCTTGTTTTTTTATAGTTAATGATAGCTAAATATGCAATGAAGGTATCATCAATAGTGAATGCTCTTGAAAATAAGTTTCGATCAATTTACAGTAAAAGACTAATCAACCTCTTAATCAGAGTATTCTTGGATTTTACTTCTCTGATTGTGTTACTCGAAGATTTCAGTCAATAATTGGAGGCTTGGAATCGAACAGATGATTCTATGTCCCTTTGTACTACAGGATTTCAGTTGTGTAATCCACTATAATTTTAGTAGACATGAATGCTTTGGGCAGCAGTATTTTCACAGCATGCATATATTTCATTTTTTTTTTGGGGGGTAACAATTCAACTAAGTGTATAAAATGGGTGAGCCTATTACTTTAAAACAAAAAACTTATCAAGTATCCTCTCATTACAAAACTTGCATCGTCACATTATTCTTAAAAAAATTACTACACATCTCTGCTGATAAATTATATATATATATATGTTATCTTTGTGATTTGAGTTATATTTACATTAGTGTATCTTGTGGGTTGAATTATGTTTTCTGAATCCAGTATTACGACAACCATAAAAGTAGATATATCATTAAAATAGAGGCTGCAGTTGTTTTTAGCTGCTTGTTGAAATCTGTGATGTGAATGAAAAAAGAAAAAAAATAAAGTTTTAAAGTACTTGAAAACTGGAGGGTTGACCGCGTTAACCTACTCCAAAAATCTGGAAATTCTGACCATTATAGATTTTTAATTGTTTTGGTCTCTTACATAAAGAATCTCTGAAGGAGTAGGAAATGCAGCCACATTTCGAGGATGTCTCATTGCCTTTGGTGTTAATCAGTGTTACCTCCAGCCTCAACTTTTGTAGAACCCTCATGAACCTCTAGACTCCTCACCTCCAATTCTGATCTCAATCATAGACAAATGCAAGCCCATTCCAACCATCTTTTTCACTCTTAGGTCCAAACATTGGATGGGTACACTACATATCAAAATTCAATGGTAGTATTTGCATAAACATATTCCTAGGAGAATGTTTCATCGGCAATACATCTACAAACAACGTATTTTGCTTTAATCTTTGTAGTGGCAAGTAACGGAGGACTTCCTCGGTTGAGATAATTGAGGACAAAGGAGGATTACCTCTGGGTGTACATGGCAAAGGTCGTCAACGTCGGCAAAGAAGGAGATGCGGAGCTTTCCTGGCGGTATCGACGTGGTCGGATCTTGAGTGGGCAAGCACGGGCTGGCCTTGGTGAACTAGGGTTTTGGTGAGGAATTGGCCGAATTTGCCGAAGCCGATAATGGCGATTTTCAGCTTGGCGGATTTGTGAAACCGGTTGGAGATTTGATTTTTGTTGTCACCTAACTGAATGGTTTCGAGGTTATGAGATGGTGGCAGTGGTGATGGAGTATGGCAATTTTTAACTTGGTGGATTTGTGAAACCGATTTTAGATTTGGTTTTCGTAGTCATGTAACTGAATGGTTTCCAGAGAGCTAATTATGAGACAGTGGTAGTGGTGATGGAGTTTATCTTGGAGAGTGCTTGTATATATATATAAAAAAATATTATTCTTTTACAAAATTTATATAGAAAAAGATCAATGTGAGTTTGATTCCTCCCTCCCCTCTCTCACACAGTGAATGTCAGACTTTCAAAATGAAAATCCCCTTTCAGACCAACAATAACAGAGAAATAGTTCCTTCTTCATTGTTTTTTTTTTTTTTTTTTGGAGAGAGAGAGAGAGAGAGAGTCAGTTTCTGTAATATGGTTTTTATTATTATTAAGAGTTATTTTCCAGATGATTCTTCTAATGCCGAACCAGATTTTTTATAGCTAATTAGGCTTCCATTTTTTTACTTTATTGTTTGGTCTCTGCATAAATCTACTCAAAAAGAACCACTCTCAACAGATTTGGAAGGAGTCCAAAAGTGCCTTTACCATTAACACCTATGAATTCGCCAATTATGAGTTTGGGCGCTTTAACCATTCAGCCATGGATGCTCAACATCTTGTTATGATTTGATTTAAACTTTGGACTGGGTCATTACAAAGTTAACCCGCAGAGTAGAACCTTACCCCTTTTGGGCTATAAACTGATGATGGAGTACCAGCGGCACCTGAAACCCTTCTTCATTTGTGTCCAAAGTTTTGGCCAGCTATAAGGACCAGACCACTATAAAACTCAACCAGACAATTGAGTGGTAATCGTTGATTGGTAGGTTGCTGCTGCTGATATATATATATATATACACACACATACAGAGAATGAGGAGCCTGTAGAGAGAGAGAAAGAGAGAGAGAGATTAGGTGGGTCATCAGTTAAACCCATTCTTCATTACACAGTACACACAGAATAGGTGATTCTTCAATTATAACGGTTGGCTTCCTTAGCTAGGGACATTCTTTTCTTCAGTTCATCTTGGTTTAGTTGCAGGTTCACTATTTGCATTACCTTTTTTCTTTCTTTATATTATATTATGTTCATGTCATTTTGTACAACCATGTATTATTGAATAAAGGGTTTGGAAGTACTGGTATTTTATTTCCCAAATATAAAACTATAACTTGGAAACAAGATTAAATGTTTTTATATCTCTTCCTTTTGTAATAGAAAAATGCTATACGTAATTTCTTTTTTTCAATTACTTTTCTCATTCACCAGAGGCAAGTGAATGTGTTACACATAATGGTGACGAGGATTTCCGGACCAGACCGTAGGCCCTTCCCCTACCGCCTGGTCGTCGACCGACCAGGTCTCCAGTCCATTCGCCCTCGAACTTACCGATCCGAGGGGATGCCCATAACGGCCCTCTGATTGGGTTGGCGTCCGACCGCGTCTGTTGTGGGCCCATTTCTGACACCAGTCTCCCTGGCCTACGTCAGGGACGTGGATGTGGCGTGTACCTACAACAATCGTCACGCCCCTGACACCGTTCTGACACACGTCACCCTGGAGTGTGAAGATGGCCCTCTCAAGTGCTCTAACACCGTTCTGATCTTCCAACTAAAAGCCACCACGTGGAAGGACCACCTACTCCCACCATGCAAACATACAAGGGAAAAATTAGCCCCCTTCACAGGTACAAAAAACGCAACCCTGAATATCTCTCCCTCCAACGCCGGAATCCCTTTGAATCTAACTTGAACGCCGGAGGGCCGTTGGCTCCCATCACACCGGTGGGTTTTAGTGCAGGAGATCATTGGCGGACCAAGGAGCAGTTCATCCCGGACCTAGGGGCAAGCCAACACGAGATTGCTGCATCATCAGCTGGCACCGTCTGTGGGAAACAACTTCTCTCGTGACATTTCATGGTCTTAACCAGGTCTGGAATTAGCACCCTCCCTGAAGGAACTTCGATGGCCGATTCTAGTGCAGAAAAGATAGCCGCTTTGAAGAAGACAGTGGCTGACATGATGGCACGCATGCAGCACCTGGTCAGTCAGAATGCGGAGTTATTTCAACGAAACCACCCTCCTCCTCCTCCACCAGAGATTCCACCGCAGCCCAACCCGTTGGCCGAAGAACAACAAGAGCAGGAGGTCGACAAGGATCCGTCGGTCCTCCCCAACGGTGGTGAAAATGCTAATGGAGGGCGAGTTGAGGACCCTCTGCTTCGCCGCGAGCCCAACATCGACGAAGCGCAAACGAGCCACGCCATTCCATCGAGGACGAAGATGGTAGGCGACAAAGGGGAAAGCTCCCATGCTTGGGACAAGCAACTGAAAGCCATGCAAGCTCAAATGGCAGGAGTGTTAGCAGCAGTGGAAGCAAAGGCCCCAAACACCGTCGACGCCCTCATTGGCCGGAAGGCCTCCCCGTTCACGCAGAAGATAATGGAATTTCCACTCCCCCCAAAGTTTAAAATGCCGACCTTGGACGCGTTCGATGGTTCCAAGGACCTGGTGGACCACCTGGAGACATTCAAAGCACTCATGTACCTGCAAGCAGTGCCGGACGAGATCATGTGCAGAGCATTCCCCATCACGCTGAAGGGCTCGGCGCGAACTTGGTTTAATAAAATAAAGCCGGCGTCGGTCGCCACCTTCAAAGAACTCAGCAAACTCTTCGTGAGTCACTACATTGGGGCCCAGAAGCAGAGAAGACCTACGGCCTACTTGTTGACTGTGAGGCAGAAGAAGGAGGAAACGCTGCGGGAATATGTACGAAGATTCAACCAAGAGACTCTGGCCGTGGATGATGTGGATGATAAGGTGGCTGTCACGACGTTCATGAGCGGTCTGAGAAGTGGGAAACTCCTCTTTTCCCTATCGAAGAGACCGCCCCAGGATATGGCAGAGTTAATGCTCCGTGCTCAGAAACACATGAATGCGGAGGACGTCATGAGTGTGAGGCGAGATAGCGATGAAGGGGGCGCCTCGCGATCCGAGAAGAAGAGGTCGACCGGCACCTCGAACGACAAAAGGGAGGCCAAGACAAGCCGAATTAGTAACCGATCGAGGAACAGAGGAGAAGAGAGGCGCAAATACTACCGCGGCCTCGATCAGACGTTCACCCCCCTCACGACGAAGTTGAAGGATGTCTTGATGGAGATCAGGGACTACCCGGACCTGAAATGGCCCGAGCCCTTGAAGACGCCTTCGGATATGAGGAGCAAGAGGTGATACTGCCGGTTCCACCGCGATCATGGTCACAACACGGAGGACTGCATTGACCTGAAATAGCAGATCGAAGATCTAATCAAACAGGGGAGGCTTAGCCGCTATGTGGCCGGTTGAGACCGAGCACAGGCGGAACGACGCAGCCCAGCAAGAACCGAGACAACTACCCAGCCCATTGGAGAGATAAGAGTTATTGCTGGGGGATTCGCTGGAGGAGGGGAGTCCTCTTCGGCAAGGAACAAACACATTCGGGACATCCACACCGAAGCAGAAGTAATGCTGGTCAGGGCGGCCAGCAAAAAGACGAAGACCGAAGGTCCTGCGATCACATTCATAGAAGAAGAGGCCGCCAAGTTACACCAACCACATGATGACCCCCTGGTCGTCTCAGCGGTGATCTCCAACTTCAAAACTTGGAGAATTCTAGTCGACAGCGGAAGCTCGACGAACATCCTGTTCCGGGGGGCCTTTGAGAAGATGAAGATCGGCCAAGAGAAGTTAAAGCCAGTCAACTGTCCTTTAGTAGGCTTCGCCGAAGATCGGGTGGTCCCTCTCGGATCCATCGCCCTACTGGTCACCCTTGGAGAAGCGTCATACCGAACGACAAAGATGGTGCACTTTCTGGTCGTGGATTGCCCCTCCACGTACAACGCCATCATTGGCCGAACGGCCCTGAACCAGTTTAAGGCGGTCGCTTCCACATATCATCTCCGAATCAAGTTCCCGACAGATGAGGGGGTCAACTGTGCACGGGGCAACCAGAAGAAGGCACGGGAGTGCTACATGGCCTCCCTCAAAAGAGAACCCAGCCGGGAGGCCATGGTCATCGAAGAGCTCGAGCCAAGGGATGAGGAGGAAGTCAGAAGGGGAGAGCCAGTAGAAGATCTGGAAGATGTCCTGGTCGGGCAACCAGAGCAGAACAGAACGGTGAAGATAGAGGCTGCCGCACCCGAGGAGTTGAAGCAACAGCTGCGGGAGTTCCTGAGAAACAATGTCGACGTATTCGCCTGGTCTCACAAAGACATGTCCGGGAATGACACACGGGTAGCGGCCCACTACTTGAACATCGACCCTGAGGCCAGGCCGGTGAAGCAAAAGCGAAGGAACTTTGCACCGGACAGGAACAATGCATTTGCTGAAGAAGTGGATAAGTTGGTGCAGGCAAAGTTCGTCAAGGAAGCGCACTACCCCACTTGGCTCTCCAACGTTGTCATGGTGAAGAAGTCCAACAGGAAGTGGCGGATGTGCGTTGATTTCACCGACCTGAACAAAGCGTGCACTAAAGACAGTTTCCCACTACCCACCATCGACCTCCTCGTCGACTCTACTGCGGGGTATAAAATGCTAACCTTTATGGATGCTTTTTCAGGATATAACCAGATCCGGATGGCGGAGCATGACCGAGAGCACACGGCCTTCATTACAGACCGAGGGCTCTATTGCTACAACGGCATGCCGTTCGGGTTGAAGAATGCAGGGGCCACATACCAACGGTTGGTCAACCTCATGTTCAAGTCGCAGATTAGCCGTAATGTGGAGGTCTACGTGGATGACATGCTGGTAAAGAGCGAGCAGGCCATCGACCACCTGCAGGACCTCGAAGAGACATTCCAGACACTCCGCAAGTACCAGATGAAACTCAACCCCGCCAAGTGTGCCTTCGGTGTCGCCTCGAGCAAGTTCCTGGGCTTCATGGTGTCACAGAGGGGGATTGAGGCCAACCCGGAGAGGATTCAAGCCATCATCGACATGCAGGCACCCAAAACGACGAAAGATGTTCAGAGGCTGGCGAGACGTGTTGCTGCCCTGAATAGGTTCATCTCTCAGTCCACGAACAAATGTCTGCTGTTCTTCAAGATCTTGCGCAAGGCATTCAAATGGAACGAGGAGTGTGAAGTAGCCTTTGGTCAACTCAAACAATACCTGAGCTCAGTCCCGCTGCTCAGCCGAACCGTCCCGGGGGAGGAGTTGTTTCTCTATTTGGCCTTGTCGGCAACAGCAATAAGCTCAGCTCTTGTCCGAGAAGAAGGAGGGGTCCAAAAGCCAGTCTACTACACCAGTCATGCCTTGTGTGGGGCAGAAGAACGGTACCCGAAGATGGAACTCTTGGCCTTCGCGCTGATAACTGCAGCTCGGTGCCTGCGACGCTACTTCCAAGCCCACACGATTGTGGTATTCACTGACCCAACCACTGAAGAACATACTACACAAGCCCGAGACGTCAGGGCAATTAGTGAAATGGTCCGTTGAACTTAGCCAGTTCGACATCCACTATCGACCCCGACTGGCAATCAAAGGGCAGGCTGC
Source organism: Euryodendron excelsum (assembly GCA_033060915.1). NCBI lineage: Eukaryota > Viridiplantae > Streptophyta > Magnoliopsida > Ericales > Pentaphylacaceae > Euryodendron > Euryodendron excelsum. Next base: position 43,872,076 of record CM065385.1, on the reverse strand, counting down.
TGCAAATTTCATCGCAGAATTCACTAACCCACCCCCGGCCACCCTTGACACTGATCTGCCAGACAGCAACTGGGTCCTGAACGTTGATGGTTCGTCCACTCACAATTCTGGTGGCGCTGACGTGGTCCTCGTCACCTCGGACGGCCATAAGATGGAGTACGCGCTCTGCTTCAAGTTTCCCGCCACCAACAACGTCGCGGAATACGAAGCACTCATTGCCGGTCTCAGAATGGCTCGGTGAATGGGGGCAAAACATATAGTAGTTCGAAGCAATTCTTAGCTCGTGGTGGAACAGGTTCAGGGAGAGTACGAAGCAAAAGAAGACAACATGAAACAATACTGCCAAATGGCAAAGAGCCTGGCCAGGAGATTCGCAAAGATACTCTTGGAACGCGTCCCGAGATTGAAGAATGAAGAGGCAAACCGACTGGCCAGAATAGCCTCGTCCAATGGGTCCGACCCGAACATTCCGATCAAGATTCTTGATTCGCCATGCATCCAGAGCCTGGAAGTCGACCAGATTGTGCCCGAATCTTCGTGGATGAACCAGATCAGAAATTACTTGGAGAAGGAAACCCTGCCTGAGGACCGAAATGAGGAGAGGCGGATTCAATACCGGTCGAGCAGGTACCTCATACAAGGCGGGATACTATACAAAAGAGGGCACACCATGCCGCTGCTTCGTTGCGCTAATGAGGAAGAAGCAGACTACATAATGCGGGAGGTCCACGAGGGGGTATGCGGGAACCACTCTGGTGGTCGGTCCCTCGCCAAGAAAATATTGCGAACGGCCTATTACTGGCCCACCATGGAGAGAGATGCCCAGGAATTCGTCAAGAAATATGACAAGTGCCAACGGTTCGCCAACATCTCGAGACTGCCCTCTCAAGAGCTGACTCCAATTCAGACTCCCTGGCCCTTTGCCCAGTGGGGGATCGACATTGTGGGTCCGTTGAAACTCGGCAGAGGATAGATGAAATTTGCAGTGGTGGCGATCGATTACTTCACGAAGTGGGCGGAGGCAGAGGCCCTACCGACAATTACTGAGCAGAAGATGAAAAAGTTTTTGTGGCAGAATATCGTGTGCAGGTTCGGAATCCCCAAGGCCGTCATCACTGACAACGGGAAGCAGTTTGAAGGCAAACAGTTCAACAAATTGTGTACCGACCTAGGGATAAGCCACCATGCTTTGTCCCCCGAGCACCCTCAGGCGAACGGCCAGGTCGAAGTCATGAACAAGTCCCTTTTGAATATCCTCAAGACGAAGCTGGAGAAGGCCAAAGGCTTGTGGGCAGAAGAGCTCCACAACATCCTCTGGGCCTACAGAATGACGGAGAGAGTGTCCACTGGTCAGACGCCGTTCTTGCTTACCTTCGGCACGAAAGCCGTGATCCCAGTAGAGATCGGACTCCCCAGTCCCAGAACGGTGCAGTTCGATCCCGTGACCAATGGCGAGGCCATGAATGTGGACTTGGACCTGTTGGAGGAGAGAAGGCTACAAACGGCCGTGAGAGTGGCGTCCTACCAGCAGAAGATGCGCCAGTACCACAACTCCAGAGTTCGACCAAAAGACTTCGCGATCGGGGACCTTGTATTGAAGAAAGTCAACCAATCTACCAGGGACCCCAGAGAAGGCAAGCTCGGACCCAATTGGGAAGGACCCTATTAGGTGATCAGCAGTACAAGGAAGGGGACGTATAGGCTGACGAACTTAGAGGGCAAGGAGCTTCCGCACCCGTGGCACGCCGAACACCTAAGGAAATACTACTCTTAAAAGGCTCCCACTTGTAACTCTCAAGAATATCAATAAAAGCGACTGTTCAGCAAATCGTCTACGTGTATCGACCTTGAATTTACCTACTTGCGTGGAATCGACATTGAATCTGCTCAGCCAAGTGCCGAGCAAAGCCAGAAGGTCTTAATTGGCAATGGTACAGAAAGAATCTGCTCGGCCAAGTGCCGAGCAGAGCCAGAGGGCCTTAAGTGGCAATGGCACAGAAAGAGTCTGCTCGGCCAAGTGCCGAGCAAAGCCAGAGGGCCTTAATTAGCAATGGCACAGAAAGAATCTGCTCGGCCAAGTGCCGAGCAGAGCCAGAGGGCCTTAAGTGGCAATGGCACAGAAAGAATCTGCTCGGCCAAGTGCCAAGCAGATCCAGAAGGGCCTTGGCCCGAGTGCCGAGCATAGCCAGAAGGCCCTAAGTGGCAATGGCACAGAAAGAATCTGCTCGGCCATGTGCCGAGCAGATCCAGTTATTAGATCTTTTCGGCTATAATTGCCGATCAGGTCCTTCTTAATACTTGCAAGCATTTAAAAAACATAGTAGACACAGGGAATATGAAGACGAATCTATTTTATTGACGAAAAGAGGAGTACAGCAAAAAAAAAAAAAGTAAAGAAAAAACAGTTACAAAAGAGGAGGCAACTCAAGTCTGAGCCGGCTCCTCAGTCACCCCTCCATTCTTCCCATTGTCCTTCTGCTGAACTCACTCTGAGGAAGGCTGAAGGTCCTGCTGGACGTCCTTAGCAGCAGACTCATACCCAGTAGGAGGCCCTCTCTCGGCACCGGTTTGAAGCTCAGGGCCCATCTCAGGAGTAGGAGCAGGGGCATCTGTCGCAGCCCCCTTGGTACTTGGGGGAGCCTCTTCAAAAGGCTCAAGAACGGAGAAGTCCAAACCAGGGAACTTCCTTGAAGCTTGATCTCTAGCATGCTCGAACCCTTGGAGGAAGGTCAGCGCCAACAAAGCCTGAAATTCATCCCCCTGTTGGAACTCTTCCACCGCCTCACTCTTCGCCTTCAAGAGCTCCTCCTTCAAGGCCTTCTTCTCCTTTTCCAGCTCCTGCCGTTTAGCCTGCTCGGCCGAAAGACTCAGTACAAGCTTGCTGGTGGTGGCGTCAAGCTTTTTGTATTCGTGCTCGGCCTTCTTCAAGGCCGCCACTGCCGAGTCCCTCTCAGCGAGAACAACGGCGATCTCATCCTTCACGGCATGAGCCGCAGTGATCTCCTCTTTCATCCCATTCAGTTCAACTAGGAGGGCAGCACAGGTACTCTTCTCGTGATTGAACGCCTTTTCCAGGCCTGCCAGGCGATGGCCTATCTTGATGTTCCTGGCGACAGACTGGCAAATGCCATATGTCAGGATGGAACGAGAGAATAGGAAAGAGAAGACCGAGTAGAAAGCGCATACCCTAAGGAGATCATGGTTCATATATTTCACCAGGCGATTGTTGTTGTGCTTGTCGACCCTGTGAAGGTCGACGTCCTTCATGGCAACGGCAACCCTCGCCCACGCTTCCTCCGGGCTCTCGAAAACATTCCTGGACAAGGGGGTGGCCTCAGCCCTAGCTTGTTCCTCAGCAGTAGCGACCGTATTTCGCCTCCTCTCGGTCTATGGTGTAGGCGGCTGAATGCGAGGCAGTTCAGTCGTCCTCGCCTCGGGCACTCTTGCCGGGGCCGCTACCTTCTTGGTTGGCTCTGCCTCGATGTCCTTCAACCGCTTTAGCTTGGGCTCGGACCCTCCAGCCTTTCGCTTCCGCAGAAAAGCGACGTTGAAGCTCATCTCGCCGGCAGTCTGATCTTGTGCGAAAGTAACAGTTTGAGAGGTAGCAGCAGCGGCTGAACTGTCAACGATAACTGCGCCAACTGCAAGCAGAATAGGTGTTAGTTAGGCGGCATTGGGAAGCTCTACAAATAACTAAACACTCACTCCTCTCACGTTCAGCAGCTAAGGCTTCTCTGGTAGGCTCAGGACCTAGCAAGTAGTTCGACAAGCTTTCGGCAGTGACCAAGTCTTTGTGGCTATGGACCTCGTGTTGCTGGACCTTCCTTATGGCTGCCCTCACCTCTTTAGATATTCTGGGCTTGCCCCGACCTAACACCCAAGGCAACCTAGGTCAGGACACCGACACTTGAAAGAGAAAAGGAAAGGAAACCAAGTTCGGTAAAGAAAGAACGTACCCTTCTTGCTCGGATAACCCCATTGCCTAGGGACCCGAGCAAAGAAGTCGGTCTCCCAGGGTTGAAACTCCCATCCGTCTCCACTGACAAAAAAGAACCAGTCCTTCTAGTTCTTGACCGAGGAAGGGAGCTCGTCAATCAGGTTATACTCCTTCGACCTGCCCGAGAAGTACCACCAGCCCATGCCCCTCTCCGCTGGCCGGTAGCAGAATAGGAATTCCTCTGGCGTGATGTCCCTTTTATGGACAATCAGCCAGAGGACAGAACAGCAGAGCAGGATCCTTCATCCATTCGGCTATATCTGCCCTGGAGACAGACGAAGTCATTGTAAGATCTTCTAGACAGACTGGGGAAAGGGCATCCGAAGGCCACCAGCCAACGCGCCCTCATACACTGTGATCTCGCCCTCCCTAGCCGAACAGGCCCAATCGTCCTTTTTTGGGATCCTGAGCTTCAAACCCCGTGGGATCCGATATGCAGCCCGCAAGGCCCCGACCTTCTCCTTGGTGAGAATAGAGGATAGCCCGACGGCGTCGTACCCAGGATCATCCTCTTCCGACTCTCCTGACTCTCCCCCTCAATGGCATCGGAGTCGGCGACCTCTGTTGGACCCAACTCAAGAACTTGTACAGATCCCCTAGAACCGCTAACGAAGGCCTCATCTCCGACCTCACGCCTAACTACCTCATACCTATTTGAGTCCGTTTTCTCAGAATCCGAACTCACGTGCTCAGGATTGGCCATGGTGCCTAATCGTTTTTCGTTCTCGATCCTAAGCAGTACGGGTTTGAATAACAGGGCTACTTCCTCAAATATTGACTTCACAAACCCCGGCCTATCAACAAACCCTAGAAGGTTGGGGATTTTCTCCCTTTTTTGGTAAACCAAGACACAGCGGGTCGCTAACTAGTACATACAACCGGGAAACGAGGCTTACCACGATTTGAAACTCCGACAACAGGTTCCGGTGTAAGCCAGCGATTCTGTGCGACGAACAACACCCCCTCGGCTGGCTGGAGACAACGAAGATGACACTGGGGACGACGACGTAAGCTTTCTCTCTCTCTTTCTCTCTCTCTCTGTGCGTATTTGGCAAAAAGCACTAAGGTGAAAATGGGGGCAACTGTCTCCCTCAACTCCCCCCACATCTTTGAAATCAACGGCCCAGATGGCCTGCGGTGACGGGACACCAACGGTTGAGATACGATGCGTCTTTTCGGCTACTGGCAACCGTGTCCTGGCCGCCACATGGGGGCACGTGAAGCGATGCTACAACTCCCATCATTATTGCGCCGTTCTCGCCATAAATGCGCTCCGTGTTCCGTGGTTGGGTCACCTTGTGGAATTCCCCTGGCCCCGAGCTTATGGCCAAATGAATTGGGGGCATCTGGTAACGAGGATTTCCGGACCAGACCGGAGGCCCTTCCCTTGCCGCCTGGTCGTCGACCGACCAGGTCTCCAGTCCATTCGCCCTCGAACTTACCGATCTGAGGGAATGCCCATAACGGCCCTCTGGTCGAGTCAGCGTCTGACCGCATCCGTTGGGGCCCATTTCTGACACCAGTCTCCCTGGCCTGCGTCAGGGACGTGGATGTGGCGTGTACCTGCAACAATCGCCACGCCCTTGACACTGTTCTGACACACGTCACCCTGGAGTGTGAAGATGGTCCTCTCAAGTGCTCTGACACCGTTCTGATCTTCCAACTAGAAGCCGCCACGTGGAAGGACCACCTACTCCCACCATGCAAACATACAAGGGAAAAATTAGCCCCCTTCACAGGTACGAAAAACACACAACCCTGAATATCTCTCCCTCCAACGCCGGAATCCCTTTAAATCTAACTTGAATGCCGGAGGGCCGTTGGCTCCCATCACGCAGGTGAGTTTTAATGCAGGAGATCACCGGCCAACCAAGGAGCAGTTCATCCTGGACCTGGGACAAGCCAACACGAGATTGCTACATCATCACATAAATTTATTAATGTGGGCTCTCAATTTTGTGTTTAAAGTAAAAAAATGAATTGAAAAATAAAATTGTATATAATATTACTCTTTGTAATAAAATATTGTTTCTTGAAAGTTTAACGGCGTCGGTGGAGTCGAAAAAAAAAAAGGAAATGATTTGGGCAGTGGTATTTTCACGGCAACATGTGTATATATATTTCTTTTTTGTTTTTTTGGGTAGCATACGGCTAGTGTATAAAATGGGTGGACCTATTATTTTAAACATAGAACTCAACTCACCAAGTACCCTTTAATTACAAAACTCACATCGTCACATTATTTTCGTTATTTTCGTGCAAGATTATGTATAAAATTTTTAAAAAGTATAGCATTTTTCTTTTTGTTTTAATCTATCAATGTATCTATATATACATGTATTATATCTTTTTTGGGCAGGAGTATGTGCCAGCTAGTTGGCCGTTGCACCAAAAAAGCGAGAGTGAGAGAGAGAATGTTGGGTAGGCTAGCATCGGCCCCGACCAATTGCGTTAGCCCTACTACTAACCCCATAGAGACAGGCCCAGATTACCCAATACACAACGAGGCCCAAGGGCTGGGCATGAAATTGTTGGGCTGTCAAATCCAAACCCAATATACTACTGCTTCGCGTCTTGAGTACAACTGGCCCACTACGACCCTCTCATCAATGGTAGTCATGCGAATTTCATTCGTCTTCACCTATCGTCGGGACCCAACAAAATATTATTATATATATCACACTCCTTTTTTAGGTATAAATACCTTGTAGGGACTGCTTTAATTTATGAATTATTTTAAATTTGACTTAATTTATTTTAATATGTTTATCTTTCAAGTTGATTTAAGACAAATTTAACTTAATTGCATAATGAGGAGATTTCGAATGAATTTTTAACGGCTTGAACACAAAGTTGTGCTTTAAATAACTTAGTTCGTCTTATGACACTACTCAAAAATAGTAAAAAAGAAAGGAATTTTTTTTTTTTTTTTGGCAAAATATGGAGTAATCAAACCTGGGTAGGGATTACTTTTAATTGTCACGAGCTCCGCATTACAAAGAAAGGAATTATCATTTGGCATCTTTGGTTCCATTGTTTCTTCATAAGATCAAAATCATATGTTATTGTTTACCCTTTGGATATTCAGAGCACACGCGTGTAAGCATACATGGAAGTAATTCACGTGCTCACCACATGTCTCCATTATATATAACATAAAGGAATTCACTTTATTTTCCTTGAATTTCAAGCTTAATCAATGTTGTTAAAGTTTACTTTCTCTTCCTTTATTTGCATTGGGATGTGTTCAATGGTTATATTTATACAATAGTTCTATTCGTTTGGTTAACTTAAGACTTGATTGGTATAGCTTTTTGGTCTAATTTTTTTTAGCTTATAAGTAAAAAAATTAAATTTTTTTTATTTTTTACTTTTTACTTATCTTTAGCTCATAAAAGTAAAAAAGCAAAAAAAATTAACTTTTTTATGTATAAGTCAAAAAAAATAAAACAAAAAAATATTAAAAAAAAAACTGTACCAAGCGAATCCTTAGTACTTCGATAAGTAGAGAAGTTTAGGTCTTCTCCCACTAGTCAAAGAAGAAAGTAGAACCGAACCAATTCACCATGAGAAAATTCGGTGTTTTTCCTATGAGTCTAATTGTGTGGTATAAAAGTTGACTTATTCTTTAAAAAAAATTATTATTATTATAATGTTAAATGAAAATTTTTTATTACATATGGTGATTAGGTGTAAAAAAATGGTTACACAAAACAATCATATTAATTTAACTATAAGTAATATACGATAAAAAGAATACATATGGAATTGATTTTCGGGTTGATTTAGGTTATCTAATTACCAACTCCAAAATCAAAAAGGTTGTAAATTTATTAACCTAGAACTAGACAACAACCCAACTCAAACCATAAAGGTCGAATTGTTCTACATCTTTTTCTTTTGGAATTATACTTCTTTTATCTAATTTATTTGTTATTTGTCTCCGCCTTTTTGAATCATCACCTGTTTTTTAACACACTCGATGGTGAAAACAGAAGAGGGCATGAGTCAGGCTCACACCACATATAATAACAAAAAGATGTAGTGACTCGAGCTTGGTCCGACATCAAACTTTAATCAACAAATTTTCGACCTCAGCTTAAAGAAAAATTAGATAGGTCAGCCGTACCCATATACCTCAAATGCTTTTTACAATAAAATTATTTACATAATAATTTAAAAACAAATGAGATGGTAAAAATTTAAAGACAAATGATAAGGTAATTTAAGTGACCCCCTTTTTTTTTTAAGGACTAAGGTCAAGAATTTAAATGGCAGCTATGACTATAACTTGGGTTCTGACCTGAATAGATTTCACACGTGTAATATGAAAGGATTGGAATACAATAATTATTGCAGTTGTTTAGACATCACTCTAGGGATGGGGATGGTGGCTCCATTTTCGTCTCTATTTACAAAAAAATTTTTTGTTTTCATCTTTATATTTGTAGGGAGATTTTTGTAAAGGTTAATTCTCACTCTCAAAGTACAAATCTTCTTCCATCTATGCCTCCACCCCGCCCCCTACGCCCTACATCTGCTAAGTCCAATTTAAACCTTTTATTCCTAAATTAATCATCTAACCAAAATATCTTTTTTTCAAAAATTCTTATACCTCTCATAACACCTTCTACATAAATTGATTTCATATTTAACTAAAAAAATTAATAATAAAATTAAAAACTCAAAACTCAAAGTACAAATTAAAGTATTTAAGAAGTAATTTTTTATATAAAGGTTCAGGCACATTCTCACCTCCTAACAAGTAAGACAAAGCTAGAACGAGAGAAAATCTAATTATATTCCCACCTCTGTACGCGAATGAATTTAATTTAACACCTCTATTACTATTTTTATTTTTATTTTTAGTTTGAATCTTTTATTCCTTTTCCAAACAAAATAAATTATGTCGAATCTTCATGCACTGCCATCCCCGCATCGCTCTCATTTGATAAGTTTATTTTATTTCTTAAAAGAGAAAAAAGTTGTTGAAGTAATAGACCAAAGACGTGCTACAAAATAGGGTCCTAGAGGCTAGAAAAGTGATGTACACACAGAACCAAGCGTTGAAATGAATTTAAAAGAAGCGGGGAAAGTTTAACGCGTTAGGGTCACAACTCTCTTGGAATTACTAAACAACCCAAAAAACAATTTTTAAAATTGCACCAATTTCTATATGGTACCAGTGGAGAGGTCACTTTTTCAAAAACAGCGTGCATGTGATTAGAGCTTTTCTATTCATAATCAAAGTTCAAAATCAAATAACCCTATTTAATAATATGCAAATACTAACATGTGCTCAATTAAACAAAAAAATATTATATTTTTGTTTATACAATTTTCCTTTAACTCGCATTTTCTTCATTTTTTACTTTTCCTTTCGGCAAGTTAGCGTTAAGTTCATACAAAAGACTTGTATATAAACTAAGTTCTCACCTACGACTCCCTGCTTCTTGGCTGGTGTATCTTGCCATCTTTGAACAGGCAGCTCAACAAGTTGGCTCTCTCTCTCTCTCTCTCTCTCATGGAGGCCAAACCACGAGATAAGTGCTCCATTACTATATCGCTCTTGCTTGACACTGAGGAGCAGCACAAGCTTATTGACAAGGAATCAGAGGAAGTGGTATCAATCGGTCACCAACCCAGCACAGGCACCACCACTTTCTTCAAGACTTGTTTCAATGGACTCAACTCTTTGTCAGGTTCTTCTTCGTTCTGGACCTTTCATTTGGGTTTGAACTAACTTCAAACTGCAGAGTAACTGAAACTAAAATCTCTCTGTTCTTTCCTCAGGTGTTGGGATACTATCGATTCCTTACGCTCTATCATCAGGAGGGTGGTTGAGCTTGATACTTCTTTTCGCCATTGCCATTGCAGCCTTCTACACAGGCTTGTTAATAAAAAGATGCATGGATTTAGATCCAAATATCAAAAGTTATCCTGACATTGGTGAGATGGCATTTGGGAACATAGGGAGATTGGTGGTATCTGTTTTTATGAACTTAGAGCTCTACTTAGTTGTAACCGGTTTCTTGATTCTAGAAGGAGATAATATTTACAATTTATTCCCCACTGAAGGATTTGAAGTTGTTGGGTTTAGAATTGATGGAAAACAAACCTTTATTATAGTTATTGGCCTCATTATATTGCCTACAGTTTTGGTGAATGACATGATAATTCTTTCCTATATCTCTGCCAGTGGTGTTTTAGCTTCTGTTATCATCCTAGGGTCAATTTTGTGGGCTGGTGAATATGATGGCATTGGATTTCAGGAAAAGGGAACACTTCTAAATTGGAATGGAACTCCTACTGCTATTAGCTTATATGCCTTCTCCTATTGTGCCCATCCAGTTTTCCCCGCCCTATACAATTCAATGAAAAACAAAAGACAGTTCTCCAAGGTAAGCAACTTCTTTGAACACAAAAGTTGCTTTAGTTGTTTAAATTACTAAATTTTCACTATTCTGTCTTTTGTTGCAGGTGTTGCTCCTATGCTTTGTCTTCTCTACTATTACTTATGCATCAATGGCAGTTCTCGGGTACCTAATGTTTGGTTCAAAGGTACAGTCACAGATAACCTTAAACCTTCCAACTGAAAAAATTAGCTCAAAGGTGGCAATTTACAGCACCCTAGTCAATCCCATTGCTAAATATGCACTGATGGTAATGCCAATAGTGAATGTTATTGAGAATTGGTTTCCATCATACTACAGTAGAAGACCAATAAGCCTCTTGGTCAGAATCACCCTGGTGATGAGCACTGCCATTGTAGCCTTGGTCATCCCTTTTTTCGGGTATCTCATGTCACTTGTTGGAGCATTTTTAAGTGTCACAGCTTCAATTTTACTACCCTGCTTGTGTTACTTGAAGATTTCAGGCACTTATCGAAGACTTGGATTTGAACTGCTGGTCATAGGGGGTATCCTGTTAGTGGGGGTCTTGATTGTTATTGTTGGTACTTACACATCTCTTGTAGAAATAATAGGCATTTGTAAGCATTTCATCTCTCTTTCTTTCTTGACCACAGAATTCAGTTTTGTAATCCATTAATTGAATGTTTCTAGACGGGAAGCTTAGTGTATTCCACGATGACGGTGTTTTTTTTGGCATTCCACACAAGTATGGAGAACTGCTCCACTAGAGTTGATTGTGTTTAAGGAGATTCTAGTTTCAGTCAAGAAAGAAAATCAATTTCAGGAATTTGATAATATATCTTATACAATTGCCTGTGCTTTGAGCGTCGATAGAATAAGAGGGAAACAAAAAAAAAAAGATGGAGAAGAGAAAGATTGGGGAGGGCAGAGGAATCTTTTATCCATATCTATGTGTGTATTGTGCATAATTTAATGATGTTCTTTCATATGGTTAATGCCTGTGAGAGAGTCAGTTTCTGTAACATGTTTTCAAGAGTAATTGGATCAAACACATTCCAGATTATTCTTCTAAGGTACAACCAGATTTTCTGTGGTTCAGGCTTCATTTGTGATTGAAGAGAGCTCTACATAAATCTACTCCAATGAACCACTTGATAAAGCCAACCAACAGTTTTGGAAGGAGTTGCCACTACCTTTCTGGTAGATGTGCTTCCTTATTATATGCTCAAAGCCTCTCAGGAGAGCTGGCAATAGCGTGAGATGAATGGTCGAAAGTGCCTTTACCATTAACTAACCCTGAACCTTTTTAAATATTGCACAAGGATTTTGATACCTATCTTTTTCAACATAAACTTAGTAACACTTGCTACAGAAGAGAACAGTATGACACTAAAGAAAGGAGAAAATTAAGGGTGGGGGGGTGGGGCAGGGGGCATGGAAGCAAATTTTCTTGAAAGGTCTCCTCACGACAAAGTAATAAATAAATAAATAACAACAACAACTCTGTTTGAAGTCCAAGATGCTCAGGAATCCTGTTCACAATGCAGTATGCAGTGTAGGACTTCCAAGGGATTTGAGAAGATGGGATGCGGGGAAAAATTGTAAATTTATAAGGGTCGAAAGTTTTAATTTGAGATTTGGAAGCATATTTGCAATATGTATAATCAGCTAGGAAGTCTTCTTTGGTGTGCATGCTCACAAAACAGAGAAGAAAAAGATTTGCATCATACTAGTAAAACATGCAGAGTCAAGAACTAAAATTGATTTGGAAATCTTAAAGTAGCTTTCATGACAAAGGAGACTAAGCCTGCATAAAAGCATTTTGCGCATAAAAGATTCATCATAGCCAACAGCTAGAATGATTATTCATAGTTAATCATCTTCATGTGAAAATTCAATCCATCTAGTAAGAGGTAGATACATTCATAAGCAACTTGAGAATCATACCCGGAAAAGAATCCATGGATGGACCCACCCACCTGTACATAGCTCACCCCAGGCATCTTTTTCAACCCTCTATCTCTCATACCGCTTCTTACATGTTCCACTTTCTCCCACATCCCAAATTCAGCATACTTGTTTGCAACCATCACGAAGTTCCCGCTCCTTCTTGGCTCCATTTCAAGTAGCCTCGTTCTTACCTTCTCCCCCACCCCATTGTAGTCATTAATATCATGAATGTTGCATGCACTAAGCAACGTCCTCCATACAACTGCGTCTGGCTTAACAGGCATGTTCGTAATGAAGGTATATGCTTCTCTAAGATGACCGGCACGACCAAAGCAATCCACCATAGCACTATAATGTGCCATGACGGGTTTAATCCCATGCACATACTTCATGTCATGAAAGAATCGATACCCATCCTCCACAAGTCCAGCATGACTACAAGCACAGAGGACCCCTAGAAAGGTTACATAATTAGGCTGTATTCCATTATCCTTCATTTTTTTGAAAAGATCAAGGGCTTCCATGGCAAACCCATGTTGTGCTAACCCCAAAATCATAGCACTCCATGTCCATACATTTCGTACTATCATACTATCAAATACCCAGCAAGCACAATATAGGTCTCCGCACTTAGCATACATGTCAACAAGGGAAGTACCCAACTCACAATTTACAGCCAGCCCCTTTTCTATTACTTGAGAATGAACCCATTTACCCAAGCTCAAGCTCCCAACCTCCGCACAAGCTGAAAGCAAAATCACCATTGTGATCTCATCTGGCTCAAACCCACAATCTCTCATCCTGACAAAAAGCTCTATCGAATCATCAAACTTCGAGTTCTCAACACAAGCAGAAATGATGGAATTCCAAGAAACAATAGTTCTAAACGTCATTCCCTCGAACACCTGGTATGCATCGCCAACCTTCTTACAAGACCCGTAGAAATGAATCAAAGTGTTCTGAACATAAACAATCGAATCCTCACCATGCTTCAGAACGTCCGCGTGGATCTGCTCCCCTTCTTTGAGGGCCAAAAGCGTGGCACACGCCTTGACGAGAAATGGGTAAGTGAGATGGTTGGCTCTAATACCCCGACCTCTCATTGCAAGGAAAACTAATATGGCTTCTCTTGGGGAATGTCTTGTAGCATGACCTCTGATGAGATTGTTCCACGATGAGAGCACCGATTCATTGGAGTGTTCGATAACGAGTCGGGCATAACTCAAGCTTCCCCATGGATGTAAAGCACAAAACTTGACGATTTCGTCCCCGACATTCTGGTCCCTGCAGAGTCCTGAGATTTGGATCTGAGCATGAATTTGATAAAGTTGTCTCATGGAAGAGCAATCCTTCAGTAAAGAAAGGCATTGTAGCTTTCTGGAGACTAAATTCGAATTACCGTTGTAGATCTTTGGCGTGTAAATATGACTAGCCGTTAATATGGTAAGTCGGACCATGCGATTTCGGCGCGGGGTATTTCAACCTGCTACTATTTTGATTGGTTCAAGCAAGGCACTAAAGAAACCACCATCAGCAAGTGAAATTTTCATATTGGGAAAATTACACGAGCATGCCCTCAAATTTCTAATAACCACAAAAGAACCTCTTCAAGTCTACGAAATTATATTAATACCCGTAAGTTTACCAGAGGACATGCAGAAGGTGTCTCTGTAATTGGTGGTAATTTTCGCTTTTAGGTTTTATTATTTATATAATATGTCATCATGTGCCTATGAAGTCTTAAAATAAGAAGTGTTTTTTGGTAAACAAAGTAGGACAAGAAAATACATTATTTTTTTTATTTGTAGTGAAATTATTTAATTGGCTTAAGAGGTAACATATCCATCAAATATTCAAAGTAAATTTTTATGTGATATGTTGTTCAATAATTGAAAAAATTGGCTCTGTTGATTTGGGAACCAATTCCATAATAATTTCCTCCAATTTTAAAATAATTGTATTTTTCAATATTTACTAGATCACTTTGTGATATGTGGATCATGTGCAAAATGTAATAGACATTACTTAAATTGAAACCTGAAGGTAAATTAGGGAGATACTTCTTATTGTAAACTGATATTCTTGATATGTCAATTTAAGTTAAATTAGAACAACTGACTCCAAAAATATCGTTAAAAAATTATCTAATGCTCTTGGAGTGCCACGTCATACATTCTTGTACCACTTCTTACAAATTCTCACAAATGTAGTAGTTCTCCTTTTCTAGTTTGGATTAGGTGGGTCCCTAATTTATCCAAATCCTTGATATCAAGAATTTATCATCATCAGTCTTGCTTGCAATTCAGCAAATTCTTAAAAGTTTCAAATACATCTCTCAATAATTAGTGCTTTCCCCATGTTGCCATTAGCTAAATAGAAGTGTCAAAAATGTCACATCACCACTAAATTTGAACAGTTTTATGGTTTTTGTTTTCCTAGAATACCATTAAATTTAGCATAAGCTAGATATAACTTCCGAACTTGAAGCTCAAACACAAGTGACAATGCTCAGCAAAATCACAACAACAATATAAATATCCTATGCTAATAATTAAAGCATATCTAACATGGGATCTCTTATGATCCATGGATTGCAATGATTCACTGTTAGATCTCTTATGATCTATGGATTGCAATGATTCAATGGTGACGACCGTTTGATTATCTCCACAACCATAATTTAAGATTGAATCCCCCATCAAATAGATAAAAATCAGTAGTTTTCTCAACACTTGCCTTATGTTATGTTTGGAATAATGATTTATCAAGAGGAAAAAATTTAAGAAAAAATAAGAGAGAAAAGAAAATAAAATAAGAGATTTTAAATTCTTACTTTTTTCATGTTATTTTATTTTTTACTTTTTCAAACAACTAAACATATAACATAATTTTATATTATTTTTTTTTATTAAATCTTTTATCTAAACACAACATTATCAGGCCACTAAACGTGGGGATTCAAGTCACACCAGGATTTGCTCGTAGAAAAGCGAACAATTATGTTATTAAAGCTCGTACTAGCGCGCACACATGCACCAAAAGGTAGAAAATCTTAATCACAACTCATAACAATGCAAAGAAAAGTAATCAAAGAAGTCAAATTTACACTTTTATTCCATCATCCCCTTAACAAAGTTAGGAGACAACAACATATAGAAAGGAAAAGAAAACCTTTATGGCATGTAAAATGATCTCGATTAGCTTTCTGGTGGCGCAGCAGTAGGAGGGGGTAGATATCCAGATTTTGTATTAGTGTTTGGCCCAGGATCAATATAGTCCATCTCAACCATCTCCCTTGACAATTTACCATTTTCCTGCGAAACAAACGGACATCGCTAGTAAAATTTCTGCTACCAAAATATGCAAATTCAAAAGTTATTTGGAAAAACGAAGGAAAACCTCCAATAGAACAGTAGAGTTCTCTTCATTCCCAAACGTTTCCATTGCTTTTCTCCCGTACCCTAGAAATCAAATGAACAATTTAGGAGACGAGAAATCAGAAAAAAAAAAGAAGATCACATCAAACACAAAAGATTACTAGAAAAAGAAATATTAGATGTACGTAATAACAAGATCAATACCGTGAGAGAAGGAAAGAACAAGAAGAGCTGATATGAGAAGAACCGGAAGAAAACAAGACCGACCCATGATTTATTTTGCAATTCTTGGTAATGGGTCTGAATCTGGAGTACTTAAAGAAAACCCAGAAAACCGCCACCTCGCAGTTTTCAAGAAACCTCAATTAGCTTCAGATCCAATGAAGAGCTTCTTCTTATAGAATATTTGGTAAAAACTAGCAAGTTGATTTCGCAACCGATACTCCTGAATCTTCACATTTGTAGATGGTTAGCAGTCGCATTCCCCTATATACTCGGCTTTGAACCGGACGCCAACTTTTCATTTTGGAGTCATTATAACCGGGTTTTTTTTTTTTTTGGTTGTAATTTTTGCTTTTTCTTTTTAATCAAAGGGTATTTTTTGCTTGAACCTCCTTAATTAATTACATCAATTTGGATCAATAAAATGGCGATAAAGGATCAAATTTCAATTGTTATTCTACGACATTTTAGCATTCATAGGCGTGACGTAATAAAAAAAAATTTCATAAACATTAGAAGTGGTGGTGTTTTTCTTAATTTTTTAATCTGACGCAGTCAGAGGTTTACGTTTAAGTTTTTTGTTTTTTGACCTATTATGTATGGTAGATTTCACGTGATGAACATAATTAAGAGAGTATAATAGATGAAAATCTGGCTTTTCATGCTTCATAGAAATATCAAGGGGTTGACTATCTGAGATATGCATTTATTATTCTGTTAGTGGGTAAGAACTAAGAAGTTAGGTCTTCTCCCACTAGCAAAGAAAAAAGCATCCTTAATTGCTTTTATGACAATGCAGGGCTGCCAAGAAAGAAGGTCCTTTCTTTCTTCGCCCGCCGGAAGCCCATTAATATTCGTTTCTGTATTGCACTTCTGTTCTTATATCTACATATAATGTCATATAATTAAAAAAATTTGTACCGAATGATTGGAGTTTTCAAATAGGATTTTATTTTAATAAAAAATACTTGTTATAATGACACTTAATTACAAAATATTATTGTCATATAATTCTTGTCAAATTTTTTATAGAAAATTTTGAATTACGCTTTTTTTTTTCTTTTGCATGATATAAATGGTGAGAGTACACATCTTATGGCTTTCTTTTTGTCAATTGATAAAAAAATTATTATATATTAAATTTGATGCTCATCTCTTCAAGACCTTATTGCAAACTCAATAGTCATACAAACTATAATATGAAGTGAATCAAATACCATTGGATCACAAATCTCATGTAATTATATTATTTTATTCATAAATTTTATATAAATTTTAAAACCACATAAGCTATATAAAGCTCTTGGGATGCCACTAAATCAGTGAATTTTATTCAACTTTATTATTTTGTACATAAAATTTTATATAAATGTTTTAAAAACGTATAACAAAGCCCTTATGCCCATTGCCGTCTAATTTGCATTTTATGGCTTGATGACAACGGAAAGGGACACCGCGACGATAAATATTATGAAACGAAGAGTTGACTCCTACGTCCCATATCCCAATGGTTTGGCTGAACTTTCTGAAAACATTTATTATTTTTTTTAATCCAATTTTGCAATGTTTTATTGCAGCAAAGTCAAAATGATGTGACCCGTTCGATTATCCTAACGCTGATCGTGTGAGGCGTAATCTCTATGCAATCGCTAAAGTATTCCACAATATAGTCACACCCAATTGACTTCCATTATGATTAACTGTTTGTACCCGACTGGTAAAAAATTTATTTGAGATCGATTCGTCATGTAAATAAATTATATTTAAATATATTTTAAAATTTATTAATTTTTTTAGATCGATTCGATAAATTTATATATATTTAAAATTTTAAATTACTCGTTATCGATTCGATTAAAATTCATGTATGCTTAGCTCGAAAATTAAATAAATTAAGCTTGAACACATTTTCAAGCTCGTTAAGCTTATCAAACATAGCTTGAATAATTCTTTGTTTAGCTCGACTCGACTCGTTTACAGCCCTATGAGTGAGTAAGAATTCGAATTTCATCACTTAATGTTTGGGTTCGAATCTCCATAATCACTTGGTATGACTAAACGCTCAGAGCACGCGGTGGGATATAAGTTTCGGTCCAGACATAAGTACAGTGGGATCTTTCGCAGATGACTCTATAATAATGATGAACAATACTTCCTGATAGATGTGTGAAATAACCTATTTGTATATCTATTTTTAGCACCCAAAAAAACAACTATTCTTACCTTTAAAAAAAAATTGCTATGATTGTTGAAATTATGAAAGTCACAACATGTAATGATCATCTGAAATAATTTTTTTGGTCATCCAAGTTATTTTGGGCAATGATCAATTTTTTCATTATAAGATGTACAGATCTTTAGTAGAAATCAAGTTTGTCCAAATTTACCGCTCCTCATGCAGAGCAATGACAATTTTGCTACTAACTTGCATGTAGCTATTGAGCATATGATAAGTTATAAAAGTAGAACAAGGGCCAAAAACCTAAAAAAATAAATAAATAAAGGACATGTCAAGAGAATTACTGGCTGGCAGCGCATGCATGGCGGCCCCATAGACGCTAACCTTATGCCACCATTATTCGTAACAGCAAGGACCATTGGTAAAGAGTTTGCGACTATTATACTAATTGCCACATGACATTCAATAAAAATGCTTGGAGGAGAAGAGAAAGCAAAAGGAAGGGGGAAAAGCACGAAGCAATGGAAAACGAAAGGAAAATTTTCTGATCAGATTTCCACCTTTTTCTGCTACTTGTTTGGATTCTTTGGTACTGAAAAAGAAAGATGCTTTAGCCTTTTATGGTAGAATTCATGTCTACTTGCAAAGGGAGGGCCTACAAGAACCTTTCACCTCTATCAGTCGCTCTTAGCCTCGGTTATTGTTTGGTTGGCCCATGTCTTATCCGAGATTGGTAAATTGAGGCGTTTGTTAGTCTTTGAGGGAAATTTATCCGTAGGACTTACCTTGGACAAGTTGTCCACATTCATAAAAATAAAATAAACAAAAAGAAAATTCTCTCCCAACCCCCTTCAACCTCCCTTCTAGAAGGAAAAACCCCTTTGGTCGTCTGTTTAACTCTATTCTTAGATTTTGTCCAAACAAATCCGCAATGAAAAATCCTCAGTCCTATCACCAGACATTCACAACATCATCATCGTTCACAAAGCCAAAAGTACGTATGCCATAAGGAAGAAAAAGGTTCGAATTTATTTCCGAATTTACACACACTCTAGGATATTGGTACACAAACTCAACCTGCGTTTTGCCCTCTGTTTCAGATACAAATATTTACATGAACTAAAAATATCCATCTACATGAGTTCAAAAAGCACCTGTCCGTACTTCACCCAACAGGAGTTGAAATCAGTTACCACTTCAGCTACTCTAAAATCTCTCTTCACCTTTGCTCACCACCCAGTTGCACTGTTCTGGAGATTGATTCTTACAAATGGGGCTGGTGAATTAGTGCGGCCTGGAGGAGGACTTGCAGTAATTCGTGTCGACCGTCCAATGGAAACCAGCCCTTCCATTCACTGCAACGCAAGTCAAAAAGTTTTCAAGCTCCCCACTTACGAGCTCTCATGGAAGTTGACTGACCTGGACATTGCTGCAGGATTGGCTTGTAATACTGGAGAGGTTTCAGAGAGGTGATTCTTCTCAGTACCCTTTGATTGGAAGGCCTTAAAGAGGCCTCCCCCACTAATTGAATCAGCTTTATCATTCTTAATTCCCAATGTTGCCCATATAGAACTTCTCGCAGCTTCTCCTGGGTCATCAATTCTCAAAGTTTTAGGAATCCAAAGGCACCTCTCAGGATTACTCTCTTTCTGTGGCTCTTCTTCCCCAGAGTGGGTTTGTTTAAGGACATTCTCATCCCTCGAATGCTTCCCCAAAGTTGGGGAAATAGGACCAGAACTAGGAGCTGTGTGGTTTGGAGAAGAAGGCGGCGGTGTTACCCAAGGGACATTCCAAGTGCCTGGTATGGTACAACCCCAATAAGGTGGCGCAGGATAGAACGGCATAGGAAACCCTGGTGGGCAGAAAGCAGGTGGGGGTACTGGAGAGCTAAATTGAGCAGAATTCCATGGGTACGGCCAAGGAACCCCAGGAAAGCATGGTACCTGAGGAGGGAAGCTATGACAATTCTGCATTATTGGATCTTGCGGCCTATTTTTACCAATGTTATCCTTTGAATTTGCAGCAGTGACTGAAGATCCAGTCGAGTGATCATCCCTCGTCTCTCCACCTCCATAAGAAACTGGAAGTCTTAGTTCTTCTGGTTTATGAAACCCATTCTGAGCACAATTTAGCATTGTTTTTTCTGCAATGTTCAAAACTGAAGCCATGGACTCACAAAGGGGTGTGTGTGTCTCCAAGCCAAAAGTTAGGACAGTGCCATTGGGCTTCAGATTGGGATGGTGGATTCCATTTGGAAGATCTGCTCGAGCATTCGGAAGAGCTTCCGATACAGTTATGTGACGGTAGTGAGAGGCTGAGTTCTTGTTCTTCCGACGACCGGCACCCACAGGCACATTCCTCATGGTCCCACCAGCTGTCCAATATCTCTGGCAGTTCTTACAGAAGTGCCGGGGCTGGTTGACATTGTAGTTGTTATAGTAACAGAACTTGGTGTCCATGCTATTACAGCGGGGGCATGGAATTATCTTGTCTGGTTTCTTTAGAGTCTTCTCTTGTGAGTCACTAGCCTCACTTTGTTCTTCTTCATTCTTCGAAGCTTTCAATGTTGCAGCTTCATTGTCCACAGATGGTGTTTTTGAGTTGTCATTTACCACTGGAGTTGCATTTGGATCTAAAATCTCCTCTGAAGTAATAGGCCGGGCTCCATCCTCCTGTTTTGCATCACTTAGTCTTCCGCCAGAGGGGGCCTGGATTGATCAAAATTTTCAATGAGAAACACATATAAAGTATCAGAACTAATTTTCTTATAATTTAAACAGTAATATTCTTCATTATATTAGAACCAGATTTAACAGTTACAAAAACTGAATAAGTCATTGCTCTATTCTCCGTAACATGTATGGTAAGACTGAAACTCTACTCATCCCATCAAGGCTTTATACCAGCTTTTTTGGTAGGTGACAAATCTTTCCAGGGATGAATATTCACACAAGGATTCCCCATTTGATTGGCAAGAATGCATATCAGAACAAATGAAAACTAAAATCTTCTAGCAAGATGGGATTTGAAGGCTGTTATAGTATTTCATGTTTTATTTACCTTGTACAAAACTCCTCAACAATCAAGGAGAGCTTAAAAGAGATGGCGAAGATAAAGAGGCAGCAAAGTGGGCAGCGAAGTCTTTTTTGAGAATATATGGGCTGAATTATAGATAATAACCCAAATACTCATCTGCAACTTCAGAGAAGTAACAGTAAACAGAACTAGGAGAAGTGAAGTGAAGAAAAACAATAACCAGGAGCTAAAAAGATCGTATAACACCCAAAACAACTTTCTGGCTTATTAAAATTCAGAAAGTTAACAAAGGGTGAAAATCAATCTAATTCATCAGTTTCGCGATAGATTGGAAAAAAGAAAATAACTTTTCCTCATAAAATTTGTGAATATAGACTTGAGTTTATCTTCCAATAGTCCTATACAAACAAAGGGATATTTACCTAAAGCAAGCTGAATCCTTCACATTTGAATATGATGGGGTCAACAAAAATTAGCTAACAAGATATTCGAAGTCAAATGAATGACTAATTAGAAATTGTAATAGCGTAGGTAAGATCTTCGAAGTACAGTACACGCAACAGCTGATTAGGAAAAGGGCTTAAAATCATAAATGAATTTTTTTTAAAAAAACGGAAAAATGAAGTTACAAACTAACTTTAGTTCAGAAAGGAATAACCCTTTGTTCAGAAAATTCACAAGTACAAATTACAAAGTGGAACTCTTTAAACCTCTAGTAAAGATTTGCCCAAACTTATTCAATCTTTTGCTTGCTTATCTCCGTACAAAATCCTCTTAGAAACAGAACAATCTAAAAGCATAATTAGAATAGGAAACCTAAAAACAGAACCTTAAATTTCCAAAAAAATGTCTGAGCATGCTAGCTTTGAATCCTGAAGCAAAATTACACTATACTGAAACAAAGAGCTCTGATTTCAAGATTAATTGACCTAAACTATATTCGAAACCCTAATTAAACTTCCTAGATTCCTAAAACCAGGGTATGATTGCCTTGTCAAGAAAATCTTCAAATCATGTACCATTAAGCTCTACCTTTTACTCCTCCTAGAGTTTCAAACAATGGATAGTCCAGAATAAAAAAGATTGAATCAAATCCAATCATACCTTATCAGGCTCTTGACCTTCTCCGGCTCCGTTCGAGTTGTTATCCTCAGGAGAAGAGTTGGGCGAAGAAGGAGGATCTTGATTGAGACTTTCATCAACAGGAGGAAGCGGCCCAGGAGGAGAAGCAGCTCCGCGGCAGACGGGTACGGCTGCCGGCGCCGTAATCTCCGGCAGGGGAATCGTCTTTCCGAACAGCTTAATCGCGGGGTCTTTTGCTTCCGACATTTCTGTACTGTCCAAAACTTCTAGAGAGAGAAAGTACAAGGAGAGAGAGAGAGAGAGAGAGAGAGATTAATCCGGTAGTTTTGGGATTGGATCACTCAGAGATCTGGCACACGCACGATGTGAGGGTTAGTATTTGGGGGTTCGATGGCTGTAGTGTGTTGTGTCAGGTCGTCTCGTCGTCGACGGCATAGTCTATTCTACTATGGTTTTGATCCGTTTAAGCAACTGGGTGCGCCACGTCAGCAGGCAAAATCAATTCTCAGCCACAAGTTCTTTGTGGCCTTGAGATCTCCTCTTTTTCTCTTTTATCTTTTCCTCTTTCTATTCTTCGCGAAAGTGGACCCTCAAAAAATCTGAGTCAGCATTTTACTTTCTCCCTTATCGCGAAATTTTCACATTCAACTTCCAATTCCTCGGCTCCCACACCACACCCCACCCACCCCAAGCTTTCACAAAAGTCGCCGAACTTTTCCTTACTAAAACCTTTCTAATTGGCCTTTTCTTTTCTCCCTCCCCTTTTGGTATTTCTCTTTGTGGACTGAAAATCAAGTTGAATTTTGAAGTCTCCTCCCAAACACCGCACATTTTGAACTACCAATAACCGACCCTTCCCAGTCTAGACGGGACTCTAAATTTCTACCAGTTTGAAAACGCATCATCTTTTTTTTCGAAGTTTCTTGATAGTTTTCTGTTCAAATGTCTTGGTCAACAATTTCTAATGATGTTGTATGTTGGTGATCCATATTTAAATGAGTTGTTTTGAATTAGACTCAATTAGTCATCCTTATCAAGATCCTAATGTCAACAAAGATTTATTACATATTTAAAATACATGTGACATTTACAATTATGCTAACTAATTGGCATAAGCTAATTGATCATAAAACGAAAATAAATGCAAAATTACTTAAGTCAAAAGTAGAAAGAAGTTTCCTTTCTTTCACTAAAATGGATATTATATTATACAAGAGGAATTATAATAATGGTGGGATTTGGGAGAAACTACTTTCAAATACATTATTTCAAAAAAAAAAAAAAAAGGGATTGTTTACACACTAAAGCCAAACAATAATAGTTTATCAAAATATATTATATTCATATACTTTTAATTTATTAGAAAATAGGAAAAGTAATACCTGGGCAAAAACACACGGCCCAACCCATCTGAATAGGCCCAATCCACATGACATCGAAGCTGGGTTACTAGGCGGCCCAAATTGAGCATTAAATAGCAAACTGGCCCAGGATGCCGACCTTGGTCCAAACCACGAAAGGTGAGCCCAAACCGCTAGCAATCTCAGAGCATTAAATGCGGAGTTGACTCGCATTAAATGCCCCAGTGGCTCCTCACGCGACGTCGACCTGCACATCCAATCAGCCGAATTCTTTAGTGACGGTAAGGCAGGCCCTGTATGCGGTCAATCGACGCCAAATGATAATACCTATCCAATAGGCCATGATGACCTCCTGGTAGGCCAAGGGTAAACACTCCATCGATTACACTATAAATGCTCAAGCCATCAAGAGTCAGGTATCAACAATTAACTCTAAATATACACAACTCTTATCCATTCTATTATCGATTAAGCTTGTTAATTTAATCATCGGAGTGTGATCGGCCTAACAAGAGTCGACCCATTCTAACTTCTCTTTCTCACAAAAAGTTCGGACTTATCAACGTGAGCTTAAGTGTTCCACCCGACCTTTCTAAAAAATCCTACCTACAATACCTAACAGAGCATTTGCTTTACCGAATACAATGATCAGAATTGGATAAATAACCTCTAGGCCACGAATTCGGTGTTTGTTTTGTCTAATTGATTGAAGTATTTATCTCGGTGGATAAATAAAATAATTCTAAATTAAGGTGGATGGTAGCATTAACCTGGCACATGTTTGAATAGTAATTAGCATATGAAGCTCGTCTTATTTATTTCTTTATCTCATTCCAACCAAATTCCAAATAATACCATATTATAATAAAAAAATAGTTTCGAAATTAAAGCTTTGATACAATTTATCCTAGAACATCCATTCCAAAACCTAACAAACGCACCAAAAAAAGATAAAGTAGAGTCCCCACTTTTTCTCAATACGCCGATTATTTCCCGAGTTTCTGTGGCGCTTTGAAGTTTGAATTGAACTATCAAAGTCCACGTCAACAACTGGTTTCAATTCAACACCCACTAGCACTCTAAAAGCAATTAAGCAGAAGTCTTTGATGAAGTTTTATTGGTGAAGTTAATGCAGGTGACCAACAAAACTATTCACACGTGTCACACTAAAAGTCAGAAAAAAATTGGTATTAACTTTTTATTATTGATTTCTATTAAATTATTACATGTTGCACTTTATTACATTAATGACATTAATTTATCACAAATAGAGATATTTTCAAGAAAGTAATTTCATATGACAAAATTTGATAGGCTCGTGTATCGAAAAGACTTGATCACAAAGACTTTTTTGTTTCTATGCATGTAAACCAACTTTTTCAGTGATATGACTCAAATTTAATCTTTATAGAGGGGCCATTAGATACACACAAAAAAAAGTATATAAAATCAGGGCTGCTCTCTAATTTCTCCTAAATTTAAAGAACATATTGCTATGTGGGGTCAACAATTACAGTCAACAAAAGGAAGGTGATCACTTACTCATACAGAAATGTTATTTTTTTAAAAAAAATTTATACAAAAATAATATTTTTATAATTAAAAGTCATTGTAATATGTATTTTTTTTCAAAATAAATGATTTTTATTTAAGCACATTATTTAATAATAAATTATATATGATTTTTTTTTTAATTATATAACAGTACCTGTTGTTGGTCACAAACCTTAATGACATTGTACCTAAATTTATTAGAACTTAATTAAGGTTATGCATCAGGTCAGATCCATATTCTAACTGGGTCCCACCTCCAAAAAGCAAAAGTATGTAAAAGACGCCCTTTACGGCACCCTTAAATTAAACTCTGTGATCAGAATCCACGTGTCCCTCTGCTATACAGCTGTGTAGCATCTCGTAAACCCAAAGGTACATGACCCAAAAGAATCTACTTCTAGTGGCTAAGCTTTGCCTCCTTAGAAAAGAAGATCTCCCATGAGCTGACACGTGTGCCCACAAAAAGCTGGTACATGTCTTTTTCTTTCCTCGTGCTTTCCATTTGCGATTTGTCCAAGCGATTAGTTTTAATAAACAACTAATTAAGGGGTTAAGGCTTCACTTAATTACTTTGTTTTTTTACTCCCTTTGCTATGACAGCAGGTGCTCGAGTTTTCTGTGCAATTGACACGTGTAAAGTAAAATACAGCAGGGTGTTTGGTACACATGCTATTCTTATCCTTGTTAAACAAAATAGTTTAGAGGGGCTAATTGTAAATGACAAAGACTGGGGTGTAACTTTTTTGTACAAGTGGTAGGTCAGCTCACGGGTGTTCAAGTTGAATGACAATTTAAAATTTTAGAATAAAAATATTGAATTAAATCGGATTAGTCGAGTTGAATTACAGTAATAAAGGTCCGTCACTCAAATTAAATATAGTCGAGTTGATTGAAACACACTTGTTATTAATTCAAAACTAAAAGATGGAACTATAAAATCAAATTGTATTGGGTCGGGTTGATCGGATCAACCGATTTTTGAACAGCCCTAATACGTGGGGTCCGAGTAATGCTATATAAAATATGAATACAAAAAGTATACATTATTTATATATAAAATGATGCGACTTAATTAAAATCTATGATTTTAAAATAAAGTATCTATTAAAATAAATTTTAATTATTAAAATGCCACCATACGTTACTCTATATAAAAATTCTGTAAAAATGAATGCATGTAAATCAAGTTAATATTATGGAGTTCAACTTAAAGTTCATTCTTACGAGGGAATCGTTACCATGACTACTACATGCATCTAAAAATCTACACACAAAGTAATTTTCACTGTGGACTTGTAAGGAGTATTGTATTTTCTTTTTCCAAGTTATCAAAGGATACCGAATGTCTATTTATATCATAAGATTCCAAGAAGCAATCCTTTTTTTTTTTTTTTTTTTAATCTCTTTGGGTAACGGACAAACATACAGATAAAGATTTATACGTCACTCAAATAAAAGAAATGAAAGTAAAAGAAAATAAAAAAGACAAAATATATATATATATATATATATTTTTTGTTTATCAAAAAATATTACAAGGAGATTTAAAACCGAAAAGAGAATTCAAGGAAGAGAAATTCAAGCTTCTAACCTTCTTCAGAAGTTCTCGCCAATTGGACTAACCCAATCTCAATCTTGTGAACTTTTATGTGGTACAAGATTAGAACAATGCGTAGATTTACTGTCGCGAAGCAGATTCGATCGGCCTAGGCTGCGTAGCCAGAGAACTCTGGGCCTGTACCCCGTGTCTGCACCCATTTAGAAGATTGTAAAGCTGGGCTAGAGAGGATATCTTGGATCTTGATTGTCTGGCTTTGGCCCATAGTCCCAATCTCTCTAAAAGAGTAATTTTGCACTAAAATTCGACACAAATTCTTAAGTCTTACTTTTTTGTATTGTACTTAAAACTTTAAAAGACACATATTGAATTTTTATACTCCAATTGTATAATAAAATTCTATGCTATCATTTTACCAAAATTAAACTATTTTTAGACCATGATTATCAATATTGTACCTGGTTCAGGATGGTATATGCCCTACCAAATTGAAAATAATACTAAGGCAAGTTTCGTACTAGTCAAGCTACTGATTGATACCGACTGTATTGGTCAATGCCAGACAATACTAGATTTTTTATAATTTATTTTAAAATAATATATTTTTGTTGTATTTTTATGATAGATGTTTATTAGAACTTTTGTTGGATATATATTAGACAATTAATATTTCTTATAAGTATTTTCAAATATATATTTGAATTGGATAATACGTTTATGTTATGTTAAATTAATTTGCATTTAATATTAATAAGGATAATATTAAATTTTATGAGTAAATATATTTTTTTATAAACATATAATACTCACAGTACCCTGTAATACATCAATACATACTATGTCAATGACAAAAACAGTGCCCTAACGGTAGTAATAAAGTTGTTAAAATTGGGGCAAACCCAACACATGCTTTATGAACCATTAGTGATGTAGGAATACAACTCATATCCCAACAACGTTGTTCCTTTATAGATAATTTCATTACAAAGGAGAACGCTACCCACAACCGCGACTCTTTAGTTGATGAATGACACATCAGCTGAATCTCATTAATTGATGTAGAACCCAGCTGATATGACATTCATCAATTGGTGACTGACTCACAACTGTAGCTATGAGTAGCAATTCTTCATTACAAGATACGAATTTGCACTTTGAAAGCAGTGGAAGCAAGTAAAACTTATTGGCAATATACACATAAGCCTTGTGAAATTTCATGTGTTTAACAATTTCTATGTCGACAGTAGAACGAAGAATCTTTAAGCCCCTAATCTGGTTAATATTGTGAACCATCACTCTGGATTTCTTTATTTTTTTTTGTTATTTGGTCAAGATCACTCTGGATTGAGGTGTCCGAGTCCGAAAGGTCATCAGTTCCACCATATATTACACTAACCACTATAGATGGAGATCAGTAGGCCAATCTCTTTGACAAATTTTTCTTTCCATGGGCAAATAAGAAGTCCATGTAGAGGATTTGGGAGGTCAAGATATATACAGTGAGGAATGAAGTGGCAAACTATGAAGGATTTCTATCCCAAAGACTTGTCACTTGTGCTATTAGGAATGGTAACGTGGTGGATTTGATATGAATTTGACTAAACTCTACCTCGCCTCCTAATAAAAAAACTTCACTTCACACTTCGTCCCAAATCGGTGGCTGGTTGAACCTCTTTATCCCACCTCGTTTCATTTAAGTTAATCGGAGTTTGAGTTAAAACAGGTTTATCTCATATAAAGTTTTAAAATAAAAATAAATCTCTAAAAATAAAAAATTAATGCAAAGTTAAAGTAAATCTAACACGATATAAAATTAGAAAAAAGGAGACTTCAATTTAAGAATATATGTAGTAACATTAGAATCTTGATGTTCACTTATATATTAAGAATATTTTGTATAATTAAAAATAATATAACTATTTAGGGCATTCATAATATAATTGGAATAGGTTCAAAGTGGCATGACCTAAACCTTATCCCGTTCCAAACTCCCATTGAGTTTTGTTTTCATTCATATCTCGATCCTAAACTATTTATTTATACTTCAAATCGTTTTTATTAAGAGTGAGGTGAAATGAGGTTCGAATTTTTCAAGCCCAATTATCGTCTCTACAGGGGCTGTTTCTTCGTGGGGCTACCTAGTCAAGTCAAAAGTGTCTTCCTATGTGTACATAACGAGTACATTGGACGTGGACCAAAGACTTGAAGACACTTTCAAACAACGTGTTAGAAACAATATAGAAAGCCACAAAGAAGAAAACTATAGCAAGAAAATACAATGCTTCAGTCTTATTGTAGAAGATACGTATGAGTTAGTTCAAGTTATCAACCACACGTCAGTCTTGTGTGCGCACAGACTAGAATTGACGAGTAGTCTCCAAGTGGAGGGCATGCACTATGTGTATATATATACGTATATATGCAAGTATATATGTATATGATGTTGTGATCACTAAAAACTCTCTAGGTCTCTTCCAATTTTCACCATTTTTTAAGGTAGAGTGCTCATTATGTCCTATAAGAAACTTCTTAATTTCCATGTTTATAGATCATGAAGCTTGTGATTCCCTAATCTGACTTGCCCAACAACATAAAAAGTAAAAAATTTCCTTTTGTGTCATGTATGGATCAGTTACCTATACTTGACAGTTCACTTGTTTGTATACTTGTTCTAGGAAGAGAAACTACTTAGACAAGTTGTGTTTAATAGAACTTTGTGGTAAAGTTTTCTGAGCTACTACTTTGCTCTGCAGTAATTGATTTGGGAAGACAACAGCTACTGTCTATAACCCAACTGATCACAAGGAAAGATAATAACCGTTATATATCCAACCGGTTTTAAGCCGATTAGAGCTTCCCAATTGGAAATGTTACTTAAGGAGATGAAAAATAGAGAGCGATTCCCAGGTATTTGGGTGCATGGGGGAGCACAACCATTTTGCCCAGATTTAAACCTTATTTTTTAGTTTTTTCTTTTGTTTTTTTTTTTTTTTTTGGTTCTTCTCCTCACAAATATTATGGGGTTGAAACTCAATGAGACTTGTGTGGTCTACTGAAAGCTTCTCTATTGGTGATTGAGAATGTGACCCATTCTTGAAGACCTTTGACAAAAAATAAAGTGAGCACCATGAATTAGTGAGGTTGAAAATAAGCCAACACCACCAACTCTTATCTTTTTCAACTCTGAATTAACAAGTTTGCGTGAACCACTGTGGCAGCAATAACAAGAAATGCGCAGCAGATTGGTCAATTATGTACCAAATGCTCATCAAGGGGCATGCCATGAGTTTCTTATCTTCAAGTCAATGGTCGGCCGCTAGCTTGTTAGTCTATACACAATACCTCAGGGGAAAGGTATGTTTACTATATTTCATGCTAATTCTTACTTCTACGCCTCTTCTACGGCAAGTGCATTCATTGTTTATTTTCAAAATTTCTTTTAAAAAAATACTCTAGTCTTAAAAATCAAAATAATGTGTTTTCTTAAATTCCTAACATTTGTTTCATATGCAAATTATAATGGGAAAGTCTTAACACAGTCGCGGGTGGCCAGTAGGTGGTGCTGATGGGCACCAGCAACTTTATTTAGCATTTTTTATTATAATGATGTAAAAGTTATAATTTTCTTTTTGAAAACATGAAAATTGTGAAATTATCTTCTTCGTTTTTTGTTTTTAAAAACATGAAGAAAAAAAAAGTAATAGTAATTGTAACCAAACAGAATAACTTTACCAAGTCTTATTCTTACTTATGAGTTAAAACAAAAAACAAAAAAAAAATCTCCATAGTGGATGAAAAGAAAAAGTTTGACTTTGATCAAGAAAAATGGAAAATTGAAAGGATAAAAAAAATCTACCTAACTTCGGTAGGCAAACTATGGAAGCCCTTGCCATACTGTCACGGGTTGCCACCCGTGGCATGTCGAGGGCCGCGAGGGACCTTGGCGTGAGGCATGTCTGAGCATGATTGGCCGGTGGCATGGCAATCTCGTAATTTGTATTTTCCATATTTATTGGATTTATGGATTATGACTCCTCGAGGGGGTAGGATGTTTCCTCCTATCAGTTTGGAGATGGCTCAGAATGCTATTATAAGGGGGGGGCATGGTGTTGACTCTACCACCCCCTGGTGCTACCGAAAGGGACAGCATTCAAGTGAGTCCCCCAAGGGAGTGGGCGAGACTTGGGGGCCGGCTGTGGCACGTGGCTGCAGTCCTCATGCTAGTCAAGGGGCTACATGGGCGGCATTGTGCCCGGTGGGGCAGATGTTGGGCATTGGCGTCGAGGATGGGGTTGTGGCATTCGCACCCGCTACGCCATAATTATAAAGTGGTGGGGCTTATGTCCATGACGGATTGGACCTCGGTGTGCACACTTGCATGCCGTGTGTCTCGTGTGTACTTGTGCATTGGGTTCACGCTTGTGCACACGGCCGCTTGGTTTGGCTAGCATTGGTGTCATAGGGCACAATGTTGTGGGCTTAACAGTTG
Source organism: Euryodendron excelsum (assembly GCA_033060915.1). NCBI lineage: Eukaryota > Viridiplantae > Streptophyta > Magnoliopsida > Ericales > Pentaphylacaceae > Euryodendron > Euryodendron excelsum. The sequence goes on along the minus strand of CM065385.1, from coordinate 43,840,896 downwards.
CTATTCGGTGGTGCCTTTCCTTGCGGGCAACTTTGACGCGGGGCGCTAAGAGCTTCAAGGATGGAGGCGTTGTGCCTAACAGGTGATGCTTGGCTGACGCGCGCATGTCTAATTGCACATGGCCATCTGGCTTGTGTTTCGAGAGGGACTGGCGCTAAGCACGTTGCTTGCCGTGTGCGCGCGCATTTGAGTATGGCGTTGCTATCGCCTATAGCTTGGGTTGCCTTATGGCTTGAGTATCAGAGGTCCGTGCTTAAAGAGTTATGCGGAGCATTACGGATGGATCCTGGACAAGCGCATAATCTTATGCCTTGGTGTTTGAGTTGGCGGGACTATTGCTTGGTGCATAGTCGCCTCACGGGTGTATTCCGCTGCGTATGATCATGACGGGTCGCATTAGTGTCACCGTGTGGTGCCCGGCCTGCCAGCCCGTGACACATACCAATGTTAAGAAATCATTCAAGAGGTTTACGAAAGTCGAGCCCACAGTCCCCATTCTAGTCTCCAAACTCTACCACAGGTCCACAAAGAAGAAAATTTTCACTTCTAACCAGTAAAAAACAAAAAACAATAAAAAAAAAAAAAGAGAAAAAAGAAAAATTGGCGTGTATGACGCTCCATAAATGAACCATCGGGATGAAAAAACTTCAATGACTTCCTTGTCCTCTCTCTCTCTCTGCTTTCAAACCTCTCAAGCCGGCCAAGAACAACCGAACTCTCTCAAAAACATCTCTATATCAATCTCTGCTCTTCTTTGCTTCAATCTTTATTAATCTTTGATACAATCCCAGAACAAAAGGACTATTTAAGTTCTCGATGAAGAAAATCGGGAACATCTGTCGCCCACCGACAAATTCCGGTCTTCAGATGCACTCATACTCTTATCTTTTTGCGGTTCTTTGAAGGTGGGTCGATCTCAAATTTGAGTGTAATTGCGATGGTATGATCTAATAATTTGGGTTAGTTCCGTTGATTGTCGTCACAGATCAGTTTTAATTTCTGGTTCCTGTCCAAATGGTCTGTTTCCATAGCTTAATTACCGTTGATCGACAGATAAACATGGCCAAATCTGTCAATTCAGCCGACCTTTGTTCTAAATTGAGGAATAAAAAGGCGGCACCCAATTCGCCGAATCACTTGAGTATTCCAGCTTGCCGGCAGTCTCGATCGGCTGCGATCGATGTGATGATCTTGATTGCAGTGATTGGTGCTTGTGGGTTTTTACTATTTCCCTCTATGAAAATTTTAATGTTTAATATTGTCCAGATTGTTGGAGCAATGGTTTATGTGGTGAGAGAAGAGGTTTTACAAGCTCCAATGATTTATGGGTGTTTAGGACTTAGCATTTTATGCGCAGTGATCGCTGTGTTGGCAATTACAGTCTGCACGAGTAGGAAATGCGGTAAGCAGGGTTGTCGTGGGCTACGTAAGGCGGCAGAATTTGATATCCAGCTTGAAACAGAGGAGTGCGTGAAGAATTCAGGTTGTTTGACGAAAGATGGTGTGAAGAAAGGCTTATTCGAATTGCCTCGAGATCACCATCGAGAATTAGAAGCTGAGCTTAAGAAGATGGCACCCCCTAATGGAAGAGCTGTTCTCTTGTTTCGGGCAAGGTGCGGATGTTCCGTCGGCAGAATGGAAGTTCCGGGCCCAAAGAAACTTCGAAAGGTTAAGAAGTAGTGTTTTTACAGGAAGTATATTTGATACAGGAATAGCGATAATGCAGAGAGGAGTGCCTTTTCTGGTCAATCTTCTTTGAACTATATTGTCTTTAAATAAGCTATTCTCAATAAGTTGTAAGGATAATATTTATTGTTAGCCATAGGAAATATAAGAATGCTTCCTTTCATTAGCAGCACTCTTTTATGATATTTGCCTTTTTCAATTGCTGTTTAGTTTTAAAATTATTCATATTATAACCATGGTCACAGTTTTCAACTTTTGAGGATTTTAAGAATCTCTTTTGGTTTATGAGTTACTAGAAGTTTGGATTTAAACATAGGTTACAACTTTTTCTTTTTCTTTTTTAATTCTTGAACTTTTTTTCCTGGTTGTAATCCACGCGGTAACTTGAACTAGAAGATTTACCCATAATTATTGAACTTAACTTTGTTGATGAAATGTGAAAGTATGGAGCCCCACCCTTGGCATGTGGGATGCCAATTGTTTCATACTTCTCTTTCTTGAATTGTACCAAAGAGTTTGTTCAATGATGAAATTTTAAGATGCCATTCGTTCATCATGAGGCATATAAATGAAGTGCTAGCCTTAGCATTGGGTCAATCATACAACCACTTTTATGTAAACATTAATTCTGATGATTCTGTTCTCATTATTGCTCAGGATGAATTATTGTGTGCAGGCTTTAACATTCAAACTTCTCTGATTCGTTGCAATACTCTTTCAATAATGCAATATATATTTGTACTCGGAACTCTTTTCAACTCCTACACATTTTCTGCTGGTATTAGATTATGTACTCGTTAATGGAGATCCTATGTATTCTGCATTTTTTTTTTGTTTCATCTATATAAGTTAGGGGAAAAGATCTACTCTTTCAGTTTTATGGATTTCACTCAGCTAACTTGTTCTCCAAACTGTGCTGAGTAAATTTGAATGTTTTTACTATCAGTGAAGAGAAAGCAAGGTTCTTAAGTCACAAACAGCTTTTCAGCCATTCAAATTTGGCGTTACCTTCCCAAATTTCTCTGCAAATTTCTAGAGAACATAACATAGGAAAGTGGCATTCATGAACTTTCTGCTTTCCAGGGAATGATCTGGGCATTTATTTCATTCATCTCATATTTTGCTGTGAGAAACGGCATGTTATTTGTGATAATAATGTTATGAGTCGAATTGGGAGTATTCTGGTTGAACTTGGAGCATTTGGGAAGTCAATGGAAACAACACCATTGAATTTTTTTATTTGTTTTTTGATAACTAAAACAAACCCAGAATAACATTTGGAGTGATTTTCCTATTTCTATTTTAATGCAATTGAATGGAGTCTATTTCATTGCTTGTATATCTTAATTTTACGACTTCTATAAGAGAATGTTTCCTGTAACTTTCCTATGTGGATGGGCATTTACTCCTTAGGTGCTACACAAGCTTGATGAAATAACCTTTGTTCCAGGGCCTCTTAGATATCCCTGGCCGAACTTTATGTATTGATGAGTTTGTTGGGCATGTCTTAGAGAAAGTGGAGTTTTCATGCTTTTACTGGTCACTTTTCAATTTCAGTATGTCAACAGTCTTTCTGATCTGAGCATAAGATGCACAAGTTTGGAGACATTATATCCCAAATAGATGCTAGTTGGGCAATTGGAAATGCAATTGAGCTTGATATCTATCAGTAGAGGTCCTTCACATCACTTTCTTTTTCATAAAATAGCAGTAACAATGTCTGTTTTATTAGTGATTTTATTTGATGCTTAATCATTTATGTCAGTGGAATATGACACAAACCAACCATGTTCACAAATGCATCATAAGAGCAGATCATACGATTTTTTAGCTATCATAAGGACAATTCTTGTTATGATTATGCGGCTGTATGTCATCCATGCAATTGCAGGGACGTATATAAATATTATTTTTGTGGGACACTTGGTAGTTCCTTTTCATCCATTGCAGTTAGATAATTAGAGTCTTTATTTTGGTGGGACACTAAGTAGTTCTTTTGATTTATTCCAATGATGTATGTTGCTTTTAGTTTTGGTGGAACATAAGTAATTCCTTTTCTTATTATTGATTCCTACATCCACATCCTTCTTGCATAATACCTTTTCACTTTACATCTCATCTAATGGATCCCTTGTATATAATTGATGGATTACTTTTTCTAATGACATTTTATGGATAGATTCTGTGGACCTTCACGTACCCCAAATGATAAGTACCACTGGCCATTTGTCATGCGAGTATCCCTGATACTTGTTCTAGAATATTTTGAAGGGAGAAAGTAGCTGCATCTGGAGCTGGTGGTTAAAGAATAAGGTAATCAGTTGCTTCTTTTACTATTTGTTTATTTATCTTCATTGGGTGTATGTATGTAACTATCAATATCATTAAGGAACAATTAATCCACCAGATGATTTGCTATAATCATCAGTAGCCAGTTTTTGTCAGCCCTTGCATGCTATTCGACTATAGTGGAGAGACTGCATCAAGTTGTGATACTTCAAGAAGTTCTTGCTGCTGTTTGTGTCCTGTCCAGTAGGTTGGTTCATATGAAGAGCCGTATATCATATTCTTGTTTTTGGGGGTATCGAAAGGAATTGAGTAGCTGAATTTCCATCTTATCAAGATGATAAACAGCACGACTGCACGAGCATTGGCAAACATGTTGACACAATTGTATGCTGTAGATCTTATAATTGCTAATACCCTTGTGTAAATGCTGTTCAAAATTGACATATGTTTCTCTATAATACGGAGGTGTGTTATTATTTTTCTCGTCTCCATGATGCCCACCTTGTAGTGTCTCTCGCCTTTTGTTAGATTTGCTCCATTCAGCAAGCCAGCTGAATTCATGCTTAGATGACATCCCAGTTTGGAATTGTAACACGCTAGTCAAATCCATCTTCAGGTATCTTGTTGGGAAAGGTTAGCTTTCTTTTGTTCTTTTACTTTAAGTTGAGGATTTCATGGTAAAGCTGGAGTGTGATTTTGAGTAGAGACCGCTTTTTGATAGTGAAACTTATGGGCAGCAAGTCACTTTGGAGCTTCCTTGTTAAGGGAAAGCTAAATACCAGACAATGTGCAATCATAATTGAATGCCTGTTCTTGAGATAACCTTCTTCCCAAGTTAATTGTTATCATAGTTAAATTATTCATTTTATTTTATGTTGTGTAGCTTGGGAAAACATCACCTCGGTGGTAAAGAAAAAAAGAAAAAAAGAGAAAACAGATGATGTTGAATGTAATAGAAATCTGCCTTCAATTCTCTCTCACACTTTTTAGCTCTTATCTTTACTTGCATAATGTCCACAGTGATGGTGCATGACAGGAATAGCTTTATTCATTCTATCGAGTCGTTCTTCCTAAACAAACTTAATTTAATGCAGACATATGAACTTACTATTTTTAATTTTTAATTTATTTTTTTTAAATGAAGACAGGCACCTGCATCCTAAATTGGAATTTACTTTATCCTTTTCCTTTTGTTCTCCCTTTTCATTTGAGGCTTAAATTGGAATTTATTTCAATTTAAGATGACACGAGATGATATGTTAGAAATTTAACTAATACATCAAGTTTGATGGAATGCGTGAGATTAATTTTTATATCTTGTTTCATACTGAAATAGTTGAACTCATATCCCATACCATAAGTTGGTCTACTAGGATTGTAACATACCACCATGAAATAGTTGAACTCATATTCCATACCATAAGTTGGTCTACTAGGATTGTAATATACCACCATGAAATAGTTGAACTCATATCCCATGCCATAAGTTGGTCTACTAGGATTGTAACATACCACCACGCTTCGCAGCTGACGTCCACGGTGACTCATCTTTTTCAACTGAGTAACTCTGTAGATTCTTCTCTTTTTAATAGGTAACAACCCTCTCTAAGTTTGTGACTCGAACTTAAGATGTGGAGGCTATTTTAATGTCAAATATTAAAAACTTGGCCAATACACTAAAAAATTCAAGTACGATGAGACATGCTAGATCAATTCCTATATCTCCTTCAATACAAAATAGTCCACTCATATCCATACCATAAGTTAACTCACTAGTATCGTAACATGATACTGCTAGAAAGAGAAAAGATAGAGGAAGTACTACAGTAACAGTTCTCTGAATTCATTTACCTTCAGATACCTAGCTAACCGTAGCTGACAGTTGAAGCAGTGCTTACGGTTATTCTGTTGCCTAGGTGATTTTGGATTAAAAAAAAAAAAAATGTTGTGATCTCCACAAATGCGAGATCATTGTCAATCATTCTACATGAAGAGTCATTTACAGGCACTTACCTGGTTTTGTTCATGAAAAATATACCTGACTGGCTGAAGGGTTTTTTGTTTTTTTTTTTTTTTTTTGGGTCACTTCAGATAAATAGGATATGGAGAATGAAAAGTCAGTCCACAAAATCCCACCGAATTAAGAATGTGAAAAAACCTGTGAGGTTGGATTTGCCTGGAGTAATTAACTAACCTAACTGATTAACAATCTAAACTAGTCAATTAACTAAGTACGTTAATTTTATTGAAATTTTCGATCTACTTGAATTTACAATCACTTGGAAGCGTACTTGGTTACTCTCGATTAAGTTATCTAATCAATCACACACTAATAGAATCGCATGCATGAAACGTAAAGTAATTATATTGTAGACGTACGGTTTTAGGATGAAAACACTAATCGGAAAAAAATCAAGGGACCTAGTCTAGCCCAAATTCCAAGCACTTTCAATAATCGAACAATTTATAAGAATATTTACAATTGTACTAATCCAAAATTCACGAATCTAAGTTGAAGTCAAACCTTGCTTGCATATTCTGCAACTCACTGTTTTCCCATGCTTGAACCACGACGAACACCACGCCGTGAATCCTTAACTTGATGCACCACCAAGACACTTTGAGATCAATAAAGATTTGAAGTTTTTCAACTTGCTAAGGAGATTCTAGGGTTTTTCTTTTTCTTTGGAGACTCTCAATATTTTTCTTATGAGTGTTCCAACCCTAGAAGACCCATCCTTAAAGTATATATAGGCAATGAAGCTCTTTGAAAACAAATAGGAGTAGTTCTCTAAAAAATATGTCCAGGAGTTCGCGGTTGCGAGAAGGTAGCGAGAAGGTGGCGAGAATGCCTTCACAATCTCGCTGGGTCGAGGAGGTGGCGATAGTCACTGCTCATAATCTTCAGATCTCGCGGGGGAGAGAAGGTGGCGAGAAGGTGACGAACTCTGCTTTCTCTCAAATCTTTTATATTCTTATAGATCTCGGCAAGTTATATGAAATCGATATATTATGGACCCGAAACGGAGATCTAAGCATTGAGATATGACATTCGAAAGTTTCAACTCTACATACTTTAAAGACTTATACTGCAACTTCAGCAACTTATACTTTAGCTTCCAATTCATTCAAACACATACTCTGGACATGGTTACAACTCACAATTGAATTACAATCAAATTACTTTTATGGGTCATTTCAAACACTCCTTAGCATTTGTTTGAACACCCAACCTTATTAAACTCATTTACATGAAAGAATAACTGAAGAGATATTTCAAAGATTTTGTTCACGGAATTTGCCAAGATAATAAAAGTCCTAACACTTATATGCCACTTTAAAGCAATAAAATAAAGAGACAAGGTACATAAAATTTTAATGTGAAAACTCTATCAACCATGAAAAAAATTACAGGACCACACACAGCCACTAACGTACTTAGTATTATAACTTTGAACAGTTACAAGAATAAACTTATTGCATAATCTGTTGATCCACAACACCCCGTTAATTTATAACTATGGTAGAAATTTTAAACTTGATCGCGAGACACCCATGATTCACCGTTCTCTCGAGTTCTTGCCGTCAACTTTTGGAATCCTCCAAAAATGATATATGTGAAAAACTATTGTTGACCAGAAGAAAAACTCCAATAAACGTGGAGGCATAATAAAACTCTCTGAATAGTTAGATGATCTATGTGATTGTGTGCATATTAATTATGAAGCCTTAAAAACCTTTGTATAGAAGTTTGGAGTATTTACAGAGCCATGGACAAAATATATGTCAAAGTAGGAAGGGATTCCTAAGCTGGCATGGAGTAAAAGATCGATGTTTTTTCAAAACTCTGCCGACAGAACCTTTGGTCACGACGCCCGATCATTCGAATCCATAGGAAGCCTGTTCAAATGCACGCTAGACATGAGTACATAGATCTTGAAAAGTTTTATAAAATTGATATATTATAGATCTCGATAGCACTTCTGATTTGAGATATATGATCTTTCAAAGTTTTAGTTCTGTGTCCTTTAGTAGCTTGTACCACAGTTTCAGTAACTTGTACTCTGACATCATCCACTTAAAACTTATTCTAAATTGACCCAAATATAACTCAAAACACAATAACAATTAAAGTGTTTTTGTCTAACGAATATGCCAACATTAAAAAACCTATTAATTTCCCCCTTTGATAATTTCATGACAAAACACAATAACAAATATAATCAAATAACTAAAACATATAGAAAGCTAAACTCAAAGAAGTCATTTGTGTACCTGTCTATCTGTAAAAATACACTTAAACAACCTCGTAAAACTTTAAATGAAATATCAATCAATAAACCATGTTCATGAATAAATTTCTCCTTCTTACATGTATACATTACTCTCTCTCTCCCTTAATTACAATAGAAATAATATGATATTTTTTCTCCCCATTTTTATCAAGAATTGAAAAAAAAATTCAATGAAATTTATTTTAATGACAATAGGGTAACAAAGAATAGAAGGGAATTAATAAGACATATGAAGGAGGGATCCTCAACACACCATAAGAAAAGAAATTACTTTAAAAAATTTGACAATAAATCAAGTAGCATCTTATGATATGTAGAAGTAAATCTCATGACTCAAGTATTGTCTCAAACACAAAATACACTCAAAGAATTAAAAATTTCAACATCTTAAGCACGAAGTTGTAATTTGTAGACATAGTCATGTAGGTATTCTCGTTGAACTCGAAAGCCATAGAATTGAAACGAACACTAGCAGAAATCAATGTTAATAAGTCTTGTGAGACCTCAATCTTATAATGTCAAATATGTAAAATTATGTGGATGCATGAGTGTGTAATTTACTTACTACAAAGCTCATTATACCTCATTAGCCATCATATGTTTTTACTTAAGGTAAGATTGCATTAGTGTGAACCAATGGAGGTGTGGCATGTAGCATAGAAGTGGTGAGGTGGGAAAATGTTGGAGGACACCTAAGGGTGTGATATATATATATTTACCTAACAAATTGAAAGAGAAACTTGGAGAAAGAGATAGAATTTGGTGGGAGAAAAAAGAAAAGTTTAAGTCAATGGGGAAGGGCCAAAAGAAATGAACAAATAAGAGAGAGAGAAAAAGGAAAAGAGAGAGAGAGAGAGAGAGAGAGAGAGAGAAAAGAAAGGAAGGGTAAGTCAAGGGGGAGGGCTGCTCATACGTATAGAGATGGAGAGAAAGAGAGAAAAGAGAAGAGAAGAAAGAAAGGAAAATAAGGGAAAAAAGTAGAGGAAAAGGAAGAAGAAGAGAAGGAAAATCCTAGGAAAGGATTTGTTACAATTAACAAGGTGAGTACCATATTTGTGTATGTTGTATGTTGTCTATTATATGTTGTATATGTTACAATTAACAAGGTGAGGAGGAAAAGGGAGTGAGAGAACCATGGCTGCTGCCCAGAATATGGGCAGGAGCAGTGACTTTCAAACCCTGTTTCTAAGATCTTAACAAGATCTGATCTAACTTTTGAGACTTTATGTGGAAAGATCTCGAAAAATTACTTAATTTAGACACAAAATTCATCTGATTTGGTTAAGAATTGAGAGAGAAATCTCTGTCCAAAGTTGGAATATTTCTGTTGCGAAAATATACAGAAACAACCACTTTTGGAGGTTGTTTGGCCTCTTTAAAAGTCGTCATGGTGGCGTCTATGTTGATGTCAGGATGTCGAGTCTCGGGGCTTGGGGGAGCTTCATTCTCTTACTTTCAGTTTCTTAGTTGTGTTTTCAATGGGACATTGAGTCTTGATATAATGTTTGTTATTATCAAGATATGATGGTAGAGTATTTGGAGGATTGTTGATTGTTTTTCAATTAATAATGTATTGATGATTTGTGGTTTCCTTTAATGTATGTTGGGGCATTTATTATATTTCTTTGTTACTGTTACTCTATGCCGCTGCATTTTTTTTTTCGATTAGGTGTTAAGGTGTCGTTCGCAGGTATGGTGACCTGTGTGATCACGCCTCGCCTATTGTGACATAATTCATATCTAATTGGGTTGGGGGTATGACAAGTCTATTCAAATTCTAGAGATAATTACACAACTAGAACATAAATCAATCATGCTTATGTGATTCGAGTATGGAAACTCCGCCTTAATAAGCTCAAGTTTGCAACTTTTGAATAGTTGAATTTTATTCTTTTAAATAGCTAAAGTTGTTTTTTTTTTTTTTTTTGTGCAATCTCAATACTTAAAACATGGCATCCCTTTCTATGATTTTACCTAAAGAGTATATATTTTGATATAGATCCATAGTGGTTTTCACACATGTTAAGTTAGAGAGCGATTGAATGAATAATAAAACATGAACACTGGTCAATCTAGTGTGCAACTATCTTAGGGAACATATGAATAAACCAAACTAAGAAAAATCACATACATGTTTAATTCAAATCAGACGCACCGAGTATGCTTTTTGATCACATGACATATATTTTCAAATTTACTCACAATGTAGGCAAAGATGATAGAATTTAAATTTAAATCATGTATTCAATGTCTATTAATGTATATTATCACCGTCATGAATAATTACTTAGCAAATTACAAAAATACTAATGACCTACAATTAGAAAATAGTTTTGGTATTTTCGTTTTTTTAATTTAAAAAAAATACTAAAATCTAAAACTATGAACATAGCATTAAGACAAAAGAATAAGAATAAAAAAACTTCCTATGCTATGTCAAAATTAGGACCTTATTTAGAAATGTCAACCCCTGTAGACTTTTTAGGGGTATTCAATGCAATCAAATTATATTTTCTAACTCAAACAACCCTAATTTTAGGTCTTTCAAAAATATATTGTTTAGGACCCGTCAATTGTTTATTCAGTTTCTTAATTTGATTATGCAATCTATTATCAGGTTCTTAAAATAATTTCTGGGCTCTTCATCCATATAATTTTTAGAAATATTTTACAATTTATAATAATTAGGCCTGATGTGTCCTTTAACACCATAATAATGACATACATGAACAAAATTAGGACGTGTAGTTTTTTGTGTTTCATACTACTAGCAGTTCGAATGCATATTCCTATCGTTCGAACGCCATTACTGGTCGTTCAGACATCGAGCGTTCGGACGCCTTCTGCGACCATTCGAACGATGTGCAGAATTTAAGTTCGCGAAATTGGGAACATACTTGGGATGTTTTATTTGTTTATGCTTTCTTAAATATTCTGAAATGTCCTAATATATTTTTGATTTTGATGGATCCACTAAAGGAATGAATTTTAGTGTTTTTTTTTTATTGATTTTCATCAAATTCGATCTCGTCTTTATCTCTAACTGATTTATGAATGCTCTAGGTGTGAGAATTTTTAGTACAAGATGAATCAAATTTATTAAATTCAAGTTCTTTTTCAAGATTCTTGTTCTTCTGAAGTGTTGCATTTTCAGTTGCAATCAAATTTTCATTCAAGATAGTCCTATCAATCTCAAATTGATTAATTAGGGTTTGACTTTCATCAGATTTCTTTAATTTAGTAATCAAACCGCGACTTTTATCAAATTGAATTTTAAAATCAATTTTTTCGTTTTTAGAATTTTTCAATTTGGAGATTAATTTTTTATTAACTTCAGTTAATTAAGAAAACTTTAGCGTAGTTCATCATTATCATTCTTGAGAGAGTCTTTTTCTTTTTTAATAATTTTTAGATCGTAAGTCAAATTTTGTTTAATTTCAAACAAGCAAGAAAACTTTCCACACATACTATCATAGTGTTTTTGAAGATCGGAATATTCCTCTTTTAAAAAATCCATGTTTTCAACAATTATTCAGGATCTCACTTGAAGGATTTTGAAAACAATTGTTTTTTTTATACCAATTGAAAAAACTTGTGAGTTTGGATTTGCCTAGAGTAATTAATTAACCTAACTATTTAACAATCTAAATTGGTCAATTAACTAAGTACGTTAATTCTATATGAGACTTTAAAGCAATAAAATAAAGAGACAAGACACAAAATTTTAGCGTGAAAACCCTATCAATAAGAAAAAAAATTAAGGGAACACACAACCACTAACGTACTCAGTACTATTACTTTGAATAGTTACAAGAATAAACTTACCATCCCAACCTTTGATCCACAACACCCTGTTGATCTACAACTACGGTAAAAGTTTCAAACTTAATCGTTAGACACTCACGATTCATCGTTCTCTCGTGCTCTAGAATCCTCCAAAGACGATATGTGTGAAGAACTGTTGTTAACCATAAGAAACACTCCAATAAATGTGGAAGCACAATAAAGCTCTTTGAATAACTAGATGATCTTTTTAATTATGTGTATATCAATTATGAAATTTTTAGAGCCTTTATATAAAAGTTTGGAGTATTTGCATAGCCTTGGATGAAGTGTATGTCAAGGTAAGGAAAGGAATCATTATCTAACATGGAGTAGAAAATTAATTTTTTACAAATTTCTATTGACTGTTGAACCTCTGGTGATGGGTTCGAACGCATAGAATGCCCGTTCGAATGTCTGCTAGGCATGAGTGCATAGATATTGAAAAGTTATATGAAATCGATATATAATGGATCTCGATAGCACTTCTGATTTGAGAGATAGGTCTTCTAAAATTTCAACTTTGCGTGCTTCAAAAGTTTGTACCAAAATTTTAGCAGCTTGTACTATGGCTGTATCCACTTAAAACTGATTCTAAATTGGCCCAAAGTGTAACTCAAAATACAATTATAATTAAAGTATTTTTGTCTAAGGAATATGTCAACGCTTAAAAAACCTAACATAATGCTACTATTGCAGGAACACTGCAACGAGATTGAAGCTAAATTTGATAACCCAGTAATTTTCTGAAAAGTTTAAAGGTAAAATATGTAGAGGAGAGCTACTCACAACCGCGGTTGTAGGTAGAATGTCACCAATATGTGTGCAATATACTTAAAGCCAGCCTTGTCATCCCTACACATGCCAGACAATGTTATTCTTATTTTCTCGTATTTGTGATTGGAGATAAAAGTTAACTAACTATGGATATGATTATGATAATTCAACAGGACGGAGAAGCTCGGTTTTTAACTATATTCTCATACTTTTTTTTGTTGTAAATCTCCGTGCTATGCACGGGTTTACTGCTACTTATTTGAAGTGTATATAAAATTATAAATTATTTTTAACTATAAAACTTATAACAAAGAACAATATTTTTTTGATAAAACTAAAAATTAAGTAATAATTTTTTTAAATAAATACTATGTCAATATAAAAGCATGGAAGGTCATGAACCTAACTCAAAACTGTGATACTAATTTCTTTTTATTTTTTTCAAATTGCTATTCCCACTTGTCATTGCTAAATTTTTAATTGGCTTCCACCAATGATAAAAAAGACAAACACTGATCACCTAAAAGAATTTTAATGAAAAAATGTCATGTTCTCCTCACTCACTTTCATATATGCTTTTAGACAACTTCACCTTGTTAAGTTGATTTTTAGGGTTGAGTTAGGCGCATGGGTTCTTCTAACACTACATAAAGAAGTAACAGACTTTTATCTTATCATTTTCTTACAAAAAGAAGAAAAAAACATAAAACCTTCATCCAAAAATATTATCTAATTACTTGAAAATTCAATCAAGAACTTCTAGATTCATCTAAATAAATCTACCCAATTCTGAAAGTTACGTTGACTCTTATTTACCTAAACTTCAATATACAAAATTTAAAATGCAACAATTTTGACACAATTAAATTTCTTGTACTACTTTTATCACTTCATATTGATGCAACTATTAAATGATTGAAAAACAATAAACTGGCGAACTAAGCATATGAATATTGGAAGCAAATTGAATCAACAATAAACGATCTAAATCACCCATAAGCAAAAATCTTCAAAAATAAAAGGGAATGGAATAAGGTGCGTGCGGCTGCTAAGAGAGAAAGAAAGAAAGAAAAAAAGAAAGAAAGAGGAAAAAGAGAGAAACAAAAAGGTTGTAGCCCATAGGTTGGATGACTGTCACGACAAGAGTATATTTCTATATATAAAAACACTACAAATAGAAAAAACAAATTTAAAAGTTTATAATTGGATAAAGATGAAACAAAATTTTAAAACATGTAAAGACGTTACAAATTGATAAAGTTAGTTTTTTGTTTTTATTTTATTTTGTAGATTTGGATAAAGTAAGTTAAAAATTTTAACTGATAAAGATGTAACAAAAATTTAAAATTAAAATCTTGGGTTATTGACTATTAAGACATCTCTTTATTATACTTTATCAACAAATAGTTTAACTCGTTTTGAAAAAATCAATGTTATTACTTTTTATCAATAAATAGTTTAAATATCAATGTTATTGGGGACAATCAAATTGTGACACATAATTACATGTGATATTATCAATATTTTAAAAATCTAAAAATCTAAGAACAATGGATTGAGAGTTTAACTCTTAAAGACCCAACAACGTTTTACTATTTATAATAGTATATATTTCCTTTTTTGTTTTTCATTTAAGATTAAAAATCTAGCTTCTTCATCCTGTTGAATTATCAGAATCATATCCAGAGTTAGTTAACTTTTATCTCCATTAGCATCTTTTTATTAGGTTCCACAGCCTACATGACCAAATATATAAATTAAAGAAAGCAGATTAATATTTTTTTTCCTGAAATTAATGTTAACTACGTTGTGTCAATCTTGTACAAAGTAAATATCAACTAAAAAAATTTAACAAATGGAAAAAAAAAATTCCATTGTTATCAGTTTCAGTATTTCAAGTTTATGAACCATCGGTTGCAACACCATCATCATATGGTGGAGCACTTGAAGAATTATCAAAAGAACAGCTTGCAAGACTCAAATTCGAATCTCTTCAATCACCACCACTTCCAAAGAAGAAGATACCCTTCAAAATTCATAGATGCCTAACAAAATGGGATACAAATAGGTATATCAATTAAAGACGGGGCCCCAATACAAATTTGCTTTTACTTTTTTTTTTTTTTTTGTAATGGCTAATAATAATGGCTAGCAACTTGGTACTTTCACGGGCTCCATAAATATCTTAAACACAAAGCTAGCATGATGATTTAGTTAACTAAGTAAATCACCAAAAAAAAAAAAAAAAAATTGGACAAGAAATTCAAATAGTTTTGTTGAAATTTGAAAAATAGGTCAACCCTTTCTTATTTTTTATTTTTATTTTTCTATAAAAGATAGTTATAGACTTTAAATTTGTAGATGAAGTTGGCCAATTATAAAACTCAAGAAGTTCAAATTCAAATTTGACCTCATTTAATTTATTACTCACATGCCATACGATAACAAACCAAAATGTTACTAGACCAAGATATCACTTTTTTTTTTTTTTTTTTAATTATGGTTCTTTTAAATGGTAAGTTAAGGGTCCGTTTGATTTATGTTTCTCGTTTTTTATTTTTTGTTTTTTTAAAAATAAAAAATATAAAAAGACATTAAAATAGGTGTGTTTTCTGATTCTAAACCATTAGTCTGATATTATTAACAGAACGATAATCTATAAATATCATCATTAAATTATAAAAAATAAAAAATAAAAATACACACTTATGATACATAATAAAAAATAAAAAATAACAGTACTTTCAAACGAACCCCCAAGTTTCCGCATTGTCACTCTAAATCGGCTAGGTAGCATTGAGCCGGTGTAGCCGACATGAGATCCGGTTCGGTACGGATATTATCATCGCATCAATTACAGCTTGTCACTCCGCGGAACGGCAACAGTGCGTCTCTTGCGTAAGGTACACCGGTGGGGCATTTTACACACGCAAGAGAGATACTATAGGTGGTGTTGAGTTCGTAATAGGGTTTCGTTTTCTTGGAGAATCCGGGAAAACGACCTCTCTGCTTGAAAACCTAGGTCGCAAGAACCCGATTTCAGACGGCGATGGACATGGATTCGCTCGGTGCTAATCAATTCGATATCTTGGAGATTTACCGCCGATACTGTGGTAGCCTATCGATTTTTTTTTCCTTTTTTAATCTTTTAGCTGGGGCACCTGTTCTTGATTTAATGATTTTTCTTGATCAATGGCACAATGGCAATCGATGACAACGTTTTGATTTTTAGGTTTGAATAAAGCCCCAGCTCAGCTATGTTACATTTGATGGTTGTGAGATGGGCTGTTTAGTTATAGATGTTGGAAATTATTTACTCGTGGTGCGTCTAGTTTCTTGTGTTTCTCTGTGGGAGATGAGGTTTTATTTACTATTTATTTCAAGGTCTTTGTTATTGAAGATTTGTACTTTGATTATCATCGAGGAGAAAAAAATATATGTATATATATATGTATATTTGGGATGGGTTCGTTAGAGGTTCATTAATAAGGTGGCATTGATTGAAAACAAATTATGAGCAAGTAGTAATATGGCTGATGAGATAGTTTTGTTGTGAGCAAGAAAGACTAGTGGCATAGCTAATAAGGAGTAGGTATTGAATTTGATTTGAACAATCTATAATGATAAAAGAAGAATGTTACTTTTGCTTATAGGAAAATCATGAAAGCTTTTCGTGCTTTAATTGATTAACACACTCCCTGCTGAGATGAGTGGAGGGTAAAGGATTGTTGTGACATAAGGCTTTGTTAGGTTGGATTGTTTAAGTTGATCAAGAAACTAGGCAAAAATGCAGAGATTGGCAATACATTTTAGTAGCTTGACTGACATGTGCATATCTGTCCTGTTCTTTATATTTAGGACAAGGCTATTGTTGTACTTTAGATGCAGAGAATGTTTACCCAGAAAATTTTCAATTTTATTCATGATTATAGTCTCTCAGTATTTTTTGTAATTCATTGGATTTATGAACTTTCTTTTGCAGACATTACATCAGGCACATATGTTTGTGGGGATGAAGGCTATAGACGAGATGATAAATCACAAAAGTCCAAATTTTCAAGAGAGGCATTGAATCAACTCTTAAATTTGGTGGAGTCAGAAGTGCATACAAGGTAAGTCTATGCGACATACTGAAAATGTGGGGGCTGATGAAGCTCAAAATTTATAGTAGGACAATTTGTGTATGATCTGAACCACTTAAGTTTCAAATGAAATTTGCAACCTTGCCTGGGCTGCTGGCAGTAGACTTGACCTGTGTGACACGGGTTCAATTTAATTACGACTCACGATGGTTGATTCGAAGTGGTCTGGTTAGACATGTAATAATTCAAGGTTTAGATTACTGTTTTTGAAACAATTTTTTGGCAGCAATGCGAGAGATTTATTGAAAGTAGGATGGATAAAGTGGTGGATGGGGTCAAATAGTTGAATTTTGGTGAAGGTTTTTACTATTTATTTTTCTTTTTGCGAGGCAGTAGGGGAAATTTGGCTTGAATATAAAGAAAATTTTGATAGTAGGGGAAATTTGGCTTGAATCTAAAGAAAATTTGATAGTTTTGCACAGTGTTAGTCCAAAATTTTTTGTGTGTATTTTTTTATTTTTTATTTTTGGATCTGATTGTTGTTGTTTCACATGAAATGAATTTGTGAAATTTTTACAGGATTTGAAACTAAATCATATGACTAGCACAAATTTGTGATTTTCTTCAACATATAGGATATAAAGCTGCATCATGTGCATATTAGCTGGCCCAAATATTTGTTTTTGAGGTGACTATGAGTATTGCGAACAGATAACTGTGAGATATGATCTAGAGGTGAAGTGGAAATTCACGAATTATGGAAGAAGTTTGAGAGCACAAGAGAATTTTTTGAAATTTATTAAGATGGAAAAGTAAGCCCTACGAGTGATGGAAATTGAGGATAATGAGAGCTATAACCAATCTTTCAAGGCAACATGCTGTGCTCGAGAAGAATTGATTCCCCAATAATTTGGAAGTTTAAAGGACTAATGAGAGTATGAGCTATCAAGTGAAATGCTTATTGTGTGAATCAATAGTTTAAAACTTTTGTCATCATGCATGCGTGTTACTGTATAATTTTATCAATTCAAGCCATTATTGATTATGCTTTCCATTTAATTTCTGGTTAAATTGGTTTTGAGAAAAACGTCAAAAATTGCATGAACCTTTTGCTCATGATCACATGGTTTTTTCTTGACCTGACAGTTGTTGATCCGTTACATGGTGACTTTTAATGGATTTTGCTAATGTTTGCGGATATTTCACTAAATCCTTTTCATCTTATTAATATTTTCAAGGATAGCATTTTCAATGAATAGAAGACAGCTACAAAAATCTCCTGCCATGAATGCCTTCGGTTTCTTTCCACTCTCCCCCCTCCAGTTTCTCTTCTCTGTAACTAGTTCTTATTTTAACTTCTATAAACTCCCTTTCTATCTAGATGATATCTCTTTCATCCATGTTGATTTCATTTATTTTTAATAGGCTCTCAGTTTATTTAACTTTCATCTATTTATTTCTCTGTTATTATTGCAATTTCTAGAGTCACTTCAAACTGTCCCTCCCACTTCTAGTGTATCTTTTACACTTCTGGAGTATGCTTCTTTTTATTAGCTGGAGTTAGTTGTCTAGATTGTAAACATAAGTAATATTGGTTAATATCTCCGGCAAATGGTCCATTATTATAAGATTTCTAGTTTTTATATCTAGAATACTAACCAACCTATGAATCCATTGAATTATTCATAAAACCCTTTGCCCCACTAATAAAAGGCCCTGTCTTGGATTTTTTGAGCTTTCACTCGAGCTTGAGTCTTCCCTTGAGCTGCTACTTGTCCATTGCACTTAGGATAGAGGATAGGATACATCCCTTTGGCATCTGGATTTATTTCAGTGGTAGGAGGAATCTTGACAAGTGTTTATTTTTTTTCCAAAAAATTCAAAAGATGGCAAGTTCGTATGGTTTCGTATGGTTATTTTTTTTTATTTATATTTCTGTTGAACCAATAAAGTTTTAAAAACTACTTCAAATTTCCATTAACTGTAGGAAGAAGTGCATTTTAGTGGAAGTGTTTTAACAATGAATACACTGAATTCTAGTTAGCGTGATTTTTTCATGTTCATACGTCAGGTTTAGCACAAAAAATATTTCTTCTATGCCATGAACAAGGTTATTCAGGTGTGAATGCACCTTAAGTTTGATAATGGCAAATGAATTTTGATGGCCAATGGATAATTTATTATCTGATTTACTTTGTTCATGTTGTTCAATTTGATATGTAAATATTGGTCTAGTGAAAGGTGACAGTTTGTGGGGATATGAGTTGGGATTTATTGCCTAACCTTTCCATGTACTCAATTCTTTCATCATATTTGTATAATGTTTATTGGAAAACTTTCCTGGAACATGTGGTTGGTCAAATATAGCATGTTGATATTGTTCAAAGAATATGTGATATGATGAGATAGATATAGAAAGTGAAGGCAAAGAGAGAGGAAAGAAGATAAGGAGAGGGTGGGCATGCTGCATCTTTCAAGCCTCTCATTCATGTGAAAGGATGATATAGGAGAGAGAGAGAGTTCAATCTTCCAAATACTTCCTTTCAGTCATTCTGAAAGACCTAATCCATTTTTTCACTAGCAGGCCATTTTATAGGCCTTCCAAAACCTATTACGGAGTAATTACACCACCCTATCCAACATGGTAGCAGTGTAAGTCCCAAGATTTCGTTACTAGAACCCTAAGATGTTGAAAAATAAGAAAACATAGAATATAATTAGAAAAGATTCCTAATATCATTCTAATGATCCTCATATAATTCTTGCGACAACTAGACTGCATCAATTCCCCTTGTTGGAGAAAAGACAATTGTGAATTATAACCTGATTAACCATCTCTTTCTCATGCTCTGCTGCATTGACTAACTTATAAACTGATTCCCTTTCATTAGTTACCAATCTCGAGTACCACAATTGCAACCCTTCGCGGATTTGGGCAGTTGGTTGGTGCGGTGGCAGCTGCAAACTACAAAACCATATATTAAGTGAAAAACATTTAATTGACTGATGAGTCTTAAGGGTTAAAATTCTGCTCGTGTTGTTTTATTTGGGAAAGCTCAGAGTAACTATTTAAATATTAGGGAGTTGCAGATGGTTGTTTAAGTTTGTTGAGATTTTATAATGGAATAACTTCAGAAATCACTTATGCTGGAAACAAATACGCACAGCAAGCTGAAAAGGGGCAAGTTAATGTTGGTTGAGATGGAGTTCACAATTGAACCCAGTTAGTCCACCGTCAAGGTGTAACCAAGTTTTGTTGTTTTATTAACTGTGCAAATTGGTTGCGTTGAAATTGGGTCTTCACCTGCTAGAGTTGCCCCCGTTTAGTCAAAGTTGTACTTTTTGTATTAACCAACTGTCTTTTGGTTTTCTGGCTATATCTGATTTTTTTTCCCCTTTTGTGTTGAATCTGTGTTTTCTTTGCTTTTCTAATTGATTTTTGGATATTTCAAGTTTAATGAAAAGCATGTTATTTCCTTTGACAGGATCTCGATTTTTGATGAAATTTTCAAGCTCATGTCAAGTCTGAACTTGATGGTGAGATATTAAATTTTTTATATGTTCAATTGAATAGGTTTCTTCTTTTGTGCTTGATGATTATTATCCTTCAATAGGCATTGCCACTCTTAGCTGAAGTCTATCCACCATTAATATTCCTTTGTGTGTTTTATATCTTCTTTAGAACTGTGATTTGCAGTAGTAGATTTTATCTTGACATTTTCTTTGTAGGTAGACTTTTTGGAGTTCTCGCGCTTCTATGATTTCGTGTTCTTCATTTGCCGCGAAAGTGGTCAAAAGAGCATCAGTAAGTAATCTGTTTCTACCATCCAGAGACAAAAAATATAGGTAATAGATATCTAACTTGAACCATATCCCACCCTAAATCTTTTCTGTTTTCAAATCTTTTTTCAGCTGTAAGCAGGGCAGTAATGAGTTGGAGATTAGTATTAGCAGGAAGGTTTCGACTGCTAAATCAATGGTGCAGCTTTGTGGAGGTATGCATGATATTAGGCAAGCCAAAATCAAGGTTAAGCATATGTTTGAAGATATATGGTTCTTTTATGGTAAAGAAGAAAAAAATTGAATTCTATGTTCTTTTTCCTTTAATATTTGTATACTAAATATGAAAAAAGGGATTCTATGTTTCTTTTGTCTTTTAATATTTATATGCTAAAGATGAAAAAAATGGGAATTCTATGTTTTCTTACATCTTTCTCATTAAATGGGTATTCTATGTTTATTTTTCTTATGTAGTTTTATATAATGTCTCAAAGTTTCGTTGGCAGTGCAACTTCTTTGGCACAAGTCCTCTCTCGTAGGCTGATAGGTTAAATGAGTATATAGACTTCAGGAGTTGCTGTTGACATTAGAGACTTCAGAACAATCAGTTAGGTTGGTACTGTGATTATTGCTGAAGCCTTAGCTTGAGGTTGAGGAAAGTGATTGGGCAGATAATTTCAAAGTCTCAGAACGCTTAAGAAGTCATTCTTGATGCTATTATGGTGGCTAATGGCTCAAAAATAAGGTTCAGGGGATTATTAGCAAGCTAGATATTGGGGCTTTTGTCTTTCTTGTAAGATATTGAGAAGGCTTGTGACCATATTTGCTGGGACTTGCTGATCTATGTATTGGGAGGATGGTAAGGTTCCGGAAATTATTAGCAAGCCAGATATTGAGGAGGCTCTTTTCTTTTTGGTAAGATATTGAGAAGACTAGTGACTATATTTGCTGGGACTTGCTGATCTATCTATTGGGAGGATGGGTTTCAAGAGAGGTGATGGCAATGGATAAGATTTTGCATTGCTAATATTTGGTGCTTGTTAATGGGGTAGCTGAAGGCTTCTTTGAGAGAACTAGGGGCCTGAGGCAGGGGGATCCTCTCTCTCTTGTTATGATTGTTATGGAAATTCTGAGTCTTATGCTAAGAAAGGTGGTTATTGAAGAGCGGTTGAGAGGCTTTCAAGTCAAAGATAAAGATTAGAGGGGGTGAGATGGTTTCAATTGGTGGCAATTGAAACCATCAAATTTAAACATCAAAATTTTTGTTGGTTGCAATTGGTCAATGAGTTTTCTCTGGATCTCATTGGGTTGTCAATTGCAGTTTATTAATTTTTGGTTCAAAAAGGTCCACGGTAGAATTATCAAGGTGCACTTGTAGTAGAGCTTACAAGCATTTCTGAATATCAGAATGCCCACATGGTTACATAACGAAAACATTGCTTCATGTAATTTGTATGATCTGTGACACCTGAAACAGTGTGCCAAAATGTTATGCCCTTCTTTCTTTCCATTTGGTGGATTCAATGCACTGGGACAATTACTGTCTGGAGTTTCTAGATGTTATGTGCAAGATAGGTTTAACCACATTCTTTGCCTTCTGATGTTCTATCTGTGTATTTATTTATCTTTTTTTTCTTCCCCTGCAAGAATCAGCTATTGAAATGACTTTGTCAAAATTTTCTCAGAAAAATCAGCGGCATAACATATCTGAGGACACATGGAGGCAAGTTTTAGCATTCAGTCGGTGTGTACATGAAAACCTTGAAGGATATGATCCTGAAGGTATGGTACTTGTGCATTAAACCACACTCATGTAGACTTAATCTCTCATCATTTTATCCTCCTCCTGATTGTTGTCAGCATTGTGTTTAGTTCATCTATTTAGGTACCATTTCTTAATCACTTGACTACTTTGTTTGTTGCTTATATTTAATGTTTGTTGTGGAAACTCTTTTGGTCAACATTTAATGTTCTCAACTTTGACACTTGCTGTGGCACTGTAAAAGATCCATTTGTGCAGAGTTGTTGAGGAGGAAGTACAACGCCTCTTCCCTTTCATTTTTTGTTGGGCAATAGGCAAAAGCATTGATTGCCTTTTTCGTCATTGTTGGTTGGCCTATTTCATGGATTTTCTATGTTGATTGTTTTTTCCATGCACCGTGACTCCGTAAATTTTCTTCTTCCACTGTAGGTTACCTAGCTTTCCAAGTTATGGGTTATAGAGGTAGACTACTTTGGTTGTGCAATGTCGGGTCAACAATGTTGTAAATTTTTTTTTATTGATTTTACTAAGTACTCAAAGGTATCACTTGGTCTGTGATTCCTTCATAGATGGGAAAAGTGGTGTATGCTTGCATTTTGTTAGTAGTGTGGATAACTTAGTTGTTTCCTCTTGTTGACCACGTTGAACTAAATGCTCTTTCCCCCATTGTTTCTCATATTCTTTGCAATGTATTTTCACCGATAATGGCTACTTTGAACTAAAAGCTGAGTTTCTGCTGGGCCCGTTGTTTGGTGTGGTCAAGTTGCTCAAATGGTATTCTCGTTTTATTATATTAGAACATTAATGGCTTGGTATGTAATCCTGATTTGCTATACAATAGAAAAATGCTCATTTGCATTCTTTTCTTTAGCAGGGGCTTGGCCAGTTCTAATAGATGACTTTGTTGAGCACATGTATAGGTTTGATCTCTGTTCTTTAATTATTTCTCGTTGAATTTGCAATGTGTTCCTTCCATTGTTATTGTTACCGTAATTGTTATTACTACAAATTCTCTACTGGTTTGTCTGAGAATGGCCTTCATCAATATCATGCGTCTGATTTGGAGATGTGTACAAAGCTGCATATTTCTAATTTTTATGTATTTGAGAGGAAAATGAAAAACAAGAAAAATGATTTTTTTTCCCGATACATTCAACTCTTCAGTATTGTTTTTGATACATTCAACTCTTCAGGCATGAGGAGAAAATAAGGAGGCTCATTTGCTGCCTCTAGACATCGCAGCAGTCTTGTCTTTCTTAAGTCCTTTTATGTACGGCAGTACCCTTGGCTTCTTAAATATTTGGATTTGCTGCCTGGCACTTGATACTTGTATCTGTGTCACCAAATCATAGTTATCAATGTAACTGTTGGTTTCATCCAATGCCAGAACACAATAAGAAGAAAGAAATCTAGTTCGTGCTGGTAAAGCACATTGAACTACTTGGTTGTCATGCTATGTATAACTATGTGCTGGTAAAGCACATAGGATGTTCTCATGCTATGTATGGCACCAAAAGGATGAATAAGTTTAGATGTTAAAACTGTTCACTGGCGGAGCAACACACACTAGATTGATCTGACTGGTAACAAGATTTTTGTGTAGTTGGCCCCAAGTAGCTGGCATCTTAAATTTTACTGAACTGGTTTTATGCTTGAAATATAGATTATCAATGCTACTTTCTTACACCACCTATCCTCCTGCTTCTTTTGCTTCCTTTTATTTTTTTATTTTATAGTGAGACTGCCATGTCAAATATTGTGCTTTGTCTTGTACAATGCAGGGTCATGGGATCCAACAATTATTGTAACTTATTCTGTAGCTGTGGTGATTCAGAAGCCCAGACATTTGAAGACCATCTCCATGGTATTCAGTCATGTCAGAAAATACTTGTTTTGGCTACAAGTAGACAATGATAATGAATTTCACGTATAAACCAGCCCTTTGACCTAACTACCTCGTGATTTTGTTTCAGGATTGAAAATATTTCCAGGTTTGAAGAGGAAGTTGTGCGAGGACTTTCGAGGTCACAAACCAGAATCCTCAGCTAAATTTGCTGGCTCTAATTTCCTACTGAGTTCTAAGAGAAGGTTCACTTCTGTTGCTGACAAACTGGCAGACTGGGGGGATAATCCAACTGGGAATGCATCTGATGATTGCATGGAAATTGGAAAACAAAATGGCCGATTAGGTTGCTCGAAGTCTCCATGTGCTGTTGAAGGTTGTCTATCCAAGGGTTTTGCGGGGCTCTTCTCAGGTCATTCTTGTTCGCAGCTTGATAGGGAAAGGAGAGTCTCCTATACGTAGAGCTCCTGCCTGAATAACAATCATAGAAAATACCTGCTATGAGTTGATATGATTTTCTTTCCTTGCTTTGGATGTGTTTGCAACTTATATGTGCTGCAATTTCTTATACTTAGCTTTTTATTTTTTGGGCGTGGGGTTGGAGGTTTGTTTAATTTTGGATGTATTTCTCATTTGTTCTCTTTTTCGATTGACAAGGTCAATAAAGTAAAATTAAGATTGTTTCATACATTGAAGTGCGATCGTCATTGATGGTTGGGTGATCACAGTCTGGCATTAGGATTCTCGACGATGGATAAAGAAAAACTCCCTTACCATTTGACTCGTTATATTCTGAAGGTTTCATTTTTATGAACATCAATTCTGGCACACATAATGCCCTAAACTAGAATATTTTGCTGCTAGCCTGATGGGGAAAGTTGAACTCGGTACAATGACTCTAAAACATTGAACACCACGATGCACCATGGGAAGAAGTAAATGGACCAAATGAATGCGCATGTACAAAACAGAATGCCCACTTAACAGCGAAGGATTATTTCCACAAAGAGATAATATGAAGCTTGTACACAGAACTGGGATGTTTCTGTCAACGTCGGAGACAATTTACAAATGCATTTGATCACACTCTTTTCAAAATCCCTGCCGATAGATAGACTTTAACATTGCCTTACTACCCACGGAAAGGAGGGTTAAAGCAACAGTTCGACAATATTTGCACTATTGCAGTTTCTTTCCTTGAAAGAAGCAGGGCGTCAGAACTACTCCCAGCATGTATATGAAGGCCAGATATATCAGCCAATGCCAGAAGTTAAATCATACCAAAACTCACCATTGGTACTTGGCAGCTAGAAGGACTTCTTCATAGTTCTGAGCAGCATGGTCCCAACTAAGATCTTGCATCATTCCCCGTCTCTGGATCCCCTCCCAACTATTCTTGTACTCCCGGTATGTTAGTAAGCAGTTCCCTAATGCATGGATTAGCCTATTTGTCTCAGCACTATCAAATGTCCACCCAAGCCCTGACTCATCATGAGGATTAAAAGGCTGCACTGTATCTCTTAGTCCACCCACAGCATGAACAACTGGAACGGTTCCGTAGCTCATAGCATAGAGCTGGTTCAGTCCACAAGGCTCAAATCTTGATGGCATCAGTAAAATGTCAGAACCGGCAGTTATCCGGTGAGCCATCTTTACTGAGAATCCAACCCATCCCCTGATTTTGTCATGATTTTGAGACTCGATCTGCCTGAGCATCTGTTCCAGATCAGGCCTTCCTGTGCCCAACATGACCAGCTGCACATCCTGGCCCATCATCCAAGGAACTGCCTCTGCTATTAAATCAACACCTTTTTGGTCATCCAGCCTCCCTATGAAACCAATTAATGGGACATCGTCGCGAATGGGCAAGCCAAGCTCCTTCTGTAATGCTGCCTTGCATTGTGCCTTCCCTGTCTCAAGGGTCTCAAGGGCGTAGTTAGCGTAACCATCGGATTTCAGGTGAACATCCAAATGTGGATTCCACTCTTTTGTATCAATGCCGTTCACAATCCCCTTCAGTTTCCAGTCATTCTCATTAATTATCCCATGCAGGCCCCAACCACCTTCCAAAGTTTTCAACTCCCAAGCATATCCATGACTTACTGTAACAACACGATCAGCTGTCTTTAGACCAGCGGCAAAGATGTTCAAGTGCTCACCTCCTACAGGATCAAACAGCTTAAAAAGGTCCAAATAGTGTGGTGGAACATCCACGTAGGAAAAATCATCCACTGGACCACGACCCTGATGCAACAATCGGATTAGATACAAAAAATAAAGGCATCTTGAACAGAGAATAATTCTCGGAATTCAAAAAAAAGTGAGTGATAATGGCTGGAAATTTGCTTGAAATATCCTGTATGATTTATTCTACAGGATGAATTTACTCTTTCAAAAGAAACACAGAACACATCGAATGATTTGGTTCCAGAATACCAAAAACATCCTTAGTTCATCACTACTTCCAATATCACCCAGAGACTTTGAACTAGATTCTGATGTAATTAGATCAAGATTGTTTAGCAATAGATAGAAGCAATTGATAAGAACATCAACTGCCTATGTTATGAGTTTTTTTCAGAGAGATTATACAATTTTCTGACATTCTATGCCAAGTACACATCATATCTTTAGAGAGCTTGGTGCCAAGTGCTTAATACAGAATTATGCATAAGATTATCTTGAAAATTTTACAATATTTAGGGACAAACCTGGTGAGCTATATTATGAATCACAAGGACTGATCGAGTATATTTCATTGATCCATGGTCACGGTAGTATGCTTTGAGATAGACTGGCAACAATGCAGTGTGCCAATCATTGGCAATGAAAACCAAATTTCCATCTCCATAGCAGACTCCACCACATGGAACATACCAAGGAACCTGAAAGTCACCAGTTATCCACTTCATATAATGTTTGGGCTGATCAGAAGGTAGAATGAAGAATATCAATAGGGAATAAAGCCTAACATGGACCATTCAACTACAATCAGGATTCCAGACTTAACCAAACTTTTCTTTCTTTCTTTTTTCCCCTCTTTTTGTAATAAAGTATTTTCTCTCTTTCTTTTTTCCCCTCTCTTTTTGTAATAAAGTATTGACTAAGCTGATTCACTTAAAGGCACATTCCACTTATCTATATTGTTCTTTTTCTTCATGTAGTATCACATAATACAATTTTCACACACACCACTTTGAAATAGAGGAATAGTGAGGTCCCACGTGCTAAGGAAATGGTCTACAGCAGAGCATTAGCAATATAAACACCTATGGAGTATGACAGATGATTCTAGTTGTTCTACTGCACCACATGTCGGTAGTGAGACTCCCATTCTCATGAATTCAGAAAAGGAGATCTACTGAGGCCACCCAGAAAATTTATGAAAAAAGACAGACTCTCTCTCTAAAATCCTTTCAATGTGGTATGAGTTCAAGCATGGAAGCAGCATAATTGATTTTCCTAGTTAGTTAATTGCTACTTCCTCATATTCATGTAATTGCAAATCCCCATTATTCATCATATGGGCTTATGCCTTGCATGGACTGCCTTAAATTTTATCTATTTCAAACACAAAAACCACAGACAACTTCCTAAATCATATTTTTTAAAACCTAATCTAGCATCATACCTCAACAGCTGCTTTGCAAAATAGAACCATGCGTTTCAAAATGTCCTGCCAAAAATGAAAGGGAAAAAAAAGCATTCAAACTCCAAAAACTTTCATTCTCAAAAGAAGTTGATTCTAGCGATCGGTTCATACTATTTGAAATTGTGAGGAAAGATTAAAAGAAACATTAAGAAATAGGGACAAGTTGGTCATAACAATTATTTAAATAATTAACCTTCTGGGTGCAAAGTGTGAAATAATGAGTTTAATATCTAGGACCAAAATACATAACAGCCATATCAGAGAAAATAGGAGATCACAACCCAGTCAGACTATAATTGTTGCTCTTGAAGACTAATTATAGCTAACATCACACGAAAAGAAATCTTACCACACGGTTTCCTCTATATATATTATTTTCTATATGCCTAAACATATGACTCTTGATAAAAACAAAATCTACACCATCGATATAGGCTTGGAAGTAGACCACCTCCACATCCTGCAAAGTTAGACAACAAATTTGCAATGAATTTATAGTTATATATATCATACACCAACAACAAGTAAGTTAAATAAGTGCTACTGTGTTGTTACCTGCCCATCCACCTTATACATTTTCCTAACACCGCTATCTTGAGGTTCAGCATAATTACCGTACCGGGGTGCCACAACCTAAGAGTTTAAATAGAGTCAGTAAATAGGGGAATCTTGACGTAGGATTGTGAATCTATCTCAACCAAACCAAGAAAATTGTAGCTTCTAAACTGGTCCCAGAAATGTTACTGCCAATTAAGTCTTAGGGACTAAAATGTCGAATGCAAGCCTTCTAAAATTCCCTAAATCATTTGACTCTCATCACCTTCACAAACAAAAATTTTTTGGGTAAGAAAGAAGTTTTAACCTTCCAAAACATTAACTATTGATTGTCAAGATGATAAGAATAGTACAACTGAAATGACTCAACAGTATGAAAACAGGAACCTAAATATAGTGCAGCCCAGTTCCATCTCCAAGGCTGAAATTTAAAAAATATAGATTTTTACCCATCTGCAACAACCAGTTTTCAATTAGGTACTTCAGCATACAACCATGTCATCCAACGTATGAAGAAATTACAAAGTTACCATAACCCTGTGTCCACGCCGAGCCAAAGCCTTTGGTAAAGCTCCAGCAACATCTCCAAGCCCACCTAAAGGAACAACCCATAAATCAGAATTTGATCAAATACCAAAGTGTACACACAAAGACACTATTACGCATCTATACATAAGACAGACAGACACACACACACACACACACACATACACATACAAAGAGAGAAATATATTAAATAAAAATCAGCAATATAAAAATGAAGTAGAAGAGCCAGATTCAAATGAATAAACTGAAACTTGAGAAGGATCTTTGTGATTCTCGAAGAATGAGGGGCAAAGGGACCTTGGATTCTTTACAAGTGGTATTCAAGCTCTTCTTTTGCAATTTTAGCCGTGGATTATTTACAAGTGGCTTGTATTGGTGTATCCATTGAGGATCATCATTGACTAGTTTTCAAAATAGTCAAGCCTATATTTCCATTATATCTCTATATACGGAAAATATTGTTTTTTTATTTATTTTATAACATCACAATAAATCTCAATTTTCTTTTGCCTGTAATCACATTTGGATTTACAAAAGTTAGCAATTCAAGGAAATAAATATTAGCAATATTTAATCTTTTTTTTTTTTTTTTTGGGGGGGGGGGGGGGGGGGGGGGGGTTAATAACTACTATATAAGAGAGATGGCCAAGTGCTCAAGGTGTAGCATTGGAACTGCCATGGCTTTTGTTTAGCTAGGGATCGTATCTTTCGCCTATTTGTCAGAGAAATAGCATTAACCAATTCCCAATCACAGTCCTTACAGATCAGATCATCAACTAATATACAAAAAGAAACTCTAGATACTTGATATCTTTCCGGGTTCGTTTCTGTAACTGGATAACCAGCAGTGAAAACCGTCTCCACACTGGACAATTTGGTGTTCTCATGATCCTTAACGGGCTAAGGGATTTCCTAGGGTTATTATACTATTATTCTTACACACAACTGAGTTTAGTTGGTTGGAAGTATAGATAAGTGAGAGTTGTTAGTTGAAAAAGTAACAAGAGGACATGCAATGATGAAGTTAATAAAAATCTTAAACCTAGATCTAGGTATGGTGCTATATCTCTATAGGATTGTGAATCCATAGCATCAACAAATGATGACTATCTTAGGACAAGGGATACGTCATTTCAGGGTTACAGGCCATGAAACAACTTTCCCTTCTTCTTTTTGTTTTTTGTTTTCCGTTTGTCTTACTTATGATGGTAAAAAAAGAAAAAAAATCAGTTCCTTTTCCTTTCATTTTCTTGTGGGCGTCATAGAAAGTAAACTTCTAATATTTGCTTAAATGATAGGTCATCTAGCCCATTCTCCCATCATCTCTAAGAGAATATGCAAACAATTAGAAGCAGATTAAATTCAGTACCATTTTCATGCCCTCAAAATATTAGTCAACTTTATAATATGGAGATTACGAAAGCTCAGCTTGTTTGACACTAATAATCCACTAACACACGTTCTTGTTCCCCTCATTTATATTGGTAATTTCCTTTCAAATAGCACATTCATGTTAGTAAAGGATATAAAAGCTTGTTATAAAAGAAAAAGAGTAAAAAATAACAAGACGCATACATTCTATATAGCAATATAAATATCGTGCAAGTATAGGTATGACTAAAAGTTCAGATATGTCCCAAAGAAAATCTCATCACACATAACAAGGAAGGAGAATTTTCCCTCGAAATGTTTTTCCTATATCATGGGTTTATGGTAAATTACCTGTTTTTGACCAAGGAGCACATTCAGCAGCTACAATTATGACATTCATAACATTGGCCCCAGCTAAAGGAGGGGGTTTCACATCTTCACTTGTACGCATATTTACCTCACCTTCCTGTAAACTCGATTCTTTCAAATCTTCGTGTTTTTCATCATTTAGACTGGATGTTGCAGATGAACTTGAAAGAAATGATGGCAGCTCATCAGAGCAAACTGTTTGTGAGGTTGTGTCTCTCAACTGTTTGTGGGAACCAACATCCAAGGATGTCTTTTCATGAGATAAGTCCTTTTCAGCTTCCTTTTGAGGCTGGGTTTCCATTGCATCATCTCCTGTCAAGGGACCATTGCTGCTAGATAGAACACCACTAGTATAATCTTCATTAGTATCTTTACCACCATTTGGTGTAGTATCTAGACTCGGGAAAGAGCTCTCCCTCTCTTTATAAGAAACTTCGCCTTCTGAGTCTATAGTACTACTATTTATAGATGAAACTAGTTTCCTTCTTTCAGCAATCTGTGATGGGCAAGGAAGCTTAATAGAAGAGAGCCATTTCACAGTTTATGAAAAGAAATGAGTGAGATGAGAAACTGTAGTGCTTAGCATTGTCACCATTCTTCCCTGGCTTCCACCTCTAGGTCTTGGGTTTTGTGAATAATGGCCTATCTCAGACAAGCTCATAAGCATATATATCAATGTAAGACTTCTATATTTATTTTATGGGAAAAAACAGCTTTCATTTGATTTCACTTATTGCAGAACTGAATAATCAGACGAGAACAAAGATAGGGACCCAATCTACGTGTCAATATTGACAAAAATGAAATTTACTGTAAGAGGAAAATCTGACTTTAGAAATCATGAGGATTAATGTCCCCCTATTCCCTGAAAGCCCATTTGACTACTGAACTATGTATATAGTTCTCTCCATTTGACTTTTTGCATCTTTGAAGTGAATTGTGTATAAAACATGAATGATAGATGATAAACATAACTGGTGCATTACTAGTTCTCGCTATGCCAATCCTTATTTCTAAAAGATGTTGAAACAGATGGATTCACAATTCATAAAAATCGCTGACTTCCAGTCAAATGTCGCTCCCAATTTTGTTTTGTTTTTTTTTTTTGACAAGTCAAATGTTGCTCCAATTATAACTTCCTATGACGTCCCTCTAGAGATCATAGTGAAGAAGCTTTCTTTCCTTTTTTTTTTTTCCCCCAGTGAGGTTGGAACCTAATGCCGAAGTATACCCCAAAACGTGAATTAGATTAATCAAGAAAAGTACCTGCTGCAGTAAGTCTCTTTGCATGGCTAGAACCTTCTTGCTCTTTTTAATAGTGGCCTGAAAAGCATCGTCCGATTCGTCCCCATCCTCACCTTCACCAGAGCCCTTGCCCGTTGCTCCCAGACGCTTGATCCTCTGCGGCCGTGTTACTCTGCATCCACTCATCAGTCCAGCACAGCATAAAGACACCCCGGCAACATCTCTACCCACAACTTTCGCATGCCCAAATGTGGAATCATTCAAACCCGCAAAATCGAGAGAGTTCCTCGGCCGATACGCAAAGAATGGTAACCTTGGTTGCCCATGATTCCCACTATGAAGAAGAACTGACCTGTCCATTGTAAGAGGCCCTAAAAGTGTTCGACAATTTGCTTCCAAGAACTAGTACTACGTCAAGAGATCAAAGAACCGAGACGACTTGTTGGAAACTGAAGCAGACCCAGTTGAGAAAATTGAGAGATAACAAACCCAATTGATGTTTTTGGGATTGGACGACACCAAGAAGAGATACACAAGGGGAAGCAGTGAAGGTGTTTGTTGGATTTTGGGCTGGAATGAAAGGGAAACCATGGACAAACGACCAAGAATGTCCCTGTTTGGAGGTTTGTTGAAACGGGTCCTACCAAAAAGTAAATCATGGAGACGAGGTTCAGAGTGGCTGATAATTGCATTCTCAGACTACAATCCAGAGAGATTTGGATGAAATTAGCTGACCACAAATCTTTGTAGCATTTGGTGCCTGCCAAAAAGTGGGATTTCAAATGGATTTTTTGTTATTGTTTATTATTATTATTATTTTTTCTCTCGACAGTGATTGACCACAAAGGTGTACCTCCTGTCCAGATTATTCAGTTCCCTTCTGGAATTACGTGACTTTTCTCCTCTTGTTCCTCTCACATATCCTCGGTTGAAATCTAAGAATTTTTTATTCTTAACTTATAATTCGGATGAAAATAGAGTTTCATCAAGGTCTGTGCCGCACAGGTAACATAATTAACTAGCGGCACGTTGACCTATATTATGTTTGTGTTAATCAGATGCAAAATTACAGATTTGTATTGGTAATTTGATTGGACAATCATCAATATTCGATGGAAGGGAACTACAGACTGTTTGATGTTTAAAGGTGACAAACTGTCGGAGGAGCCTAGTGCTAAATAAGATGAACCTTGAACGACCTCGTAGCCTCCAGAGATACTTAACAAATCTGTTTTTATAACTATTCATAATTTTTTGAAATTACCTTCTCTTGCCAAATTATATGACTTCATAATCTGGATTTATTTTTTCTCTTTTTTCCTCCATCAAAGACTTCTACGATCCATTAGCTCGGTGATTGTTGTTTTACAGCATGCTTTGTTAGAAATAAGAAAAGAAAAGAGAGAACATAAAAATGTTTTGCAATTGTTTACACTTTCCCCCCCAAAAAAAAAAATCATAGCAAAAAGTTTTCTTTCTAGCTCTTTTTTTCCCAAAAAAAAAAAAAAAAAAGAAAAGAAGAGAAGATCCACGCCAAATTCAATAAACTTTATATGAATGCATGGTACGTAATCAAAGGCTACAAACTAGGGTGGCACGTGTTGCAGAGTAAGCAGGGGTTATGGGTGGATGTATTAAAAAGTAAATACATGAAAGCGAACCGAAGCCTTTGGGAACCTTTGCCTACGACTGCTTCCCATACCTGGAGGAGTATTGGGAAAAGTAGACACCTTTTGAAAGCTGGGTTAAAATGGAGGGTGGGGAATGGCCATGGTATATACTTTGGAATGATGCCTGGTTGCTAGACTCCGCTATGAGTGAGCTATATGGCTATTTAGTCCAAGCAGATGATAGGAATAAGAAAGTGATTGACTATTGGGTCCAGGACCATGGTTGGAATTGGAATCACCTCGCTCCTATACTTTCTCCACACGTCCAAGATCAGTTGAGAAGTATTATTGTCATCAGCCAGGAAGACAATCCAGATCGCTTGGTTTGGAAATATACGTCAAATGGACAGTTTTCAGTTAAGACCGCTTATGAACATTTAGGAATGGCGGCTGATGCTTTAACAAAATCAAACAACTGGACCAATATATGGAAGACCACGGGCTTACATCGATGGAAACACCTAGTTTGGGTTATGCGTCATGATAGGTTACTGACCAATGAGTAGAAATATCGACGTCATATCACTGGAGATGCTCTGTGCCCATTATGTGGGTAATGCCCAGAAACTATCGTTCATGCTATTAGAGATTGTGCCCTTCCCAGAACCATTTGGAGGCAAGTGGTACACCCTGACAAAGTAAGCCGTTTTTTCAACCTTTCCTTGCCATCTTGGATTGATGAGAATTTGAACGGGAGAACGTGGTCCAATACTATGGGTGAACATTGGGCTACCTTTTTCATAGGGGCTTCTGCATCCATATGGTATTGGAGAAATGCCCAATGCTTTGACACCTCTTTCATCATTCCAACAGACCCAGTTAACATGATTCAATGCAAGGTGCTGGAAGTCAAATTAGGGCAGATCCTCACTACACAGTAGCAACAACCCCTCTCATCTTCTACAATCCAATGGACACCTCCTACAACCAATATGGTCAAAGTAAATGTAGATGGTGCCACACAGGGGAATCCAGACCCTGTGAGTATTGGGGGTTTGATAAGAGATAGTGACGGTCTCTGGATCACTGGCTTCACCCAGCAAGTAGGATGGGGTTTGGCTATAACAGCTGAATTATGGGCAGTTTTGCAGGGACTCAAGACTGCTTGGGACCAGGGTCACCGAGACGTGATTGCTGAAACCAACTCACAGGAAGTTGTGCAGCTCCTCCATGATCTCGAGCAAGGACACCCTGATCACAACCTTCTTCTGGTAATTCATAGTTTTTTAGAAAAACAATGGCGATGCCAATTGCAGCATGTGGGGCGTAGCAGTAATCTTGTGCTGACTGGCTCAGGAAGCGTTTAAGGGAACAAGGCGCTGGGTACTGTGGCCAGATCCTCCTCCAAACATAGGCCCACTGCTAGTAGGTGATAGATGGGGATGGGGATGCCCGAGAGGCACTCGTATGTAGTCTTTCGTTTTGGCTTCGGCCTCCATAGCACCAAAAAAAAAAAATGATCTACCATCATCGCTAAGCCCATTCAGGTTGGCATATCTATAAACAGAAAAATTATTCAGTGAGTAAGGTCAGGTGACACTTTAAGAGCACTGAATAATTTCTCCTATAAACAGCTTCAACTGATTTTTACTAATTAGAATGTCCCCACTATATGACGTGGTCTGAATGTTTTGTTTTTATGAAATTTGCCACAAATGTAAAATAAAATTTCTTTAATTTCCTCACCTCTGTGTAAGGAAAAGAATTATCGCGGTTCAACAATTTATCTACATCCATATTATAGTTAGATAAACTATTCAATAGAGGAGATTACAACCCTCAACTCACACAACACTCTGTCTCACAAACCCACTACCATACAAATGCCCCCCCCCCCCCCTAAATACAAATAGTTGTACAAATTGCATACGGCAATACTAAAACCCACCCCTTAATATAAATGCCCATAACAATACAAAAGGTTGCTGCCTTACATATGGCCTAACGCTTACACCAGAGCGGTGTCCCTCATTGCAACCCCCACTCTACATCTTCAACTCCCCATATTTGCTGCTTATATTTGTCCCTCAATTCAACCCTCTATTTATAGGAGAGAAGGAAACTGTCGTGTCTTTAACGGCATTGCAAATCTTTGACGATGGAGGTGGTCAACAGTGGCAATGGGATGATATCTTCCTTCAATGACTTCGGCAGCCCACTTCTCGAAGATACGACAGCCTTCTCACACGGACAATCAACAAAAGTCAGCTTTCTTCATTTTTTTATTTCTTCCTTCAGCTGTCAGCAAGTGAAGAAAAGGCCTTCTTTTTTCTTCCTTTTTTTTTTTTTTTTCTTTTGGGCTCTGTTGGTGAGAAAGTGGATGGGAATTCCACCCACTCCACATGGGTGGACTAGGATGGTTCTCACCCTACAAATCACCCCTTCCAATCATGTGGGGTAATAAGGTCATGCTGCACTTGTCATCGAACGATTGCACCTCTTCAATGGAGTGTTTACTGCATCCTTTCAATGAAGTGTCCAAAAAGGCTACCATACTGAAGTGATCCCAGCTCCAACCAATTGTGCGCTAAAGCGCCAATGTACCCCTACATCGGAGTGCCCATCGAACTGCCATGATTCCAACCAACTGCACCCTAAGGCGCCAACACACCCCCTCGCCTGAGGTGCTAAACAAAGTGTCACGGCCACAATGCATCCCTTGCCTGGAATGCCAAATAATTGCCACGACCACAAACAACTGTGTCTGGGAAGCCAATGCAACCTCTCGCCTAGGGTGCCAAACAACTTGCCACGCCACAATGCATCCCTCATCTGGAATGGCAAACAACTTCCACGACCACAAACAACTACATCTAGAACGCCAATGCAACCCCTTGCCTGGGGTGCCAAACAACTTTCCATGGCCACAATGCATCCCTTGCTTGGAATGCCAAATAACTGCCACGGCAACGAGCAACTGTGTCTAGAACACCAATACAACCCCTCGTCTGGGGTGCCAATAAACTTGCCACTGCTATGCACAACTGCACCCTAAGGCTCTAATACATCACCCCTTACCTTGGGGTGCCAAACAAAATGCCATGATTACAATGCGAATTTCATAACTTTGCCAATTGTAATGGCTTCACCTCCCCTTCAGCACGTGCACAACTGGAGAGCTCAATGTGGTAATTAACACTAATCAAATCCACTGTAAATGAGACCTGCTTCGACCTAAGTGTGCACCTTTTCGTCACGTCTGTCTCATATGCCTTTGTTCGGAGTTTTCAAACAAACATCTTGTAGCTATTGGATTAAAACTGTCCATAGCTTCGCATTGCCATATCTTAAGTTATTGGTTCCGTTGAATTTTCCAACTTTAAACATTGTACTGGACAACATGGTCTGCTAATGGTTCCTGAGCTCTTCGTTATAGAAGACTAACCATTGGGACTTTCTCTGTGCTGCACCATAAACAAAACTTCAATGCCAAAATAAGCATAAAATATCATTTTTATGTTTCAAAAGGGCCATACTAAATTATGGGAGTGGAACTTCATAAATCTAACACTACCGTTGGCTCTAGAATGGTTGATCTTGCTAAGAATGAGTTCTGTCTCGGCAAAAATGGCCCAAAATTGCTCAAAATAGCACAAACTAAACTGGTAACTCGGCAAGCGATGCTACTCGACAACACAGCTCAACGGCGGCTTGGTTGGCGACTTAACAGCATAGCTCAGCGCTGATTGGTCAAAGACCCAGCGACGGCGGCTCTGTGCAGCTCAACACAATGGCTCAACTGGCGACAAAGTGGCGCGGCTCAGCAGCGGCTGGTCAACGACTCAGTGGCGATAGCTTTGTGTGGCTCAACACAACGGCTCAACTGGCGACAAAGCGGCACAGCTCAACGGTGGCTGATCTACAACTTAGCGACGGCAGCTTTCCGCGGCTCAACACAACGATTTAACTGGAGACAAAGTGACACGACTCAACAGTGACTAGTCGATAACTCAACGGCGGCGGCTCAACACAACGGCTTAACTGGCGACAAAGCTACATGGCTCAATGGCGGCTGATCTACGACTCAGCAGCGGCGGCTCTGTGCGGCTCAACACAATGATTTAACTAGCGACAAAGCGACACGGCTTAGCGGCGACTGGTCAATGACTCAGCGGTGGCGGCTTAACACAACGGCTCAACTGGTAACAAAGCAGCACGACTCCGTGACGGCTGATCAATGCCTAGCGACGGCGGCTCTACACGGCTCAACACAACGGGGTTTGAGGCTGACATCAGCTGACGTCAGTTAATAGGGCTGTATTGAAATTTTAATATTTGGGGGCCAAATTGAAACTTCTACAACATCAGGGGGTCAAAATTAAAATTTCAGCAACATCTGGGAGCCAAATTAACATTTCTGCAACATTAGGATTAATTTGTCGTTGTATACTGTAAAGTTACATATGTGGCCAACAACCACTGCGGCAAACTCTTCAACGTGTTATATATTTCACGACAAGTATGTTTAGACATTTTATAGCTTGTTAATTGTTATGTTACCTAGATAATTGATATTAATCATCAGATTAGTAGAGCAGGTGAGCCCACAACAAAGCCGAAATAAAAAAAATACCAATAACGAATCCGAGCTAATGTAGCGATCCATGTGACGACTCCTTATTTGAATTTCATTATTACATATACAAATATTAAGAAGATGGAAACAAGGAACATGTGCATGCCCTCGTAACCTTTCCTTCTTTGAACTCTATATTATTGAGCTTTTCTTGGCACCATTTGAGTTGAGAAGTGGAAATCATAGACATTTTGAGCGCCCTTGATACCAGCTTCATGTCTATCATCGTGAATAAAATTTCCTTCTTTTGAGATTCTTCAAGAGGGTTTATAACTTTTTTCAACCAACACCTCTTCTTCCCTTGTAAGTCTTTTAGCCACAGCTCCTTCTTCAGAGAAGAGTAAGACCACTTCAATTAATTAGTATGTTGATCAAAACTTAAGCTAAAGAAAATGGTGCTAAAATAAACAAATGCAATAAATTTGGAAGCACCTTCTGGATTGTCTTACTAAGGTCTGCTAGTAGCTTCAAGTCTCTAGGGTCTTCCACTGGTGGATAAGTCCATGAGAAACTCTTCAATTTCCATCGAGGTTTCTTCTCGTCTGTTTTTACATATAACCAAAAAGCCTTTATGCATTTCTCTATGCCCTTCAAGACTTCTGTTGCCCTCATGGCTTCACCCTTAGTTCCATCTTCTCCTTCCTCCATATAACCTTCA
The DNA here is from genome assembly GCA_033060915.1 of Euryodendron excelsum. Classification (NCBI taxonomy): domain Eukaryota; kingdom Viridiplantae; phylum Streptophyta; class Magnoliopsida; order Ericales; family Pentaphylacaceae; genus Euryodendron; species Euryodendron excelsum. Next base: position 43,801,918 of record CM065385.1, on the reverse strand, counting down.
AAAGGATCGAAGTGACATTTTACTTTGGAGGATCATGAAAAGATTAGAGTAAGCTTAATTTCTTTTAAATTTTATTCATTCATTCACGCAAAGGAAAGGGGGAGCTATCATTCTTTATAAAAGTCCAACACATTTATTTGAATGCATGCATCTTTTAAAATCTCATATAAACAAAATGTAGTTACCCTTCTCAAATAGACTATTTTTGCCTTAAAAAACTCTTGATAGGTTGGAGATGGATAAGCACTGATTATTTATTTGTCAACTTGATTTATACAGTGTTAATCTATTGTGAAAAATACCTGAAACCTGGGGAACTTGGAGTAGACTCTTGAGAGAGAGCCTTCTTTGAACATAATTCCAATGTCTTTTGCCTTCACACCTTTCATCTTCCATAAATCTCTCTAAAAGTATTTGGAACTTTTGGAATCTTCCTGCAACATTATCATAAAAGGCGCCATTTTGAGAACTAGAGCATGCAAGAGCCTCGACCTTTCGGTACTGGTAATGGAGTGCTTCCCAGGACAAGCATGATTGAGCCACATAAACTAGTTCAAAGTCACTTTCCAAACTTCTTAAGAGCTTTCTTTTAGCCATCTTGCTCCACGAGATATATGGGATGGAGAATTCCACTGGCTTTATGCTTTCAAATGAAAAAGGAGAAGCCAATTGCTTGTTCAGGATTGCACCTGCACAGTGACAAATCAAAATGTTATTGAGGAATCAAGAAATTGTTTATATATATATATGATGCCTATGACATAGCTAAATGTGGAAAATGTCTACAGTGCAATGCCAGTTTGAATACCCACTTATTCCACAAGTTCTATCATGATTGAGTAAATCAAACCATCTCATCTTTTCAGTGTATTTCTGGTAGAATGAATCTAAGTCTTCCTCCCTGCTTTCATCAAGCGATTCTCGTTCTTCCATGACGGGTGAATTGGAGCTACACACTGATGGAAAATACTCCTTCATTTCTATCTCTTCAGTCTCAGAAATGGAACCCCAAAGGGATGATGAACATGCAATCATATCCACATCTTGGTTGGGTGAACTTATATCTTCATCAATATTCACATTTGGTTCTTTTATACTCGCATCCGCTAGATGTGAGCCGCCCTTGGAATCAGTGTCCTCTTCAAACTCTATATTCCGAAGTTCATATACTTCACCCTCATCAGCAATCTGATTTTGATTTGTATCTCGTGGAATTTCATCTCCCTCGGCCTGATTATTTACAAATTCAACATCGGCCTGTCTGATAAATGAGAATAAAGAGATGAAACGACTAAGAAACCTGAAAATGCTTGAAGCTACAAAACCAGTGAATTGAATAGGTAGAGCGAGAATGAATAGAAGCCGTCTTTGAAACAGTTTGACCCAGAGGAAGATCTGACAGAGAACGAGCAAAAGAGGATGGATATAGAAGCTCAAATAAAACCACTTCAGAAACCCATCTGGGATGAGGATAGATTCAATGATAAACCAACAGGATGTGAGCAAAGCCATCCTCAAAACTCAAACCTCCATGGAATTGACTACCTCCTTTTTGGGAGTTCTAGCAATATTCTAGTTGTAATGGACTGGCTTACTCTTTCCAGACATATGTATATAAATCCATATTTATGTATGCATGTATGTTGGATCTAAACATGGAGGGTGGTTAACCAATTGAAACATTTGACTAATGGCATGCACTGAGAATTTGTTTTTAGTCATTGGAAATAATAGTTTGTTGGTTAGTCATGAAAGTCTTTATTAAGGGGTTATCACTTTCTTTTCAAGACAAACAAAACTTGGCTTAGAATATATATTATGTGGTCTTCTTGAGGCTTGACCGGCCTATAAGTTTTGCTTTTAACATATTAGCAATTTAATACTGATTTGCTTACTTGGATCCATCTATCCACAATTCAGTGACATGGATATTTGACATTTATAGTTTAAAATCCTCAATTAGCATTAGTTGTATAAATTAATGATAGGTGACATACATACCTATATATATTCAGAAAATTAATATAAAATTTATCACATGGATGATTTGATTGATATTCACTTTAAAACAAAATACCTATTATGATGATTCTTAATTATAAAAATACCTGATCACATTATTATGGTGAGATACTATATAAATTTTTTAAAAAAATAGCATTTTCTTTTCTAATATTTGCTTCCATCGAGAACGTTGGGGTGGAAGTTATCAACATAACCACAAATATTAGGAAAGGCTGTTGGAGGAGTGTTAGGACAGCAAAGTTTTAGCAGATTTGGGTTTTGCCTGAGGGATTTAAACTGTACATTTGCCTTTGATGGTTCTCCTTCCTAGCTAGATATGATATTAGAAAATGAAAGTTGAATTGTTGGGAAAGAAGAGTAAATTACTGGTTTGGGAGGGTGGAGAAGGGCCAATCGAAAGAGAGAGTTGGGAGATACGTCATGAGCTATGTCTGCTCTTACCTCACACACGAAAGAGGATAATCATGAATTGAGTCATACACCACATGACTAATCACAGTAACTAACCACCCACCTAACCTGACTAATTTGATATTTCTTCACATGCACACGCACACCAAAAACACATCTTTACATATAGAAATATGTAGAAATAGATAGATATATCAACTTGGAAATTGACTCCATGAGTTTTAACCTACACGTACCAGTTGTGTTTTGTATGAATGAATTCAAAGCAATTCAGAGGGCGACTTCTTTGACATCAAGAAGAAAATGTAGAGAAATTTCCTTTGGTTAATTTGTAATTGGGAGTCCTAGCTTGTCTCTTACGCTGGACTCCCCATTTTCAAGGGCAGCTTCGGCTACTGCTACCTAGTCATAGTCAAAGCCACGAAGACAATACCGGTAGTTTTTAGACCCTGCATGTACTTTCCAACTTGTCTAGAAATTGGAAATAAGAGCGAAAAAAGAAGCCTTCTTTTCTTCCACAATTGTTGAAGGCCTTAATTTGTGGGATTCCAGCATCAACTGTAGTTGGTCACTCGATCCATCCGTTATGGTAGTCACTCTCTGTTGCTGGTGAATGACCAACATGTTCAACTTTACTGTCTTTGATTGTATCCCCCATCCCCAAACAAAGATTTCCTAAGGGTAAAAAATAAAGTCAACCGGAAATAATTTGCTTCCTCCCTCCTTTCTACCCTTGCAAACAATTGGAGAGATGTATCTTTTCCTTCCTTCCTTCCACCTACGTATTTCCTTCCCATCCACTTTCCCACGCAAAAGAGTGTGCGACGGTAATAGGTGAGACTTTTATCATAACACTGTCTAAATGGCATCAAATCGTGTGTATATATATATATCTATTTTAATATATAAAAAGAGAATTTTAATAGTATCTTTGAAGTTATTATTTTAATAATTACTGTAATTTTTTATAAATTTTAAACTATAACTATCTTATTCAGTTAGATATATCATTTTAACAAGGAAACTACATACATTTATATATTAATAATTTTCTGAAAATACTGGGTCAATGTGTTTTTGTCGTGACACAATTACCCTTCTACTCTTGAACAGTAGGTAAAAGTAACAGCCATAAGAAGCACCCAACAAGCAACGGTTCGATGTCTGGTCCCAACCGTCAAATAACTGCCAGAACTTCCAATTCAAATTCAAATAGCAACAAATACTCTTTTGTATATATATATATATATATTTGTGATACTGTCCAAACCAAAATACAACCAAACTTCATACTGTTGAAACCATCTTTCGTGTTCCCTTTGCATCCATCGAAATCCAGCCAACAAATGGAGCAAACTGAAGGAGATATAGGAATCAAAATTTACAACGCAACCCCACAGGACGAGGCAACCACCGTACCCACCGCCCTCTCCTCTCTTCGGTCTGCTCCGGCAGGCGGCTGGAAACGACGTGCCGTGGCAAAGGGGGTACAGAAGACGCTGTCGAAAACCTCCCTGCTTGCAAACTTCCTCCCCACCGGAACCCTACTCACCTTCGAGATGGTCATCCCTTCAGTCTACCACAACGGCGAATGCTCTCCGGTCAGCACCATGATGATTAACGTCGTATTGTGCTTATGCTCTCTCTCGTGCTTCTTCTTCCACTTCACCGACAGTTTTCGCGGCCCTGACGGGACGGTCTACTACGGGTTCGTGACGCCGAAAGGGTTGGCGGTTTTTAAGTCCGGCATTGCGGTGGAGGTGCCGAAAGAGGAGAGGTTTAAGCTTGGGTTTAGTGATTTCGTGCATGCGATGATGTCGGTGATGGTGCTTATGGCGATAGCGTTTTCGGATCACCGGGTGACGAATTGTGTGTTTCCGGGGCATGAGAAGGAGATGGAGGAGGTGATGGAAGGTTTCCCAATAATGGTTGGTATTGTTTGCAGTGGTTTGTTTCTTGTGTTTCCTAATACTAGGCTTGGCATTGGATGCATGACTACATGATGAATATTGATATGAAGTTGGTTTTGACGCTGTTGTAGTTGCACCATTAATGGATGCCTACATGATCAGTACTGTATTTGGGAACTAATAGTAGAGAATAATATATCTTTCAGACATGGAAGTATCTATATATTGAGAACAAATATACATGTGTGGTTTCATTCTTAGCATTTTTCAAATTATATATACACACATACTTTTTTTTTTTGGTACTTAGAAATGGATGTCCACAACTCCATACTTCACCACACAATCATTTACCGCACTTCCATTAGGTCCAAATTGTATGAAAAATGTTATTCTTTAAGAAAAATTTATACAGAAAACCTATTAAAATAATGTAGTAGTGATATTATTATAATTAAGAGTTATCACATAATTTTGTTAAGAAATTTTTTATGAACTTTTCTGTTTGTATAACATTACTCAAATGCTATTTGGCATAGTGAACCTTCAAAGTGTTTTGGTACTGGGTGAGGTTTTATCAACCGTAGAAAGTGAGCTCTCTTTGATGGCTTTCTGAGCACTAATACATAACCCCGAATGCCCACCAAGTGATTCATTTTTTGCGTTCTTGATTAGGGCCAGTAATTAAGTACCAACTGAGCCACAATAGTTCTTTGTTCATTGATATTTGGGTGGTCGTCCTTCTAGCTCGTTAGTGTGACTGATTTATTATTAGTTTAGAGAATGGTTTAGTATCATTTTAATCTTGCTGATCGATGATGATCTTCGAAACTGTCACTCCCAGTTTGCAATATAACTATTACAACACACTAGATGGTTTAATTACTTCAAATATTAATTGGAGATGATTAACGTAGAAATCTTGATGCTGTTTTATGAGCCAATTCGCCACACTTCTCATTCGATTTAAGACTCAAAGTCATCAACAAAATCTGCAGAGGGGCTTATATTTGAATTAACGAAAATGCATTAAAATGTGAAACCTAAAAACTATGTATTGCACACAAAAAAAGGAAAAAAAAACTCTCTCTCTCTCTCTCTCTCTGTTACTTATTGTACACGTCCCTAAACACAGTATATATACATATATTTCGAGAAGCATTTAAAAGTACAAAATTATAGGCCGCACGCCAAATTAACCTACCATGTACTCTTCAACTTTTCTTTTCTTTTCCTTATTTAGGTTGGGGGTGGTTTGGCTGAGCATGAACTTGGTTAGTTGGGTTTCTTCAGCCATACATCATCTATATATAACCTCTATTCAAAAAAATCAAAACTATGACTCAAGCCCTGGTTAAACGACACTGAGAAATCTGCTTACTGATCCCGGCAGCATTTACCCTCTTTTCCTTCTTGCAACATCTGCCATAAGCAGAGCAGCTCTCTAGGGCTTTGGTAGTGTGCGACAACGTACCCATCCTTGCAACCCTCATTGTAGACCCTCTCTTCGTTTCTATAAGTAATCTGCAAACCTCCCTTCCTCATCTCTGCTATCCATATCCCCATTGCTACATCTTCCAGCTTGAACATCTGCATATATATATCAAGCATTACAATTTTCAAAACCAATTACAAATTCGTTGCCTTGCTTCGCATGCATTTCATTCCGATTCTGCTTAAGAAATTGAACATTATTATTTATTTAATAATAGTATCTTTGACTACCAGCCACTGCACAGTTGCAATTTTCTTTTTACTTGCCTTGAATATGCAAGAAAAGTGGGTAATTTTAAAACCTTGAAAGAGAACTGGAGATATTCTTTGTGAAAGTATAGACAGAGAAACAAAAATGGGAAGGAGATCTAGAGAGAGACTTACAGAAAGATAAATGAAGTCCAACACATCAATAGAAGTGAAAAATCTAAACAGAGGTGAGAAGGGTTTTTTTCCTAAATTAAATCCTAACATTAGTTTCAAATGGGAAGCACATGCTGTAATTTTTAACGATTGGACTACATTGAATCACTTATAAAATTTTGAAGGCCCAAATAGAAGTATTGGAGGATAAGGGATGAAACTGACATTTTGATCAAAGTTCGAGATTATGATGATAATTTATCCATTTTTTTCTCACATTGATGGGAAGTTGATGACCCTAAAGCTACGTAAGACAAAGTTCATCAAAAGAGTTTGGATAATAGTGGGTTTTAAACTAAAAATACTAGTAGATACGGATTAATTTAAAAATAGAAGTTGACCTGAGATGCATGAGATAAAATGATCTTGATTAAGCATCATGTTGAATTATCACACGATTTACAATTTTTATGTAAAAGATTAGATATACTATAATGACTTGTTGAAGTTACACTTTTAAGGTATTAACCTTCTTTGCGATGTTAAGCAGGACTAATCATTGTACATTCTCAATCATTGTACTTATTTAACTAGATTCCTCTAAAAAAGAAAAAGAAAAGAAAAATTTACTGCGAAAGGAAGAAGGCCTTAAAACTATGATTTTAAAAAAAGAAAAGAAAAGAAAAATAAAGAATCAAGAAATATTGGTAAAATACCTTTAAATCACCTCTTCTATGTCTCTTGTAGACCTCCTCGGCTATGTCCTGTGAGACAACATAACCAGGGCCATGGGCCCAAGGGGGATAAGTTTCTTCTTGCCACTCCTGGAAACAATATAAAAAGGAACATTTAGCAAAGAACATTGATGAAGGGACTCGAATTGTAGCCAGAGTGAGGCCAAACTGGCTAAATTAGAAGTTCAATCCTCAGGGTTGGCAGTCAAAATAGTTTCACTTCTCCATTGAGTTCATTCTTCAATCTGTTTTCTTACTTATTAGCATCTGATCAGTAATCAAGAAGTATTAACAGATGCTGCTGAAAGTCTTACCTCAGGGCTGATATACCATTTACTGTCCCTGTTACGGTGAGGCCGGGCATTGGAGTTGATGAGACCATACAGCAATCCATGTGTCACATTGGTGTGTTTTAATGAGGCAATTACTTCATCCACACGAACAAATGAATCATCGTCTGCCTTCATGACATACTTTGCTGAAACCACCTGAGTCTGTTCAATATGAAGAAATAAGAAAACATAATAAGCTCCCTTGGTTTTGGACCAGCTGAAAACCTACCCCAAAGGTGCAGATGGCCAGAGTCTTCCAGGCTATCAGACTGTAATAGTCAACAAAAGGCATCAGCTGAATGTCTCCATAAGTCTCTACTTCATTCCACAGTTCCTTGTTCACAATCTGGTTTTTATGCTGCAGCATATAGGTAAACTCAGTATCTGCTTTCAAATTAACAAATACTTCAGCTGAATAATATGTTTAAGATGACAATTCATCTGTAGAAAGTATGGACTATACGCCAATCAATAACTAAATTAAACAATATATCCAGTAGAAACTCAAGACACAAAAAATGAGGAAGCTTCTGTATGATCAAGGCTATCCTTAGTAAAATCCCTTCACAAGACCCCATTGACATTAATCAGGTAAACTGAAAAGTTCCAAATGGTGCTCACCAGACCAACAAAAAAGTGCACCGCAACTGCTCCTGACCTCACTGCAGCATATTGCATCCATGTTCTTCGAACAGCCATCCTCCGCTTAAAATTGTTCGCCGTGGAGAAGACACCAATGAAGAGATCCAATGGCTTCTGAGGTGGAAGTGGAACTGATCTCAGTGCCTCCAAATCATCAATGTTCTCTAGATCATCTGAGGTGGGTAAACCACTGGCAAGGACAGAAGTCAACTCCAAGTCTCCAGAAATCTTTAATTCACTGACAAGCCATGGTTCCAACCTCTGGACATGTCACGGGCCAGGAGAGCAAATAAATTAAAGTGAAAAAGAAAAAAGAAAAAAAAGACTAGTAACTTAAATGAGAGAAAATAAATTACTTCACGGTAAGCAAAAGATGTTGCATGCTTTCCATCAACTGTCATCTGGAGCCCTTCTTCTCCGGCCCTAAGGGTCATAACGGATAGATATCCTTGCTTGAATGGAAAATATTGTCTAGGTTTGAATCCATTTTGTGCCTCAGATGACCCCATAGAGACATTTAAAGAACCACGAGTTGTAGGCTTCTGGCTACCATCTTTACCCACCATCTGATTGCATTGGTTCAATGCATCCACTGTTTATCATGTAAAAGGAAGACTGTGAATGAAGAAACATTGTTCAGAATTCTGTGTCATGCAACTACCCATAAGATACATAATAACAAAATAATTGCACAGCAAAAAAAAAAAATAATGAAGAAAAGAAACAAAAAAGTACAACAATTAGTAAGTAAAACTTTGTCATGGCTCCATCATATTTCATCTTAAATCCTGTGAGCCACTTCTTTCTTTGTTCTTTGAGGGTATCTAAATATGAGATACTTCCACATTCTTCGAAAGACATCATATGTTTTTTTGATTAGGCATTTGTACCATCAATTTTCTGGGCATATCAATCTGGTTGTGGTCAGTTTTGAGGACCCAAATAAATAAAAAGTTGCACAATGTAATGACCCTGAGCCACGCTAACAGCACACAGTAAAAAAAATTTTCTAACCTTAAAAAAATAAAATGAAAAAAGGAGCTCAATTTCTCTAGATGAGACTGATAATATGCATGGGTTTGATAGGCAACTCTGCAACTAGAAGTAAAATGGATATAAGCCATTTAACATACAAACATACAACATAAGCCAAATCCCATGTGTAGACCAGAAGAGATAGTTATGATCTTTAAAATGCTAGCAAACAGAGCATATGAAGAGTAGATTTACCTTTCTTATTGCCAAGAACTGCAGAGGGGCACCGGTCCTCTTCACCCCAACCACGAGCTGCTGTCCATGTGTTTTGGACAATTACAGGATCCTCAGTTGCCTTATCACCGTTAAGTTGGACATCGTAATGTAAAATTAAGGGAGGATTTGGCTCCTCTGGATGAGGCGCTCCCATTAAATCAATTCGAAATCTTCCAAGAACATTAGGAATCCCAATGATAGTAATGGCTGAACCCTGAATCAGGCCACATGGAATTCGCAACCTAAAACTTTTGTCACCGAGTTCAGTGGCATTCATCTTAGTGAGAAAATAGGGACATTGTTTCTCCTTTGCTTTAACAAGCGAAATATTATTTGCATCACCTTTTTGTTCATTTTCAGTTATATTCAAAAGGTTATCCCACGCAACCACAGCTTCCCTGATAGCCTCCACTGCATTAGGCAAGCCCTGAGCATAATCAATAATGTGCTTCATATGATGCCATGTCTGTAAAGAACTTTGCACCTTTTTGGATAAGTTCCTTTGAGCAAAGAGACTAGAAACTAATATATCTGCAGAAATCACTTGAATGGAAGCTTCCGGATTTTGAACTTCAGGTGGAACTCCAGAATGCAAAGATTTAACAGAATTAGATGTGTTGACAATGAGGGGACTAGGAAGTGGACTCTCCCCAATTGGATTTTTCATCACACGGTACCTTAGAACCAGAAACATAAATAAGGACACAACCAAAGCACCTCCAGACCATTTTTTCAATTTTTTTGGTAACACTTTCACATCAATGGTCCTAACGTCCATAGCAATCAACTTACAACTCAACACGTCGCCAAATGAGTTGCTCAAATTCTGGTTTGATTACAAACTGAACTTACCAACAAGAAAATCCAGAACATGTACACACCTGTGCAGAACCAAAAAACCTAAAGACTTGAGGGATTGAGTTTTAAGCACTAAAATCACCAATTTTACTTATCTTCAGCTATTCCATCTACTACTTGATCAACTCCCCTGCACACTACTCAGATTTCCACGGTTCTGTTTTCATGGCAATGTCACTACAAATCATTTCCTAGCAAACCAGGAAATGGGCTCGGCAGATCGCATGGAGGACTATAGACTCACATCAGTCAGCCTTTTGTTCTGTGAACCCTGCAAAGGCTTCAAAGGCAAACAGAAAATATAATAAACAAACATTATACAAATCACGGGATTTAAAAAGAAAAAACAACATGGCACGTGTATGACTGATGAGTGGTAAGAACACCGGAGAAATTGTTTTCAACTGTAACAATCTAGGCTAGAGTAAGTGGCATTGTATGAGTTACCATAGATATTGTTGAGAAAATATTATTATATATATCCCACATCTGACATTGGCATGCCCTTGTCACAAATCTCTCTCCTCTTCTTCCCAAGCCCAACCAGAAGGTCAAACGGGGTTAAAATTGTGAAAGATAAAGAAGAAACCAACAAGTAAACTGCAACTGAAAGATTTATATCAAAACCCCAAGAGCAATTAGAGACTTAAATTTTAATAATCTACAAGTACTTTCAAAGCCAATGTATGCTTTGTTTGGAAACCGAATTTTCGGTTGGAAAAGTAAATGAAAAGGAAAACGTGATGAAAAATAGAACAAAACTACTCGTTCTATTTTTCTTCACCTTTTTCTTTTCTCACCGAAAATCCAGATTCCAAACAGAGCGTAAATGCCTTATTGCAACAAAAATAGTCATCTTGACTTTTCCCCATAATTCAACTTTTGAAAAAAAATAATCAAATCTTACCCTTAAGTTCAGAGAAAATTATGATCAGCACGAATAAACATGAAGAGAAACCAATTCTTTAAACTAACACATATGTTTCGCATGAAATTCTTTTGCTGGAAATATCTTCAGTTAGATCAAATGGATCCACTGGAAACACAAAATTACAAAAGAAAAATTAAGAAAAGAAAGAAACTTGTTTTGAACGCTAAACCAAAAGTAGACAATAAAGCACATTACTCAAAAAGAAAAGGAAAACGAAAGGACGAAGAACAACTTGAGTTTATCTTTTCGTTTTCTCTAGTTTCTCGGCAACCAAACAGAGCATAAACTAACATTAACTATAGAAAAAACACGCACAGAGTAATCAAGACAGGAAAGAGCACTTGATATGAGTTTACCACCGCGTTTCAATCTTGAAACCCTCTTCAAACCCCTACTTATTATTTTTTTTAAACAAAGAAAAAAAATAAAGATGAATTAACCTCAGCCACTAACCCACAACTAAGTAATAAACAAAACCCATCTAAAACAAGCTCTCATACCGCCATTCCGTAAAACGTCATACATTCATGTATAAACATGCATGTGAAATCAAAGAATAATAAATAAATATCGAAACGATTGATGGAAAATAGTAATGCAAATTATTGAGACACATACCTGGGAATTTTCTTTCTTGAGAAAACGAGCGAGAAAGCGGAAGAAAGAACGTGAAGGAAGTAGGAAAATATAAATAAAGAAAAGCAAGGCAAAGAAAATTTCGTGGGAAATGGAGATGAGGAAAAGGAAAGTTCGCAGTGTTGTGTTTTTTCTTTATTTTTTTCCTTTTTTTATGAAGCCTACGCCGAAGGCGGTTGGAATCGAACACGGTGATCGATGTTTCCACAGCAGTTGGTAGCTGTAATAAGCTGTTTGCTCCCCCGGTATTAACAATATCCCCATGTTTGCCTTCAAGTCTACCCAAAATTACAATTGACACCACTAATACAGGAGGTCACACTGTAGACAGGAAAAATTATCCCAAGCCACCATGGTCTAATTATTTGTAAATTTAGATGGAATCTATTATGAATCCTAAAATTATATTAGAAATTTTTTTTTATAATTAAGTATTTAGATCAACTTGCACATACCACAACTAGTATTGAAATCTATGTAATTCCCTCATCCCACCAATATAATTGTCATGTGGGATAATTTCTCAATAAATACAGTGGCCATGAGCCTGGCATAGTTAGACTAGTTTGAGTCAACTTAGCTTCTCCAAATTTGATTTAAAAATATATTAAAGTGGCCAATTCAACACGTAATTTTTAATTAATTCTAATTTAAAAAGTATAATTAGGTCATTAAGAATTTTATGCAATTATTAAAATAGTTTGGTGGCATGTACTTTTAATTTTCGAAGTTATTAGTAAAATCTATACTACTATAAAGCAAACTCATTTGGTAAAATTGGTGAAGTTCTAAATTTAAAAAAATATCACTTTTATATGCAGACTAAGAAGTTCATAAAAAATAAATAAAGTATCAACATTATATATATCTTAGTTGACTCACAAGAACAAAACAGTAAAACACTAATTTAAATTTTGTAACCATCCATTAATTATTTCCTTTTTTCTCTCTCACTTGCCCAAAATTATCACCCATAGTGGGACACCCTTCTAGTATATATTTATGTACACACGGGGCGTTTGAAATACTTATTTCAAGCCCAGCTCAACCAATTGATGAGGCTTTAAGTTACAGCCTGACTTGGACCTACAATAGTTAGTAAATATTTGTATTATTTATGTATAATATATGTACGTACATATAAATAAATAAATAAAATTTTTATTTTCTATTCAAATCTAAAACCTAATTAAAAAGACATATTTTTTTGAGTTGGATCGTATAGTACATGTATTACAAGTTTTACCTAGTATACTTTTGAAAAAAAAACTCGATTAAAATTAGATATAATTTAATATTATTTTAACATGTTATTAATTATATACTTAATATATAATTATAATAATACAATTATTGACATTAAACGTATTTGACTTTATTAATTATAGAAAAAACTTATATAACTCATGATTTGTGTATCTTTGCTAGTATCATGTTATATATGTTTGTGATATTTTCTAATACTTTGTATATTTGTAAGTGAAATTTTTTGGAAAAGCTAGGCCGAACACTCAAGCTCACGTTGATGAGTCTAAACTCTCTACAAGAAAGGGAAGTTAGAATGGGTCGACCCTTGTTGGGCCGATCACACTCCGATGATTAAGTTAGCAAGCTTAATCAATAGTAGAATGAATGAAAGTTGTGTATACTGGGAGTCATTTGTCTATACCTGGCTCTTGATGGCTTGGGTATTTATAGTATGATCGATGGAGTGTTTTGCCATTGGCCTACCAGCAGGTCATCATGGCATGTTGCATATGCGTTATCATTTGGTGCTGACTGACCGCATGCAGAGCCTGGCTTATCGTCGCTGAAGAATCTGGCTGATCGAACGTTAAGGTCGACGTCGTGTGGGGAGCGCAGGAACATTTAATGTGGATCAACTCCGCATTTAATGCTCTAAGACCGCTAGTGGTTTAGGTTCTCCTGTCACGGTTTGGGTCAAGGTTGACATGAGGTCGATGGCTTGAGCCGGGCTGCTCTTTAGTGCTGAATTTGGGCCGTCAAGCAGCCCAGTTTTAATTAATGTAGATTGGGTCTAACCATATAGGTTGGGCCGCATACCATTGCCCCACAATATTTATGATACATTTGCGAAGATACTTTTCTATAACTTCTTATTAATATTCAAAATATTAAATTAAAATTGATAAATTAATCCATTCTTATATCAAGTATTGAAATAATAAAAAATATAAAAAAATAAATTTTATTTATCTAGCACTTTAATTTAGCTAGTTGTTAATTATACGTTTTTAAAAATTTAATATTTGAGAAAAAAATAATACCTACTATCATATATAAGAAAAAATTGCTTATAAGTGTAACTGTATTTTTTATCCCGGCTTTTTAACAAATGTTTATATGATACCTGGATAATTATATATTCTTGTTTTTTACGTTCTCTTATTTTTGTGCCGAATTTTATTAACGTATTTTTTAAAAAAATCGTATTAAACCTGCACATATTTCATACCGTTCTTTTGTCGTCGCGTATTTTCCTAACTATGCCTACAACCGAACACTTGCCCAAGCCCTTATAGCCTGTTTGGAAATTGAAAAAGGGCAAAAAAATAAAAAATTATTATTATTTTCTCCCTTCCCTGTTGAATCTATCTAAGAAAAGAAGGGGAGAGAAGGAAAATAGAGAAAAAAAAAAAAGCAAAATATAAATAATTACTCTCTCCCTTCTTTCCTTTCACTCTCTTGTTAATTTCTTTACAAAACTAAATAAGAAAACAAAAAATTTTTTTTTTTTTCATTTATCTTTCCCATCCCTTTCCTTCCTTCCCCACAGTTCCCCAAACAGGCTGTCGCAAAAGAGAGTATAAGTTAGGAACTTAGGCAAGCCGGCGGACACTAAGCTAGTTTGCGACGTCGTTTAGAGGGGTTTGGTGTAGAATTTCTGCACTTGGACTTTTATTTTTCTGCTGGCCGGCGCCAGCAGGGAAGAGTGAAAAAGATGGAAAGAATTCAGGCCCACTGATATTTTGAGTTTTCTTTTTCTTCTTCCTCTTGTCTTATCCTTCATCTCCAGTCATCTTTTTCTTATATTTCTCTCTCTCTCTCTCGTCTTTTCTCTCTCTAGATTAACAGGTCTGCATCTTTCTTTATGTGTCATCTATGTTATCAAATTGCCATTCATATACGACGTGAAATTGCTATGCAAGCTTCATTTACAAATTTTTTCTTTACCAAGCAGTACAGCCGTGTGACCTTCTTAAAGCTCAGAGACTAAAGATACCACCTTAAATTTCTCTCCCTTTGTCTTCGCCGAAAACAGATTGTGACATTTGAACCCTCCTTGTTAGGTAGAAATGCTTTGCTGCTTTTCAAATTCAAAGCTCTCTCGTTCAGACGATAGTCAATAAATTATAAGAAAACCGGAGGAGAAGCTCAAAATAATTTAGAGCTCACTTAGTAGGACTTTTCGATTTAATTTTTTTTTTAATTTATAAGTAAAAAATTAATTTTTTCTAGTTATTTTTTGTTTTTCTTTAACTTGTAAAAGCAAAAAATTAAAAAAATTCTAACTTTTTTACTTATAAGAGCCCGTTTGGTTGGGCTTTTCAGCCTAAGTTTTTTTAACTTGTAAGTAAAAAAGCTAATTTTTTCTAATTTTCTTTTTTTGTTTATCTTTAACTTGTAAAAGCAAATAACTAAAAAAATTCTAATTTTTTTACTAATAAGCCAAAAAAACTATACCAAACAAAACTTTAAACAAAACTTGCCTGGCGTAAGGTGAGGAATTAATCAATACGAAAACTTTAGAAAAAGCCTAAATTAGACTACTTCAAACTTTTGCTTAGTCATATAAACAAGTTACTTCATGAAAAACGCAATACGCGTTGTCCAACATGTGGCCTTGCGGGCAGTGGTTTGATGTCAAAAACCATATAAAATAAGCCATTGCATGGAAAATGTATTGCCTTAGTGGGAGCGTGGGACACTCAAAAAGTTCCAAGAAGTTTCAGTGTACTTTCTTTTCTCCTCCTTACCGTCAAACCCATCCCAAAAAAGGGGCAAAATCAACCAACCAGAGACAGACGCAGAAAAGCAGGCGCACACTTGATTTGTCAGATGTGACTCCAATTCAAAGACTCCAATAATAAAGGACCTGAGAAACTTTCCCAGAGATTTCCTATTAATTGACCAATTCTCATGTTCTCGCCACCTTCCTATGAAAGCACCCTTTTTATTTATGTCTTCAAACACCGACTTAGCTTGTTCCATATAAACAACCCCCCACCTCTCCCATCCTCATCCATGCAAACCAAGTTCTCATATATAGTAATTGTATCTATTTCATACGTCGAAAGAGTACTTAGAATTTCTAATTTGTTACCTCGCGGGGATTATTGTTCGCCATGTCTGTCAGCTATCTAATAAGCCACTTTCCAATAGAAAACGTGTCACTAAACACCATCTCACTTTTTTGGGTGGTGATTTGGCTGGTTGAATTCTTGTTTTTGCATGTAATTATCAACCGGGTAGGAAGAATTTTTTAATTTTCATCAACATGTCAGTGTTCCGTACAATCTGACGTTGGCTTGTTTGATGATTTTAAAGCTCAGGAGGTGAAGATTAAAAAGAACCAAGATTTTGAGTTGTCAAACCGGCTGCCTTGCTGTAACGAGAAGAAAGAAGATGGACATCTATGCGGAGAAGATGTGGAGAAAGTGATGGCAAGGTTGGGGATTTATTGCCACCCTGAAGGTGAGAAACTTCAAGAGAGTTTGGATTCCGATGACCTTTCAAACCTGTTTGAAGAGAAGGAGCCGAGCTTGGACGAGGTGAAGGGAGCTTTCGATGTGTTTGATGAAAACGGAGATGGCTTTATTGACGCGAGGGAGTTGCAAAGAGTTCTCTGTAATCTGGGCTTCAAAGACGGATTGGAGATGGAGAATTGCAAGAGGATGATTGGTGCCTTTGACAAAAATGGAGATGGGAGGATAGATTTCAATGAATTTGTAAAATTCATGGAGAGCACCTTTTGTTGAATTATTCTTTTTGAAAGAATTGAAATATATAGCAGACTGCAAATTCAACACATTATTTTTTGCAATTTTTTTTTTCTGTACTGATGTGAATTCTATGCTAATAACTATTATGATTACTATCGTATTTCTTTTTATGGAAGATCATATTAGTTCTTGAAAAAACTATTATAAATTGCTAAATTCACATCTACTAAGGTTGTATATACAGTTTTATCTCTCATAAGGTGGGGTGTACCCATTCGAGAGGGAGGATTATGGATATAGTGAATTAGGTTGTGAACCTAGCAAATCTTATTAATAAAATCTATAGGCCGTCTATATGTTTGAATCCTAAATATCCTTCCACCCTAAAAGAGACAGATATATGTTGGAAGGCCATTTACATAGGGTTTTTGTATATATTGCCAAGGGACAGGACTAGGAGAAATTTGTACCCACCTCGCAACAAGAGGGATCCAGTGCTTTGTGAGAGGAGGGGTAACGCCGTGCTCTTGGAGAACGGAATAATTTTTTCAGGAGCAGACCCTGTTTTTAGTTTGAGATTGACATTTTCTTCATCTTTTCATCTTGGAGAAATACCAACTGCTGCTCATAGATAGTGCTGAAGGTCTAGAATCAATGCTCCTCATTCAATATTCCCAAACAGTTCGGTATGATTATAAATTTATCATTTCCGGGTGTTTATTTCCATCCAAGACATGAGTATGATTTCTTATCTCTATCCATCTCAACCCAGGTTTTTCCTTTATATTTCTCTCCCTTTTTAGCATGTGAATCTTCACAACTCCATCCCACCTCTTTGCCTTGGTATGCATATTAGACAATAGGATGTAAGTTCCCACATACGCAAGACCATTTCTGCAGCCTCCTGCCCTAATCGATAATTCTGTTGGACATGACAGGCAGTTAGCAAAATACGCCAGGTAACAATATCCCATTTGATTGGCGTAGACTTCCTGAAATTTTCTGCTTGATCAAGTACCCCGGCTCTACATAGAAGGCCAACAATACAGGTAAAGCGCTCCAATCCTGGTTCAATCTCTAGTTAATTGATTCATCAGTTGGTATAAGTAGTAGAACTAGAACCCTTCTCGTACCGAACCCAAATGTGCACAGACAGAGATAACTCCAACAGAAATTACATAATTAGGACATTCTTCAGCAGCTAGCATGACTTGGAACACAAACAAAGCTTCCTTACCAAGCCCATGATGGGAGAATCCAGATATAATTGCATTCCAAGTAAGAGAGTCTCGTTTTGTAAGCAAGCAGCAATATCGCTGTCCATGAGACCACAATTCAAGTTTGCAGCCCATCAAAAACATTCTTTGCAACTGAAATCTCACGGCATTTTCCATACATGTCTATAATTGCACAACTGACAAACTCATCAAACTCAAGGTTGGTCTTCAACATCCTTTTGTGAACTTGGACTGAATTTAAACCACTCATAGTGCCTTCCACATCGTACACAACGAATACATGTAAGTACTTGCAGTCTTCACGTCATGATAAAACACAAATCCAGACTTCTACACATCCCCATGACACTGCCGGCCCTCTATGAGCGACCTACAATCAGAACAAGAAGAAAGAACTGTCGCTATTATATACCCATCTGGGCGCAAATCCTCTGCCAGTGCCATAGCTTTGAACAACCTCAGAACTTCCAGAGGAAACCCAGTATGTAAATCTCCCGTCATCGAAGCACTCCATGAAACTAAATTTCGTTCGTGCAATTTATCAAACAGTTGGCGAGCAATTGTAATTTGCCCACATTTTATTACAGATTGATCAAGGTTTTCGTTTTGGAGTACATGGTCTGGAGTGGTTTGATTAGCGATGATCAACTGGACATGAATTATTTTACCGGACTTGTATCAGCTGATGTTTTCAGGAGCTTGATGGTGTCTTCAGGAGAGTTTATGGTTTGACTAGAGAAGACGTGTCTTTGATGTGATGCGCGTGGAAGTTTGATGGCCGTTTGAAGGCGGGCGTTTCCTAAATTTCCTTTGAATTCTTGTTTTCAATCCGTAAGACTTTTCGCCTAATATTTTTTAAATTTATAAGTAAAATAGTTTTTTTTTTTTTTTGCTTATTTTTAACTTATAAAAGTAAAAAAATTATATTTTTTTCTTATAATTCAAAAAAATAAAAAAATTATACCAAACGGACCCTCATGTGTATGCTAACTGAAAGTCTCGTTGTTTTGAAAGCTCAATAACAAGTTGAGGGTTGCTAAGTACAGATTGAATGCTTGACACATCAGTGAGAGCCCACCATCAAACGGTGGAGCCTACCTGAGGTGTCAAGCATTAAGTCGCGCCTAACTATCAGACACGATTGTTCTTAATAATTTTCTAACAAGTATTTTGATTGTCCTGTCAAGCCCATAATCTCGATAAATATTTTGTCGTGAATGATCGGCCTTTAATTTAGACCCAAAAAAAAGACTTTTTTAGTAAATAGGAAAGCACGGTGCAAAACCCACTTTACATGCAATATGGAATAACTTTCCATGTTGCATGGTGTAAAAAATCACTTTTAATTTTTGCATTTATTTAGTAAAAAAGTTTAAAAAAAATTAATTAAGATATGTATAAGTTATCTCGAAATTTTATCATCATAATACAGAAGAAAAGATAAATAATTAGTTTTAATGGTACCAACTCTGCTTCTCAAATTTTAGTTTCAAAACGAGACTCATCAAATACACGAAAACTAATAAAAGTGATATCTAAACGTAAAGATGCTACCTTCATAGTAAATTTTTATTTTTTCCAACTATTATGTTGCTATGTTTTCTATTTTATGTGATAAGAAATTTTAATTATTGACATTAAATTTTAAATATTGAAGTGTGTGTGATACGCTAAATATATAAACCATAAAGATATAACTACTGGGTAGTCCAATTAACCAAAATTCCTGATCTTAGGGGGAGAGTTCGAACCCACTCCCCCCGAAATTCCCTTTCCGAGCCCTCCTTATACCAAAAAATAAAAATAAAATAAAGATATAACCAAAATAATACCTAAGAAGATAGGATATCTACCAATTGGTTGAACCGGCGTCCGTTCGACTCATCAGTACGTACAAAGGTGAACCGGACTACTTATTCCCCCTTTCTACGTCACAACGGTAGGGCTAGGGTTCAGAAGTTTAATCTTCAACTGTTCAACGATTACTATCCCTATTCAGGTTTCGCTCGCTCTCGCTATCGCTCTCCCTGTATGTATGTATGTATGTATAGGTTGTGTGTAATGTAATTGTATTGTTTTGATTTAGGGTTTTCATAAGCTTAGTGTCATCTCGGATTCTCTGTTTCGTCGTCCTGTCCTACATGTGTTTGTTTGTGCGTGCGCGCGTGCAAATAGGGGGACAATAACTTTACGGTCTTAGTAAAATTGCGGCATAAGAAGAAGAAGAAGAAGAAGAGTATTATCAATCAGCGACATCTTCGTCCTCTATCATCACTTGTAACGTTGAAATATTGTTTGGCTGTGGTGCTTAACTGTGAAAAAAGGGTCAACATTCATGGGAAGAGTATTATGTTTCCATATAGATTGAACTACTCAGTCAGAGAGTTACAATTCAATAAAAGAAGGATTTGTTTTATGTTTTAGCATTTTGATTTGCACTTTCCATTTTCATGCAATCTTCTTTTATTTTTCTGTTTAGTTGGGTTTTGAAATTTAGCTGATTTGGAAAAGATTGGCTGGTAATAATCTTTTTGTTGTAAAGGTTATTGCTCCTTGTCGTTCCATTAGAATTCCTTTTTTTTTTGTGTTGACCCATCATATTCTGGGTTTATTTGTTTTCTCCACTAGTGGAATGGTATAACTTATGTTGAATTTTAAGCTCTATACTTAAATAAAGGCATTGCTTTGATATTCTCATCAAGCATGAGAAATCCATAAAATTTTTATGATAACGAGATGGCAGATCCTGATCAATTTTAGGTGCGGAGGGCTGGGGACTTATCAATTCTAATTATCAATGAGTACACCTCAAGCTAGAAAAGTGGGGCTGCCATTGATGAATCTTGTTAGATTTAAGGGAGTACCCATTTTAAAACAACTACACTTGGAGGAGCAGCTGCTTCGGACCTCTTCTGATAATTGGTGCATCATAAATGATGGAACAAATGCTCCAACCATTGTCATGGGGCTGTCCGGGTAAATGAGTTGTTTTATCATGATTTCAATAATGTGTTCTAGGTTTTGATTGCTAAACTTTCTTCCCTACTTTTTTATTCTGGTGGAGTGACCTTTTATTTAAGACAGATGCTGTAACTTGTCCAAGCCCAGCTGGTCTGAGCAAGGAGAAGGAAACGAATACCAAATTGAATTTGGTTTGGTGTCTTCTTGTGGTGGTCAATGTATTACTAATGAGTTCATCCTAAGGGTTGGGAAGTTTGTAACACTAGATAAATTGCCTGTATATAGGTTTATGCCTTGGATGGAGTTTCAAGGTTCTCCCGACATTTAAATAATTGTGATCAATTGCAAATTTGAGCGATTAATAGTTCTGTTGTTTGAATATTTTTATGGGAGAATCAAGTTACTTCATTTTATTATTTTTACTTGTTAGTCGTGACATTGGAAAAGTTGGCTGGTGATGGAATTTTTAATTATTAGCCCAAATTTTTAATTTTATGATTGCTTAACATTTCTGTTTTAGTAGAGTTCGAAATCTGTGTTTGAAGCATGAGTCAAATTCCACAAGAACTTTTGACTCTCCTTTTTACCTTTTCGCATGAGTATCATGGTTTGACTTTTGAAGTGTGCATATGGAGGAAATTAATGTGATTTGCGGATACTTTATGTAGGAAACCTTCTGAACTTCTTGAACTAGGGACTGTGTTACAAGATCAGGTTCCTGTGATCAGAAGATTTACTGGCGGAGGCACCGTTATTGTTGATCCTGGAACAATATTTGTCACTCTTATATGCAACAAGGATGCTGTTCCTGGTGTGCAACCATATCCCCGCTCCATCATGTCTTGGAGCAGCCTGCTGTACAATGAAGTGTTCGAAGGAATTGGTGACTTCCAACTCCGTGAGAATGGTACAAAGATGTGGCTCTGCTTTAAAGACGCCTTTCTGCTAACATAGTTTATGCTAGAAGATTTGCATAAATGTAGGAGCCTTCTAGCTATTTATGATTACTGTGTCAAACACCTGTTGCTAGAACAAATAAATTGTCACGGTATGTACAAGCGCATTCACTTTAGTTGCTTCTCAAATGTGCAATAAAATGCCTATAGTATGTTATGCACAATGACGAGTTGAACTTGATATTCCTTTGTTTGGTACTGTAATGTTTTGTCTTTTAGATATGCATGGACATGTGTCGTATTGTTTACGTTATGGTCAGTATCTTTATGCTTGACGGTGTGAGATAGTTCTTATTCTAACCAGTATCATTGCAATTGACCATGATAGATGACTTTCTGTTGTCTCAAATATGCACATGGACACATACGCAGTGTTCTGCAGAGGACATACACAAGTATACCTATCTAGCATTACACTTAAATTTGGTTGTGGGTTGTTCCTTTTTGACATATCAAGTGCAGCACTCCTGTTCCGGACTATGAATGACTCCCGTATATCTATCTCTCCTTGGTTCACGAAAGAGGAAAGCAAAGCTTATAGCATTCAATTTTTCCGGTTCTGATTTTCTTCTTTGACCCATGTATTTCTTGGCATCTTGTGTCCAAGAGAGAAGCCTGTTTGACTTTCAGGACTGTAGTTCAAGCATGAGTTGAGTCAAGTTTGTTGTTACATGAGCATTGGTAGATAAAGTTGGTGTGAAAGGTTTCTTGTAGCCAGCAGAGAGTGATTTGATTTGTAGTAGAGTTATTCATGAACAGGAGTGTAAAAATTATCTTGAGTAAGCTCTGTCACAGTCACTTCTAGTTCTAGGTTACAAATTGCCGTGTATGAACGAAAATAAATTTGGGTGGTGATAGTCGTTTATGGAAAAACACCGATCAATGATGATGGAAGCAAAGGTAATTCGTGTTACTGGAAGGAACTGGGTGGAAAGTATTGAGACTCTATGATTTGCTTATCTGAGGGGTGCCTTTTGAGCACGCCTCTGCAGTTAGATCACTTTTTAATAGCTACTCAGATCTCCATTCTTTTTCATATTCTGGTGTTTATCCTTGCAGCACAGCCATTATAGGTAGCAAAACTTTTTAGATTTACTTCATATGGTTAAGGGCTGGATCTTTTGTCGTAGTGTCAATATTTCAGAATTGGTTTGCAGTCATTATTTCCGGCAACTGTCTGATAGCTGTTAAATTATTTTTCAGTTTGTTGTACATTTACCTGGTATATGAAGAATTGTCTTGAGAAATTGTAAATACGGGAGACTGTTTAGCAGTAATTGGAATTTTTTCCCATTTGCATGTAGATTATGTCTTTGGTAATCGCAAATTTGGTGGGAATGCTCAATCCATAACCAGAAAAGGGTGGTTACACCACACTTCATTTTTATGGGATTTTGACGCCAGGAATATGACCTACTTGAAGCTGCCCAGAAAGGTTCCTGAGTACAGATTGGTATGCATGTAATTCTCTTTTCCTCACTAGCCCCATATTTTTAATACTTCTAATTGCGAGCATTTTGTTTCAAGGGCTCATGGAAAGATTTTTCCATGATGTTTATCTCTTGTCTATATGATTTATCTTGGCAATTGTCTATAATACATTGCTCATTGCATAGTAAATGAAAATTAGTGCTATCTGCCCTGATGCCCTATTGTACTCTGCTGAGAATGTCAGAACATTTGAACTGAAGGGGAGACTTAGAGTCCTTGTTGAGTTCTGACTAGTCCTATTTGTTACAATATTAGGGATTAATACTCAATAATTATGACCTGTTTGAGGGGCACTTCCAAATAGTATATGCCAATGATCATCATTATCAACACCACTAACCTTAGACATGCAATGCATTTCATCCTGTGTGCTGTTTGACTGATTGATGAAATTGCGTAATTTTGCGGTTCATACTTGTGCAATGACTTCCTGAGAATATCCAATGCCAGATGAGTGTTTCAGTTAGGCCACACAAGATGAAATGCTTGCATGATGCATCATGATAGATGAGTCTGGCAACAAAGTGGGGTTTAGCCACAATGATACAATCCTGTTGATCTCCTAGGGGACTGGTATTACAGTTCATATTAACCATACGATGTCTGTGTAAGAATGTTAATTAGTACTGCGTAGAAATTAAGCTGGGATGCTATTATATGCTATTTTGCTCTTTGAATGTTCATCATCAACTTTTATAGATATACATGTATCAAAAAAATCCACTTTCGAATTTTATATCTGCAGGCTAGGAACCACATGGAATTTGTATGTCGAATGAAGGACTACATGACAAGATCAGTCTTTATTGATAAGACGGTAAAGGCCAACGAAAACCACTTCTCCGTGCAACCAGTAGACTTGGATGTCGATGCTGCGGCTCATGATGCAGGATTTGTTCACTCCACCAGGCTTCTGATGAAGCGGGAACTTGAGGAAGCTTTGAGCATCCCCATTTGAGAAATCTGCCACAGTAGTTAGTTAATGTTTATGATGCACTAGAAAATTTTATTATTTGGGATCTGGGCTCCCTACCATTCTTAAGACCTTAGCTCCTGCGATTAATCTGTAATTTTTTTGTTGTTTTGATAAAACCCTTCAAACTAGAAATAGTGGGAGGTCTTTTTGTTCAAGAATTTCATCCAATTGCGTGGCTGTAATCTGTGTTAATGTAACAATTTTTGAATGAGATTCATGTATTTGTAAGCCCTATCTTGATGTTGGGCCTTTTAACTTGAACCTTTTTTGTTTATTGGATTTCAAAATGGAAGCACTGAGACCCCGTGAGATCACCATTGTAACAAACCGAAAAGCATCCGAACAAAACTCTCACGTGAGGAGCATAGCTTATAAGAAAATTATGCACGGAGAGAGAGAGAGAGAGAGAGAGAGAGAGAGAGCAGAAGAGAACAGAACTGGGATCATGAATAAGCAGTGACCGCAAGAAAATACAAAGCAAGGGTGTGGGGAGGTGTGAGACCAACAGCCAACAGGTGACAACACGGTAAAAAACAAAACAAGGGGAACTTTTCAGACCATCCCTTTCTCATGAGCCTGCTGCACTACTCAGGCACAGATCTTACTTGTGAGCACCAACTTTCCCCCACCCACCCCCATGCATTCATGATGCCAGTTCTGCTCTGCCTCTCTCTCTCTCTCTCTCTCTCTCTGGTCATCGGGATTTTAGGCGAAAAGTCTTTCTTTAAACGAACAACATTGCATCTGAAATTTAGAATTGGCATGGTATTAGTGAGCCACCAGACAGATTATTAGCTTTTTTAAGGAGCATGGTAGCTAGCTAGTGATCTCAACCAGTGTCAAGAGACATGAAGATAAATCAAACACGCATGCGCTTCCCATACGTTTGGCTTTTTTTAGTTTGCCCAAGGAATCAGAGTAATAGCATTCTTGTTGTTTCTATGATCAACAATTTTTTTCTTAATTAAATTCAACTACCATATGGTCTTAAATGCCTTACTTGAACTGCACCAGATGATATACGTATACATACAAATGCCGTCAAACTCTACCTTCTCTCCTCGTGAAAGCAACATTTAAGGTGGGGAAAAAGAAAAGTGAACTTCAAATTTCTGAAGAGGAGAAAGAAACTATGACACCTCTTTATCAGTCGCAACATTGAAAATGACTTCTTGTAAAGGATGGGTTACAAGGAAAATGAAAGAGGATAACAAAGGAATTGATGCTACAACTCTCTGTGAAAACTATTTTTTCTGATCATCACCTTCTAATGATGTCCAAGGTATTTTTGCACCCTAATATCGACATCCCCAAACTTTTTCCTTGTAATTTTGAAAACCCTTTTTTTCTTTTCTGAGTTCATGTGGCTCCAACTCCAAGGAAGTCTATAAATGGTGGAGATAAGGTGGTCTCAAAATGGCTTGTTCCTGTGTTCTGTTCTGCTACTGATGGCGATGATGATGATGGTTGTTCAGTGACTGAGACTTGAGATGTTGATAAACAAGGAAGTTGATGATGTGTGTGTTGCACTGCCATCAGCTGTGAAGGAGGATGGTGATATGGATAGAAACCAGTAGTGGAGGTGGTGGATTCATCTCTGGGCATGTCCCAAAACCTGCTCTGACTAACAAAACTAGTAGTCATCATGCCATCCCTGTTGAAACCTGCAAAAATGCACCTCAGATCCATAAACAAATAAAAAATGTTATCCCATAAGAATGATATGGTAATAATATTTTTATAATTAACAGCCAAGTTTTCTGTTTAAAAATGAATTTCAGTACAAAATTTTTGTATAAATTTTTTTATTGTATGATATTTATCTAAACAAATAAAACTGAAAACTGCACCACAATCCCTCAATCCATAGTAGAAAAACTATGATGAAACGAAAAAAAAAATTTAGTAGAACATTAAGATTAAATGCAATGAGTGAATATTTTTGATGAATTTGAGAGTACAATAAGGCTGAAATTGAACTATGTTGAGCAGACATTGGACATAAAAAAGATGAAAAGATGTGTTGGGCTTTTAAATGATAAGTCACTGAGAAGAAAGCACAGAAACCCAAATGCACAAACTGCATAGAAAACACTATGTAGGAAAGAAAATGGAGTGGAAGGATCCTAAAGACAAACCAGTAAAGAAATCAAGAGGTCCGCTATCAGGAGAGAACATGCCGGTGTCTGAAGGACCAAGCAACAAATCTCTACCACTTGACACTGCTTCTTCAACATTGCTCATGTTGTGGAGATCATTAAACCCACCGGCAGAAATGAAATTGTCATTGCAGAAACTGAAACAGTTTGGCTCTGTTCCAAAGCTTGCACCCTCCTCCTCCTCCAGCCTTCTATGACCAGCTTGAACCAGTTTTCTCCTCCTGAAAGCACTGGACTGCTCTCTGTATTTCCTAGCCATTATAACATGCCAGTGATTCTTGACTGCATTGTCAGTCCTTCCAGGGAAGAGCCTAGAAATCATGGCCCATTTGTTACCATACACTCTGTGAGCTGCCATTAGCCTCTCCTCTTCTTCTTCACTAAAAGCTCTTTTGTTGATCCTTGGGTCCAACTGATTAAACCATCTCAACCTACAACTCTTACCTTCAAACCCAACAATGATTAACCAGAAAGAAAACAAATAATTTAACATAAAAGGAGTTTTTATATACATATATATATATATGTGTGTGTGCGCGCGCGTGAGAGAGAGAGTAGCATTTTACCTGATCTTCCTTCCAACTTCTCTGCTATAAGGTTCCAGTTCTGAGGGCCATAAAGAGCAACAAGGTCTCTAAGTTTAGAGTCCTCTGCGGGCCTCCAATGCCCTCTAGCAAAAAGCTTTGACTGCCCACTACCGATATCCATTTCTGTCCCTTTCGCTGAAACATCATTTTGGTTCTCCTCCAAGTTGATGAAGTTGTTTTTGCTGTCTTCCATGGCAGCATTGTTTTCTGCAAATCCATCAAGATTATATTCAGAGACCTTGCCATTTTCACCTCCCTCCTCCTCACTGTTAGAGTTAGTGTGGTTTTCCATAGATGGAGAGCACTCGTCAACCTTCTCAAAATTGTTACAGTAATGAAGAAGATCTGAAGCTCCATAACTCATGTTTGCATACAGCACCATTGATGAAGCTGGAGGAGTGTAGTAAATGAGATTGTATTGGCTGTGTTTGCCCATTCCATCATTTTCTTGGTGGCAGAAAGCGGTGTCGTACCGCTGCAGGGTCATGTCTATCGCCACAAAAGGCAAAATAAAAGTGCAAGAAAAAGAAAAGAAGAGAGAGAGAGAGAGAGAGAGAGAGAGAGATTTGAAGTGTGTTAGGAGGAAGGTTTGTTCTAACAGAAACCCACACGGTTAGTTTTCTTCCACTGTGAAGGGTTGCACCACCCTGACTGACCCTGACCCTTTAGTTTGACTCTTTCTGAGAGATATGTCCAAGGTCAACGCCACTTCGAAAGCCCGTGAAATCCACGGCCCAATCAGAGTGGACCAAACCATGAAGCCCATAACCACTCCACAGTTGTAGAGTGAGTGCCTCCTCGAGTGTCCAAATGTGATTGGCAGTTTGTATCTTACAAAAATATTCTCTTTCTTCATTCGCACGTGTGGTGTCCTGTCATGTCACGCGTGAAGTCTGACCGCAGCCTAAACCTCTACCCTCTCATCCGAGGCTGTCTCTCTCTAGCTTAACATAATAAGGCTACTGTGGTGTCTGAGAGTGAAGGGTTGGGCCCTGGAAAAGGCTAATACGCAAATCAATTCAGAGGGCAGGAAAACTACGGCCCGTTTGGTTTATATTTTTTTTTTTTTTTTTGTTGATTTTTTTGGTTTATGAACAAAAAAGTCAAAAAATTTCAATTTTTTTTTACTTTTCTCCTTATCTTAATTTTCAAAAACAAAAATACTAAAAAAATTTAGTATTTTTTACTTTTAAACCTAAAAAATTATTAAAAAAATTTGTACCAAACAAATTCCTAACCATAATAAGTAACTTGGGTAATATGTCAGTAGTTCTGTAACCTTGAGACGGCCCAAACTAGCCATGGGGGTTTTTAGCTAGCCACCGACACGGAGGAACGCCCATACCAAAAGGTCCAAAAAGCCCGCCAACAAACCAGCTTAATTACATGATATGACTAGGCAGCAGTCTTTTCACTGAAAATTTAGGATTATTTATACTTTGTATTTCTACACTATATATTAACAGTTGTTTGGAACTTGGGGTAGAGAAGGGGAAAGAAAATTTTAAAAGAATTATCTTACCTTATTTTATTCTACCTAAAACAGAAAAAAAAAAAAGGGGAAAAAAACACACTCTCTTTTTTTTTTAATTTTTCCGTCATTTTTTCTACAAAATCAAACATCAGAGGAAAAATAATTTTCTTTATTTTTCTCTTTCTCTTCCTTTTCTCTCCCAAGTTCCAAACAGGCTGTAAATTTCAATTTAGTACCTTCAATGTCAATATTTTGCTAATTTTCTCTTGAAAAATAGATGAAAATCCAGTCCCTTCCCCTAATAATCTACCACAAATCCCTTCCAAATGATTCTAAAATTCTAAGTATAATCAACTTTATGATGTATATAATTTAATTAAGTCTCGTGTAAAAATCTCAATTGAATTCATTTGTAATATGCACGAGTTTTGGGTGAGAAAGAGCTACATTTTATATCTCTGTCACTTGAAATTTCAAATACAAAGTTGGATTGCAACAAGTTAAAAAGACAATAACTTAATTATTATTAATAAAAGTAAAGGCACAAACTAAAATTTAATGTAGAATATAGAGATTTAAAGTATAATTAACTCTAAAATTTATCATTCTCCCTTTTCTTATACTAAGACAGGGTAATTAAGCCTATTCTTTCTCATCACTCTCTACACTAACTTCCAAGCCATTAAAGTCATTTTGTCATTGCCAAGTAAAAGTCAGATATATAAAAGCAATAGTAGTAAGTGACATTAAAAGCAATAGTAAGAATCAGAGGACTCTGAAAACCCAAAACAATTTCTCAAGGGGGGCTGGCTCTCATTAAGTATTGGCTACCTACAATAAATAATGATTTGGCTCATGTCAGGAATGTCCTATACTCCTAAAAAATTAAAATTGCATTGAAAGTTTTTCCTTACTGTCGCAGTAAAACTGATTACTGTAGAACTGTTTCAGCACAACAATGATGTACTGATCCACCTAGGCCTTATAACTTCAGTGGTCTCTCATATCTCAGAGTTCAGTCATGAATGGCACGTGGGGCTGGGGACCTATCACTACTGCCAACTGGTTTCTTTTGCTTGCACGTACCCTTCTAATACTTTCAGAATCAGATTTTCTTGGACTCATTGCCACAATTCGTGGATCTCACAGACAGTTTTCAAATTAGATTTTGCTTGTTTGAGAATCAGTCTTTTTGAGTTCAGATTTGCCCACCTGAAATAAATAAATAGATCATAAATTGGTTAATAAGTTTGAACCAATGAAAAAAGAAATGGGTTTATTAGGAATTTAGGTAATAATAAAATTTGTGAATTAATTTTCATTATCATGTTGATTAATTAGTTTGTTGTTGGACTGCCAAATTTATGACATTTGGCATTCGCTTGGAACTGTTCTTTCTTTATTTCTTTCTTGGCTCCAACATATAAAAAGACAGTTCCATTTATCAAATTTCCATTATTTTAATTGTTATGTCTACTGAATGGGAGCTCTTTTTCAATTTTCGGAACATCACATATTTAAAGGAAATATAACTAAAGCTATGCCCTCCTAATAATTTTGAGTTGGTTTTCCACAGCTACTCCCTCTCAGCCTTTGTAAATAACTAACAGCCTGATTGGAACTTGGAAAAGGGAAAAGAAAGAGAGGAAAAAGAGAAAGGGAGAGAAAATAAAGAAAAAAATGAGAAAATTTTTTAAATCAAGTTGTCACTTTTTCTCTCTTATATTTTTTTAATTTTTTTCACAAAATTAAATAAAAATAATAATAAATAGTATTTTTTCTTCTACCTCTTTCCTTTCTTCAAGTTTCAGACAGGCTACAAAAAAAAAAAAAAAAAAGAAAAAAAAAATTTCTAAACCCGAAACGCTATGACCTAAGGCAAAGGAGCTTTGAAAGTTGAACCTAGAAATGGAAACGGAGGGTGTGTGTTGTCATTTCTCACTGTCTTTGTCATCCCTACGAACATTCGCGATGTAAACGGAAGAACGAGAATGGAAAGGGTGGCAAAAGCAAATAATTTCTATTCTGAGCAAGAAAAATCAGGGAGTTCAATTATGACAAACAGTGACTTACTATAAGTAATATTATTTAATTGAGAGAAAATACACTAACATCGGTTATAATTTAGTTTTTCACAAGTAATTCAGTGCTTTTGAAACAACAGATGTCTTTGCTCATTTACTCACATAAATAAAATATTTGACCATATCTAATAAATACGTAAGTAGTAGAGCAAAGACACGGATTACTTCAAAAGCATTTGAATAATTTTCAGTTACTTTTCTTTTCACACCCCTTAATGTGTTTCATAAGAGTAACTACCCAAATGACTTGCATTAAATGGATAGTACCAAGTGAAACTGATCTTGGCAATTACTATTCCCAAGGTATAATTGGCTGCTGCCAGAGCATATTACTTACTGAAAAAACGAGGCTTAAAATTGCTCTGGCAGCATCTACTCCTCCCCTGGAAATAAGGGCTCAAGAATCGGATCAGTTTGTTTAACTAGATTTAACTTTTTGAAAAAAATTCAGTTTTTTTAACTTGGATTTAATTTATTTCTTTTGACCTTTTTTTTTTTTTTACGCCAATCACCTGTTTATGGCTCCGTCGTATGAATCAGCCCACGGACCTTTAGGCCCAGCATCAGCTGCGCGTGTCTATGGATTTGAAATTTTGGGTATTGTGTTGTGCGATTAGTGTTATAAGCCTTTGCAATGGTGAGTCATTGTCACGTTTGGTGCACACAAGCGGGCTTCTTTATTGCAGGACCCAACCCGTTTGATCTGTATGTAAATGCATGCATTCCTCAATACTGCTAGTCCAGACTCCAGATGCGGGGGCCCTTTACCAGTTCTCTGCATGCAAGAAGAATCAAAATGCTTTCCGAGCCGGGCCACAACTTCTTCAATTTCTACATTCATGTTATATCGCGTGTAGGGATGGCAATGAATTGGGATAGAGCTGGGATTGAAATCTTTATTCCCGTCTTCACTTAAAAAATTTACTTTTATCTCCACTTCCATCCCTGCTTGAATGGAGGCAGGGACCTCCATCTCCGCTTCTATAGGTACAAGGCTACCTCCATCCCCACCTCTACCTCCGCCACACCTCCATTCCTCTCTCGAGCCCAAATTCCAAGCCCAAGCCCAAGTATTTTTTACCATTTAATTTGTTTGCAAATTATTAATTTTCAAAAGTTATACATCTATTCCACAACCAAAAAAAAAAAAAGAAACATAGAAGGAAGTGAATAAATACACTGTCTAATAGAAAATAAAAAAATTAAAGCAGAAAAATGGGGCGAGGAAGGGGTAGCGAGGGGTGAGGCAGGGAAAAACCTTGGTCCATTCTCACCTCCATACCCGTATGGATTTTCATTTTAATCTTCATCGCCGTTTTAAATCTTCTATACTCTCTCCAAACGGGACAGGTTCGATTTGATCTTCATTTTTTTCCGATCCACTGTCATCCCTAATCATGTGTGGTTAATACTAATAAACCCTAATGAAAAATTTTATTTTTACAAAAAAAAATTTCATCATAATAA
The DNA here is from genome assembly GCA_033060915.1 of Euryodendron excelsum. Taxonomy (NCBI): domain Eukaryota; kingdom Viridiplantae; phylum Streptophyta; class Magnoliopsida; order Ericales; family Pentaphylacaceae; genus Euryodendron; species Euryodendron excelsum. The sequence goes on along the minus strand of CM065385.1, from coordinate 43,769,974 downwards.
TTTGACAGTAGTATTTTTAAAATCATGAGAAAAAATAATTAATATTTTGTTATAAAATAAAAGATCAGTAAACAACCTCATCATTTTATATAAAAAAAAAGAAGTTGCGTACAAAAATTCTGTTAGTATTTGTAAGTCCTGATCACCAGCTGCAAACCAAATAGAAGAATCCATTTTCATTGCTGTCCACTCTGGATTCATTACTCAAGTGGTCAATTCCTATGCTTGTCATTGTTACCATTTTCCACAGAGATTAGACACCATGTTTTTGCTTATTTGTCATTTTGAATGAATCATCCATGAAATATAGAGATTGGCAACATTTCATTTTCCCTGGCAATGCGTAGACCGGCATTAAAGGAGAACACTTAACAACTAGATTGGTTGAGCTGCCCCTGATTTTGCGCTATTTGGAATGACGATGCCAAGGAGATGGTGACAATAGTGACCATTGAAGCACTGGTGACTGGTGTACAGCTAGTTTGGTGGGCGAGTCTGACAAAACAAGCACATAAAAGTACAGTATTAAAATCAGATTGGGTTTTTTTAATTTTGAAAAATTTTCTGAATTTTTTTATAATAAAACTCCATCTCCTAACTAGCCCCTTAGGTCTTAACCAAACTAACTAGGTCTTCAACTTTCATAGAATCAACATTTTTACTTTTGTCAATAACTGTAACCTTGACTTAAAAAATTTGCGGTAATGATTTCAAATTTTTTATTCAATATAATGGGACCCCTATTATATAGGTCTTGCACACGCTTACTTGAACTCACCTAACAAAGGGATGATTCACAACATTGTAAGAAAAGCAAAAAAAGAGACATGGTGCTCCAAGAGCACTAGATAATCACTATGAAAGAAGATAACATCCCTAGGAAATAAAGAGAATTAGAATGAGTGATGGAAAATCTTGTTTAAGAACCCTAAGGGATAGTTTAGTTGAGATAGTAACGCACTGTAAACTTTAACATTATGAGTTCAAAACTTGATAATTTTCTTATACTCTAATCGTAAGAGATTTATCTTTTATGAATTCTCTAATTCTGACTACTGAAGTGGATGGTCCGTATTTAATCAGATCAGGAAGGGAATTAGTAGAGAGACGTATAAACTGACTCAGATACTTCTGACCGCATAACCAAAAAAAAATATTTGGGAGTTGAAGTCTCTTCGTTTTGTCATTGACCAATCTCGAAGAACTAGAGATAAATTGGAGAGTGGAGAATTATTTAACTTAAAATCTTAATTGAATGGGACTTTAAAAGATTAAAAAAAAAGATAGATTTGTATTGTAATTAAACTATTCATTTCAAAATTGGCTTTGTTAATTTTCTTTGCGATGCTTTTTCTCTGATATCTACACTTCAAAGATTCATCATCATTGTAAGGTAGTGCAAATTTCAAAAAATTTACTAAAAAACATGTACATAATGATATATAACATATATTTTTATAATTCAAAACTATTATGAAAATTATTATTTTGTTAAAAAAAATTCAATATTTTGGTTGCATTGGTTGAAAACTATCGTGAGAGTAAAAAACAAGGAACAATGATTTGACTGCTAGGGCACAGCTCATTTTGTGGGGTCGGTACCATGTGGAGATTACCATCTGTATATCATACGGATGATAACGTGGGTGTTATCACATAGCAACACGTAAGCCTTTTTTCGTTTTTCCAGATCCGACATATAATCGTTAAGGGGTCCTTTTCAGGGGCCCTATATGATGTGTGAAGTGAAGGTATTGCTTCATAACGGGCACCGCACGTACGGCATTATGAATTTACGATTAAGGGTATAATGAGGTCGAGTCCATTTAACTATTTATGAGCCCATATTTTGGAGCCCAAATAAGCAGCTTTAAGTTAGATTTGTACGTGTAAATGTCAGTATGCCAATTGAATTATTTTCTAAAATAATTAGAAAATACAAAAGGTTTCTAACTTTAATGATTGTATTTACTATTTTATATTTTTCATTTTTTTCATGGGTTGAAAAAAAGAATTTTGAGCAACCCAAGCCTAAAACAAGATTACCAATTTAAACTCGAGCTGGGCTTGGGCTTAGCAGCTTGGGCTTTGAAGTCGGGCCTAGATGAGTTTGGGTGGCCCTCGATGCAACTCGAGCTGGTTTGGGCAAAGCAGCTATTGATGATAGTATGCTTGGGGATTGAAACAGAATTCTGATTTTCTCCATGGACTTCTCCTAATTTTCTTTGTGCAATCAAAAGTTTTAAGTGGAAGATCGTACCCTTCTTGTCCTATTACCACCAACCCATTTTAATAAACGGTGATGCTATATAAACAACAAAAATTATACCGAATTTATTATTAAAATAATATAATTAAATAAAATTATTTACATTAAAATAAAATATTCACAAATTTTTAATTATAATAATGTCAGTGTTATATCATTCTGATGAAGTTTTCTCCACAATTTTTTTTAAAAGAATAACATTTCACTTAATAAAAAATACAAATTTTCTTATGCCCATTGAGGAATATGGTCTCCATTCATTACAAATTACACATAACACATGACTAGACAAAGCTGGAGATTACCTTTACAAATTACATATCTTTCGGTTTAAACGTAGAGAACCTCTCTCTCTCTCTCTCTCTCTCTGAAAGGCAGCCATGAATTCCATGAACCCCATGATAGCAATCACACCAGGAAGAACCATGAAAGGGGCCACTTTAAAATATATAGTTCATTTTGACATCTTTATATTCCTTCTCAACTAAACTACCCAAATCTAGACCTCATATACTACTATTAACTTCCCAAACCGTAGCTACCCACACTGGTAATTCAGCAGAGGAATGGTTTCTAGCGGAACTGTCCTCCAGAAAATGTCAGGCCAAAGGACCAGCTAGGAGGGGCAACATTGTAAGAGACCACACTACGGCCATCGCTTGTAGTAACTCTGAAGGAGAGGCTTTGTCCGTTAAGGTAGGCGTTGCTTTGCCAGTTCTGGCCCCAGTTCCTTGACATTGGTTGCCACCCAGTTCTCGAGCCCTTGATGGAAACAGCATGCACATCACCGGCACCACCGACATTAGTGATAAGGACAAGGTTGAAGTAGGAGTGACCATTGATAGTGAATCTAATGCCTCCCCTTCTCCTGCAGGGTACCCTACAAAACACCCCAAAGAAAATGACCTCAAATTCCCACTAACACATTTATATGCTTATGTAATATGTAATCATTGTAATCAACTTACCTTCTGAAAGCCACAGGGACAATCCCAGCTCTGTATTGAGCAATGTGGAGGAAGACAGGCTGAGAGAGATCAAAGTGGAGGTTGGGAGGGTCACACCAGCCGCCCGGTGGGCAGAAATTCGTGGCGGTGACCAAAATGGTGCCATGAAGGCACCATTGTGGATCGTTTACGCACCTAATCTCAAAACAAGCCCCGCAGCTCAAGCCATTGTCGAACAGTGCTGTGCTCAATGCTACTGTGTTAGTCCCATACCCCTGGCTGTATAGGTTTCCATACCCACAAGCCCCACCTTCAAAAATTTTAAAAGAAAAATAACAATGTCAATTACATCATATATATATATACACATGTTTGTAACTCTGTATATGGCAACACATTGTGTAACATACCCATTGTCCCAGAAGCATCACCACCTCCATAAAAGGTAGCATGAGCATTAGTCCAACCCCAGTAATGGCCATCAACGGACGAGACCATAGAGAGGAAGCCTACTAATATAATCCCAATAAGTGCCATTTTTTCCTGCAAAAAAAAAAACCGAAGAGCTTTTTGAGCGTTTCTTGAAACTGTAGTGAAACTCATAATTAAAGCTGTAGAGATTGTTACAAAGAAGATGACGAGCCTTGAGGGAAGTTGTGAGGAAATGGAGAGGGAATTTGAGGGGAATAAATAGAGAGGGTTGGAGGGGAAAGGACTTTTAGGCCAAACACCAACAGGCTGTCTGACCAATTTCAGCTATAGCTTGGGACCATTAAACTGTTGAAGGAGTTTTGGTGTTGCTATGTCGAAAAAAATGGTTTTGAGGGTACAAGCCGCGTGGTTTTAAATCTGTCAATCTAGGAAATCTCTTCAATCCAATGTGGGGCAGAGTGAACTCTGGCTCTTGAGGAGGCAGTGGAAAGCTGTTTCTTCTCTTTGCCCACATACTAACAACGACTATTTGTTGCTGCAGGCCAGCTCTTTTATCATAGCACACATATATTAATATATATGTATATACATACATAAATATTGCTTACATATATTAAACAGCTAAGCACCGGTGCCCCTCCAATCTCGGCGCGTCATAAGTATTAATGGTGGTTTTTAACAAACAGATTAAACAAAACAAATATTAATGGTGGTTTTTATTAACAATTGTCAATGTAAATACTTTGAAAGTAGTTTCTATCATTCTATTACCATCTAAAGAGTCTATCTCAAATTCATAGAATAGCATTTAAAACTGGTCGCTATCTTCATAGAATAATTTAATGCAATAACTTCAGACATAATCAATCTTTAGGCAGCGACATTTTGAAATGACCAGTCCACTCATCAAATGCTTGAAGTTCATCAAGTGTAATTTTTTTCTCCTTTGTTACAAGAAAGAGATAAAAAATGAACAACGACGAAGTGACCTTCAACAGATTCTTGTAATCTTGCAATAAATACCTCTATTATTTTCAAACAAAATTTCTAATCATCATGGATCTTCTGTAAACCCGTCATTATTGTTAAGATCTTATAATTGAAAATAAAGCCCAATTCTTAATTTGACATGCTAAATGATGGGACTGAGGGGTAATGTTGTGCAAAAACAGAATCGATGCAATACAAAACAATAAACATAAAAACAAAGAATACAGAGAGCACAAGATTTTTACGTGATTTAGCAATTGATGACGTCCACAGGCATAGCGTCTTCCACTATACTAAGTGAGATAAAAACAAAGAGTAGGGTAATGGCGTATTTATACTGAAACCCTGAACCTGGTTGAGTGAACAAAATTCCCTAAATACCCATAGTTCTAAGTGAATATGAGCCATCCACCAACTCCCAAAGGGAGGAAAATCAGCAGAATTGTTAGTTATTTATGGAGTGTAAGCAGGTATAGTCAGTTAATCCCTTGTTTGTTTTCTTAAATGCTTTTTCAATTTTACTCTTTTGCGTAACACACACACCCATGTATGTACACATACATTGTTTTAGTCTCAGAGATTCTTCCCCCCTGAATTTGAGAAGTGAACAATAAGAAAAAACCATGGAACCAAACAAAAACAAAAAGTTTGAAACCTACAATTCTAATTGGATGATATTGGTGCCAGTGAAATATTTCTTCTCTCTCTCTCTCTTGGTGCCGGTGCAATATTCCTTCTCTCTCTCTCTCTCTCTCTCTCTCTGGGGATAATACTTTTATATGTGGAATGTGAGGTTTCAGAGGTTGAAAGATTTTCATTCCTTATTTTGAACTCTTTTTTCGTTATTTTTAATATAAAATGCTAATAGGTAAATTTATTTTTGACATATTGACTCATATTTTTCTTTGTAATAATGCTCGTCTGATATATGTAATGATATATGTAATGCTATACATTTTTGTTTACGTTCTCCATCATCGTTGTATAAAATTTTAAGCCCAGCACAGTGTCAATTTTGCTTGGAAAACCTTTAGAACCTGTTTAGAACTTAGGGGAGAGGAGAGAAAGAAATACAAATTTTTAAAATTTTTTCCTCCCTTTTTCATTCTCTTGTTTTTTTAAACAGCAAAAATTCTTTGCATATGAAATAAGGAAACAACAGAGAAAGGTGGGATATTTTTCTTCTATTTTTTCTTTTCTTTCATTTTTTTTTTTATCTCCCCAAATTTCAAATAAGCTCTTAAATGCGCTTCCCATTTAATTATGATTTTGGATTCTAATAGACAAATCCAAAATGATACAAATTGATACAAATCCAGTCTAGGAGTAGATGAAGACGCATCGCGATCTTCCACCTTTTCACTTGTTTTAGTGTGTCTTGTTTTTGACCTTTTTAATTTTATTAGCTTACATTATCAATTTGATAAATATAAAAATTTATTATTAAATTTTTTTATATATATATTCATATTTATATTTGTTAAATTAATAATGTGAGGCAGGGGACAGAGTCACGCTAAATAGACAATGATTTGGGTTCGGAGAAGACACGCTTGTCCATGATTAAAACAATAGTGGTTTCATAAACTATAACTTTTCGATGGAAAGCAGCTGCTCTTATCAATCAATCATGTCATTTCATTCATCAATCCAGATCATATATAGGAAAAAATATCTACTATATCTATAATTTAGGCGTACGTGTCATCACTCAACGTTGGTGCCATGGACTTTTTTTTTTTTTTTTTGTGGAAATACACCACATCAGTATCCTAAAAGCTTTTGTCTTTATTTCTAAAAAGGAGAGAGAGTGGACGTTGCCAAAAGCTTGGATTTCATGCAAGTCCGTGATAAATGGAAACCTTTGCCTGGACCAGAGATGTATATAAGTGTACGTATCTTTTATATTAGATCGGGTGGATTCCATAATCTAACCATTTTATGAGTGATTAATGATGACTTCAACCTCTTGAAAAGGAGATATATATATATATATTCCTATATGCGTCATTAAAAGCTTGCTAACAACTCATATAACCGTATTAGAAATTTGAATTTTTTATTAGAAAAAAGAAAAGAAAAAATAGAATAAAAATATTATTTTTTTATTTTTTTTTATATATTTTTTTTCACCGAATTTAAATTCATATTTGATTAAAAAAATAAAAAAAGGGCAGAGAACTTGCAATGATTGACCAATCATACAATGGATGAGATTTGAATAATGAGTTACTTTCAAGGTTTAGGCAATACAACAAAGTGGAATTGGTGACGCCCCCGAAAATGCTATACATTCGAAAATTTTGTGCCAAAAAATTCTCATATATGATAATTGTATTTTATTAATTAAAAGTCATCACGATAAGTATTTTTATTGTGTTAAGCGGTAAAGACTGTCAAATTTAAATTACGCGCACTTTGATTAATCTCTTTTCCAAAGTGATCAAAGGCAAATCATCTATGCCATAACTAGAAAATTTATAGATCTTAGTGTAGCCTTAATAGGATTGTCAAGTTCTAAGTTAGGACGTGTAGATTTACAGTTCGCTTTTGTCTTATCATACCACTCTTCATGGTTCATGATGAATGTTTTGTTTTAAAAAGAGAGTCTTTTGTAACGTGGCCTCAATAAGATTGCCAAGTTTCTAGGACGTCTAGATTTATAATTTGCCTTTGTCTTACTTAGACTATTCTTTATGATTCATGATAAATGTTTTGTTTTAAAAAGAAAATCTCTTATTGGTCCACATATACATAAATTTTATATGAATTTTTAAAATTTTCAAGTAGGGTGCAACTCCACACAATCTACTTAGCTTTAAACCCAAGCCACCGACCCACCCACCACCAAAGAAAAATGAATTAGAAAGACAACTAATACACCACAGAAGCATTCAAGAGTGAATAAACATAACACCATTCAACCCCAACTAGTATACCACAGAAGCATTTAAGAGTGAATAAACATAACACCATTCAACCCTAAGGGGTTGGCTGGTGAAGGCGAGAGGTCCGAAGGTCTACTCACTTTAAAGTTTCATGTTCAAAATTTTTGAAGTGCTATCAACTCTTTAGGGTCACCTATAACGTTTTTAACCTAATAATTATCTAATTTGTGTAGAATAGGAAATTAATAGGTTTCGAAATTAATAATGATGTGTGCAAATTAGCTCACACAATCAGTCGTAAAAAATAATAATAATAATACCATTCATTCATGTCAAACAGGGCCAAGGATTTATGACAGACCCAAGTTATTGATGATCAAGTTGAATTTTAATTTACTCAAGACAGCTCACCCATTTCAAATCAAACTGGCTTTGCTTTTCTGTTTTTCTCTGGTTTGGTAACCTTTGTCTTAAGTTCTTGGAGGCCATTTTATTGGTTTTGTTCATGAGGAATTATTAGACCTCATTATCAAAGCTTGCTCTAATAACATGTGTTCTTATAATGAGCCAATGACTTTGGTTAACTTGGACATAGCATAACAAGCTATGCAAAGCAACTTGCGTTATTTTTATCTTTCGATATATCAAGACAATTTACGATTGAAAATATTACACAAAATCTAATTTTTCAATACAATTTCTCACTCTCAGATACCAATGAGCGAGCGGATGCCACGTGAAGTGATAATCTCGTGAAACTTCACTTGAACTGAGTCCAAATGACAATAAAATTAGCCTTTCCCTGGTATTAAAGTAATTACGATACACGTTTGCTACGACATTAATTGCGAGTGGTTACGAGCTTAAATTGAAAATGAAGAAATTTAAAGTTAATTACAAACTAATTAAGGAGTTGACAATTTGAAACCACAATAGTTGTACCTGCAGGTGTCAACTTTTTCTAAGAAAACGAGCATTTTCATGATCGACCCAGACGTACATTTTGATTAATTTGCCTAATTAATAATCAGCCCTCCTAAGGAAAATAACACAGCCTTAGTTGCTTGGGAGCTTGACGTGAGAAAACAAAATCTAGTGATTAGGTAGTACTGTATGCTCGGTAATAATTCCTATCAAATGATGACACGTAATGTATGAATCTATCAACAGTCTGAATTTATGATGTAGTAGAGAGACTTCTAAAAAAAAAAACATATCAAATGACGACAAAATATGATAGATTGTTTCCTTAAAAGTCTCTCCACTACATCACAAATTTATATTGTTGATATATTCACTCACCACATGTCATCATCATTTAATAAAAATTACTACCGCATACTTAGTACTATCTAACCACTAAACTTCTTTCCTCTTAATTGGGTCATAAATACTAACAAGGGTGTGAATTTTGTCTTAAAATTCATATATCAGCGAAGCCACGAGAGATCCCCGAGGCTCGTTCATGTAATAAATCCCAAGTAATTGACGAAAGGCTTAGTCGAGTTGAGTATATGTTTCATTAGAGTGTGCAATAATCCCTTCTTGTGAATATTGAATTATTATTTCTCTGCATTAGCACAGACTGTCATGGTCAAGATCCCTGAGGAGTAATGGAATGGAGATCGAGCTACAAACCCAAACGTATTGAGTTCGAAATTTAACAACTCTTTGAGACCAAGCCACAAGAAATCCATCTCTCATAAGTCGTAAATTCCTAACCCTGATATAGATAGCTTACCTTTAATTAGACTGAAAAGATAATTAGTCGAAATGCCTGTAAACTAGATACCACTTACTGCATAACCAAAATAAAAAAAAAGAAAAGAATGCATGGTGTAGAGAACAAGCCCCATTTGCATGTGGTTTGGCCACCAACCAGCATCCAGGAACCATGCATCTCTCAATTCAGGTCGACGTACAAGTGGTTGCTGGGTTACATCCCTGGTTGTACGCGAGAAGAAAAGTCTCTTCGTTCTTGGTTACATAAAACTATTAAAGGTGACAACCATCAAAGGGACAATACAAATATGCAGTTATATGTAGGCATACGGAAAGTTAATGCGGAATTAGGTAAGGCTATGGACCGACGTCGTTAAAGGCCCAAACAAATAGAGAAAGACAATAAATAAATAAATAAATAAATAAAAAACAAAAACTTTGAATTACGACCTGTTCTACCTACAAGGTCAAGAAAATAAAATACAAGGATCATTTTTCGTTTTCTTTTTTTTCTTTTTTCTTTTTTTTGATAAAGCTCTTATCCCAAATTATTACATGGATAAGACAGTTTTATACACCCAGTAAAGACTTGTAGTGATCCAAAATCATCTGTTAATGGCCATCGGACAAAGGTTAGATTATCCCATATAAAGGCTTCTATGATATTAATTTTGCCACGTAATCCCAAGTTTTTAGTTTTGCCATGTTTATCCAAAATATATATCCCTCGTTTGGTTAAAACTACATGACTCTCTGGGGAGAGTAATCAATTCTTTTCAAATTCCATTATGTTGTCTCCGGCAACATGAAAACCAAGCTTTGAAGTCGGAATTAGAGTAGTATTTCATTTAAACTTTTGAACTAAGATAACTTCTAATTTCAGTTTCTAAGGCTTAGAATTCTATGGTACTAAATTTGGAAAGAAGTCTTTGGAAAAAAAATTCCTGAAGAGCTTTCAGATGAATCTGAAAATGATGGCAGACTTTTGGATTCAGACACGACTCATTATTCTCCCTGCCGAGGACTAGGGACTTGGGTGAGAGAAGTTTCTAAGTCGAGGAGCAGCTAGCTTGACCCCCACAGGGCTACATGAATTTTGCTTTTGGGCAAGTTTTATAGTACATTTCACATCCCACCCACACATGGTGATCACATGGCTACAGTCTACGGAAAGACCCCAAAACCCCTACGCACTAAAGCGTTTGTAGAACATGTGGCCCAGCCAGAAATGGAGTATTCATTTCAAGCTTTTTGTACACGAACCAGGCAAAGCCCTTATATGGATCAACATCTCCCATTTGGATCATTGATTGCAGAAGGCCTTTCCCTCTCTGATTTGGATTATTTAGATTTGTAGGAGGCCCTCCCAAGTTGGGAAACTATTTAGACCTCGATCTCTAGGTAGCTTAACCCTGTGCCTGTGGATACCTTGGTCATCCATTTCTTTAATTCCATACCCTAACTTTGAAAGCTTGACCTCTCCCAATTGAGGTATTTCAGTGTTCAACCCCAACCCTAGTTGATATGATATGTTTCTTTTTCTTCCTTTTTAAAGGAACAATAGTTGGAAGACGTACAAAATCCTAGTTAGACCACCCCGAGCCATGCAATCATAGTTCCAATGGGAGCAGCTAGGTACAAATGTGCAAAGGAGCAAGACCATGTTCTGTTGTACACAGCTCTAAGGGCCACTTAGACACTGATAGAAACCCCACACCCAAAGAACCACAAGAGGCAACCCAATGGTCGGCTGGTCCTCGTGATATCTCACGTTCGATTCCTCCTCATGTCCCGTTGTGACAAACTATCATTCATACAATGCATTGAAGTGTACATGATACAATGCAGCCAAAATAAAATAAAAAAAAATAAAAAAATAAACCCCACACCTAAAGTTTGACATAAAAGAATCATGACCAACTACGCAAAAAATTATTTTTGCACCTCTTAGTAACTTTTTAAAGATGCAATTATATACTTGCAAATGTTTATTCCGAAGTATTAAAAAAAAAAAAATGCACATCGGATTTAACTTAGATATTTTTTTTTTTTCAGTTCATCGGAAGAAATTACAAAGAGAGCCAAAGCCAGAATCAAGGAGAGTTTGAACTCCTGACCTCCCTAATAGAGGCCAACTGGACTAGCCCCAATTGGATTTCACTTAGACATAGATAGGTGTTTAATCCATAAAACCACGTTTCTCTTGGTAAAATTCTAGACTAGAGCTCTTATGCCAATATGATAGCTCCTTGAGCCTTTATGATGTTTATTATATTATCATAATTGATAAGCCTAGGATGATTTTTTATATGGTCCATGGTCGGCTTGATGAAGAAAAAAATATGAATTTATAATGTTTCTTTTGTCCCTAAAACATACTGAAAGGCAAATTCTGAAGGTCGATATTTGAAAATAGGATCACATTGCATCCAACGCCATAGTATATGTATAATAAGTAATTAATTTTCTTAACTTCGCACAAGGCTGAGAAGCATGGGCCCGGGCTAGATAGAAACTGCAGCCAGAGTAACTCGCATGTGGTATGTGCAGTGAAGAGCTATTAGATTTCAATTTTTGTTAGGTTTGGCGCCTAGGGCTTCCTACCCCTATTTGAATGGAATTGTGTCTTCAGAAGATTGGTAAATGTTAACTACTAGCGAGATCCAGTACCACATTAACTTGGTCTTTCAAATGTTCAGTTGTGTTATAATCTTAGATGTTGCCTAAAGCTGAAGCTCAGAAATTCAAACGGATCAACTCAGAGTTACCTAAAGCCCATTTAAACCATCCAAGGACTATCCAGAACAGTTTTACTATAGATCATAATCAGTAATGACCATCACTATAGAGGATTTCAGCAGATTCGTGCACTCTTTAACTTCACAAAATTTTCTCTTTGACGAAATAGTCATTGGACACTTGCCTTCAACTAAATGTTGACAATCCAAACAAGAAGTTCAATATGTTCCTAGTTGCACAAGGAAACAGCCAAGCCAAATTAACTCATTGACAAAGAATCCAACTTAGAACCAATTCCAAAAATCCTGAAATAATCATTCATGCTCAATTTTGGTAGAACCCATACACCAAAAGAAAAAGAGCTAACTACGCTCATTTAAGTCAGTTGAAGGAACTCAGATACTGTACACAATTCTAAATCAAATTGGATCTGCATCCGGAATTCTGCAAAATTATAATTGGTTCAGTAAATTTGGAAAATTTTCAAACAAAGGACATAAAATTCCTTCGAAAGTTAGTTGAGTACCAAAAGAAAACCAAAATCAAAAACAAGTCAACCAACCGAAACTGGAAATTTCTTTACCATTGCTGAGAAACCACATGGACTCCTATCTCAAGTCAAATTTAAATGACCAAAAATTTCTGATGCTGCATTTAGAACTCAACATAAAGAATACAAGTTGGTATCATCCAGCCACAGAGCAAAGCAAGAGAGATACACTAGAGTCTAGTACCTGCAAATTAAATGCAGGCATTTCTGGGAGAAACAGATACAACTTACTAACCATAGTATGGAGGCTGACCTGGAGGCGAAGCACCACCAGGTCGCAGATTAGGCTGATGCAGATGCTGAGATACTCCCATGGGTGACAAACCACCAGAAGATGCTGCAGCAGCATAGGCTGGAACAGGCGATGGTGCATATGCTTGGCCAGGAAACGTGCTGGGAACTGAACCAAAGGTTGGTCTGCCTGCCTGCATGTTTGGATCCCATGACCGTACATGTCCCATGGGAGCTTGACCTCGCATAGCACCAGCAGCAGCAAACTCACTCCCGGGAAACATTGGAGTAGCCTGAGGATTCTGCCAAGCGGTTGCTGCCGCGGAGAGGCTAGGAGCCTGTTGCATTGCAAGCAAACCCGATTCAGAGATTGTGTAATCTCTACTTTTGTCACTGTACGCCTAGAATAAGATAAATTACTAATCAAATGCAAGGAACAAAATTTCCAGAGATATACTAGTATAAAAGGGTGAATTAAGTGTCAAGAAGCATACATTCAAGGACTAAATCTTTTTCTCGATCAACAACAGACCCCTTTTTCTCGTAATTAGGTCTTTACCATTTTTTCCTCTTAAATTTTGCCTCAAGAACATTATAAACTCAAAAGCACCTATTTATACCTTTACATTGAGATCAGTATGACGAGAGTATGATAGATGAAGCTTACAATAGCCACCATCATATATGCAGTGTCCCTCTAAAGCATCTTTGGCAACTGCTGCAGTTGTGACATCTAGAAATTAAAGAGATTTATATATCAGTAACCAGGATCAACCAAAAAAATCAAAGAGGGGAAAAAAAAGCACAGAGCAGACTATATATCCGAGCTTTGTCCCTGCTCTGAGGAAGTGGTCCCAGTAAATAATCTCAGCCCTAGACATATCCCAGCAATAAAGTTGTAACCCGAATAGAGAAAGGAACAGTAAGCAGGTGAATTGGTGGTACATTGTGATTTTTCATTAGATACATTTTCATATGCTGTGCTTTCTCCATTTAGATTCTAGTAACACACTCACCATATTGGAAAGTAGATGATCAGAGAGTTGATAGAGGATCATAAAGTTGATAGGATCATAGAATTGATAGAGTAACATTACTAACGTATATCTGTCATACAAGCATAAATTTCCTAACTTCTCCTGCAGTTGAAGAATCATATTTAAGTACAAAAGCTAAAAATAAAATAACGCGCACACACACGAGGTTAAAGTATAATTTTTCATTACATATCTGAGAGCTAGTATTCCTAAATTATCCAATCCTCAAAGTTGCTAAGGTCAAAAGAAAAAGAAAAAGGTGGTCAGCAAGAGAATCAACGGTTGAGAAACTAATGAAGCTTACAATGCATCTTAGTGCCTCTCATACAAGACAAACAGTAAAGGGTTAAACCAGGGGACTACAACTTCCTCTGAACAAAAAAATTTTGACATGAATTTTACCAAGGCCGGATCAGTGGAGGCTAATAATAAAAGTGGGCTCCATTTTCTTTTCTTTCCTCTTTCTTTTTAAGGGAAGTGGGGGACCTACAAGTGCATTCCATTGATGCTTTTTAATGAAACGTCAATTACTTATCAAAAAACGAAAGTGGGGGACCTACCAGAATATTGGATTAGCGCTTGTGTTCCGCCATTCTTCTCAAATATGGCAATTTTCTGGACAGTACCAAATGCAGAGAAGACCTGAAATAAATGAACAGAAGCATTATAATACAGTGCATGAGATAAAATATACTCCACCTGAGGAAGTCAAAAGCACAATTCATCACCGTGTGAAGAACATCCACAGTGACAGCATACTGCATATTTTCAATTGATGCAAGAAGCACATTACTATCAGGTTCTTTTTTCTTTCCATCAGGACCTACAGCAGGCTGCATGCTACTGCTAGTTAGTGTTTGCTTAAACACTGCATAATACAATGAACATTCAAAATGCAAACTATACCTGAACAAATCCCTCAATTGCAGTAGGATTAACAGGAAGATACGGGTTCGTATAATCCCTGCAAGGGAACAGGGAAGCAAATAAATTGTGTGTATCAAGATACCTTTATAGAATCGCTGTAATAAACTCAGCCAACATTAAATCTCAATCAAGACAAAGAAAGAGAACAAAAAAAAGAAGCAAAAAAATTCAGAAAGCAAACTCGAAGATGTAGAAGTTTCAGAAACTGAAATTAAAAAGATGCTCACTAATCTCCACAGGAAGACAAGATGGATGTGTACAGAGATCAAGAATCCCAAATGACGCGATATATGGACTCTCAGAGTGGACATGCATGAAATGATGAAACATGAGGAGGAGAATTATAATTCTCCAAAAAAGTAGAACTAGAACCAACACATTTGACAACAGAGGAAGCCATTCAGATATAATTAACCAAGAATAGATCAAGAGTCCAGAACATGGCCACCTGGAGCCCTATCACAATGAAAAGGCATTAATACCTAACGACATGTTTATACAAAAAAATAGCTGCATTGTGTCTGCCTAATGCCTCCCAGGGAGTTTGGTAACATCTAGGAAATGCTCCCACAACAAGCACACACCAATATCATAAATCATATTAATGAGAAATAAGACCACAGTCAAATGGTTGGACAAGAAACAAGGCAAAAGCTCCAAGCTAAATTTCAAACAACAGAAAAGCAAACATAAAATACAGTTTTGGCACTAATCAACAATTATAAATCTCTGTAAAGATTGAACAGGTGACTCGTACCTTAAAACACCTTTTATTTCGTGGCAAGACTACAGAAAGATTACTGAATCTCAAGTCCTCAAGGTGAGAAAATATGTTGTAAAATACGAAATGCATATGTATGCTCATTCCTCTCCTCACATGCAACTCCATTTACTTGGTCCACTAAATATCAACTATCTGCTGACTAATGAGTCAATCTTGATATCATTTAGCATCAGAATAGATTCAAATTGAAAATTTAGAGGCAACAACATTTTGCATGGATCAGAATTAGAAACTGTGGAAAAGTCTGCATATGATGAAGATCTTTTGAGAAACAAATTCCATTACAAATGTTCTTGCAACAAATGTTTGACTGATGGAATAGGATGTATCCTAACATCTCCCAGGGATCAGAAAAATCTAGAGGAAATCATCAAGAACACCCATTAAATTGTGTAATCCAGGGGAAACTAAAGAAAGAAATACGAATGCAAGTACATAAAGCCCTCCACACTGCAAGTCTGTCAAACCGTAGTTTCTAAGCAAGCAGATCTTCTCTTGGTAATGCAATGCCCAAAGTAACTCTCCCATCAAACCATGCCCGCCAACACCCCCCCCCCCCCCCCCCCCCCCCCCCCCCTTTTTTTTTCCTAAATAAATAAATAGAAGCAGCAAAAAAACACAGGGACCTTTTAATTACTAGCTGTATACGCTTCAATGATTATATTTGCATTTATTCTTAAGATAACATAAGGTTAAAAAATGCTAAAAGACAGTTACATCTCTTTAAATTAAAGAGCTAGCCAGTAGCCATTATTGATTTTTCTTCCCTATTACAATTTCTTAAATTACACAAACCCTATACTGTAGGCCCGTAGGGCTCCACTCAAGTCCTTCAGCAACTGATCAATACTGAGGATTGTGCTTACAATGACAACATACAGACAAACTACTAAATCTTTAACTGTGTTTCTGCATGGTATTTAATATAAGAACACATTATAAAAAAAACTAAACAAAGGCCCAAAAGAAGGTGTGGTGAATACCGGGAACAAATACTAGAAGCTGCAAAACATTAAACATAGTTGAATGGTGATAAATGATTTTGTAGCAATTCCAAGTAGATTGGATTGAGGCTTCCTGGCGTTGACTATTAAAGCAACTAGGCATGAGATAATCATTACACCATAATATTTACTTGACCAAATAGAGTCAGCAATAAATTATTGAACAAGCCTTTCAGTCAAGAAGCCCAAGTCAGTCTATAAAAAGATTTTGTTTTGATTGCTTTAAGTACCAAGAAACCATAACAAGCAACC
Source organism: Euryodendron excelsum (assembly GCA_033060915.1). Classification (NCBI taxonomy): domain Eukaryota; kingdom Viridiplantae; phylum Streptophyta; class Magnoliopsida; order Ericales; family Pentaphylacaceae; genus Euryodendron; species Euryodendron excelsum. The sequence goes on along the minus strand of CM065385.1, from coordinate 43,753,202 downwards.
GTTTACGGTATCATTGAACCCATAAAGGTTTTTGCTTCAAGTATTATGTCAAGAAAGACGTTTCCAATTAGCTGACAAGGGTGATAATCATTATTTAAGTTAACGAACAACTGCCAACTAACTAACAGCATAAAGCTGGTTGCCTAATTAAGGATGCGTAAGCACCTTACCATCTTGGTGTAGAAAATTTTAGACTTTCACAACAACCTCACAGGTGATTATTCCCCTAGACACTGCAGTTGTAGCTGCATAAGAAAATTGCAAACCCAGGAAAAACACACGTAAATTAAAGTTGATGGTTTGTGGGAAAAGATTAACACAAAAGAAAGGATGCAAGGTTTTTGAAATCAAGGGATCTTTTATCAAATCTCCCAAGCAGTAGTTGCACATGAAATAATCTGTTCACGAAACCTGATTCAAAAATCAATGACAATTTGTCATCCTATTAAATACAGGCTGCAGACAAGATGGATGTTTAACAATCCACATGATCTACACTGCCAAGAAGTCAAGAACTAATAAACAATACCCAAATAACAAAAAGTAGGACTGGAACTCGAGGTGTCCTTGACAGTGCAGGTCAGGCATGATTGTAAAGTGTCTATAGTAGGAAATGAAAACCGTATTTGCTGTTCAAAAATAACTGAATAAATCAAACAAAACGCAAGATTGCTTTGTTCACTGCATTTACGACATATAACTAACGAACTCCAAAATTATCCAACTACATAGAAATTATAGGAATGCATTAAACCACTACAATAATAAGATCAGAAAATTACTAAGAGGCCATGAAAAACACATCTGTGTTCTAGCTGCCGAGCTTCACTAACCCCTAGATGACAAAAACCACACACGTCAATTAGCAAGACCTCAATCACTAGAATCAAAATCATAGAAGCATAATGATGAAAGAGCAAGTGTCAAATATAGCCAAATACAAAATTAAAAACATCAACTTCACAGCCTGATGGATTCATTATTACCTGCTCCGATGAGATTGGAACTTAATATTCAAGTCCATATGAGCAGAATAAGAGATGCGCAAGTGGCATGAAGCAACATGATCTGGAAGCAAGTACCTGAAATTTGTTACATACCAACCACAAATCCACCAAAGTGAGAACTCCGTCAATCCCAAACTTAGCAATGTCATAAAAACAAGGTGATAGTGATTAAGTTGGATATGAATAAGAGAAGTTTCCCCCAAGGGAGGAAAAGAGAGCATGCCTGGGTATGCTTCTTCCATCTAATGCTTCCCTTGCTGCAGATGCAGTCTCAGCATCACTGAATTGGATCAATGCCTGCCAGCAAGCAAAGCAAGGTGGCAAATTTAGAAAAGTATAACAAGACAAATGCAGTACAAAAAAAAATCAAAGTGCACTGCACTATTCAACATCACACCTGAAAACCTGCAGCCTTCTCAAAAGTAGCAATCTTGTGCACAAAGCCAAAAGCTGAGAACACCTGAGATAAATGTCAATCAGATTTAAGCATGCCACAAAAGAAAAGGGTAGGAAGAACAAAATGGAGCACCATAAAAAAACCCATCCCAGTTATCAATACAATGGGAGAAGAAAACAGAAATAAAATATCAACAGATCAGATAAGTGCAGAATGACACCTGCACAGGTAAGCGTGAAGACAGACCTCAGAAAGTGAGTATGCACGCATGACAATATATCCAGACTATCTCCAACAAAAGAATCTAAATAAGAACCATCATCATCTGTGATTCAACCGATTTCAATCAAAATTGACCCATTATTTAATCAGGATGCTACTTCTTACAATGAGTGAAGCTAAAATTAACATCGTTACTTGTTCTAAGGCCAAAAACACCACCTGAAAATCTGGACTTGAACACAATGAAAACCAAGAAGAAGATGGTGTGGAAGTAACCAACCAACAGTTCAACCAATCAACTGATCTTACAACTTAATTTGAACACATCATCAACTATTTTTGAAAAATAAAATACCACACTTGGTATTTGTCCCCACAAATGTTATGGAAGATTAGACAAAAATAAGGAGACTAGCCAAACATACAAGATAGGTTTCCCAACCCACTAAAATTAAGTGTTTTTTTTTTTTTTTTGTGTGGATGAAATGGCCCTGGATTATGACTATCCACGTGCAGTCTTCCAACTGCCAAGTGGAGGCAGATGTTCCCAATAACTGCTATGTATTACATATGCTTTACAATAGAAAACATTTGACAAGGAAAAAAGTAATTGTTTCACATGTACAAATATTCCCAAACTTAGACCAGCCATTCAATACAACTTAGATCAACTAGACAATACAAGGCTCTGTAACATCTTATAAGAATAAATCTATCAAGGTAACAACTTAAGGTCAAAATGCACTTACCAAATGAATAACATCAATACTGACATCACCAGCTTCTACTCCCTCAATGGTTACCAGCAAGACATTTCCCGGAACATCTCCTGGACCTTTGTTGTTAACAATTTCATGTCTATTAGAATACTGAATATACACAGTTTTCCCACGAACCTGCGCAGGCTCTGAAGATGAAGCATAATAAGTAACCATATTAATGGCCTGATTTTGGTCTGCCTGCAAGGTAAAATCAAATATTGCTTCCGTCAACACAGAGCATCCTTCTAATAACAATGAAAAAGTAAGGAACAAAGGAATCCGCAGGCTTTAAAGCAAACAAAGAAACAACCCAGATGAAAGTTATAGTCCACGTGCAATTTCTAACGTGATGACCAGCCACAGTTTTGAAAATCAGCCATTATCAAAATATAATGCCATTACACAATGGTACAGCTGAGTTTCATTACTGGTACTGGTTGTACCCAAATATCAAGCTCTATCAGCCAATATGGACTGTTATTTGCCAAGCTATATAAGCCATCACAAGCTGCTATACCAATTAGTTGATGGGTACCTTCTAACACTCCCAGACCGTATTTTTTCACCTCTATCTCACTCAAACATCTGATTCTACGTAGTTGTATTTAATATCTCTCAATATTGATTGCGATCCTAGCAATGAATTAGTGTTTAGAGGCGAATGATAGGAAGTATTTTCTAGTGACCATTTCTTTCTCCTTTTTGTGCTAATTTCTGCCAGATATTGACTTTAAAAACAAGATAAGAAGCAGTATTCATTATAAAAAAATGTCCTTAGGTGATCATTACACTTGGTAAATTTGGAGTTAAAGCATGAAGATTGGCTAGTTTTAGGAGGTCTACTAGTGAAAAGAAAAGTTCACAGCATCAGTAAAACGACAAAATGACCGCAAGCATTACCAAGACCAATATCATCGTTTAACCAACACTTTTCAATCCTCCAATGATGATGGCGAAGCAATCACATAAATACCACAGGTCCAAATACATATATGTACATATGTATTTATAGAGAGAGGGAGAGGAGGAAGAAGAGAGGAAGGGGAAGAGGAGCGGCGAAGGGAATGATGGTATTTACATAGGCTCCATGATCGGATAAAGTGAATGGGATGTCTGTTGAGGAGCAATAAGGTGTAAACACAATTTTGACCTAATTCAACCAATTGTCTCTTGCCATGTCATAATAATATAAAAATTATGCCCACGTGACATTTTTTTTTTTTGTTCTTGAAATTGATAACATGAAAATTTTTCATGATCCATACTACCGAAATTTTCAATAAGTCCCATCTTACCTGATCTAACTACGGTAGGCTATTTCTGTATCTTGAATTTGTGGATGGACAAATAAAATAAAATGAAAAATTTAAGAAATAAATCAGGGAGAAAGCTATTTTTAATACATTAAAAATAGAAGAAAATGAAATATTAGCCAAATATGTAATTTTGTTTAATCATCCATTAAAAATACATATGAATTATTTTATTTTCCTTTTATCTTTTTTTTCCATGACAAATTCAAGATGCAACCATATAGAAAGAACTAATAAAGAAGGCCCACTAGATTAGAGTCTCACCAAAATTAATGATTTCTCTACTGAATCCCATTAGGTAATACCCGCGACACTCACACTCGTTACACCAATACTGAGTCCGCGTCCCAGTCTGCAACTACAATTTAGTTCTATATGTATGAGTTAAAGATATAAATATCCTTAAAATGCTCTAAACTTGAGCACATAGCAACAAAATATCAATAAAGTGCATTGTCAACCATTAACATTCTCTCTGTTCTACGGCCATTGCTTACAAATAGCACTCCTGTTTTTCAATTGTAATTGTTGACAATAACTTCAGACTTGCAGTTCATAGTTCTACACTGGTTTATACAACAAAGCCATAAACATAGTCCCGCGTACATATAAGAACATTCAAATAAATTCTTGTATGCTTTTTTTTTTTTCAGTGAGCTTCTATTCGATGATTTGTTTTTTTATAATTTCCATTAAACGAAAAAGGCACCAAGGGGGTGCCAACCAAGCACAAAAAAGCTGTACAAAATGGCTTTTTGTTTCAGTGAGCTTCTATTCGACGATTTATTTTTTTATAATTTCCATTCAAAGAAAAAGGCACCAAGGGGGTGCCAAGCAAGCACAAAAAGGTTGTAAAAAATGGAAAATTTCCCTACTTATTATTCAAAAGTCTCTACAAATCCAACACTGGCTCGAAGATGGGTCCACTACCCTCAAGAACCAACTATAAAAATAAAAATAGAAAAAACAAAGAAAGAAAGAGAGAAAATTAAATATTCCACTGTTAAAAGCTAAACAAGGTTTTTGGTAAACTAAATTCGCATGCGATCATTCATGCATATAAAATACCGGTAGGAATAACAGCAATAGAAATTACTACATATGCACCGTATTGGCTAAGGGGTGTGCTTGCAAGTACCTATCACTTACGTTCACGTTCAGTATTCACAAACGCATCCCAATACCAAATCTAATGACATTTGAGTTACGTTAACGCGTAGAACGGAGGATAGCACAAAACCCTAATTCACCAAATTCAAATCGAAGTTATAAACAATACGATGGAAATACTCACGAATTCAACGAAGGCCTGGTTGTGATTGGCGCCAACATTGCACTTGGTGTTGACGATCTTGCCGAAGGGCTTGCAGAGCTCGACGAGCTCCTCTTCGACGCACTCCCAAGGCAGGTTTCGCAGGTGAAGGACTTTCGACGGCGTCTGCGTGTATCGGAACTGATGCTGCCCGGACGTCGACATCGGCTGATTTACAGTTTTAGATAATTAGACTTTATGCCCGAATTGATGCGATGTCGGTTGAAAGATCGTGAATTAGGGTTTATTTTTTAGCTGGAAACGGCCGGGTATGTTTGCTGTGGTAGAGGCGGTGGTTTTGTTGGTGATAATCTGGAAATATAAAATAAAATATTTTCTCTGGACACTTATGGCCCTTTGGGCTTGGGGTTCTCTCTCCTGCGCTCGCGAGCTTTCATATGAAACGTGACGGACTCACGGGCGTTTATATAATGCCAGCAGGTAGCCGTTGGATTTCCATGCGTCCGTTACCGAAATTACCCCCATGCTTTTTATAGAACCCAAATAAATAAGATATTAAAGAAAATTTTATACTTTCAATATAATTCTCATTTTTTTGGGTGTCCTTGAGCTTTTATTCTTTTATTTATTAATTTTATGTGCTTTAAGTGCAATTATTATTTGCAATTAATTACATGAGTCAGTGACTTTTAAGTTTATCCCTAATTCAAATTGGCCTTTTGAAGTGGCTTTTGAGGCTAAATAGTAAAAAATTATAAGATTAGACAATATATTCTCTATTCAATTTATGACGCATTTATGTTCGTAACAATATAAATAAAATGGCTAATTGCATCACGAGCCATGCAAATAGATGCAAATGTGTTTTCCCTAGTTTAAAATTACATTATTAGACAATATATTTTGTATTCAATTTATGACGCATTTGTGCACATAACAATAGAAACAAAATGAATAATTGCATCAATAATTATGCAAATCAATACGAATGTGTTTTTCATAATTTTACGTTGTTTTTTTAAGATGAATAACTCATCTATGTTTTTTAAATTAATAATTCATTTACAAGCAAGGGCAGACCTACCGAGGGCCGAGGGTAAGTGGCCGCCCCTCTTGAAATTTGAAAAAAAATAAAAAATAATTTTTTTTATCCGACCCATTTTATTTTTGCTCTAACCCATTTACCCGCCCCGCCACAAATACCATTCAATTCTTTTTTTTGTCCTAACCCGTTTACCCGCCTCGGCCCAAATACCGTTCAATCCCTATTTTTTGCCCCAACCCAATTTTCCTCACTTGATTCCTTCTTAATGTGGTTACTGCTCACCCTGTCGAGAGTTTGAGAGGCGAGATTTGAGAACGACCGGCTACCTCATGATCGACGACGACGAATGGATAACCACGGCAAGTCGACGACCTCACTCCATCTCTCTTGTAAGCTCTCTTTCTCTCTCTCTGTCATATATCTCTCTTGTCACGAAGTTTGCGTTCGCATTTAAGATTACCATATTATAGTAACAAAAAATCTCTAAACACAGCAGTGTAAGTCATATCTTAAGTTTAAATGAAAGATCACAAAAGGGTTTTCTTTTCGTACCTGCAATCTTTAGTTTAATTTGAGTTGCGGCAAACGAAATCTGGGCTTGAAAGTGTTGTGTTTCAGCTTTTGTAGAGAGAGAGAGAGAGAGAGAGAGAGAGTATGTGTGGTCAACATTGATTTGTTTCTCTCCTTTTTAGATATTGTGGGTTACATCTCACGTGCTTTGAAGGGTTATAATTTATACATATCCAAGTTTTAAGTTAACCTTTATGTATTGTGGTCTGTATAACTAAAATAGTATATTTTAGTTGACAATTGATCTAGATCTTCCATTGATTTTGTGGTTATAAATTAAACTATTTTGTAGGCACTTCAATGACTGCTTCTGATAGGGTCATCCAAATTAAATTGGGAAGATTTCACCTTAAAATAAATATTTGAAGAACTGTAATTGTTGATATATCTTTTTATGTTAAATACACTAATACTGGACCAAAAGGGCAATTTCTCACATTAGTTTTTATTGTAGAACTAAGTGATTGTCACATTCTATTTTTTAATCCTTCAATCATAAACTGCAGGTGCATAATTGGCAGCAAAGGGAGAATAATCTGGTCATTCTGGTGAACGTGGAAAAAATTGCAAATACTATCAGGTCCTTTGTCTTGGGGAATAAGTGAGTGTCTTTGCTTATATTGCTGATACACTTGCACAGATGCACAGACAAATACACAGATGCACTTGGAATTGGAGATTCAATTACTTAAATGTACTAGTTATTTTTGTTGTGATGTACATGTTGTGATATACTTGCACAGATGCACATACAAATGCATAGATGCACATGTTATTGATTTTTGCTTAACTTGACAACTTGACAATTATAAACATATACATATTTGTTTTGACATAGTTATGGAAAAATACTTTAAAAAAAGAACACATAAAGAATCAATTGCCGAAGACCAAAGAACAAGATCCTTCAATGGGAATCAGTTTGCCAGTGGTTCTAATAATGAACAAGTTGAATCAAATGTGTTGCCTTGTATAGAGATTAGTCTAGATGACCTTTCAGCAGACCTTAGATTAAGAAAAAGCATAAATGCTCATGATGCTAATGATATAGAGAGAGTTCGAAGAGCATACTTGCAAAGAGGCCCTTGACAAGATTGAAATCATGTTTTCTCTTAGAGAGATTTTGGAAATGAAAAACGTAGATTTATACCTACATGGTTTAATGAACATGGTAATTGGTTGGAGTATAGCATAGCAAAAGATGCTGCATTTTGTTTATGTTGTTATCTTTTTAAGCCTGAACGTGGTCACCAAGGTGGTGGTGATCAATTTGTTGGTGAGGGGTTCAAGAATTGGAAATTGAAAAAAAAAAAACTAGACGTGCATGTTGGAGACCATAATAGCATACACACAAAATGTTTGAGGACTTGTGAAGATCTAATGAATACAAGCCAACACATTGAAGTGTGTTTGTCTAATCAATCCGATCAAGCTCGAGTTGATTATCGCACTCGCTTGACTGCATCAATTGATTGTATTAGGTTTCTCTTATGTCAAGGGTTGGCTTTTCGTGGTCACGATAAATCTGAAAAATCAACAAATGAAGGGAATTGTCTTGAACTGCTACACTTTCTTTCTGACCATAACAAGGACATCAAAAGAGTTATGTTGAAAAATGCACCTGAAAATCTCAAAATGATAGCACCCAAAATTCAAAAAGATATTGTGAATGCAGTTGCAGTTGAGACCACAAAGGTTAACATGAAAGATGTTGGAGATAAATTATTCTCTATTTTAGTTGATGAGGCCCATGACATTTCAGTGAAAGAACAAATGACAGTTGTTTTACGTTACGTGAACAGAAAATGGTGTATCATTGAGCACTTTCTTAGCATTGTACATGTTGGAGATACTACCGCCTTATCACTTAAGGTATCTATTGAGTTTCTTTTTTGCCAAACATGGATTGAGTATGTCAAGTTTGCGTGATCAAGGTTATGATGGAGCTAGCAATATGCAAGGTGAATTTAATGGCCTAAAAAGTTTGATTATGTTGGATAATAAATCAGCTTTTTATATCCATTGCTTTGCCCATCAACTTCAATTGACACTTGTAACAGTTGCCAAAAAACACAATAAGATTGGTTTATTCTTTAACTTAGTTACAAGTTTGTCAAATATTGTTGGGGCCTCGTGTAAATGTAGGGACATTCTTCGAGAGAAACAATTTCAAAATGTCATTTAACAAATTAGTAATGATAAAATTATGATTGGGCGAGGTTTGAATTAAGAAGCAACATTGAAAAGAGCAAGAGACACATGTTGGAGTTCACATTATACTACATTTTTTAGTGTAATTTTGTTATTTTCCTCAATGATTAATGTTCTTGAGGTTGTTGAAAAGAAGGGCACATTTTCAGAGCAAAGGGCTGAAGCAACTAGTTTATTGGATGCCATCAAATCTTTTGAATTTGCAATCCAGTTGTACTTAATGAAAGGTGTCTTGGGAATTACAAATGAGTTGTCACAGTTATTACAAAAGAAAGATCAAGATATTGTAAATGTCATGGCTTGTGTTAAGATATCCAAGCAACATTTACAGAAATTGAGAGATGGTGGATGAGAATCTTTGATGAATTAAGTTTCTTTGTTTTGTGATAAATATGAGATAATTATTCCAAACATGGATAATTTGTTTGTACTTCGAGGAAGATCACGTCGCAATGCTCAAGAAACTACGCATTTTCACCATTATCGTATTGAGTTATTTTACACGGTGATAAACATGCAACTTCAAGAGTTGAATAACCGTTTTAATGAGGTGAATACAAAGTTGTTAATGTGTATGACATCTCTTGATCAAAGCAATTCATTTTATAATTTTGATAAGAGTAAGTTGATTCGATTTGCTGAGTTTTATTCTAATGATTTTTCTCCACTTGAGCTTATGATACTTGATATTCAACTTGAGACCTATATTCTAAATGTAAGCTCTAATGATCAATTTTCAGAAGTGATAGGAATTGGTAAACTTGCTCAAAATTTAGTTCAAACGAAGAAGGATAGTGTCTACCTATTAGTCTATTTGCTTATGAAGTTAGCATTGATTTTACCGATTGCAACTGCATCAGTTGAGAGAGCTTTTTCTGCAATGAATATTATCAAGACTCCATCACGTAATCGGATGAGAGATAAGTGAATGAATGATTACTTGGTATCATACATTGAAATGGACATATTCAAAATCATAGACAATGAAGCTATTTTGCAAATATTTCAAAATATGAAATAACGAAGATGATTGTTGTAATTTGTCATTTACTTTTATTTAAACATTGTTTTGTATAAGAAATATTTGATATTAATATATATAATCTTGAATGTTATTGTATCTGTTGCATTATTTTAGAATTAATCATCTTACTTATAAAAAATTTTCGCCCCCACTAAAACAAATTCTTTGGTCTGCTACTGTTTACAAGTCCATGTATTATAAGTAGAACGTTGATTTTAAAATAAAACACACTTATAAAAATATATATTATTTGATTCATAGTAACAATTTTAACGTTTCTAAGCTTTTTATATGAACATGTTTTAATTTTAAAATATTCGTGATGAAACCGTAATGTAAAAATTGTGTATCTTCGGTGGATAGTATGATCATCTGTATACCATTCACCATTTATGTGAACATATTTTAATCTTGTTTTTCCTCATATCTTGAACATAAGTTTTACGTTTCATTAATAGTTATAGCATAGAACGTAGCAAAAATACTTTTCTTTGTCGATGTATATTTTGCTAAGTGCCTATTTGGGAAGTATCAATTTTAAATGCTAACCAATATTCAATATTCTTTGCATAGTTGTTAATCTCGCACCGCACCGGCCAATACGACCAAATACGTGGTGCAATAATTTTACGCTGCAAAGAAGTTTAAACACCGCCTTGATTAACTTACTGACCTGTACCGATTTATACCGGACATACCGGCCTATACCGGACAATTTGATTTTTTTATTCCGTTTTTAATTTATTATTGTATTTTATATCAATTATTTAGTTTTGATGACTTTTAATTTTTTAATAAGAGTAATTTCTATATTTAGAATATATATAAGCACACATAATAATGTTTAGAACTTTTTGATAGTGATTTGTTACATCAAAATACTTAGACATTTGGTTGAAATGTAATAGACAATGAGTATGTGTTGTAAGTATTTTTTAAATATTTGAAACTTATGATTTACTGTTTTGAAGACTTTTTAAATTACTTATAACTTGTTCATGTTTTGCTATAATAAAATTTTATTTTATACATTTATAGTATATGCATATATATAATATTTATAACGATAAACTCGATACAGTGAGCTGGTACAGTTTGGTACCAATATATACTGTCTCAATAAAAAAAAACAGTGTAGTGACTGGTTCGAGATTGACAACTATGATTCTTTGTGCTCAAGTAACTAGGTCCGACATAAAAAGTGTTTGGATTGGTTGCTTATTAGTTATAAGTTATTTTTAAAAAGTTATTTTCAAATTTTTTTTTGTAAAAAAATGTGATTAGACATAAATAGTTATTTGAAGTCATTTTTTTTTATTATTAACTAAATACAATTTTAAAAAGTCATAAGCTTAAGTTATAAGTGGCTAAATAAGATGGGTCCAAACTCCTCCCCATAGTGTAAGATAAGCATTACATTGATACCATTATTCACAAATTTACATAACAATATTGTTCGCTTAATATTACCCCTCACTGCTTTAAAATATGTTATAGTATATAAATATTAGTAAATTTTCCTCCCTCACTCTTTTTTTATATACAAGTCTTGCCAACATGTGCTCTCAGTACACATTTTAAAAATATTTTATCTAGCTATACAAAGTGTTAAAAAATTATGTATTTAGCGTCAAATAATTATAAAATATATATTTTTAATACTTCATACAACTCCATAAAAGCATGCTAAAAATGTGCTAAAAGCACATGTTAGCCCAACTGTTGAAAGAAAGGGACATATTGGATCATTTTTTTTTAGGATAAATTATATTTTGCACTATTGCACTTTCATTCAATCTCACTTAAGGACCTACTCTTTCAATTGTAATAATTAAGTTCTTGAACATTTAATTTATTATAATATCACCCTCTCGTAAACTTCCGTTAATAAAATTGACCACCAAAATGCATGTACACCTCATGTGATTTTTTGTTTAAAGGGTAAAAATATATTTTCATACAATTTTGGCATTCAAACGCTCTCAACCCCCTCTCACTTGAATGATTTGGGATATTTTGTAACCCTAATTTTGTTTTATACATAGAATAACTGTAAAAAGTATGGTGAAAAATTACTGTAAAAAAGTTTAGGAGCTAAATGATTATGATAAAATAACATCATTTACTGTGAGAATACATTTTTGTCATTTAAAAATGGCTACATGAGATGCACAGAATTTTGGTTGTCAATTGCACAAATAAAAATTTACAAAAAGATGACATTGCAATCAGGGCTAACTCAAGACAATTTGTGGCTTAAGGCGATAATTTTAAATAAGGCTTTATATATATATATGTTAATTGTTGCAAAAAAATTTGGATTAAACCGGTTACTGTTAAAAGTAATTAGTGTGTTGATTTTAAATTTTTTTTTACTTATAAAAAAAATAAGCAGACAATATATAATATTTAATTATGACATGGTTTTAAAAATTCTACGATTTTATAAAAAAATTTGTACAATTAATTTTATTGGGTTAAACTAATTTTTATTTTATTTTATAAGGTAATTGAGATAGTTGATTTTCAGTCTTTTTTTTATAGGGCTCATTTTTTTTTATTATCTGGAGTGAGCTTTTTGTTTTAGAAACATTGTAGAACACCATAATTATAGCATGTAAAAGTTTTAAAAAAAATTAGAGCTTGAAATTTTTTATTTATTTGTACAATTTGTTTATTAGTTAAACTGATTTTTTCTTTTTAGTGGAAGGTAATTTTTGACTTCTTTTTCCTACGTATTTTGAGACCTTTTTTTTGAATGTTGAGAATCTATATGAAATTTTAAAAAATTTGGGGCTTTCAAAATTGGAGGCCTAAGGTGGTCGCCTCACCCTCCTATAAGGTTGAGCCAGCCTTAATTACAACAAACTAGAAATACATATGCTTAATTATTATAATTAAAAAAACATATCCTAAAATAAAATTGATTGTAAAGTGCCAAGTGCAAAATGTATTTATTATTATTTTTTTTAATACAGGCGGCAAAGCTTCGGGAGGGGCTTTGACACGGGCTAACCCGCTCCTCAAACCTCCTGGATCAAATGTCAAATACAAGTAGACCGACTCTAGAACGTATTTCGGGTCTGCGGCGACATCTCCGGGCAAAAAGTTAGAAAATCAATATATCCTCTCTCTATTGATTCGATTCTGAAGATTTGCCTGCATCTAGGTATCATCATATTCACTCGATCTTTCTCTTTACCGCTATTCGCTGTTGCCATGTACATGTAATGTGCATCCGCGCATACATATTTACCCCTTTGTATGTATAAGTTGTTTGATCGATTTATTTAGAACTTAGGTTTAACGTGGTTTGTTTAGATCTACGTACGTGTACCGGTAGAGACCTCCTTAGTGTTTTTAAATTAAGTCCATCCGATTGATCTGTTTGTTTTCTTGGAAAAAGTTTCCTGTAAAGACTGTATTTCTTGGAGAGAATTACCATCTGGATGGTAAAAGAAGTTTGTCGATTAAACCCGGAGCCGTCATTATTGTTATAGAAAAGATTTTTGTTTTCAAAATGATTTGTCTAGGCACTTGTACTAAGTTTGAACGTGAAGGAGCTGATTTTTGAACTTCCGATTCATATAAATAAGTATCGTGTATTTTTAAAATGAGAGAATGACAACTCACATTTAATTTAGTCATCTACAATTAACCGCTGTGCTGTTTTTATTGTGTCTTTTGTTGGAGAAGTATTGGTTCACAGCTTGGCTGTTTGTTATACAATTAGAATTTATTGGTAAGTATTACTGGTTGATTTTGCTGGAGAAGAATTGACTCAGAGACTGGCTGTTTGTTATTCAATTAGAATTCTTCGGTAAGTATTAATGGTGTGTTATACAGATGCATATTTCCTTCTTTCTATGTTTCTGCTCCAAGAAAGTGTTGAGTTTATTTGTTTTAATGCGTTTGTAATTTGAAGTGAAATTGAATCATTGAGCAATAGTTCATTAAAGTTAAAAGATGTGGGCAAATATTGATAGTACGACCATGTTCTTACATCATGATATGTTGACGTAATAGTTTCCCATTGTCCTGAAAATTTGCAACTATATTTTATTTACTGGGTTATATATGTGTATATTTTTGGCTTATGACAATATGCCTAGAATTTGTGTATGGACCAATGTTTGGAGTGCTTCATTTTATATGTCAGGATGGGAGGAGTCCAGACCCAATACCTTCTGTTGTGCTACTATTACTATTTGCCGTTGCCCTTAAATGAATTTATGAGGCAATGCTAGGTTCTCTTTACATTTATTAAGTTAGGGAGAGATTTTGGTTTGGCATGCAAAATGCAGAAGGTGAAAGTTTGCTCCAAATTCACATGATTGAGAAGGAAATATATACATATATATATATATATATACATATGCATATATATATATATATATATTTATTTTTAAACGTGTTTGTCAGTTTTTATTTGTCATGCATGCTTGTATTTCTTTTAACTTATTTTTTCTATTTCTTTTACTTTTTTACTGCTGTTACATATAAAAAAAAAAAAAAAGATATGCATAAAGTGATGAAAATCATTTAGAATTTGAAATTGAGTATACTGCCTTCTGTATCTGATGGTCATACATGGTATATATAATAGGACAAATATTTTTTGGGATGATATATTGATCATATTAATGATTGCTGCTTCTCATATTGTGAAAGTGGATGATTAATATTTTGAATGTGAAACAGATATCACTCATTTTCGTCCAATGACTGGTCAGAGGAATAATTATACAAAGCATACCCATTCTCAGTCTGACTATATGGGCAATGGGGGAAATAAAAGGAGAAATCCTGGTGATGAGAGAGACTCCTTTTCTATTGGGCCATAAGATACTGTATATTGATATCTATGTCCTGGGAAGAAGATTGGAAGTATTATAGGGAGGGGAGGAGAAATTCTTAAGCAATTAAGGGTAGACAGTTGGACGGAGAGGGATCGGAGGAGGCAGGCGGGGATGAGGATTGGACGGCCGAGATTGAGGCCAGACGTAGAGTTGAGCTGGCTGCCATTGGTCTGAGGGAGTTGCCGCCTCGGAGTTCTACTAGTATTCATTGCTCGCCTGGTCCGCTTGGTCCGTTGCTTGTGGTATTTCCTTCGAGGAGTTCTACTTCTCCTACTTTTGCTTCTGAGTCAGCCAGTTCGAGGTGCTTTGTTGTTCCTGCTTTTCCTTCGATTTTTCCGTCGCCAGTGGTGTCCCCTGCTTCTAGTGCCGGAGTTGGCAGGACAGTTTCTGTGACGTTATTGGGAGCTATTCCCAGTGTGCGCCAGACCTCGCTTTTCGTAGGCATGTCTTCTGCATCTATGACGACTGATTCCGTTGTGGAGGCTGCTACCGCAGGATTACCTTCTGTGTCCATGCTGGTCATTGCGTTGTCTTCTGAGCCGCGAGGGGATGCGGCACTGGGCCTTACAGCGTCAGTGGTGGAGGCGATTACCATTGCCCCTGTTCCTGACACGATTGAGGTTATTCGCGGAGAGGGGGATACGGTTACACTGCGGGAGGCGGGCGAGGAGGTTGTGCTGTCGCCTACTATTTTGTTTGCGGAGGTGAGGCCAGATGTCCATCGTCTCTTGCTCCGAGTTCTGGAGAGTCGGCCTGATACATTCATGGAGATTGCTCGTATGGGTTCCTGGTTTCGGAGTACCATCTTGGAGGCCTTTGGAGATTATTTGGGTATTCTAGAGAAAACGAGGTTGGGTGACGCTTCAGAGGCGTGGTTAGAGGAGTTTCTGGTTATGGCGGGTGATTTGAGGTCGACTCCGTTGCGTCTTGATTGGCTGGAGTGGCGTATCCAGGCGATGGCATGGCAAGTGAAGAAGGTTTTGCTTGATAGGGACTTGGGGATCGTTGATGAGAAGTTGACTGAGTTGAGACTCATTCTGGAGAAGTTGGAGGCGAAGAAGAGAAGCATAGAGGCGAGACAGGCTGAGTTGGGAGAGGGTGCTGAGGGAGTCTTTAGCATGGATGGGCACGCCGCGCAGGGTATTGTGTGAGTATGAGTGTAGGTATGAATTTTGTAATGATCAATCTTGATGTAATCCTCCTTTAGTATAATTGATCCGCAGTTTGGTTCCTCTTACATTTCTTTGTCCACTATGCTTCTTTGAAAGAGTAGAGATAATCTTGGTTGTATGCTTATTTACCTTAACTGCTTTGGTCTTGTGTAAGCGGTCTTGTCTTATCTTTTGGCAGTCTGGTGTCCTAACCTAAGCCTATCTCCCATATATGACATTCTGATGCTCCTTGTTTTTCCTTTTGTTTCCTTTCCCTTCTCATCAAGCCAGCTGAGATCCTTGAAGCCTGAAGCCAGCCTAGCCTACTGCCTCTTTTGACGAAGCTTCCTGCCTAAACCAGAAGACCAGATGCAATACGGTTTGGAAAACTCATGGCCAACCTTGATGCTTTGTCCTATATTGGAAGATCTTTTCACTTCTTAAAACTGGCCATGTCCTGACACCATACTTTACCAAGCTCTACATCTTGTGCTCCCAAGAACCTATGCAGCCAGCGTGCCTTGTCCCATGACGTGTCTTTCCTTTGGCTGTTGCATTTGAGCAATGGCTTTATAATGTTTACAGTTCTCAGCTGGGTCTTTAGAAGTTGTTTAATTATATGATATAGTATTTCGAGGTTTTATCTATCGGACTTAGTAAAGGACCTTGTATTGTCTTAACTGCAGGATATTGTTGCTCATTTATGTTATGCATGTAATGGCTTATTTTCATTTGTTTGGGTCCATTCTAGCTGTTGCCTATGAAATCTAATGCTTGCGTACTGCAGTGTTGTTTTTTTGACCTTCGATTAAATATTGCACTGGGCCTGTTTATATGATCGAAAGAAATTGAAGATTAAATAGCCAATGATTTTTTTCCCCTTTCTGATCAAAATTAGTTGCCCACTTCTATTTCTTATAGTAGATACCTGTCAACATGGGATGAGGAGATCACAATTATAGCAGGTACGTTAGCTAAAGCTCTTCACAGGACGCGTGTGTTGGCATTTTATGCAACATTAGTTCCGATGCTGTTGCCTAGGGACTTCCTTGACTCTAGTTGTGGTTGGGTGTCTGTTATCTACATGGGATAAAAAATTCACCTGAAAGTATTTTTTATGGACTACTCTGATGGGGTACCATTCTAGTTACTATGGGAACTAGGAGTGTTAACTAGAGATTTGTTGGAATTGTAAAAACTTGACACTAAATCTGCCGGTAGTTTTATTCTACATATACATATGCATAATAGGTGCGCTAGAATTTGATTCCAATTCATTTGCTATTGCTGGCAGGTTCAGTGGATATTGCTTTCCTTGGTGCATTAAAGCAGGTAACCTCTATTGGGTTAATCACATTTTAAGCAGGTGAGTTCACCTTCATGAGGGAGATTGGACAACGGACAAGCTTGCTTATGCTTGTTTACTTATCTGTGCCCTCCCTCTTTGAAGCAGGTTAGTTCCCTCCCTTTTTATTGCTCTGCTTCACCTTATCATTTTAAGTTATGATGTTCTGTGCATACTGTCTTATTATTAAGCATTGTCTATTGTTTCAGTTAGTTTCTTTGCAGCATAGTTGTGTTGGCTTAGTTTTTAATGATTTGCATTAAGGCACGTGTAGAATGTCTTACGCATAAAATAATTACATTAGTAATATTTTTTGGTGTTTGACTGCTAACTTGAAAAAAAAATTAGGTAAAATATATGTAATAGATTCTAGCCCGTTGCTTCAACTTTTGACACACAATTCAAAGAAGCATTTCATCAAACAAGGCATAAGCATTGGAATTCTAGAGAAGAAATGTTCATCCAGGCTGCCATCCTCTCTCTCACCACTCTCTCGTGCTCCAAAACAAAAACAAAAACCAAAACCCTGATCACAACCTTCAACCACAGCACCATCACCGCAGCTGCCTCCACCGCAACACCAATGTGGAGAGGCAGACCTAGTGGTAAATGCGATGAATAGCAACCAAAAGTTCCTAGCCAACCCACATATCAACGGGCTTACTCGAAATTTCTTAATGAAAGCCTTGCATTGCAGCTGAATCATCATAATCTGAAGCGCCATCACATACCTCATCATTATCTTTGAGTAGTAATTATCATAGCTCAGGGACCTCGAATCCGACCAAAATTTTCTGCCTAGTTAATCCCATGCTGTTGCCGGCCTGACCATCCTCTTTCTTCATGTGATTCACAATGCGTCGTATGCCCAGAAGTGGGACTGGGGTTTGGACTCAGAGAGAGGCTCGCTTTGATGGCGACGATGACCAGCCAGGTAGATACCACCTCTGCCGCCGGCATCTCCACTGTCAACCAAGTCCTCCTGGGCAAAAACAGCATAACTGATGTCTTGGACTTGGGTGCGGCAGCAGCGGAGGCAATAGAATAAGCCATCAGTATTGTCAATGAAGCCCAGGTTGCCGCAGGTGTCTTGAACTGAACTGTCTCTCTCTTTATATATATATATACATGTGTGTACACACATAATACGTATATATCTATAATAGGTTTTTGAAGTGTAATTAAGGCAGATTGATAGGTTTGTTTCGTTCTGTGAGTAGAGCTCGACTTTCAAGCTTCACAAACTCGAGATCCTGCGTGTAAAATGACTTACTGAAATTGGATCGGGTAAGTTATTTTCTCTTTTGAACCACGAATTTTTTTACAATTAAAATATTTTATCTGTGTAATCAAACACTAAAAAATAAGAGAAATATTTTTGAAAAAAATAATTTACGTCAAATCAATCGGAGCCTAAATTACAGTGACACATTTTTTACTTTATTCTCGTTTTTGCTTCTATGTAGTTCTCTCTCTCTCTCGGTATCATCCCATTCAAATGATTTCTTGTTGTAAGAAACAAAGAATGTTGTAACTTTGATTGGATGGTTTTTTAAACCCTCGGTTTGTGTGAGTTCTCGTGTCCGGTAAAGAGAAGAATTTAGAAGGTTTGTGTTTATGTCACCTCCTTGAACTGGCAAATTGTTAGTGATGGAAGGATGCGGGGGATGAAAGAGGGCCAGGACTTTCAAGTAAATGGAAGAATGCGTTAAGTGTCTGCTTGCTAGGATGGAAAACTCTAGGAGGAAGAGAAGGGAAGAGAGCGGGGACGATGTATTCATTTGGTGGGAATGAAAGATGTCATGGGCCGGGTGGATGTCATTCAACTTAAAAACTTAAGTTATTAGGTGGTGTTGCTTATCTTTTTTATATGTCCAAGATCTTTTTCTTTTTATTCAATGTGTGATCATGATATATTTTTTCATCCAAATTCGTGACACTCTCGTGTCGGGTCAAATTATCTTGTCTATTCTATCTAAGCGCTTGGTATAGAATTAGATAAGGAGTTGGGCTGCTCTGATACCACTTATCACGGGTTGAACGTTTGCCATTTGACTTAAAAACTTAAGCTATTAGATGGTGCTGTCAATCTCTTTTATATGGTCTAAAACCTTTCTCTTTTTATCCAATGTGAGATTGTGACAAAGAGAATTAAAGGCTTTTACAGGGAAAGAAAAGAAGACGAGAATTGAAGGGGCAAAAAATATGGTTTTTGGGCACCACCAATATCAATCTGCCAAAAAAGGGCGATGAATAATGAACAAAATATTTAGAGTGGGTGTTGCGTCATTATTCTGTTCATAGTGTTTATGAGATACAATATGACTTGTTGACAACGTTCTATGTCAAAGATCTATCACCTTTTGTTTGCAAATTGCATGGACCAGAATGTAGGATGAAAGGTTTGTGTCATCCTCACTTTGTTATTATTCTTCTTCAAAGTCGGGAGAAAAATTTGGAGTTAGAATTGGAGTTGGTACGGAAAAATTTGAGAGGTGACTTTGATGTGTATTGGGCTTAATAAAACAAGTCTTTTGAGTCAATTAATTAGTGTAGAACATTGTAAGATGTTGCAAAGCTCTCCATCATCTAATGGGTATCACCGGACAATGCACCTAGTCATTGCTTGGGAGTTCTGATTGTAGCGCTACTACTGGTACCATTCTATAACTGGAGTAATTATTTAAGATGACTGACACAACAATATTATGCTTATGTTGTGTGATATTCTATTCAAATTGTGACAATAGCGAGAATTTTAAATTTGAAAACCAACTATTCAATTATTGTAATACTTATAATTTTTTAAAACGTGTTTTTTTTCGTATGAATAAATCGTCACATTACATAGACATAATGAGGTATTATGACAGTCACTCTAAATAATTTTTTTGTGACCCATGTACCAGCCTACAATTGTTGATGCTGGTACCATCACCGTTTCAATTATCAACCGTCGTATGGTTTAATAAATGTTGATGCCCTCATTGAATTGCTAATAATGGTCGAGATTCAAATTCTAGGCTTTTCTACTTGTAACCTCAAGATTTTCATATTTTACAGTTAGAATTTTTGGACCAGTTGCAAAGAAAGAGATTACTAAATTCTCATCACTCTTTTATTTTGTGGTTGTGGTATTAACAGTTTCTTTCTAGGAATCGTGAACCAAACCGAATTAAAAAATTGCTTTAAGCCCATCGTCTAGAGGACAGGGTGGTGGATCTGATTGGGCATAATTCTCAAAATTTTATTGTTGAGTTGCCAAAATTTAAGTACCTAGCTCAACATCCAAAAGCAAGAAGGTACAAATTCTAGATGGGCACCATTTAAGAAAAGGAAGTGATGTGGCCAAATGAAGTAAATTTATGCACCTAACTCAACATCCCAAGAGCGAGAAGGTACAACTTTTAGATGGGCACCATTCAATAAGGGTAAGTATAAAGGGTTGCAGTGTCTGCAGTGAGTTAAATAATCAGATCTCTGAAACCCACTAAGACCCTAATGATTTGGATAGATCCCTGCAGTTAAATTTTTATTGGTATTGGCAACTATGCAAGGTCACATCCATGATCTAACCTTGATAATTTTTATTTTTATTTATAAAGTGAAAGAAATTTAGTGAGTTTGATAAGAGTCTGTTTGGTGAAGTTTATTTTGAATTGATTTGACTTATAAGTAAAAAATGAATTTTTTTTAATTTTTTTATTTTTATAAGCTAAGATAAAAAATAAAAAAAAAAAAGCTGAGAAGCTAAAAAAAGAAGTTTTAAAGCTGCACCAAATGATAGTACACAACTTGCCTTCAAAGTGACCAACACATCTTTTAAAAAATGTTTTATGCAGAGGATTCAAATTTGAATAGTATTGATATTGTACAAGTGGTACATTTATTTTACATTTATCTAAGTCAAGAATTAAAACAATCTTGAGGGTGATCTCTTAAACCTCTCGAATGAAGTAGAAAAGCTTCGGCCAACTGCTGGCCCAATTGGTTGTCCCCATGCACTCTCTATTGGAATTTGGATAAGGACACCATAGGGCAGATCCAAAGCTGTCCCTCTGTACACAAAAGCTAGCATCATTAATTTAATACACAGATCGCTCTCTTTCGTGAAAGTAATCAGTTCCTTTATAAGCAACAGCATGGGGCCATTGCTTTGCTTCAAACTTCATTCGTCTAGAGCCTGTCAAAGGGGGTCTCGTAGTCCAATCGGCTTCTTCTTCTCTACCTGTTTTCACAGAGTTCCCTCTTTGGGACAATCCTTGTTTTTGTTGAAGGAAAAAAAGAAAGGGGGAAATGTTTTGTTTCTTCATTCAATAGAGAATGTTGCATTTTCTCCTTTAGGAAAATTCCTATACACATCTTTTGAGTTTAGGGCAAGTTGAGTTTCATGGGGTTGGTTGGTCTATTGGGTCTGATTAGAAAGGCAAACGATACATTAAATGGGTTGATTTGAAGCGGTTGTAATAGTTGATGATGATGATAGGGAGGTAGGGCTATTTTTATGTAATGGGTTTTTTATTCATCTAAGGTCTTGCATGTGGGAATGAGGTTAGGTGATGCAGCCAAGGATGACTTGCCGGCAAGCTTGGTATGTATGTCCATACGCTCATGTCATGTCCATAGACCTGTAATGTCAATAAACTGATCGGCAAGTCGTTTTTGGCTACATTACTGCCTTGTTTTCTCATGCTAGATTTGTGATGATAATATGAATGATGTTGCTAAGGATGGTGAGGGCAGATTATATATATATATATATATATAGATATAGACAAGGACAATCACCAATACGTAGCCGACTACAAAGTTTGGTAAGGCCCATGCAATTAAAATTTGGTCTGTTTTGTTTATAAAATTAACTTTGTATTGTGTTTTCTTAACTTTTCATTACATTTTGCAGGTGAACCCATGCCAAGGCTACTGGGTCTCCAACTCCGAGTCCTGCTTGCTTGTTGTGGTCTTGAGTTCTAATTCTCTTAGTGGTGGATTTTTATTGTGATTTATGTATGATTGTTGGGTTTGTTTTAAGTTTACGATTATGAAATTTTCTCATGGAAATGAGTTTTCAGTTTGATATGTTTTTCGTGATGTAATTATTTCTTACTCATTGTCAAAACAAAAAAAAAAAAAGAAAAAGAGCATAGCGTGGTAAAGGGAATGGGAGGATTCGGGTTTTAGTTTGGAAAAAAAATTATTTCTTTCAATTTGGGCAACTTGCTGCATATGTGAAAGAGTAATGATATACAAACAGAAAAATTTATACAAAATTTATTACAAGAATAATGTGGTTGAATAAGAGTTATTCACTTTAAAACAAAACATCTATATTGATGGTTCTTAATTACAATAATGTCACTATTACATCATTCTGGTGGGTTTTCTGTACAAATTTTTTAAGGAAAAATAACATTTTCCTATGTGAAAATAGGGCTTTTTACAAAAAAAAATATTGAAATATATAGATTTTACCAATATAGCGTAGAAATTTTAAAAATTTCCAAGATAGTATACAAAACTCACATTGTTTTCCTTCTATCTTTTTCTTTGGAAAAATATTGTTGCGCAATGTTCTTTTCTCATATCATCAATCCAATTA
The DNA here is from genome assembly GCA_033060915.1 of Euryodendron excelsum. Lineage (NCBI taxonomy): Eukaryota > Viridiplantae > Streptophyta > Magnoliopsida > Ericales > Pentaphylacaceae > Euryodendron > Euryodendron excelsum. Next base: position 43,730,425 of record CM065385.1, on the reverse strand, counting down.
TGAGCTTCCTCATTTAATTCTTGGATGCTGTTCGTTTGCTTAAAAATATTCCCTTTTTTTTTTTGTAAAACAACGAGTTGCCGTTCAAAATTTACTAACACACATTTCATCTTTAAACTGTCTTTTAACATTTTTTGTCATTTTCTCTTTCAAGTGAAAGATATTTCACTTATTTTGGTCCATATAGAACATTTGAAGTGAAAGCACTTTGTCTAGTAAGGTCAATTGAATTTCTCACTATACAATATTTAGTATATTGACCCCATTGTTCTATTATTTGGGTCAAGATTCCCCAATCTTTTTGGCTTGAAACATTTGTCCAACATCATGTTGTGCCTCTAAGCAATGCTTGTGTGGGAAAAAAACGTAACTTAAAGTATAGATCTTAGCAAGAAAAGTTCTAACTATGTTAAAATAAAATAAAAATTCATTATTAATGCTTTCATACAGTGAAGACGAAAGTGAATTTGCAAGTAAATATATATATACTAGGATTAGGGTTTTGCCATAAAAAAAAAAGAGAAAAAGAGAATGGAAGAGAGAGACTCTTAGAGAAACTTTAGGGGAGAAAAGAGAGAAACACTTACCAAGAGACAAAGAAAAGGCACCACTACCATCCACAATCTAGGTTGAGATGGAAACTAAGTTTACAGAATGCAAGAATATCTAGTAAAATGTAGAATCATAATAAACCAAAAAAAATTTCATCGTAGGGGTAGTTTTGTCTACACAAAATTTAAAAACAACTTAGTATACTGTATTGGTAAATTTTAAAATTTTGATGCTATATAGGTAAAATCTATATATTCCTATATTTTTTTTGGTAAAAATCCCGTGAAAATATGTTGGATTATCTACTTATTCATGACATTCTGCAAGAAATGTTATTATGGGTATTAGAAATGTAGTCACTCATGTGATATATTCTCTTGACTTCGAGTTTGGTAAGCATTATGTGTAGACTCGGGTAGTAAGAGGTTGCTGGTTTTTGGTTTGCAAGATTGCATTTTCCGCTGATTTTGTATTGTTAATCACCAATCCCCACAAATAAGAAGGAAAAAAATAAAATAAAAAAACCCTTGCTGCCATTGTCCCCGCCGTCGCTAATACTTTTTAGTAACAGTTTTTTTGACAGCTAGCAACGGCATTCTAGAACCGCAAGAACCGACTTTTTTTTTATAGTGAAAGTAATTGTGGTTTATACTTAACACACAAGTAAGACTTGGATTTAAGAACTCTTGGTCTGATTCATTTTCTCTCGCCTTCTTTCTACTCTGTTGTCCTTTGATTGATTTCAAGAAAATGAAAGGAGAGACCTTTGACAGCTGTCTCCAAAGTTAAGTTTGGCTACGTCTTGAGGAAGGAAAATGCTAGGGACAGTTACAGCTGTCGCTAGCACTCCTCTTTTAAGAAACCAAACAAAAGTCCAACTTTAAGAGGAGATGAACTTAGATTTCTTCCTTAAATTATATTATACATATTTTTTTTTTGTTGCTAAGTAAAAAGGTGGGAAGTGTCGACTAGCGTAGTAATCTCCTTTAGATTTGACCCTATAAGTTTGTATCCGCTACAAATTGTTTAGTTTGAGCAATAGCTACTAACTTGGAAAGGGTGAGTTTGTCACCACAACTCCATCAAAGTACAAGCAATATTCAAATCATTGAGAAAAGAGTGGGGTTCTAAACTCAACTGTTGAATCCAATTCAATTACCACCTCAATGGTTATATTGTATGTATTCAATTCTAATAAGTACACTACTCTTGTATTAGTTAGGATTTGTATGAAATCTAACTGGAACGACACATCACTATTTGGGCCGTTGATAAAGCCCGTTGTGGCCCATATAATCTTGGTTGGTGATTGCATGAACTGTACAATTTGTACCAGAACAATGCGCCTGATAGATGCAGTAACACACCCAAGTACCCCTTCGATCATACCTTTCCTTGTCTATGTCATTCCACGGCGCCGTTTAGACTTTGTACTTTCGGAATCAAAATGATGTCGTTTTTAATATGCTGTCCAGCTCTCCCCATTTTCTACATCTATATCTATCTATCTCTCTCTCTCCATTTTTTTGTTCGTCCAATATTGTAGCCATTCTTATCTCAGTGCCATGTATTCCGAAATTTATGGAAATTAGCAAACTGGATTTATATAGTTTCCAGAAAATTTTGCCTGAAAACAATTAATATTTTGATCACCACGGGGAATAATTAACTTGTTCCTTGAGGTTAGTGGGATTAATATTTTAAATTACACAAATTCCTTCTCGCGAGGTAGGCTGGTTCTCCAGTAGGACTATGCAAAGATGTCGAAAAGAAACTGCAGATATAAACTTCAACCTATATTAAATGATGTCAAGAGGATGAGGGAAGGAACAAAGTTTTGTGGGTCGGTTGATAAGATTTAGCAATCATATGTACCAACTCAATTTTCTCTTGTTCTTAGAATTTGGCAGCTGCCCCACACTCCAGATATCAACTACCCCATTTTGCCATATTTAGCTTGCCACATGATTCTCTTAATGTATAACCAATTCAGCCAAAGGGAATTTGGTGGGAGTTGGAACAGGATGAGGCAGAGAATCAAGATAAGGTAGTTGATATTTAACAGGTAACAAATACTCTTAATAAACAAAGTTTTAAAGTTAAACCTTATGTTTTGTTTGGAATCTGAATTTTAAGTAAGAAAAATAAAAGAAAAAAAAATGTGAGAAAAAAGAGAATAAAAATACCCTTTCATTTTATTATTTTTTCTTTTATATTTTTTTTTCTTACTGAAAATTCGAATTTCAAACGTAGTGTTAGTAAGTACATCATGTACTTGCCGGCATGATCATTCATGGCTTCTGATTTAGATATGATAGGGCACTTATCTTTCTTTGCCTTTCACACGAGCCTATAAATTCACATGCGTTTCACTCCCCTTCTATCAAGCACACTCAGCTCTATCATATTCCAAAAACATATATTTCTGTAAACCCTAGAACTCAATTCCTAGCTGTTTTCGCAGAGAAGATGAAGGCTGGTCCTCTCGAGCTCGGTGATGCCTCTAAGGGTTCCACTCCTCTGAACAGAGGAGTTTCCATACTAGACTTCATTCTGAGACTTGTTGCTGTTATGGCCACCTTAGGAAGCGCAATTGCCATGGGAATGACGAATGAAACGCTTCCTATCTTTACACAGTTCCTTCGGTTTAGGGCTCGCTACAATGACCTTCCATCATTCACGTGAGTAGTGTCAATGGTTCAAAACAAGTCTGATTTTACGTGGAAATTAAAAATTCTATATACTAAACCTCTATTAATTGATCGTGCAATAGGTTTTTTGTGATTCCGATTGTGAGTGCTTACCTGATTCTTTCTCTGGCTCTATCCATCTTCCACATCATGAGGAGTGCTGCTCAAGGCACTAGGATAATCTTGATCTTCTTCGACACGGTATTTTCCCACTCTTCTGTATATGCAGCTTAATGAGGTATATATGCTTGATAATGCGATTACTAAGATGAGTTTTAACTGTATTTGTGAAGGCAATGCTGGCACTGTTGACAGCCGGAGCTTCTGCAGCGGCAGCCATTGTATACCTAGCGCACAAGGGAAATACTCAGGCGAACTGGCTTGCTATCTGCCAACAATTCAACTCCTTCTGCGAGCGCATCTCTGGCTCTTTGATTGGTTCATTTGGAGGAATTCTTCTGTTCATCCTGTTAATCTTGTTGTCTGCTGCGGCACTTTCTCGATGTTGATTTCTCATGGTAGAAGTTGATTTCGACGAGTGAGTTTGATTGACTATGTGTGACTCATGCATGTGATCTTGTTATTTTCTTTTTTGTTTTTTTTGTGTCTTCATCACTTTATGGTATATAATGGATTTACTGTTTCTCAATTTAATGTTCATCGAGTTATTGTCCATTTCTCTTGGAAGATCATGACTCACGAGCATACTTTATGGTATGTAATGGATTTACTGTTTCTCAATAACAAATGTGTTCTTGTTTCTGCTCTGAATGCAAGAAAATCAAAGCAAGGCATTATGGAGTGAAGTCTCAAACACCAACAAATTTTACATGCCACATCCTAGTCCCCGAGTGCTATTCTTTTAATAAGCCATGTCTGAACTTCGTTTTTTATATATGTTATTGCTAAAAAAATTCAGCTCACATTTATTTGAGCAAGGTGACTAATGAAGAGAATCTATTCCACAGGCACAAAGAAACAAAAGAAAGAAAAACAGCAGTGCATCTAGCTTTCATGTATAATGCTTACTTGTATTGATACAATGCATAAGAAGAATACTGGCCCATTCGCAGCTCAATGAACCCTCTTCATCGTATTTGATTCGGGTTTTGAATCAAGCAAGAAATGCATGAAAGCTTGGTCTTCTGCTTCAATTAGACTACACCCAGGTTCTTTCGTCACTCCACTGTTGTCCATCAGTTTCCTCACTTTTTCAACGCCATCCCACTCTCCTTGTGAGGCATATATGTTAGATAGTAGTACATAGTCACCACTCTGGTTCTGTCTCATTTTGAGTAACTGCTCGTTTGCACGCCTTCCCAACTCAACGTTTCCATGAACCCTGCAAGCCCCAAGCAGAGTCCTCCAGACAATGGCATTGGGTTCGATCTCCATGGTGTCTATAAACTCAAATGCTTCATTCAATAGCCCAGCACGCCCCAGCATATCCACCATACATCCGTAATGCTTTATGTTTGGCTCAATATTGTATTCATCTCTCATGAGGTTGAAATATTGACGACCCTGTTTTACTTGCCCAGCATGACTACAAGCAACCAAGACTCCAACAAAAGTAATCTCATTCGGCTTGATTTTCATTCGTCTCATCTCTTTAAAAAGAGAAATAGATTCCTCAGAATGGCCATGGAAAGCTAGCCCTCCTATAATTGAGTTCCAGGTTGACAAAATCTTCTCTCGCATCCCCCGGAACACCTTAAGTGCTTTCTCGATGCTCCCACACTTTGCATACATGTCTATAAGAGCATTCCCATTGACAATGCTCAGGTCCCCTGAGCACATCTCCAAAAGGGAGCAATGTATCTTCTCCCCAACATCTAAAGCTCCTGAATCAGTACAAGCAGACAAAAGACTCAACATTGTCACCTCATCCGGCCGTTCTCCCACACGTCCCATCTCCTCAAACATCTCCATCGCCTGCTCATGCTCCCCACTAAGCACATAACCTGCTATCATCACATTCCAAGTAACCACATCCCGCTTCGGTACCTCATTGAAAAGGTCCCTGGCACTCTCCATTTCCCCTCGCTTGGCATACCCTGTAATCATCACATTCCACGACACCAAATCTTTCAGAGGCATTTCATCAAAAAGCTTCCTTGCAACACCCAACTCCCCTCTCCTTGCATAGCCCGCAGTCAAAGCCGACCAAGCGACAACCTCGGTCTTAGCCGAACCATCAAAAAGCTCAGTCGCTATCCTTATATCACCACAATTAGCATGAAAATATACAAGGGTATTTCTAGCGAAAGTATTCCATTCAAACCCAAATTTCACAACTTTCGCATGAATCGCACAGCCCATGTTAACCCAAGAAAGCTTAGTACAAGCCTTGAGTAAGAAAGGAAACGTGTAGTTATCGGGTCGAATGTGCCGTTTCTCCATCTGGGTATAGAGGGAAACGGCTATTGTTGGGTTGGGGCTCTGGGCGGAGCCTCTGATCATGGTGTTCCACATGAAGAGGTCTGGTTCGGCAATATGATCGAACATTTGGCGGGCGTAGTCTATGGCGGATGAGATGGCCACCGCAGAAGCGTAGATAAGTTCTCTGAGAGCATTGGGGTTGGAGTTGAAGCCATTGACTATCATTAGAGCGTGGATTTTCTTGAGGGCACGGAGGTTGGTGCAATTTCGCCATAGGGACGACCGTTGCTGGCGGTTTGAGCTCTTGTCCGTAATTCTCTTTCTGATCATCACATTACTCCCATGTCGCTCGCGTCTAGATATGTACATAGACGCATATGCCCATCACTCTCTCTGCCTGAAAGAGCCTTGTGATCTTGTCATTCCCCATATTATTTACTAGCAATCTTTATTCTTTTGGTAAATTGTGTTTTTGTACACATTAATTATTTGACAATACTGTTAATTTTTGTTATTTTTTTCTGCCTTTGTTGTTAATTTTTTATGTACTACTTAAAATAAATTTTTTTAGTGATCCCAAAATTATTAAATACTTTTTTATTAATTTTATATTAAAAATATTTATTTAATATTGATGGACTGCAGTTAGTGTTGAGTGGTGGCGACGGTGGCGGTGGTTGTGGTGGTCGGTGGCAAAGGGTAATCGGGGAGGAGAATAGGGTAGACAAACAAAAAATGAACATGAAAGGTAAAGTACTATTTTATGTTTTACTTTCAAAATTTCAATTTGATAGAAGGTAAAGTCATTTTCATTTCAAAGCAGAATACTCATCTTTTAAAAACTTTAATGTCACATTATTTGATAGAAAATTTTTTTATTGTATAAAAATTCTCTAACGGTAGAATTTTTTAATTAGAAATAGAAAAAGTATATTTTTCCTTCTAGAAGGAGACAAAAAAAAAAAAAATGACATTGCATTTTGTATACAATGCAAATTGCATGTGAATTGACTTTTTTAACGGGCACATTTACTTCTTTTCACCTTTTTCTTTTTTGGTTTTTTTTTAATCCCTTTGGTCAAATGCAAAAAAGTCTATCACTTTTAACGCTGGTCCTCTCACTAGGAGGCCCGCTCTACACAAATGCCTCATAAATTCCAGCAACGTCTTGTTGGATAAAAAAGTCATATATGGAGAATCAATCGTCCCGTAATAAAACCGTCCAAAGACCGTAACAAATCATATGGGATTAGGCTCGAAAAAATCAAACTTGAGCTACAGACGGAGGAGGGTAAAGCCGCAAAGGTGGTGGCCGAACATGAAGATATATATGGGTGAAGCCTCTAGCTCATTGCTGACATCTTTTGACTATCATGTCTTACGATTATGATCAACGCGAGAGAAAGATTAATTGTTAATTTTAGTTGTTATATGACTCAAACACTAATGGGTGATCTCATCATTCATTTACACCCTCCTCCGCCTCCTCAAAGTTAAAATTTTGACTAGTTCTTTTGGATAGAAGTTTAGATGTTCAATCCGGCAACTTTTTCAACAAATCATATCATAAGAGGATAAAAATATATACATATATATACGTTTGACAACTTTAGCTGAGTATATATACGAATATAAAAATTTAGACAGTGCCGTATAAGAATTTGGCTTCACATTTCATTTCTGAAAAAGCAGGATATATTATGGTAATATAGCTCTTTTATCTGCGTACAAAGCATAATATTAATGCTTCGGTTAATTGTAGTAAAATGAATGCTGATGCAGATTGAGAGGTGGTTCACTTAAACATCATTAGTGACTCAATACAGTAAAGGGAATTCTCTCTCTCTCTCTCTCTCTCTAGTTTCAACTTTCAACAGTACTGTCTTAAAGTTTTGAAGAATGAAATATATATATATATATATATATAATCGGGAAGAAGTGTATATGATAAATCAAAAGATGGGCCGTTCCACCAAAAGATTATGAACTATCTCTTTGAAGGAGAAGATGAATGTCCAAATCAAATAGTAACACTGCAACTTAAAAGTGTTTATAAAAAATTTCTTATCAATCAGATGGATATCAGCAAGTGTTAATCCCACAGGACTGGAAAGTCAATTAGGACTTATCCACGCTAAGCAAATTGAAACTGAAGAAAGAAACGAAAGTGAAGGAATATTCTGAAGATTTAGGAATAGTTAGATCCTTGGTTGGTTTATAGTTAGATCCTTGGTTGGTTTATGAATAAACCAACCAGGATCTACCACCTCCCACAGATCCCTCTCATAAATATATATCACACGGTAGTTGGTGAGAACTTCTATCTTCATGACATCTTATAGAACAAAAAAAATATAATTAAGTTAACACAGCAACCACAAGGCCATAAAATAATTATAAACATAATTATATATATTAATTATCCTTCACAGATATGCTTTTTCCACTTATTGACTTTGATAATATTAATTTACATAACATTGTAGCTATATATATAATATGGATCTTACTAACATGTATCCTAAGGGCACATTTTAAGCATGCTTTGTCCGGTTGTACAAAGTGTTAGAACTTGTATTTTCACAATTTTTAATACTGAAAACACAATTGCCAATACTACATATAACCAGACAAAGTATGCTTAAAATGTGTCCTTAAAGCATATGTTAGCATTTGTCATGTAATATTAGTTTTCACATTTTAATTACATTCATGCCCTTTGCTTAATTATTTCTTTTCATACTTAGAAGGAGAATACTGAAACGTATTAACAAAAATAAGAAAAAACAAATTAGCATTCCTTAAATTCCATTTTTTGTTAAGGCATTCGATCTCATATTTCTTCTTATCCTTGTGTTTTTGTCGGTAATAGTTTAGACCTTCTTGTTTGGTTAAGATTCTTCGAAAAATGTCCCCGTAATGCACTAATGTCTCTGAAAGTGTCTTAGGCCTTTCTATCCATTCATTTATATGTATATCTGGAACTCAACCTTTTAGTACCCAATCATTACCTAATTAATCCTGTCTCAGATTATCAAGTTGATTAAGCAGTATTTAAGTAGAAGATAAATCCTATAGAAATATATATATATATATATATATATGTTAGTATCTTAACCAAGGTAACTTTTCACTATAACATTCATTAATCAAATTCATAGGATACAGGTTGGTTATGAAATGAACGGGTGAGAGAAACAAGAGCGTAGGAGATATTGTTCATCACTCCTAGCTTCTTAGGCCTAAATATAAAGGCTCTATTTCAATGTAATAATGCACATTAATATAATAAATTATGATACAGAGATTAGATATACATTTTCTCTCTCTATTTCTCTCTTTCACTATACTAATAGGCAATGTTTTATTAGTCTCCACCTCCGAGACATATTTGTCATTCCCATGGATGGGTCAGAATTCTTCCATAGATTTTGTTTATCACTTGTTGAAGGGAAGGCTGGGAAGAAAAGAGAAGGGAAAGAAAGTGAAAGAGACATATTGGAGAAAATGTATTTATTTTTCTTTAATTGGTTATGTACAGAAATAGAAAGAAAAGTGAAAGAGAAAATACTTTTTCTCTTTGTTTGGTTAGAAGAAATAATCAATTCAAAACTAGGTTATAACTTGTTGAAAGTTAGTGTTGAATACATTAAACTATCCAAGATCTGAATGGTGGGATTTTTCTACCATTTTTTACAGCTTACTTTAAATTCCTTCTAATTTTCACATGTATTTTCTTTAATTTTTTCTCTCCCCTCTACAAGAATCAGACATAAGAAATAGCAAAAAATAATAACTTTTTTTTTTCTTTCTCTTTCTTTTCACAAATTTCAATTACAGTTCTTTAATTTTTCTTTCTTGGAATTCCCCCGACGAAGAGAGAGGAGAGACATTTGGTGGCTTTTTGACTTGATAGGATAATTTTGTCCTTTCACTATTTAACTTATGTACGTTGCCGTGGAAGCAACCTTCTTCGGCGTGGCATTAGTTAGGCCTTATGTATTTACTCTCGTTTCATTATCACTAATCATATTGTGCGGGAAAAATACTAGTCTTATAAAAAATTCATAAAATTAACATAAAAAGTAATGTGATAGTGATTATTTTATAATTAAAATTCATTACGATAGGTGTTTCTTTTAAAATAAAATACTCTAATTAAAATGCATTATTTTGTATAAAAATTTTGTTTTAATTTTTTATTTGTATAGTATTACCCATTTGTGTGAGACTGCACAGACCACATTATAAAAATCTATAAAAATCAAAACCATGTTTTTGCTTAGAAAAGCAATGCTTACAAGTTTTTGACTCTAACGCTCCATCGGGTTTGTGGGTCTCCTAACAGAAAAACAATAAATGAAAGCATAAAGAACATTATTTTCTCTTATCTCCTTGTCGGTGAAAACAAAATGAAAAAGAAAAAAAATTAATGCAGATGGGTTTTTAATAAGCGATCATTCTCAATATTCTGTTATTCTTATTTACTTTGTTTTCTGTTCTCAGAAATAAAAGAAAAACAAAAAATAATTTTAAAAATTCATGGTAAATTGCTTTGAAAATTATTTGTAAACATTTCATTTTTAGAAACAAAAATTGGAAAAAAACATAAAAAAAAGGACTAAAAACATAAGAAAACACAAATAAAAGTTTTGAGAAAATACAAAATTGGACTAAAGTTATATTATCTTTCATAGTGTTTGACAACTAAAGTTTTGATTCTTATCGTCTACAAAATTTAATTAAACACTGTCATTTTCAAACAAATCACAAATGGTTACCGAATTCAGGATGATAATATCCATTATCTAAATCAAATAGCTGTATTGAAGTGAATGAAGACCGAGACAGATGTGAATGCTCTTCAGGTCAGGGTTCAACATAGAGATTAATTTAATTTAATTTAATGGGTTAACCTAATCCCTTTAAAAAAATGTCAAACACGGGCCTCGTGGGGGCACTTTCCTTCGAACCACGTTGTGCCACGTGTCAGTCTCTATCGTGGCATCATGTCGGAACAGAGGAGACATGGCCCACAATTGCTCTTGAGGGTTTGATTTTCAACCCTATTGTTTTAGTGTAGCAAAAAGTTAGGTCTGGTTTTTACATTTTCCAAAGAACTCTCCAAACTGGATATTGTTTTTATCCAATCACAGCCGTTTGATGAAAATAGTCTCCAAGACGATTGAAATTCCTCAAGAGTAGGTAAAGCTCACACGGGTCTGCGCTAATAAATTACTAATTTCCAGTTAGCTCTGAACTTTTTAGGCATTATCGAGATTAATTAAGAGTAAAAATCCTAAATTATTGTGATCTAATGACATGGCAAAGGATGACTATCATATCTCTTTTCTTTTGTTTGGGTTCTCCAAATTTTTTGTCCCATTGCTTCAAAATGACAAAAAGGTCCTCAGCAATGCGACATTTCGAAGGTAAAAGGCAAAGGGTATTTTGGACTTCTTGTCTCATCAAAAGTAATGACAATTACAGGCGTGGAGCTTCACTTTGGGATGGTTAGGTACTGAGCATTAGCTACTATGCGATAATAAAATATAATAGAAAAGATCTTTTCAAAAGATTAGATTGAAAACAATTTGCACTCTAATTTCTTTGCTAATTAAATGCTATTTTGATTTTATGGTATCATTTCCAAAATAGAATACACTAAAAATCATGGAATTACGTGCTAAATACAACAAAAACGTACTTGTATGCTTCTGGCACGTAGCATCTCTAATGTGGTTCAATCCATTTCCGGAGTCTTAAGGGTTGTTTGACAATACTTATCACTTGCTCAATCGCTCGAGGACAAAAATTCTAGTTGGCCAAACAAAAAAATAAAATAAAAGTCATGCGACAGGTATATTTAATGAAAGTGCATGTAATAAACCATGAAAAATGCTGTTTTTCTAAAAAAAATTGACAAAAAATTCTTTCATAATGATGTGACAATGATATTTTTATGAGAAAAAATATTATTCTTATAGAAAATTTGTACAAAAAATATTACTAGAATGATATAAGAGTGAAAATTTTGTAATTAAGAGTTATTATGATGAAGTTTTAGTTTTTGGCTAACTAGGTGTCCTAATTAGCTTGCGCACACTTTGACTAATTTCGAGATCTATGTAGTTTCTTCATTCCACACAAACTAGATACTTACCAAAGGTCATGGGTGTTTAGTTTTTAAATAAATGACTCTTATTTAACCATATTATTTTCATAATAAAATTTGTATAAATTTTTACTTGTATAATATTACCCTTTGTTATAATTAAGAGTCATTATGATGAGTATTTTGTTTTAAAAAAATGATATTATTACAAATAGTTTGTACAACAAGTCTCATCAGAATGATGTGGTACGTGATGATATTTTTATAATTAAGAGCCATCATTATAAATATTTTATTTATGATGTGGTGATGATATTTTTATAATAAGAGTCATTATTATGAATATTTTATTTTGAAATGAAAAACTCTAATTTAACTATATTATTCTGTATGAGATTTTTGTAAAATTTTTTTAGTTATATAAGTTATATAACATAACTCTAATTCAACCAAATCATTCTCATACTAAATTTTGTATGAATTTTTTTGACTTTAGGACATTACCCAATAATCATATATTGTTATAGGTGACAAAAGTGGAGAAATTAATTGTAGGGTTGAATGACTTGATCCCCTACAAGGGTCTGCCTGCAAGCTTGTCATGCGAACATGGGCAGGATACCACAAGTCCGTAGAAAATCATCCTCTGAAACAAATGTCAAACAATAAACCTTTGCTGGTCAGTCTCCGTTCATCTGTGCAATGACAAGATTGGAAAGAATGCATGAATATATAAACACATATGTATGTGAATATATACATACGGCGATAAACCAAATCCTGTAGGAAGAAAGTCTGAACCTAATGCCTCGATAAGTCATCTCTTTAATACCAACCAGATCCTTTCTGATTGCAGTTTCACATGACCCAATTAATAAAGGGTCCGACAATTCGCCTGTACGGTTAGTTTTACAAGCATATTAATTCTTTTAATTCTTAGTAAAATTTGATTGTTTCTTGTTAGAAATTATTTAGTAAGTTCAGAACACCACGTCAACATGATGATGTAATGTACTAAACTAATTAAACATAAATATATATTCTTATTTTAGGTTGATTGACTTAATTTTTAAATTGATTGGCCTAATTTTTAAAATAATAAAAATAACAACTTTCCTATCATGTTTATATTTATTACCCATATAGTTGAGTTGACAAAAAATAGATAATGTATTTATTTTTAATTTATTGAGTACACCACATCAATATGCTGATGTGGTATTCTTAACCTATTGAACAATTTCTCGTTTCTTGGGCTTTATTAACTCGTGACTGACTAAGTGGGGTTTGGGTGAATAGCTTATAAGCTATAAGTTATTTTTAAAAAAAATACTTTTTCAAATGATTTTTTTAGAAAATCCTGTTATATATAAGTTAATTTTTTAGTGTTAGCCAAACACAATTCAAAAATATCATAAACTACTAAAAAAAAACTAAATTCAAACACCCTGAATGTATTTTAGACTTCCGAAACCAAAACCAGGAACAAAATGACAAAAGAAAAAATCTTGCTATTTATAGAATGAAAATTGAGTAAACGGGTTTTCCCGTTGGTTGGGACTCTCAATACTCCAGCTCGTCAGATGGGTTCGAGCCTTGCCCTCGCCATTTCCTCCCATCATCCAGGTTTGAACCTGGACTCTACATTCCCCTTCCCCGTAGGTAACAATATATATATATATATGTTGATATTTTTATAAATAAAAAAAGAAAAAAAATGAAAATTTCATATATTTGAGAGGATACAAGGTGCATATTGGGTTGCATGAGGGTTATAATGGTCATTTTAACTGAGAAAAAGAAATTAAAGAACGTTATGCTGATTTTTGAAAAAAAAATGGACATCAGCTTTCCCAATCTTCTGCACATAAAACAGATGTTAATCAGAGCAGGTTTGTTTGGAGATGTCCTTTTTTGAAATCCAAACAATGTGATAAATTTTTATTAAAATAGTTTATAATGCACAGCAGATAAACATTGGTTAAACAAATGGCGACTAACACGGTTATTTTCAAACTTTTGAATTTCATTTTCACCTAACAATTATAATTATGATGAGAATTCCTCAACTAATGTAATTAGAAGATGAGTTGTCACCACATAAACCGGCAGAGTATGTGTAGAGTTGAGTTGTTCTTGGTCAAATTCAAGAAGAAAAAAAATGAAAATTACAGAAAAGTTGAGAGAGAGAGAGAGAGAGAGAGAGAGAGAGAGAGAGAGAGATGAAAGCCTGGAAGTGTCGATCAAGTTGCCTTACAAAGCACGTTTCTCTTTCCCAAAAACCACTATATAGGGAGCTCTGGTCCATAGAACACTTCTTTTCTTAATATCTTTCAATCTTTCTGTTAGAAGATTTCTCTCTCTCTCTCTCTCTCTCTCTCTGGCTCTGTATATTCATTCAAAGTTTATATTTATCTCTCCCTAGTTCTCTCTTTCTCTAGCAATATCTGGGGGTTTGTTATTCCTGTTTTTTTCCCATCAGTACAGAATTCAAAAAAATCTGTAGAAAGGAGACCATTTAAACTTTGGAGGTTTTAAAATCTGGGTTTAAGCTATTTTGGCTCTTTGGTTTGTGAATTTTACAGCTTATTTAACTCGTTTAGAATTAAGAAAACATTGTAGCTTTTATCTGTGAAACAGAGAGTTAATAGGTATGGAAGAGGTTTCAGGTCATAGGAGGGATGAAGAGCAAATGGAATTGCCTCCGGGTTTTCGGTTCCACCCAACGGACGAAGAGCTTATCACTCACTACCTATCCGTGAAGGTCCTTGACAGCTCCTTCTGTCCAAGAGCCATCGGAGAGGTCGATTTCAATAAGGTCGAGCCCTGGGATTTGCCGTGTAAGTCTTCCAAAATCATGTTGTCTCTTTTGTTTTCTGTTTCTTTAATTCTTCATTAAGCATATGGGCGAAAACAGTGTTCTAAATCCTTGCTTTTTGCGTCTTTACAATTGAAGGGAGAGCGAAAATGGGAGAAAGAGAATGGTATTTCTTCTGTGTTAAAGATAGGAAGTACCCGACTGGTTTGAGGACAAACAGGGCTACTGTTGCTGGTTACTGGAAGGCCACAGGGAAAGACAAGGAGATTTACAGGGTGAAAACCCTGGTTGGAATGAAGAAAACCTTGGTTTTCTACAAAGGGAGGGCTCCGAAAGGAGAAAAATCCAACTGGGTCATGAACGAGTACAGGTTGGAGGGCAAGTATTCACCATACAACACTCCCAAGGCAACAAAGGTATGGAGCTCGCCCTCTGTTTTCCTCTGTTTTTCTCTTGCTTTTCACTGTTATTTGGTGATGTTATTAATGTTTTTTTTTTTTTTTTTTTTTTATGTTTTGTTTTTCAGAATGAGTGGGTGGTCTGCAGAATTTTCCAAAAGAGTTCGGATGGGAAGAAAACACATATTTCAGGGATGGTGAGGATGAGCAGTGATGGAGAAGAATTGCAGCCTTCGAATTTGCCTCCTCTAATGGACTGCTCTGTTTATGATGACCAAAAAAGAAGCACAGCCGCTGATGCGTCTCACGTGACCTGCTTCTCCGATCCACTGGAGGACAAGAAACCCCAAGATGACATGGTTGATAGCTTCAACAATCCTCTTCTAGCCTCTTCCTCTTCGTCAAAGCCTTCTGATGTCTCCCCTGCTTCATTTCTCTTTCCAAAAGTCTACGTTGAAGACTCGCTCTTTTCCTCTCAATTCGTGCCAAACATTGAAAATTTGCAGTACCAAGATTCTGCTATGATGCAGGATCAATCTATACTCAAGTTTTTTGCTTGGGAACAATGGGCCGAATATGAAGAGAGATGTGAAAGCAGAATTCATACCGGACAGCATAAGCACTGATATCTCTTGGTTTGTGTCAAACCATGAAAGAGGCCTTATGAAGACCAAGAGGATTCAATTACTTCTGCTAGACCAGTGGACCTTAATTGTCTGTGGAATTTTCAATAAGAGATGAACAGTATCAATTAAAGAAGAATATAGTGAGGAAAAGGAAATATTATGATATTCTGTAATTAGTATTGTTATCAAGCTGTTCTTTGTTTAATGTGTAGATATTTTCCTTTTCCACCCATTTGCAAAGGACATTCCCTGTATTATATGAAGCAAATTCATTTGACAGTGGCGCTCTCTCTCTCTCTCTCTCTCTCTCTTTCATTCATTTAAGTCCCATCAGTTCTATGGTTTGATGATTACAGTTTGGCTTCTCCTCTTTTCTACTTCTTCTTCGTCTTCTTTGTTTTTTTTTTTTTTTTTTCCTTTTTTGTAGTTTTCTGTTTTGCATATATGTGATAGAGTTCCTGTTCCATGTGCATATAATGTTGTGGATACTTGTATTTCTTCTGTTTTACTTCCATGTTTTTTTTCCTTGTTTTAAATGGCCATTTTACTGATATTGTTCATACTTTGAGAAAATTAGTTAGTGAGGGTACATATTTTATATTTGCTAGAGATTAGTTAGTGAAAAATAATTTGGTATTACGTTCCTCTCTCTCTCACTCTCTCTCTCTCAATTTAGTATTGGATGTTAGGCCACCAACCAACTGCTCATGGTAGATTAAAAATTCACGACAGAATTGGCAAATACGGAAAAATATTCAATGCAACGGTGACGTTACGTCATTATTGCTGACGTGGTATCACAAGCCAATGAAATTCATCCACGTATATATCATGTGATGAGATGTCATGTTGGTTAGTGGAGTAGTGTGGATAAAATATCCTAACTAACTCCTTAATTTTAAGTGATGAGGATAAAAACTATATTTTGAAAGATTTCTATCGGTTTGTGATACTACATCAATTTGATGACGTGGCATCACCGTTACATTCAACATTTTCTCGACAAATACAAGGCGTCGTACACAAAATACATCACATCCAACAAGATTTTTCACAAAATCAAAACCCATTAACCTAATTTTCATTATTTCGTATGTCTTCACGCAATGCTAAAGATTTTTTGCTCGTTTTGTTAATTTTCTTATTGTTAAACACATTTCTTTCTCATGTTTGTCATGAAGGTGATACAACTAAAAGTCTAAAACAGCAAGATATAAAATAAAATTAAAAAAACAAAGCGGGTTTGTCTTCTTAGGTTTTTTCGACATGTGATAAACAACACATGTTTATGGCTTTCAATAAATTAGATATTGTTATTTGATCAACGATATTTCCTGAAATAATTAAAATGGAGAACATTGACTCCAATGCAATTAAACCGTGTACACATTGGATTCTATAAGTATGACTTAAATCACGGACTTGGGTAAAAATGTTCAACACAGACGAGTATTCAGTTGTATACAATAATAATAAAAAGAAACTACTCTTACGCTTTATTTGAAACTTAGATTTTCAGTAAAAAAGTAAAGGAAAAAAAACGTGAAGGAAAATAAAACAAAACTATTTTTTTATTTTGTTTTAATTTCTTTCACATTTTTTTTTCTACTGAAAATCTGGGTTCTAAACGGAGCGTTAAGTCATTTACATTACCAAAATTTTCAAAATGCACTGTTATGTTTTTCTGATAAAAAAAATTACTGAAACCACCATCTAAAATTATACCATTAATTTTGGTACCATCCTAGGTAAATTCATAGGGTGGGATCTGTACTTCAAAATTTTCATACTATGATCCAGTCAGGTCTAAGTTTTCCCCCAATTTTTTAAAGAGGGTTACTTTGGTCCCCACACTATGGTTGATGAATGAGTGTGATTGTTGAGTTATTTATTAGTCAATAATTGCTAAGTAAAATATTTTGTTGAGTGATTGTGGTTTTGTAATAACTTCAATCCATCAATTATTGGGCCCTTGCATCACATGTGGACACAACCAATTTCTCAATTAAATTCACACATGAAAAGTAGCATAACTAATTTTTCTCTCTCTAAGAATATTAGACTGTAGATACATTAATGGGGGAATTAATACTTTCTCCAAAGATAGGGAATATGGAAGTTGCAATTTAGGAATTGTTTGTATAGAAATTTAGGCTATGTTTGGTACAAAGGAATGAAGAGGAATAAAATGAGAATGAGAATGGAATGGAATGGAATAGTCATTCTCATTCCCTTATTTGGTAAAATCAATGAACAATGCTAGAACAAAATGAAATGAAATTTGTATATTATATGAAAATTTAATATTATGTCTATACAAAATATTAGTAATATATATTATTTAATTATTAAATATTATTAAACATTTGTAACGGCGGCGGCGGTTTAATTATTAAATATTTTTTTGAATTTTCAACTTTTTAAATTTTTTTTAAATTTTTTAATTTTTTTAAATTTTTTTAAATTTTTTATTTTTAAAAATTTTTAAAATTAAAAAAATAATTACCAAACATGTTTCATATTTTTTGAAAAAATTTTGGCAACAAAAATCTTACTAAGTTTTGTTTTATGTTGTTTTATATGGGAATGGTCATTCCAACAAAATATGAAAATGATCATTCCATGAGAATGATCATTATACCTTTAAATAGTGGTACCAAATAAGGGAATGAAAATGAAAGTGAGAATGGTTATTCTATTTCATTCTATTCGTTTGTACCAAACATAACATTAGTTATAGTAAGTATTGGAAAAATTGTGATTTGACCGGGATGATAGGGCATTTTTCTTTGAAATTGTGATGGTGCTACGATAACTTTGTAAAAATTACAATTAAGTCACGATCCAATAATTCATAAATATGTAGGAGTTTGGAGACTTGAATAGGACATAATGCACACATAAATCGGTTTTGTTTGTGTACTTGACTATGATATTCCCAATAAAGATTAGTACATTTTTGAATCGTGACAACTATGAATGGGATGTAATTCATAACAAATCACTTCGAAATTGTAATTTCTTCTCTTCCTTATCGCTTAACACTAATTCTCCCAATACCAGAGCAGTGATTTTCTCGGATCCCCGTTTTTTTTACGGGAACTTTGTACCCTAATGAGGAGTTGCAGATTAATAAAAGGGATATTACAATATGAATATGATTGGAGTTCTCTAGAACATGCATGCTTGGTAAAGACAATTATTGGTGCCTCATCGTGCGAAGCACCTAGGACTTTGTTATCCTTCAAATATATCAACTCTCTCTTTGTCCTTCAAATGACGTCCGCATAATAATGTCACAACCAACTAACCAAAGTGAAGGGATTTTTCTTTGCTACCCAATCAGGTATTGGTATATTGTAAAATGTAGTCGCTCGATCAAAAATAAAAATTTGAGCATTTGATGGAAATCTTTACAAGACTAGCACCGAGTTCAGGGTAGTTTTGGTGGAAAAACATATACAAAAAGGGTGATTAGCAAATACCAAAAACAATACTATAGTTACCAAAATTGTGAGCTGTAATTGCTACAAATATGATAAAAAAATATTTTGAACTCCAATTTAAAAGCAAAAAGTGGTCAAAATACCAATTTAAAAACTAAGAGTGACTGAGACACTGATACCTAATATCACAGTTGGGTATTGGAGCTGTTGTAATGTAGGATCAATTGACATTGTAACAAACCAAATTTTGCTATTATTAGTGTTATCTTGTATTTTTTTTGTTAGAGGTGTATTATCTTGTATTTGTATATTGTGAAAATAGAATTAAAAACTACTGTAATTTTTGCGACTTGCGCGAAATGATCCTTGCCCTATTTTAGAAATTGAAGTTTTTTTTTCTTTTGCTGAGATTTTGGAAATTGAAGTCACTTTGATGTGTTTCCTTTTAAAACTTTTGGCATTATTCATTTTGTCTTGAGGTGCAAGCGACACGAATTCTAGTAGAGGTTCAAAGCACATGCCCCCATTTGATATTGGTCATATTCAAAACATGAGTGACGACCTTGTCTCTTGCTAATTCATTTTACAGCCTGTTTGAAGCGTGGGGAGGGACTGAAAAGAAAGAAAATTTTGTTTGCTTTTGTCAAAGAGAAAAAACAAAAAGCAAAGAAGAAAAAACAAAAAAAAACAGAATTAGGGTAAAAATTCAATCACTCCGTCTCTGTTTTTTTCTATCTTTCTTTCTTCCTCGCTCCTAAGTTCCAAAGAGGTGCTTAGTGCAAGATTCGTTATCCACATCATAGTGGCCCCTAATCCACATCCTGACGTCCGACCAGCCGCCTTTGTCCGCCTGGTCACCTGCATTTGGCACATTGCAATCAGCCAAAAGCGTTTTTGCCACGTGCATGAACCTGAGCCACAATATGTTGGGACCCTTTTTTCGCAAAAATTTTTTTTTGAGTGTCTATCCAAGTGAGAATATGAATGAAATCGAGTAAGAAATTGAGCTACAGTAGTTTTTTTTTATTTTTTTGGTTGGTTTTTCATTTAGCGAATATCAACTAGTTAGATTAGCACCAATTTGTCCTTAATTGCAATTATGGTAATTAGGGAACGCAAGAAGCTAATTTTTTTTTTATTTTTTGCCGCCGAATGTCAAGACATATAATCAACTTTTTTTTTAACTCGTACAGAACTATTGTTTACACGAACACAACTCCATGTAATGCTCCAATAGAATTTGGGAACTGATTTTCTTGTTAACTTAAGATCAATGGAGTATTGTTGTTGAAAATATTTTCTTTGTGGCGCACTCCTGGTTAAAAATCAAGTGCTGAATTATTAACGGGCTTGCCAATATTCGGTCGCATCTTCAATTAATCCAAACCGGTTGGCACTAATGCCAACAATATTAAGTTGGGCTAACCTCGGAATGAATGGGATATGATTGATTATATAAACAATTCAGGATATAGGTAAATTTCCTAGTAAGTGAATGAATGGGACAAGATCACAGCTTATTCCATTTTGGATGAGGTACGGTTTTGTCAAAGCTTATCTTCGTTTATCTCTTACGTACATACTAGTCCTTTATTTCCTAGGAGGAGTTCCAAGCTCCTTTTATACGTACAAATACAATACATATAATTGCAGCCATTGCACCTATCCTCGAGAAAGAAAGAAGTTTTGAGATTTGTTTTATCATGCATGCGTGTCGGTGATCACATTGGACTATCACCACTAATGATACACGTGGTTATTCATCATTAGGCAGTGACGTCTTTGACAGGGTAATTGTGAGAGTGGTTGTCTTTTACACATAGCGTTTTTTGAAGTTCCTGTCAAACTGACGTTAGCATGTACCAGGGAAGGTGGTTGTCCCAATACACGTCTTATCCTTTCGATAATATGCAGTTGTGCTTAGTGTCAGAAGTGATTCTCACATGCCAGTGGAGGAGGACGGTCAGCATGCTCCTGTTTGGGATGCTCGACTAAACTAATCGATTTTGATGTGCTCAACCACTCCGTACTCAGCACTGTTAGGGTGCTCCGTTGTATGTGGTCTCCTTAACCATGATTGGCCTCTTACAGAATCCTAGTCAACGCTCGCCTAATCGCCCATCACACTTCAAATGCAATCTTTTTTTTTATTTATTAATTTGTTGAGGTTGCGAAAATAATTGGAGTCTTCTATTGGAAGAGCTCTATACGGTGAATAATACTAAGCATGCATCATGATATGGGATTGGTAAACAATGGTGACTTTGCCCGCCGTTCCCACCAACTGATGCCGTTTCTCCAGCTGTTATTCTATTTTGGGCAAATTAAAATCATTTAGCACATGCTTTAATTTGGTTTATGTTTTTTTGCCACACATACATTTGTTGTGATCTGTGCACTCTTCATTTATAATAGGTTTTTATCTCTTTCTTTTATATGAGAAGTGTGAAGTGTGAGTGGTGTAAAACTGTTGAAATTTGAAAAACTCCACTCTAGAGCTTCAATTTATGTAAATAATTGATACGATCTCATTACATTATGTAATGAGATCGCATAGGTCGTCGGTCTCATGTCTTTTTGCTAATGGGGAACGTACTAACATCTCTCTCTCTGCCTGCATTTGAGTAGAAGTTGACAATGAAAGAAGCGATATCTTGTAACGTGAAAACAGAAAAATGAAGTGCAAAACGAGAAAAGAAGATAATGAGTAATAATGAAAAATGGACCTTGTGACCAAGACTTTCGGAGAACCTTAGAATGACACAAAGTTTGGCCAGGTAGATTTTCTTTACCAAGCTTTGGCTAGGCTTAGGCAGACGCAAAGTTTGTTCACCATAAGCGATTGACTGTTTACTTTTTCCGGGTGGCTTTTCTCTGAAATATAGATATATATATATATATATATAGAGAGAGAGAGAGAGAGAGAGAGAGAGAGCCTTTCCTAATGTTTGGCTAGCCAGATTTATCTAACCTCATCTGAATTCATTTGAAACACAACAAAAGATCCACCCAAATCGCCATAAGTGACGATAACAATTATTGAAAATAGTATTGCCGTAGTAGCTGTTAAGCACTCCCTCGGGTCGTGTTTGAACCATAGCCTGGCCCCAGTTCCACCGAGCACTTGATGTCCACGAGTCTGGTATCCCCACAATGAGACTTAATTAAAACGGTTTATCAGATTCAAATCTATCGAATCGGATCCATATCAGATCCGACCCGTTGACAGGTCTACATAAACTCATGTTATCCTATCCACTAGATCACGTGAGGCCCTTTTATTATTAAAGGCCTGTTTGATACAGTCTTTTTTTTAGTTTTTTTTAGTTTTAGTTAGTTTTTTATTTATAAACAAAATAAAATAAAATTTTTTTGCTTTTATAAGCTAAAGATAAATAAAAAGAGCAAAAAATAAAAAATAAAAAAAATTAATTTTTTTACTTGTAAGCTAAAAAAAAATTTGACCAAACAGCCCTAAGCAACAACCTTTTATTGTTTGTAGCAGTTGTTGTTGCTTCTGTAGATAGGAAATTATGGATGGACTCATATATGTTACAAAATTAGAGAAAATATAAAATAAATAAATACAACTCAACACAAGATATAGTAAAATTAATTCTTCGAGGATTGTCAAATATTTCTTAGAATAGTTCTTTTGGAACTATTAAAGGTTGATCTTCTGAATCTCCTAAGACTTCATTATATTATAAGAAGAAATATAAATACAATTGTATCGTAATATTTGTCTAGAGCCTCTACTCTATCTCTCGTTTCTTTTCTTCTCTCCTCCGGTTTCTTTTCTCTTTCGATATATGGGAGAAAAATGTCAATGCTTACATTATTGCTGTAAAAGTCATCCATGAACAGTGATTTCATTGTTTCCATAACACTCTCTGGATGACTTTTATACAAAAAAATGTTTCATGAAAACCTTGCTAAGAAAAATTCAGTGAGAAAAACTGTAGTGAAGGTAAAAGAATGCAATATTCTTATGCAGTATAGTAAAGTATGGGTACATTAAAACTGCCTTGTTAAAATCTTATCAAGAAAAACTCTATGGGATACAAACTGTTGGCGAAGGAAAAAGAGTACAATATACTACTCCCCTTCTTTTGTACAACTGGTATGAAGTTGATAGCTTCAGTTGTTCAGAATAAAAGATCTTTGAGACGACACATGCCAATGTTGTGTACCAATTTCTCAAATGTTGTAGTTGGGAGTGTTTTAGTATATAAGTCCGCCTGAACGTATCTATTGAACATTAATATTATCACTTTTTTGGAGCTCTTGTGTATAAAAAACTTTGACGATATATGTTTGGTTCTGTCACCTTTGATGTAGCTTCTTTTAATTTGTGTAATACATACTGCATTATTTTCATATAATATCGTTTAGGTATCTTTGATCAAGGAGAGTTTGCAACTTGCTTGAATATGTTCGATTACAGATTTCAACCAAATGCATTCTCGACTTGTTTCATAAATTGCGATTATCTCAGAATGATTTGAAGAAATTGTCATTAATATTTACTCCAAGATCTAGCAGCTTTGTCATCGACAAACAAATACACTGTGTGACAGAGTTTTATGTAGATAAGAAAGATAGCTAGCATCTGTATAGCTAACTAACTATAATAGTGAATCATTTACATAGAACAAGTCTATGTTTGTTGTTCTTCGAATATAACACAATATTTGCTTTACTCCATTTCATTGTCTTCAAATTGGTGCAAAACTATATCTTGTCAATAAATTGACAGAAAAATGTAATATCAGGTCTTGTGTATTTTTTTAAAATGCATAAGAACACCAAGAGCACTATGACATGATACTTCAAGAGCAATAATTTTTTCACCATCTTCTTGAGGATGAAAATGACCTTTCTGTATATCAAGTGATCAGACAACCATTGAAAAATTTCATAAATGAGCTCCATAAATATAAAATCTTTTCTATATATGTCAATTAATGAATAAATATTCTTTTTTATAGATGCTCAATCTGCAAGATAAGACAAAACAATAATTGGTTCTCCCAAGCTATTTAATTTCACAGTTATTCTTTAAATAACTAGTAACTTTGTAATCTCTTCAAGAGTATCAATAATATTCGCAATTATCAACATATATTGCAACAATAATAAATCCAAATTCTAATAAAAATGCATAAACAAATTATATTGTTCACATATCCTTCTTTCAATAGATATTTATTGGGATCATTCTACCATCTGCGTCCAAATTGGTTTAATCCATACAAATATCTTAAAACTTGATAGAATATAACCTTCGAGGTTTTAAAATATCTGCTTTCAGTATTTTTTAAATTCTTCAATAATTTTTATATGTATATCATTACCTAATCAACCATATGAATAAGTTGCATGCATTAAATACATATCTAGTCTTTCGGAGACTGACACACTAATCAATAATATTAATGTAATTGCATCCTTATAGGATAGAATTTCTTATTATAGTCAATACCAAGTTTCTACGAGAAATCTTCTAGTACGAGTCGTGTTTTAATCGCACTATTTCATTTTCTCATTGCGTAAAGACCCATTTGTGTCAAACTGATTTTACATCTACAGCTGGGTGGACTACTAGTCCGAATACTTTATATCTTCTGGTGTTTAGACTATAGGTTTGTCATCTGTTAGTGTTTGGACAACAGGTCCGATATTTTCATCTTCTAATGTTTGGATTACAAGTCCGACATCTTTTGGTGTTTGAACTACAAATTTGAATACTTTACATTATGCTAATAAGTTTAATTCTAACTCAGTAATTTCTTTTTATTTTGATCAATCATATCAATATCGACATATGTCGACTGTCTGTTGTTCAGTTTCTTTATTACTTTTGATAATTACAAGAGTCACTTTAACTAAAAATATATTGTTGACAATAATATTATTTCTATTCTATCTTGCTCATGTATTCACATAACTGATTAAGATCTCATTACTTTTATGTACCATTTTCTCTACAGGGGATATCTCTTCAAGAGATTCCTCTTCTAGAGATTCTATTACAATAGTTTCTTCAACAAGTTTTGATGATGGAGATTCCTCTTTTAGAGGTTCATCTTCTTCTTCAAGAATTATAGAAATAATTTCTTATCTCTTCAAGAAATTGCTCCTCAAGAGTTCATCCTTCAAGAAGTTTAGAAACGGTTAATAATTAAATAAATTAGTTACTATCTATATGTACTATTTACGTAACTATTTATGGGTCCCACGCTATTTTAGTTTTATCTCCTATTGTTTCCTATGTTTTCATTAGTGTTATATCATATTTTTTAGACGAATGCAATTTGATTATTGTGGATGTGATTGTAGATGTGACCTGATATAAATAGGAAAAAGGTTTGCTGAATAAACCTCACATGGACTTTGAAGATATTTCATTGGTCATGTACTTATAGTGCGATTAATTATTATTTACAGTAGAAATAATTTTTACAAATTTGATTATTTAATTGATTATGTATAGATCCATACGTTATTTAAAATTTTTTAATTATTTTTTTAGTAAAAATAAAATTTCATATATATTTTACATGTGAAGACATGGATCGTACAAATACCTTAATTATCTCAAAGATGAATGGGGAAGATATATGTCTTGTAGACAGTGCTAGAATACACACAATTCTTTAAAAGAAAAAATTTTTTTGTAAACTTAATATTAGCTGAAATTAATGTTAAAACAATATTAATTAGAGGTTTTGGAAGAACTAGGTTCTAGGATAGTTAGGTTTCGAAAGAGCTAATATAATGCTGGCAAAAACAATAAAAACAAAATATTGATAATGACTTCTATTCCATTAGAGTTAGAACAAATTTGCTCAAGGTTTACAGGTATTTACGTTGTTTCTATTATTTATATGCTAGAAGCACATAATAAAAAATAATATAAAAATAAAGGTAATAAAAAATATCTTTCTTTACACTTTTCTTTTTCATGCCAGAAGTATGTCATTGAGAATGAGCATATCTTAGATCCGATGTAAATCCAAATAAAATTTTACGTGTTATCTCCACAGATCATTTGACGTGGTGAAGAACACAAAAGAAATAAATGTTGTAAGCATTTAGAGTTTCGTGTTGATAACGTGCTATAAAACTAGAGAAAATATAAAGCAAATAAATATAACTCAACACAAAATATAGTAAAATTAGTTTTTCAGAAACTACCAAATATTTTTTAAATTAGTTCTTCTGGAACTATTAAAGGTTGATCTTCTTGATCACCTAAAATTTTATTATTTTATAAGAGGAAATATAAATACAATTATCTTACAATATTTGTCTAGAGACTCTATTCTATCTCTCGTTTATTTTCTTCTCTCCTCCTTTTTCTTTTCTCTCTCTTCTTCATCTTCATGCACGCTTTCTCCAACTCTATATATAAACGAAAAAAATGCACAGTAATAGAAGAAAAATATCAATGCTTATATTATTACTGTAAAAGTCATCTATAAACAGTGATTTCATTATTTGCATAACAATATGATTATTAATTACTCATTTGTTTACTTTTTGGGCCAGGTCAGATCGGACCGCAGAAAGCAATTTCTAAAAGTCGTGTTAGTCATTCTATGGGCTTTTCAACGAAGGACCTGTTTGTGGGCATTGGATGTCACTGGTTCAGAATCACTCAGTTGTTGTCTGTTGGTTGTACGTTGCAAGGCTCCATAGGTCCATAAGGCCCAATGGAGCCTTACTGTTGTACATCTCTCTGGCAAGTAACGGAACCCAACACATAATCCAGATGGGCGACCACTAACCATAACAAGGAATTTTTTTTGTTTTTGTTTTTGTAGTCAACAATAAAATAATTGACTTTCATATGTATGTATAATATATATAACTACATATATATAATATATAATGAGTTTTGAAATTAAAATAACTATTTAAAGGAGTATTTATAAATATTTAGAGGAGCAGATTGAAAAACATTTCTAATTTAAAATTTGGAGGGGTGAATTTTTAGGTGACAAATTGAAACATATTAAAATGGAGCAACGATGGTGCAATCAAGAATTATTAAGCTGCTGAACAGTGGACACAACAGGGGTTTAGGGGCTGGTGGGTGTAGGGATGGCAATGGCGCCGAAAAAGTTAGAGATCTAGCTGCATCAGTCCAGTTTGAAGAGAGATGAAGGATACAAAATAGAGATGGAGGTCAAGCTAAAAATTCATGCGGAGATGGTCTAAGTTCTTCTCCCGCCCCTCCCCACCCCTACCCCGCTTTTCTACTTTTAACAATTTTTTTGTGTTTTATATAGACCGTTTTTAACTTTTTATGTATGATGTGCTAGTGATATCATCATTAGGCTTTCTGTTGATTGGTGTCCAACTTATATTGAATGGTTTTTTAATGTTGTTTGTTGAAAAGGCTTTTAATTTATTATTTTAAGCTTTATTTCTTTTGACAGTATAATAACAATATTTTAATTTATATGCAACCCAAAATATTTGGACGTTAATTCTATCTTACTGTCAAGTGAAAACCATGATACTATTAATATTTCAGATACCTTAGTTTTTTTTTTTTTCTTTTCTTGCTCTTTGTTATGTTTTTTTTTTCTTTTGTACCAAAAAGAAAGAAAAAAAAAAAGTTCGAGCTTGAGTTGGGGGCAGAAGTAGAAACGGAGGCGAGAGTGGAGGTGGATGTAAGGATAGAGGCAAACTTGTACTAATAAAGACGAGGATAGAGGTCCAAATTAATCCACATGTAGAGGTGGGAATAAAAATCTCAACCCCTACCCTAACCTAGTTCATTGTCATCCCTAAATGGGTGGATGCGGACGAAGGAGCAAGTTGAAAAACAATGAGTAATCAAACGGACGATACTAAGTTGCTTTCAAGCATTGGTGTGTATACAAAATTTTCTAATAATGCAATAAATTGTGAAGGGTGGTGAGCCCTTACCCTCAAGGGGTGGACATTAGTCGGGTTAGGTTTATACTGAAAAAAACTTTCATTAAACTTAAAACCAAATCTCAAGTCTGTTCATTTAATTTAAAATTTTTTAATAGATATATAATTTTTTTAAAATAATATTAAATTATATAAATTTAAATACATAAATATATTATTTTATATACATTTTGAACGAAACCAAACTTGAAACACAATTTTCAAGCTTATCCATTAATCTAATAACGTCTACCAAAAATTTTAAATGGTATAAATGATGGATGAACTTGGACTTTGGATAGATTCAGCAGACCATCTGGCCTGTGACAACCCTTAGGCAACAATAAGATCCATTGGATTTCTTCTGCCCGCTCGTTATTGTGAGAACAACTTGCTTGAAAATGTTGAAAAATCAATCAAACTTCCTTTTCTTCACGTGGGCGGTGCGAAACACAAACTATAACATATAAAACGATTAATCTACATGAAAATGGCAAGGAGAGAGAGAGAGAGAGAGAGAGAGAGAGAGAGAAAAGGGTACGCACTGAATTATCTTGATTATTGAATAATCTAACGCTAAATCTTAATTAATCTATTACTGTAGGTCAAACTAAGAGTGTTGAGGTTAGGGGGTCTTTGTCGCTATACGACAAGTTTCACCACAATTTTGGAAATTTTTTATTTTTATTTCTTCTGCCAAGTAAAATCCGACCAGTTCTATCACCTTTTTCTTTATGAAACCGATTCAATTCCGATCCGCTCTCACTTTACCACAATTTCCTCTGGAAAATTCATCATCCTTTTTTCCGTGCTAGTAACAAATTTTATGTCATAATCACCCGTTAATCTTACGATCATGCATACGGTCACATCTATATATACACACGTACAAGTGTATTCTTAAAACGAAATTATTGAGCTTAAGGCATGGTTCAATATTTGTTTTGCTTAAGGTATCGTACAAAATTATCATACATATGATGCATTTCTTGTTTCCTAGATATTTTCATGTAGATTTCTTCATCTTTATTTGTTGATTAAAATATAGCCACGTTGACGTGTAAATGTGGACAAAATGTTGTGGGGATTATTCAATACTGTAATAAAGGCAATGTTGGACCATAAAAGGGCTGCAGCTGGCAACGATCAAAGAGAATTTAAGGTGGGTGACCCCAGTGTCCTTTGGCCCCCCAATACGAATGCTCAAATCATTGTGGTGGGGGCATTTGGCTTTGGCCTCACCACAAACACAAAACTGTGCTAAGCTTTTTCTATTCTAAGCCTATTGCTTCTACAAGGGTCCCTGTGCTTTTGCCTTCTGGCTGATGAAAATAAGTGAAGATACCTCTCCACGAGCTCACAGGCCCACTGTAGTAAATTGCCCTTGCTCTTCTCCTACTACGCGAAATTATCAGGAGTGTGCTGCCATCAGTTGCGAGTCTTGTGACTCGCGAGTGACAAGTAGCTGTCAGTTGATGTTAACCACCTTAGTAAGGTCTATGGACAATTGATGCGGCCTTGCTGAAGTGACTAATATTAGTCGACGAGTAATGATCACCCACGACTGGTTGGCCTCTGTTGAGGTGACTGGAATTAAGCAGGTTAGTGATGGTCATTCCTAAGTTACACAATCCTTTTTATTAAGTAAATGAACTGCGTTGTAATTCTCGAACTAAAAAATTCAAAGTTAATTCTTGTAAAATTCGTGAACTCAAATAGTTAAATCCTTAAACTTAAAGGGTCAAATTTTCGAATTCTAATTTGGACCAATAGTGAATTACCACTTGTATTGCTATGATACTAAAATACATAATAATACATCTTCTACTAAAATTTTGCATATAAATATTTAATTTAGATAATTTTAAAGAAATTAATGCATACATTTGTGTGGTTTAGAGACTCTTCTGCTCGCAATATATTTTTACAAGTAATACCTTTTCACTATCGTTTTTGAAAGCGCACCTGCATTATGAACCAGTGACCTAAGTTCACTCACAACTAAAGCTAACATTTTCCTATTATCAAACTAGCCTTCGCGAGATTCTATTCTCAGATACATTTTTAATTCATGGCTGCTTATGTCACAGTCACCCACTCATATATATCTGTTTGAAAATCTTTTTCTGGCAGAGTGAGTTTTGGATCCGAGTAGTATTGAGTGGAGAAGGGCGATTTGACTGGTTCTTTACTTTCATGATTGATCTAAACCAAAAATACAATTTCAATAATTTGGATCGTTGTGTTATGTTGGTTGGTATCAATTTGAAATCTTACTTGTTGGTTGGTAACAATTTGTAACCTTACTTATTTCAGTAACTTGTGATTTTTTGCTAAATTTTTAGTTGGGCTTTCTGTTAAAATAGTGTCAAAAGCATTAATTCAAAGTCCATAAAAAAAATCCTTCTTTTTTTTTTTTTTCTAAAAACCTTGAAAACGAAAAGCTTTTGGATTTTGCCACAAGTAAAGGTGAAGTAGAGAACCAGTATGTGAACAAACCCCGACTGCAATGTTTGGGGAGGGTAATTTGTGAGGCTATTTACCACGATGAGACAACAATGGTCAAAAAGAGAGGAACAAAGAAAAAAAACAGAATTTAATTTTGATGCACTGACAGTGTAAATTTTTTTTACATAAGTTGACACTAGAATTTGACATGTATTCCTAAATTATGTTTTTTTATATGTTGTACTTAAATTTTAAAAGACACGTATAGTATTCTAACGTCTCGTTTGTGTAAAAAAAAATTGTATACTGTTAGTGCATCAAAACAAAACTTAAAAAAAACTACAAAGAAGGTAAAACTCCCTATTTAAATACATAACCTATCATCAATGACAATTTTGTCCCGCATTATATCTTGATTCATTACTAGACTATTTAATTAGATAATGTTGTAAGGGCCCATTGGATACGTAAGCACATTAATATAGTGGAGGCATAAAGACATACATTGAATGAAAAAAAAAATTTAAAAATAGATGGATGATAAGGACAGTTGTGCCCATTCTATTTTGGCAACAGGAAGGTAGTGGGGTTGTTAACAGCTTGGAGGGGGCTATAGTTGCCGGTCATCTGTTTGTGACTTTCTGTGATGGGAGGAGTAGTAATTGAAATTACTGAAACTGGGTTAATTTTTTTTTTTATTATTATTTTTATGACTTGGTGTTAGGATTAATTTGGACACACTATGACTAATTTTAGAATTTGTGTAGCATTTCTGCTTCAAACAGAAGACCTTAGAAATAGCTTCAAGCAGTTAATAGCAGTAGCATGTAAGAGAAGATTTTAAAAGAAACAGACCCCAACCCCAGCCTTAACACTAGGCCAACCTCTTAAAATTTGAAATTGAGTTTACAATTACAACAAGATTGACACCCACTACATACTACTGTGCTTTGTCAGCGTGAACATTAGTTGTCGATGCTCATGTGATTTAGTAATATCTGGTTGACTACTGTAATTTCTTGAATATTAAAATTTTGATTTCTCGCAAAGGTATATTGCTGTTTACGGGTGATTGTTGGGTTTGTAATAAGTCTCTGATTGTTGGACTCTTCAAATGAATGTGTCTCCAGTCTGGTACGTTTATGATATGTTTTGATGTAATTATTTTCTATAAGAGTAAAAAAGTAAAAAAGTACGAAATGTTTGCAAGAATTGGGTGATTCCATTTGAAGGCAGATGGCTTGCAGTATCCACTTAATTTAACCCACTTTTTTTTTGTTGAGAAAATGACTTTGTCGTGGTTGTAACCTATTAATTAATACAATTGAGTAGATAACAGTACGAGAGTTAAAATTAACTGTCGACGGACCCTGAACCATGGTGTCCATGGACCTACCGACAGCGAATAGTCGAGCAGAGATCAGAGACACACGTCGATGGTCTCATAACTCTCATCTCATGGACCTCACGGCAGAGGCGTAGGCTTAGCCCGTATTGATTAATGGCTCCCACTGGTTAATTTAATTCAATTGTGGACTTTCCTTCAATGTACCTCTGAGTTTGGGGGCATAAAGGACTGTAAAGTCAGATGAGATTAATTGTGTGCTATCCCATTGTCAATACCGTACCATAGTGTTTTTGTTATTAGTATGATGTGTAGTAATATTGTTTTAAATTTATTATTATAAATATTACAAATTTATAAAAAAAATTTTTTATAAAATTTGATATTACCCTTAACAGACATTATTTAATAATAAAAATACTTAAAAGACATTATTGTTTAGTATGTGTTAACACAAGTTTTAATATATATTTATTCTCAAAATATATATTAAATTAAATTATTTTAAAATAAATTATACAAAATTTAATACTATTTTGTAAATTTAGTATTGATCGATACCGTCCGATACTACCAGTATTAGCTAGTACCTTAACTGATACAAAATTCATATTGATTAGTACCATTTCATAGTCAATATAATACATATTGCCCGCTACCAATCGGTATGGTATAAAATTAATAACTATCATCCTAGTACCCAGTAGTTTTTTTTTTCTACTTTTAAGTGCACGGCAAAGATTGGGAGGTCCATAATCCAATACCAATACTATTTCATCATCCTATTTTCTCACGGACTTCTATCCTCCAATATAAATACAACATATATAAATACAACATGGTAAATTTACTTCAAAGAAAATGCTACTTTATACAGATATTTGTTCGAAAAACACCACTAAATTGATGTGTCGACAGACTAATTTTAAAATTTTAACCCAAAACGTTAGATGTTTTGGATTAAAATGAAATGACCTGAACCACCGCATAATTTGATATAGAATTTTGTACAAAAGTTATGTTTATCTAATATAACATTTACATTTTATATAAAGATCATAAGAGAATGTTTAACTAAATAAGCGTACAAGTATTATTAACTAAAGGACTCAATAAAATTATATTAACTTCTTTAAGTCACATTTATGATTGTATGTTTACTAACCGCATTAAACTCAAATGACATGAGATAATCAAGATTTTTCGGAATCAATGCCATCAATAACTAAAAGGATAGTATAAAATTTAGTTTTAAAGGAAACTTAGTGGAGTAAACCGCATAGAAGAACATGTGGATTTGAAGAAAAAAGGGTAAAATAACGAATTGAAATAAAGGGGTATTTCTGTCATATGATTTTTCTTATACTGATCAATTTAATGTCTTTATCCCATCTATGTCGCTGACCTTTCTGCTACGCCCATCTCTCTCTCTCTCTCTCTCTCTCTCGTCTGCGCCTACATCTTCCTGTTATAAGTAGCATAAAGTTACAATCTTCTTCGCTGATCGCACTTGCAAATGGGTCGAACTCCATGCTGTGATAAGGTGGGTTTGAAGAAAGGACCATGGACACCTGAAGAAGATCAGAAGCTCTTGGCCTACATAGAAGAACATGGCCATGGAAGCTGGCGTGCCTTGCCTGCCAAAGCTGGTGATTACACTTGCATTTTCTCTTCAGTTATATGCAGAAATTGTCGGTATACTGTACTTGTGTATATATGTATATATGATTCTTTTCTTCCCACTCATTTACAGGCCTTCAGAGATGTGGCAAGAGCTGCAGACTAAGGTGGACTAATTATCTGCGACCTGATATTAAGAGAGGGAAGTTCACTTCACAGGAAGAACAAAGTATCATTCAACTTCATGCTCTCTTAGGGAACAGGTACAATATTATTTCAGTAAATTATTACCTAATTACTACTATAATTGTTGCAGTTATTTCCAGTTTAACCAAATGGGTTTTTCAATTTGGACTTAAGTTTTGGCAATCTGGAATCTTTGGCTCTTGGCCTTTCATGGTTTGGAGTTCATATATTCATGAATTCTTTTGGTTCTATGATATATGAGCAGGGCTGTGAAGAAAGTTTAGGATGAAACTAGCTCTCTCAACACTCTTCCTATTTATTGGCTAAATTCAACTATAGTTTTGCTTTTTCTGAACAAAATTTACTGACTCTTTGAGTTTCAACTTGCTTTCTGGTCAGTTGCTCTAAACTGTTCAGTACTGTTCATCTATGGCTTTGAAATGGGTATATGACATTCAATTAGGTCCATAACTAAATTTATTCTTCAGATTCAGGAAAGCCCATTTTACCACAGGGGTTTCTTTTGATCATGTCTTGGATTTTTCTTCAATAAAACCATGGAAAATGATGCCTCTTGTCTTGTATATTGATGTTGTTCATTTTTCTCTTTGGATGGTTTGAACCATATTGAAAATTGCTCGTAGTAGATAGATAGTTTCTAGGGATTTTTTGTTCTGTTTTTTAGTGTTGAGGTCTGTCTTTATATGACTTTTGTTTGTCTTGTCCTTAGGTGGTCGGCCATAGCAACTCACTTGCCCAAAAGAACAGATAATGAGATCAAGAATTACTGGAACACGCATCTAAAGAAAAGGTTAGCCAAGATGGGGATAGACCCAGTGACCCACAAGCCCAAGAACGATGCCCTCTTGTCCATTGACGGTCCGTCCAAGAATGCCGCCAACCTTAGCCACATGACTCAGTGGGAGAGTGCGCGGCTCGAAGCCGAAGCAAGATTGGTTAGACAATCAAAGCTGCGTTCCAATTCATTCCAGCACCAGCTTGGCTCACCTGAGCCGGACTTCTCGCCGGCTTCGACTCCGCTGAACAAATCGGTGGCACCACCCACGCCGCCACGGTGTCTTGACATACTAAAAGCTTGGAATGGTGTATGGACTAAGCCTAACGAAGCTGGTGGTGGTTCGGGTTCTGGGAACGGCGGAGACCTGGAGTCATCGACGTCGACAGTTAGCTTTTCTGAGAATGCGCCGCCGATCCCCACTACCGGAATCGGAGAGAGTTCGACGGCCTTTGTTGAGCTTGTTCGCAATTCAGGCTCTAATTGTGAGGGTGTACTGATGAAAGAAGAAGGTGAAGAAGATTGGAAAGGCCATGGAAATTCGACCCACTTGCCGGAATTCAAAACCGGAATAGAAAATTCAATGTCGTTCATGGAAGGTGAATGGACTCCAGAGGCTCTCAGGACTGGTAATGAGCATGCTACCGGCGTTAACTTCATGGAGAGGTTCACTGACCTGTTGCTTAATAATTCCGGTGACCGGAGTTTCTCTGACGGTGGCGGTGAGTCAGAAAGTGGTGGCTGCTGCAGTGGAAGTGGAAGTGGAAGTGGCAGTGGCAGTGGCAGTGGCAGTGGCAGTGGCAGTGGCAGTGACTACTGTGAAGACAACAAGAATTACTGGAATAGCATTCTTAATTTGGTGAATTCTTCACCCTCTGATTCACCAATGTTCTAAACTCATCGATTTAATAGTCTAAAAGTGAGCCAGTCCTTGTTTCATCAACCTATGTCACAGAGGCTGAAATGCTTCCATTGTTATGAAAACCATGTAGACTCTCTCTCTCTCTCTCTCTCTCTCTCTCTCTCATGTGCATTATTTATATAACTCAGTTGGGTCAGTTGAACTATTTCACTCTTCTCTGTAGTCAGCAAACACAAATCGTTCGAGTCAACTCTGTTAAGGTTTCTACATATATATCTCCCCTGTTTATATCTTTAATTTTCTTCCCTTCTTTGTTATCTTTTTCCCCCATATTGATCCAGGACTCGACAACAGTGGGATGGAGTCCTTTTGCAAGCTAGGGCCAAGATCTAAACAGTAGTATGGGAAACGGAATCAAGCTTTGCCTATTAAAAATTCTCTTCGTTTTAAACAGATGCATTAATGATGACTTTACCGTTGTTGGTTTCATGCCCCAGTCTTGCTTAGAAAACAAAAAATGTTTTTGGTCGTGTTTGGTTATCAAGAAAATTGAAAGTAGTACAAAAAATGAATGAATATGTAATACAAACAGAAAATTTATACAAAATTATATGTCTAAATTAGAGTATTTCTCTTTATAATAAAATACATATCATAATAATTTTTAATTATAAAATTACTATTATTACATCCTTATGGTGAGAGATAAGAGTATAAGTTCAAATTTTCTATAAGAATAAATAGGAAGTAGGGTAGTTCACCCAATTGCAAGGCTGCTCTGGGCAAAATTTTTGACTCTTAATTCTAAAAATACCAGTGTCATATGGTTATCCGTGCAAATATTTGGTAAAAACGAAATTTTTAAAAATATAATATCAACACATTATGGTTATGACATTTGGCCTGTGATGATTATTAATATTTATGAATTTTTTTATCCTATGCATTGTCAGATTGTAGATCGTTCCTTTGAATGATTATGTTCATGATCATGAGATGAGAAGCAAATCGGGACCATTGATAACATGGTCTTGATTGGGACCACTAAGTAACTACCATTAATTAATAATTTATGGGATCATTCATCGTCTGTCACATCACACTGTTTTCTATCTTTACTTGGTGAAGATTTTCTTTTTCTATGAGTTCTTTCATTTTGATTTTCGTGAATACCAAACAAGGATATATCACATCAATTTGTAACAGATGCTGCGGTGCAAATATAAATTTATAAGGGTAATAACATATAACTAAAAAATTCACGCAAAAGATATGTACAGAAGATTTAGTTGAATACAAGTCTATTATTTTAAAATAAAATATTTATTATAATAATTTTTAATTTAAAAAAAAATGACGGGGTGTCGGTATATATATATATATGAATATGACAAACCATTGCCATACAGATGGATGTGCGGGTATCATATTCAACCCCGTTTGAGGACCAACGAAGAAAGGTCGCTTTTATTTTTACCTGCAACAGAGAAGCACTAATAAATAAAGAGCTCTCTGACATAACAATCTTGGCCAAGATGGTCCCCCATCTTGT
The DNA here is from genome assembly GCA_033060915.1 of Euryodendron excelsum. Classification (NCBI taxonomy): domain Eukaryota; kingdom Viridiplantae; phylum Streptophyta; class Magnoliopsida; order Ericales; family Pentaphylacaceae; genus Euryodendron; species Euryodendron excelsum. Next base: position 43,693,658 of record CM065385.1, on the reverse strand, counting down.
GGTCATCTTATTGATCTATACATTGACTTCTATCCTTTTGGAATAAAAACTGATCCGTTGATCCGCTCTAATTCGTTGGAAAAGAAAATTGATGAACGGCTCACACAGCTTCCACATGTACGGTGGGGAAATAGGACTTTTGTTTAACACATGCACGTCAATGATCAACCGGTCTCCCTTTTCTTCAATTTGTGTATAACTATAAACGAACAGCTATTCGGATTTAGTTTGTATTCGCTTAGTTAAAAATTCATTTAAGATTAACTTATTATGTAATTAAATTAAAATAAAATATATTTTTAAACTCATTAAGATTTTTAAATCAAATTTAAACAATTCACTACTCGACTCAATAAACTTATATACATTAAAAAAATTTAAACTACTCAAACTTTGCTCATATGTTTGAGCTCGTCTTAAAAATTAAACAAATTAAGCTTGTTAAAATTTTCAAGACAAACTTGAACAATCTATTACTCTACTCGACTCATTTACAGCTCTATGTGCGCGTGTGTGTGTGTGTGAGAGAGAGAGAGAGGGAGTAAAATTATGAGCTAATTTATCTGGTTTTTGGCCTACTCAATTTTCAGGCCAGTTACACGGGTATATAGAATCTTCCTTCAAAGGGTCTATTGACTCATCTATCAAATTCATAAGAAATGCTCCATCATGGGCTTTTATCAATTAAACTGGATTGGTTGGCAGTTGGAAAGATGCCTCCTCCTCTATGGACACTTAAAAATTAAAGTGAAAAGACAAGAAAAAGAATTTTCTCAAAAATCCTTAAAATCTGGAGCGATTGTAATTGTAAAGCCAGTCTTGGTTTCATAAGAAGTTTTCATTTTGTATTTCAAAAAAAAAAAAACTACAAGATAATGGTATTATATAACACAGCGATGTTTTACTATGTACTTAACACCTGTAGGAAAAAAAAAGTAATTATACTTTATCTCTATAGTTTCAACAAAATTACATAACTTAGTGGTTCAAAAGTGAACATAACCCATGCAATTCAAACTTAATTACAAAAATGATTGAAAACCGTTATGGTCTTATTTATTTGTAGTTTAAGTCTATACCATGTAAGGTTATTCTGAATTATAAGGATTTATGTAATTTTTTACTAAAATATAAGAGTAAAATGTAATTACTCAAAAAAAAAAATGGCATCTTAAAAAACCTTCATAATAAAATTTTTTGCTCTTGATGGGTCTTGTAATGAGTAATGATGGAGGACTTGGTGCAGATGGTGGAGCGCAAGTAGAACATCAATATGTCCTACAAAGAGCAAAAGTCTTCTTACAGTCCTAGGGGGAAGAAAAAAGAGCGAAATTTGTTTTTTTGAATGGTGGTTAGGGCTTCGCAAACTTCAAACCTAGTACTTCCATTCACCGCCCAACATTTAACTCTCACAAAGCAGGTGGTAGGCAACTACTCTTAGCAATCACTTGGCATTGAAATCAGAACTACCAAAACAGTGCACATATCCCATTCAATTCATCAAGTACGTACCCCTAGGGTTGGCTTGGTTCATTTAATTTACTAGTTTTAGTGCAAACAATTATTGGGTTTCACTGTTCAGCAGAAGATGTGCTATGAATTTGGACCTCTGAATTGTCACATTTAGTGATCAATCTCTCTCTCTCTCTCTCTCTCTCTCTCTCTCGATTTTGGGTTAATTCCATCAAAAAACTTAGATTCTAAATTCTCCATACTGATTGGTTGGCAAGCGTCAAACCAAATGCTACCTCATCAGTCAATAAATGCGCTGATATTTATTGTGACTTGAATACTGCATGTTACATTATCTTACAGGCAGTCATACTGGAAAAGTCTAGGTAAGACCGTAGACCTGATTTCTGTTTTTTTGCTCTTATCACCATCAAAACACGTCCAAGCAGACGTATACGCGTATATGGGGCTCAGCCAAAATGCTTGGATAGCAACCACCAATTATACAAACATAAATAATAATATATGTGATAGTATGGCAAATATAATCTGTTTGTCCTTACTGGACAGATTAGAAAAGTCTAAAACGCGTCTCCAAACCGATTTCTCTCAAACTATCATTTTGATCAAGCGTGTTGACAGACCTGAAAGGTCAAAATCACAGCGGGTTATCAAGCACCATTATTAAAGCATTCTGAAATTTTTACCTGAAGATCAGTCCTTACGATCTTATGATTGGGACAGTTTTGTACATGATTGAGAGCATGGTCCATGAAGTTCAACATGAGAGCGCAGTTCACGCCCATTATTTTATGGTGTGTAATTTGAAGGCACGATTAACTCTCTCACTAATATGCCCATGATCTAAGCTACACTCCTGCTTACATCTTTATATAAACGACAGTAATCATCTCCAAGGAAAGCATGAAAAATATTAACGCTTGAGCATTATTACTTTATTCATTTATCTTTAACTTAATTTTAGTATCGGAGTGTCTTTAGTAGACATCACACCGTTGTTCTAATCAGAACTGTTCATCACTCCAACTATTTGCATCAGAGGTCAGAAAGATTATACAAATTTACTGTATCATCAATATGTATATACAATGTGATGCCAACAAAAATGAAAAGCGAAATCCAATTCTTGCCAACCACATCGTGATTTGCTTGTTAGATCCATGGCAGCCAAATGAAAGTATTCATATGACTTGCACTGATTTGTGTGTGTATATATATGAAGGCAAATGCTAACATGTGCCCTAAAGGTATATTTTAAACATATTTTATCTGATTGTACGTAGTGTTGGTAATTGTATTTTCAGTGTCAAAAATTATAAGAACTTAAATTTTAATATTTTATACAATTAGACAAAATATTTTTAAAATGTGTTCTTAAAGCATATGTTAGCAAGACCCATATATAAATAATATCTATGGAATGATGGAAATGAAAACAACGAATTATCTCCACGTTTTCACATTAAATGGATGAGTAATGAAGCCAGGCTGTGTAGAAAGTTGAGCAACAGTGTGAAGACTTGCTTTTAATTGATTTGGGTCCATGAACATTTTATGAGTATCACATGGGCGTTCCATAGGGATTCTGTTAGGCCAACTCTGCCTTTTAAAAGTACCATCTTTGCTTTTCCAGCACAAGGTAGGTTACGTACACTAAACTGAATATAAGATCCAAGCCCTGTATGTTACAGAATATAATTTCGCTGCACAATTCATCGCTTATACGAAGGCATGTGAGCATTTACTTTATAGTAACAGGGCCACACCACTTCACCAATAGTTCAATTAGAACTCATTATTACTGGTGCCCAGAGAAGCACCAAGCTACATTTACCGGAAACAAAAAAGTTGAAAACAAATCCAATTTTGAATGATAATCCATGACCCGACACTACAAGAAAATAGCCTATTTGCTACGGAACTATTTGCCACGGTTGAAATGCCGTAGCAAATACTATTATTTGCGACGGCAATGTTCCCGTAGCAAAAGGGTAGTTTTTCCGACCACTCATTTGCGACGGCATCTGAAGCAGTCGCAAAAAGATGGCAAAACGACGCCGTTTAATGTAAGCAAAGGCGTCCCCCTTCATCCGCGACTGTATTTGCGACGGGAGGGTCACCGTCGGAAAAATCGTAATGAAACGACGCCGTTCAGGGTGGAAATTTAGTTTCCCCCTTGTCCCCTGTTTTTTCCCTCCAAACTTGCCCTAGCTTCTGCGTCTATTGGTCGATCGAGTTCAGCCGTCGAGCCCTTTCCCTCTCACCCTCTGGCGATATCTCGGCCCTTCGCCAAGCTTCCTCTCCCAGCTCTCCGGCGACCTTCGTCTCCCTCTTCAGTCAGTGGGGCTGTTTCCCGTCGTCGTGAACCAGGTAAGCTAGCTTCTTTCTTTCTCTGTCTCTCTCTGTCTCTGTCTCGCTGTCTCTGTCTCGCTGTCTCTCATATGTCAGTCTCTCCCAGCCCTCCGGCGACGTTCGTCTCCCTCTTCAGTCGGTGTGGTTGCTTCCCGTCGTCGCAAGCCAGGTGAGCTTCTTTCTTTCTCTGTCTATCTCTCTGTCTCTTTCTGTCTCTGTCTCCCTGTCTCTCATCTCAGTCTGTAATGGGGACCATTTTGAATGCATTTCGAACATCATGTGGTCACCGAATATCTAACTCTCTAATGGGCATGCACCAAACATCTGAGTCTGTAATGGGCACCGAATGTCTGATTTATGCTTGCATCATGTGGTCTCTCCTTCCAGATTGAATGCATTTCGAACAATTCTTGGGTTAGAAATTTCGGAATTATTTATCAATATGTTAGAAAAATTACATAGGGCTTTACTTACAAATTTCGTTAGAAGTTGAAACCTTCACAAACTCAATTGGCACTCTTTGAGCTGTCAAATAATTACAGGAAATTATTTGATTTGTTTTATCTAATTAAGGAGGCTAGCATTCTTTGTAAGACACTGCCTATGCTCTGAAATTATTGTTTCATTCTTATAAAATGTAAATTAGTTAGCATTACTAAGCATAACATTCCCAATTCTTTACGAAAAATTTTGATTGAACAATAGATAACACCAAGTGCTTGCATTGTGGGGATGACAAGGTTGACTATATAATGGGAAAAAATTCTGAATCATCAAAAGAATGAGATAGCAATAGAAAGATTACTAGTTGTTTCATAAAACAACGTTATTCGGAGGCAATTTTCTATAAACAATGGATGTTGAGGAGATATCTTTCAATTTGTAGTTGTTTCATAAGGTAGCTAGTTGTTTCAAATGAGAATAAAAAAACTCTTTGTTATAAAAAGGAAGTATAAAATCAATTACACTAGTGAATTTTAGAAAAGAAAAGAAAATCGGTTTAACAAATAAATAAATAAATTGTATAAAAAAAAATTGAAATCCCCAAATTTTTTAAAATTACATGCCATACTTGAGGTCTTATATACTTTTTGCATCTTTTTCTAAAAAATGCCGTAGTAGTTTTTATATCTCTTTCATTACTTTGGTGCTAACGTTGTTGGTACATGTTATTTATTGTTTAATTTTTAAATAGCTCTTGCATATGTTGTAGTCATACATATGTATTTTAATTAACTCATGCAGTTATGAGTTAATTAAAATATAAACCTTAGACCCGTTCAAGAATCGTCATCGGTGTTTGTGGATTCAACTCGATGAGACGGTTCTTGAATTGTCCAGTTTCGGACAGTTTGGGACTGCATGAATCTATATAATAGTCAGTAGCTCACCGCTTTAAGTTGTTATTCTTTCATGGAGAGTCTCTGTGGCAACCTCTGTGTTCTCTGGGTACATACGGGATGTGGTGTATAGCAATACACTTTGTCTACGTCATGTATTTGGAGAACTGCAGGGAGATGCTGCCGGATTTTCCTGAAAGACGGACAAAGCGGTTTGAGTTGCTTCCTATTATATAGATTATGCATTCCTGAATGGGATAGGACCACCTACCTGTTAGAGAGGAGTTGGATGGATAGGTTTCACGTTGCATGACCATGTATGATTGATATTGACTTGCAGTGTCTAAGTAACTAATATTTATGTTAACATGAACAGAAAAATGGACAGGAGTTGGATTGATTCTGGTAATAGGCTGTCGAGGGAATATGTGGATGGAATTGAACAGTTTCTTGTGTTTGCATACACTGGTAAGGGTGCAGATTCAGTGATCTATTGTCCTTGTAGGGATTGTGGGAATCGCTACTATTTGCCAAGAGTAACTGTGCGCGAACATCTTCTCAGCAAGGGGATGTTAAGGAAATATAAGATATGGACTAGTCACGGGGAATCATATCCTTCTACTTCTAGTCACCCTTATCCAGAAAATGAAATGTTGGGGGACTCAGTCTTTAGGGATGATATGGTTGGAATGATACATGATGCTATACCGCATGTAGATGCAAGTTTTGAGAATGATGAGGGCCAGATAGGAGCGAATGAAGAAACTGTTAACTATTTCAAACTTCTAGAAGAGGCACAAAGTGAATTGTATCCGGGATGTAAGAAATTTAGTAAATTGTCGTTCATTGTTCGACTCTTACATTTGAAGGTGCTCAATCATTGGACAGACAAGTCCACAGATATGTTACTTGAGTTGTTAAGCAAGGCTTTCCCCGAGGGTGTGTAGCTTCCAAAAAATTACTATAAAGCTCAAAAGATAACTGAAGATCTTGGCTTTACGTATATGACTTGGGATGCATGCCCTAACAGTTGTATGTTGTTCAGGAATGATCATGCCAATCTGAATAATTGTGTTATATGTGGTAAATCTAGATGGAAAACGATTGCCAATACTAAGGAAAATCGTGGTAAACCGAAGCCTGCAAAACAGATGAGGTATTTTCCTTTGAAGCCAAGGTTGCAAAGATTGTTTATGTCGTCCAGTACATCCCAGGCAATGAGATGGCATGCAGATGAACGACCGAATGACGGGACTTTAAGGCATCCTGCTGACTCATTGGCGTGGAAAGATTTCGATCGACGAAACCCAGTCTTTGCTAGTGATAGTCGTAATGTGAGGCTTGGGCTATCGTCAAATGGATTCAACCCTTTTAGAACCATGAATATAGTTCATAGCACTTGGCCTGTAGTGTTGATTCCATACAATCTACCACCTTGGATGTGCATGAAGCAACCATTCTTTATCCTGTCTGTGCTTATAGATGGGCCAAAAGGACCTGGTGACAAGATTGATGTGTATTTACAGCCGTTAATTGAGGAGTTAAAGGAACTGTGGAATGAAGGTGTACCCACTTTTGATGCTTCGACCAAACAGATGTTTCAGTTGCATGCATGTTTATTATGGACAATTAGTGACTTTCCTGGATATGCCATGTTGTCGGGATGGAGTACCAAAGGTGAATATGCTTGCCCCTGTTGCAACAGTCAAACTAAATCTATCAGGTTGAAGCACGGTAAAAAGTCTGCTTATATGGGCCACCGTCGCTTTTTGCCTTGTGGACATAAATTCCGAAAGGATAAAATATCATTTGATAAGACCCTTGAATTGAGCCCAAAACCTGATATGTTGTCTGGATCAGAGCTGTTGTTTCAGTTGGAATCAAAAGGTATTCTTACCCAATACAAAATGGATGATCTTCAGGTAAGGCACCAGAAATTGAAGGAGAAGCAAACTGATACAGGTGAACCGAAAAACCATAATTGGAAGAAAAAGAGCATCTTCTATGAATTGTCGTACTGGAAGCATAATTTAGTAAGACACAATCTTGATGTGATGCATATAGAGAAGAATGTCTGTGACAATGTATTATGGACAATACTTGGAGTTGCTGGAAAGTCGAAGGACAATGTGAATGCCAGGCGTGATCTGAAGGTTATGGGAATTAGAGAAGCATTGCACCCGGTAGACAAAGGGGGAAATAAATTGTACTTGCCCCCTGCTCAGTTTACTATGACTAAGGAGGAAAAATATTTGTTTTTGAAAGTGCTAAAGGAAGTTAGAGTGCCGGATGGGTATGCATCTAATATATCACGACGTGTCCGTTTAGATGAGGGAACTATTTGGGGTCTAAAGAGTCATGATAATCATGTGATGATGCAACAACTTATTCCCCTGGCTATACGGCATTCTTTGCCTAAGAAAGTCATTGAACCTTTGATTGAATTGAGCAATTTCTTTAGACAACTATGCTCAAAGGTGAATCGTGCTACTGACTTGCAGCATATTCAAGATCGTATAGCAGTAACTCTGTGTCATCTTGAGAAATTATTCCCTCCTGCTTTCTTTGATATAATGGAACACTTGCCCATACATTTAGCAGATGAAGCATTGTTATGTGGCCAGTTCAATACCGATGGATGTACTCAATTGAAAGGTATCTACTAACGTTGAAAGAATATGTTCGAAATAGAGCTTTCCCAGAGGGTTCAATAGCTAAAGGGTACTTGATGGAAGATTGCATGAATTTCTGTGCTCAATATCTGGATGACATGGAAACCAAAATGAATCGGCCGGTGCGGAACAAAGATGGTCCAGAAAGTAAAGGCAAATACTGTCGTCTTCAGGACAATCTATTGATTCAAGCTCATCGCTATATCTTGTTCAACACTAAATCAGTGGCACCATTCATAAAGTAAGCAATTTTTTATAAATTAATTCCACTCATCTTTAAGTATGTTGTAGTTATATATACATGATATTGATGTCTAACTTTACTACACAGTATTCACCTTGAATTCCTTAAGGAAAAAATGCCTCAAGCAGATAATCGTCAAATTCAGTGCGAGCATTTTCAAACATTCCACACTTGGTTCAACAACCATGTATGTTTTTTTTTATATATTTTTTTCAGTCCACCCTAATTTACGTATCCTCAATGAATATAAATGTACCTTCCTTTGCATAACAGGTTCAAACTTTACGAATAACAACTAATACCACATTGTCGAATGAAATCAATAATTTGGCAAATGGTCCTAATGACATGGGATGGAGGTATAATGCCTACAACATCAATGGGTTTCATTTTCGTGTCAAGCACATGGATGACAGTCAAATTACTCAAAATAGTGGAGTAAGTTTAAAGGCTGAGACCCTGAGTTATGCTAGTCGAAGGGATAATAATCCTCGTATGGGGTTTGTGTACTATTATGGGAAGCTGACTGATATTGTTGAAATCCAATACAATAATGGCGTGAAATTTGTCATGTTTAAGTGTGATTGGGTTGATAACATTCGTGGGAAGAAGGAAGATGCTTTCAAGTTTACATTGGTCAACTTCAACTATTTGTTGTATCGAGATAATCGAGAGACCAATGAACCTTTCATCTTTGCGTCCCAAGCAGAGCAGGTTTGGTATGCTCCAGACCCCCTACAACCAGACTGGCATGTTGTTGTGAAGATGTCACAGAGAAGTTTGTATGATATGCATTCCTCAGACACTCAAGCTGAGCCTTATGCAAGTCAACAATTAGAAGAAATTATCGCCCTTCATGATGTAGATGTTCACTGGGTTAGGGAAGGAACAGAAGGAGTAACAGTTGATGCTCATGTCTAAGAGTATATTCTATTTTGCAAAAGTTTTTTGAATATGTATTGCAACAAATTTTTGAATATGTATTGCAACAGTTTATTGAGTATGTATTACATCAACTTTAGCAATAATTTTTTGTATATGTATTGCATTAATGCATGTTTTTATGAATATATAAAGCCAATGAAATGATACTAATGGATTATGGTTGCATGTTTTTACAATTATGTCATTTGTATATACGTTATATTTATCTTACCAGGTTATTATGGCGAAAAGGAAGAGAGCTACTGGTCGAACATTATCTGATATGTTGCAGTCTGTGAGTACATCTCAGAATGTTAGTACTGACTCAATTCCATCCCAACAACCTACGCTGCAACAATCTCGTCCTTCACCGACAGTTTCATCACATCCACCCTTACAGCCAGCTCCTTCAGGGCTATCAGGTATAAATGTTCCATCTAAACTTAGCTTGTATTTAATAAATGTTTACCATTTTATCTACCTATTTATAAATGTTATAATGTATAGTTGTTATTTTGGATTCACTTGCTTCAGGGCCATCAGGTACCGAGTCATCCACATCATCTTCAAAAAAGGGACGAGGCTTGGCGTTGGGCATTCGTGATTGGGGTGGTGACAATTTTAAATATCATGTCGTATTTGATAAGATGTGGTGCCCAATAGAGGAGAAGAAACAGAACAAACTCTCAGGGCAGCTGGGCGTCCTTGTGCGTCGCAATGTACCATTGATATATACTGATTGGCCACAGGTACCCCTACATTTGATTGAACAGATTTGGGAGGATGTTAAGGTAAAAAGTTTATTGTTTCTCCATTCAATAAAAACTTTATTATTTATCAATTACATTGATGACTAAATTTTTTTTAAATTCTTTTTTGTAGCGTAACTTGGAACCTTGTCCAGATGAGTACAAACCGGTTTTCCTAGCAAAATGTCGGCAGTTGTGGAAGGATCACAAATACCATACAAAGAAAAATCATTTTACACCATTCCGACATATTCTGGACCGTTATCCGGATTGTCCTCATGGTATCCGTCCAGATCATTGGAGAGAGCTCGTGGATTATTGGAGGACTGAGTACGCAGCGGTACGAGTAGAAGGCATCGTAGTCATTTGCAATAACACCCGGATTTTCCTTATGTCGCTTAATTTTGCCACTCTTTTGTAGGAAATTGCGCAAAAGAATTCTAGGAATAGGGAGCTTCGTGGCCCACCTCATAACACTGGGAAGACACCGTTCTTCGTAATACGCCATGAGGTACATATTCAATGACAAAATTTAACATTTTTATTACATCTTTTTGGTTGAAGCATTCATTAGTCATACTATATGCTTGGTAAATTAGATGGAAGCGGCTGGGGAACGGGCAGACAAGATGAGTGTCTACTTGAAGACTCGTCGAGCAGATGACCCTGATCTGATTCCCTACATTGTAAGCAATACTTATTAAAATATTAGGATTCGTATTTTTTAATGTTGTCAATTAATTTGTGTTTTGGAATTGTAGAATGAATTTAATCGACTTTTAGAAGAGGTGCCTGAGGACCAACGGACAGATGATACTCGAGATAAAATATTCCACCAAGTGTTCGGAGATGATGGACATGGCTACTGCCGCACATACGGCACTGGCATTTTACGAGATATTGTTTATGGGGAACAGGTTGGTGTGTCACAGTCTCAGACGGAGCCCGCTATGGTGGAAGAGATCACCCGACAGGTTAGGATGACAGTGAGAGAGGATCTAAAAGATGAGCTGCGAGAAGAGTTGAGAGAGGAGATTACCCGAGAGGTCACCATGCAATTGATGAAGGCCGGTCTCATATCTGTACATGCCACCCGAGAGGTCACCATACAATTGATTAATTCCTTAAATTAACTTATGTATATATATATTATTTTTAATATTCGATTATATACTCCACGAAGTTGATGTAATATAGTTTACCATAACATTTAGGTACCGGATGCATCTAGTGGGCACCAGATACGGCATGAGTCAGTAGGTGATGATGCTATACCATCTCGTTCGGCCTCATTGCAGCGTTCGGATTCAGCACCTCCACCTCCGAAGCAGGTATCCTCATGGTACCTTGATGATGTTATACAAATTTATCACTCTTTTTCATTACCTTTTTGTATCGTTGCTTGGTACTCCACCTATCAAGAGTAGAAAAATAGATATCTCTTTCCTAATAGAAGACAAACTTAGTTTATGAGCACATTAAATATATGCACACTTAATGAACTAATAATATCTCATAATAGTAATTGGTCCATAACATCTAATAACATCTCATAATTGGTTTGAGATGAACTAATAGAAGACAAACTTAGTTTGAGATGAACTAATAACATCTCATAATAGTTCATAATAGTAATGAATTAATAACACAATAAATATATGTAAGAGTTGTTGCATTTTTTCCTTACTTTTTTCTCATAAAAAACTGTTTTTCAACCCTTTTTGGTACTAAAACCGTGAAGCGGTCTCGGAAGTCCGTCAAACTTGACACGTAGCATGTTCTAGGCACGAGTGACGTGTGGGGAAAAACGGCACGGTTGCTGGACTCACGGTGTAAGAGTTGTGGCATTTTTTCCTTACTTTTTTTTCATGAAAAACTGTTTTTCAACCCTTTTCGGTACTAAAACCGTCAAACGGTCTCGGAAGTCCTTCAAACTTGACACGTAGCATGTTCTAGGCACGAGTGACGTGTGGAAAAAAACGGCACGGTTGCCGGACTCACGGTCTAAGAGTTGTGGCATTTTTTGCTTACTTTTTTTTTCATAAAAAACTGTTTTTCAACCCTTTTCGATACTAAAACCTTGAAACGGCCTCGGAATTCCTTCAAACTTCACACGTAGCATGTTTTAGGCACGAGTAACGTGTGGGAAAAAACGGCACGTTTGCCGGACTCATGGTCTAAGAGTTGTTGCATTTTTTCCTTACTTTTTTTTTAAGAAAAAACTGTTTTTGTACCCTTTTCGGTACTAAAACTGTCAAACGGTCTCAGATGTCTGTCAAACGTGACACGTAGCATGTTCTAGGCACGAGTGACGTGTGGGAAAAAACGGCACGGTTGCCGGACTCACGGTCTAAGAGTTGTTGCATTTTTTCCTTACTATTTTTTTAAGAAAAAACAGTTTTTGTACCCTTTTCGGTACTAAAACTGTCAAACGGTCTCAGCAGTCTATCAAACTTGACACGTAGCATGTTCTAGGCACGAGTGACGTGTGGAAAAAAATGGCACGGTTGCCGGACTCACGGTCTAAGAGTTGTGGCATTTTTTCCTTACTTTTTTTTCATAAAAAACTGTTTTTCAACCCTTTTCGATACTAAAACGTTGAAACGGCCTCGGAATTCCTTCAAACTTCACACGTAGCATGTTTTAGGCACGAGTAACGTGTGGGAAAAAACGGCACGTTTGCCGGACTCAGGGTCTAAGAGTTGTTGCATTTTTTCCTTACTTTTTTTTTAAGAAAAAACTGTTTTTGTACCCTTTTCGGTACTAAAACTGTCAAACGGTCTCAGATGTCTGTCAAACGTGACACGTAGCATGTTCTAGGCACGAGTGACGTGTGGGAAAAAACGGCACGGTTGCCGGACTCACGGTCTAAGAGTTGTTGCATTTTTTCCTTACTATTTTTTTAAGAAAAAACAGTTTTTGTACCCTTTTCGGTACTAAAACTGTCAAACGGTCTCAAAAGTCTGTCAAACTTGACACGTAGCATGTTCTAGGCACGAGTGACGTGTGGAAAAAAATGGCACGGTTGCCGGACTCACGGTCTAAGAGTTGTGGCATTTTTTCCTTACTTTTTTTTCATAAAAAACTGTTTTTCAACCCGTTTCGGTACTAAAACCGTCAAAAGGGCTCGGAAGTCCGTCAAACTTAACACGTAGCATGTTCTAGGCACGAGTGACGTGTGGGAAAAAACGGCACGGTTGCCGGACTCACGGTCTAAGAGTTGTGACAATTTTTCCTTATTTGTTTTTCATAAAAAACAGTTTTTGAAGCTCTTTCGGTACTAAAACTTTCAAACGGCCTCGGAATTCCGTCAAACTTGACACGTAGCAAGTTCTAGGCAAGAGTGATGTGTGGGAAAAAAACGGCACGGTTGCCGGAGTCACGGTCTAAGAGTTGTAGCATTTTTTCCTTACTTTTATTTGAGAAAAAATTGTTTTCAACCCGTTTCGGTACTAAAAACCGTCAAACGATCTCGGAAGTCCATCAAACTTGACACGTAGCATGTTCTAGGCACGAGTGACGTGTGGGAAAAAACGGCACGGTTTCCGGACTCACGGTCTAAGAGTTTTGGCATTTTTTCCTTACTTTTTTTTTCATAAAAAAACAGTTTTTCAACGCTTTTCGGTACTAAAACCTTCAAAAGGTCTCGGAAGTCCGTCAAACTTAACACGTAGCAAGTTCTAGGCAAGAGTGACGTGTAGGAAAAAACGGCACGGTCGCCGGAGTCACGGTCTAAGAGTTGTACCATTTTTTCCTTACTTTTTTTTCATAAAAAACTGTTTTTCAACCCGTTTCGGTACTAAAACCGTCAAAAGGTCTCGGAAGTCCGTCAAACTTAACACGTAGCATGTTCTAGGCACGAGTGACGTGTGAGAAAAGACGGCACGGTTTCCGGACTCACCGTCTAAGAGTTGTGGCAATTTTTCCTTATTTGTTTTTCATAAAAAAAACAGTTTTTGAAGCTCTTTCGGTACTAAAACTTTCAAACGGCCTCGGAATTCCGTCAAACTTGACACGTAGCAAGTTCTAGGCAAGAGTGACGTGTGGGAAAAAAACGGCACGGTTGCCGGAGTCATGGTCTAAGAGTTGTAGCATTTTTTCCTTACTTTTATTTGAGGAAAAATTGTTTTTCAACCCGTTTCGGTACTAAAACCGTCAAACGATCTCGGAAGTCCATCAAACTTGACACGTAGCATGTTCTAGGCAAGAGTGACATGTGGAAAAAAACGGCACGGTTGCCGGAGTCACGGTCTAAGAGTTGTAGCATTTTTTCCTTACTTTTTTTTTCATAAAAAACAGTTTTCAACGCTTTTCCGTACTAAAACCTTCAAAAGGTCTCGGAAGTCCGTCAAACTTAACACGTAGCAAGTTCTAGGCAAGAGTGACGTGTGGGAAAAAATGGCACGGTCGCCGGAGTCACGGTCTAAGAGTTGTACCATTTTTTCCTTACTTTTTTTTCATAAAAAACTGTTTTTCAACCCGTTTCGGTACTAAAACCGTCAAAAGGTCTCGGAAGTCCGTCAAACTTAACACGTAGCATGTTCTAGGCACGAGTGACGTGTGAGAAAAGACGGCACGGTTTCCGGACTCACCGTCTAACAGTTTTTGAAGCTCTTTCGGTACTGAAACTTTCAAACGGCCTCGGAATTCCGTCAAACTTGACACGTAGCAAGTTCTAGGCAAGAGTGACGTGTGGGAAAAAACGGCACGGTTGCCGGAGTCATGGTCTAAGAGTTGTAGCATTTTTTCCTTACTTTTATTTGAGGAAAAATTGTTTTTCAACCCGTTTCGGTACTAAAACCGTCAAACGATCTCGGAAGTCCATCAAACTTGACACGTAGCATGTTCTAGGCAAGAGTGACGTGTGGAAAAAAACGGCACGGTTGCCGGAGTCACGGTCTAAGAGTTGTAGCATTTTTTCCTTACTTTTTTTTTCATAAAAAACAGTTTTCAACGCTTTTCGGTACTAAAACCTTCAAAAGGTCTCGGAAGTCCGTCAAACTTAACACGTAGCAAGTTCTAGGCAAGAGTGACGTGTGGGAAAAAACGGCACGGTCGCCGGAGTCACGGTCTAAGAGTTGTACCATTTTTTCCTTACTTTTTTTTCATAAAAAACTGTTTTTCAACCCGTTTCGGTACTAAAACGGTCAAAAGGGCTCGGAAGTCCGTCAAACTTAACACGTAGCATGTTCTAGGCACGAGTGACGTGTGAGAAAAAACGGCACGGTTGCCGGACTCACCGTCTAAGAGTTGTGGCAATTTTTCCTTATTTGTTTTTCATAAAAAACAGTTTTTGAAGCTCTTTCGGTACTAAAACTTTCAAACGGCCTCGGAATTCCGTCAAACTTGACACGTAGCAAGTTCTAGGCAAGAGTGACGTGTGGGAAAAAATGGCACGGTTGCCGGAGTCATGGTCTAAGAGTTGTAGCATTTTTTCCTTACTTTTATTTGAGGAAAAATTGTTTTTCAACCCGTTTCGGTACTAAAACCGTCAAACGATCTCGGAAGTCCGTCAAACTTGACACGTAGCATGTTCTAGGCAAGAGTGACGTGTGGAAAAAAACAGCACGGTTGCCGGAGTCACGGTCTAAGAGTTGTAGCATTTTTTCCTTACTTTTATTTGAGAAAAAATTATTTTTCAACCCGTTTCGGTACTAAAACCGTCAAACGATCTCGGAAGTCCATCAAACTTGACACGTAGCATGTTCTAGACACGAGTGACGTGTGGGAAAAAACGACACGGTTTCTGGACTCACGGTCTAAGAGTTTTGGCAATTTTTCCTTACTTTTTTTTTTTCATAAAAAACAGTTTTCAACGCTTTTCGGTACTAAAACCTTCAAAAGGTCTCGGAAGTCCGTCAAACTTAACACGTAGCAAGTTCTAGGCAAGAGTGACGTGTGGGAAAAAACGGCACGGTCGCCGGAGTCACGGTCTAAGAGTTGTAGCATTTTTTCCTTACTTTTATTTGAGAAAAAAATTGTTTTTCAACTCGTTTCGGTACTAAAACAGTCAAACGATCTCGGAATTCCGTCAAACTTGACACGTAGCATGTTCTAGGCACGAGTGATGTGTGGGGAAAAAATGGCATGGTTGCCGGAGTCACGGTCTAAGAGTTGTGGCAATTTTTCCTTACTTTTATTTGAGAAAAAACTGTTTTTCAACCCGTTTCATTACTAAAACCGTCAAACGATCTCGGAAGTCCGTCAAACTTGACACGTAGCATGTTCTAGGCACGAGTGACGTGTGGAAAAAATCGGCACAATTGCCGGACTCACGGTTTAAGAGTTGTGATATATTTTCCTTACTTTTTTTTTTAGAAAAACATGTTACTCAAACCCTTTCGGTACTTAAACCTTCAAACGGTCTCGGAAGTCCATCAAACTTGACACATAGCAAGTTCCAAGCACAAGTGACGTGTGGGAAAAAACGGCACGGTTGCCGGATTCTCGGTGTAAGAGTTGTGGCATTGTTTCCTTTGTTTTTTTTAAGAAATATTTGTTTTTTATTGACGATCGTGTTAATTTTTTTACTTGTGTTATATATAAGAAATTTCTTGCATATTTTTAAGACATTCCACTCATTGTTGTAGAAAGGAGTAAAGGTTTCTTTGCTTTGTTTTGGTATTCCGAAACTCGAATAAGCCGAAGGACTTCTTATTAGTACAAATCCTTTGACAGTATTTGGTGAAGAACCATTGGATCCAAATTTCTATAAAGTTTTTGTTCAGAATGTCCGGAAACCTAATGCTCTCTTATAAAGATCTCGGCAACATGTTAAAACTGTTAGAGAATCTGTCGGCCGACATGTAGCTTGGCATTCTCGTGATGTAAATTGCATTTTTATTTCAATAACCCCATATAAATACATGCATATTTATTAATTATCTTTATTGTGTAATTTATTATTGAATCTAATATTTTGATTTTTTTTTTCAGGTTGTTCTTAAAGAATAGTTCGATGATGCTCCTCTATGGCCTTAGTTTGTGATAAACTAAAAACTCTTTTATTGTATGGACGTTGGATTAGGAATGTTATTTTGCGACAGACTATATGTAATTTAATTAAACCATTTCGATGTTATTGGGAGATATTAGTTTTTTTGGATAAATGTTTAAAAGTTTGTTTATTTTGTTAAGTATTTGAATTTAAATGAATGTCAGAATTTTGATTATGTTAAATATGTATTTTCTCAGGTGTAACAAAAAATTGCAAACATTATTTGTAATTAATAAGGGGAAATGGTTTTTTCCTCCAAAAAAAAAAGTATTAGCGACGGCATCAGACTGTCGCTAAAGGTGGGAGCAGTCGGCTGTAATTTTCAGTTTCGACCCCTTTTTGCGACGGTTATATCCGTCGCTAATAATAGTTATTGCCAGGGTACAAAACCGTCGGGAATAGTGTCGCAAATGTATTAGCGACGGGTTGAAACTGTCGTAAAAAAAAGTATTTGTGTCGGTAAAATCCGGTCGCAATTATTTTTTTATCTGCGACTGTATTTGCGACGGGTTATAACCGTCGCTAAAAGTGGCGAATGCCGTCGCTTGGCCGTCGCTAAAACTATTTACCACCCCACCATTACCGACCCTTGCTTTGCGGTCGCTTATCCGTGGCAAATAGTCATTTGCGACGGCAAACAACCCAATTGCGACGGTTTTTTGCCGTCGCAAATAGTCATTTTCTTAGTAGTGCGATGTTTGTTAACAGATTTAAAACCACGAAGTTTGATGGTTTTATGGGCAAAAATAACCTAAAAGTGTGTTTACCAGACACTGATTTTAAACAAAGAGTGTTTAAGAAAATACTTCAAGCATTCAACAAGCTGTTTTTCCAGTGCTATTGATGATAAAAGGGGGAGGAGGAAGGAACCCAGTTAAGAATGTGAGGGGATTACAGGCAGCAGGAAACATATGTAAAGTTCAAGCTGCAAAGCGGATCCCACTTTTTTATTTTTGCACATCATTTGAGATTTAGGCATCTGGGAATTCAATGATCCCAGTGCCTGCAGTACTTGTGCAATGTCGTTACTGTCTCTCACTCAAACTCAAATCCAAACTCTTTATAAGAAAATATCACAACCCTCAACATTATGCAATGATCTGGGAATTCACTACTCCTCTACAAGAAATTACTATCAATAAAAGAACATTTGATCCAAATTTAAAAAAAAAATTACCCACTCGGCCCTAACTAAACAATATATATATATATATAGGTCATGTTCAGAACAACTGGACACTGAACTTGGGGTTTTTGATTGCGCCATTCATTACAGACGAGACCCCCTAGAGAGAGAGAGAGAACAATAAGGCGGCGGCGAAGCCTACGGTCAGAGAGGGAGGAGCGCGAAGCAGCGTGCTGTTCTTTTGGTTCTAGGGCAGGGAGGAGGGTGGGCCGACGCTGCTTTTAAGTTGGAGAATGGCCAACTTCGTTAAAACGGCACCGTTCCAATGAATCTGGGCCCGGGGAAGTCTAGGGCTAGGGGTGGCCATGGGATGGGCCAGCCGAACCCGGGCCTGCACTTCAATATAAGGGATTGTGCTGGGCAGATCCAGGGCCGGCCTTATGTTACTTTAAACTCTTCAACAGATCCGCCTTTAAGTTTTATTATTGTTGGGCTTGACTCCAACCTGATCATGGCGAATTAAAATTTTTGTATTAACTAATTAATGAATTTGCATAGAAAAATTAATGCCTATAATAGTGGTTTAGTGGCTTAAGCATTTATTCATAATAAGAGGTCAATGATTCAGTTCTTACAATAGCCTCAACATGTATGTAAAATATCAAATAATATTAATCTGTACCAACAAAATTAATTATACATTATATAGTTATGTATATCGGTTGGGCTACAAATCATAATTGTTAGCCCAGGCTAAAAACAATTGGGCCCCAGATTCAAACTAGCTCGGCCTTATGGGGCAATATTTTCAAGCTATGAATCCATTCTAGTCTTACAGTCGAGAGAATTTAATAGTCAAACCAAATTACTGCAGCATTTTAATTAAACGAAATTGTGAGTTGTGTTGACTCAAAGTCATTCTAGACTGAAAAAGGCTTATGGGTTGGTTTAGTTTTTTCAACTAAAACAAAAGAAAAAAAAAAGAGCTATTGCTATTGTCCAAAAGAGATTGGGAGAGTTCATCAAAAAGCAAACCCCTACTCCTTTTGTCAAAAAGCAAACCCCTATTCCTTTAAACCTCAAGGCATGTTTGGTTTTTGGGATAGGTAAGGAGTTTTGGGACCAAGAACTTAAGGATTGGTAATCCTAGAATTCCTAGCCCTAAACTATTCCCAAGTTTCATATTTATTTAATCATTGGATAATGTTGGAATAAGGGTACAAAATGATCACATTATCCTTATATAACAAAATACTAATAAAACTCTCAATTAATAATATTAAATTATGTTGTATAATATGTAGTAGTAATATAATATAATATAATATAATATTTTATATATGTTAAATCTATTAAAATATTATATAATAATATATATTATTGCATATAATTATGATATTATATTACCATATTTTATTATCTTATCACCATATTTTTATTTATTATATTGTAATATAATATTTTCTTATATAATATTATATAAATAATGACTATTTTATTATAAAATAATGTAATAATTTGTTAAAGTAATGTAATATATGTATACTAATATTATAGTGTTATATAATATTTTATAAATGTAATATTACCATATTCTAATATATTATAATAGAATATTATACAATATTTTAAAATATAATATTATACAATATTACCGTATTTTAATATTTATTATGTAATATAACATATAAAATATATAATATACGTTAACTAGGGGTAATTAAGTCATTTCAACCTTATCTCTCTCTATTTTAGTTCTGAGACTAGCAAACCCACCCCCTCCCCCAGGATTAGCTAAGAACTAGTATTGGGTACTAGTAGTCCGAATTAAACTGTTAGTTCCGGCTCTATTTGACAATCAAACGCATGACAAATTAGGACTCGCAGTCCAATTCGGCCTTTTCTTGCGAATCAAACGTGTGCCAAGAGTTTACCTTGTTGTCGAGGCTTAGTGCCTAGGGATGTTATTCTCTCAAAGGTTTCAAGTTCAAAAACTCTTAGACTATGTTTGATATAAGATAATATAATTGAATGAGAATGAGAATAAGAATAACATAAAAATGAGAATGTAATGGAATAAAACAGAATAGTTATTCACATTCTCTTGTTTGTTAAAACCAATAAATAATATTAGAATGAAATAAATGAAATTTTAGCGTACAACATGAAAATTCAATATTATGTCACATATAAAATATTAAAAGTATTATATATTATGTATTAAATATTATTAAGTATTTATAATAGTAACGGCTACGGTGAATGACAAGTGGTTGTGACCAACAGTGAGTGGTGATGGTAGTGGTGGTGAAAAAGTGGTGACGGTGAGTGGTAACAGTGGCAGTGAATGTTGGGTGATTCTGGCCGACGGTGGATGGTGGTAGCGGTTAATGACAACGAAGATGGTGAGAATTTTCAACTTTTTAATTTTTAAAATTTTTAATTTTTTTAATTTAAAAATAAAATTACCAAACATGTTTTATTTTATTTTTAAATAAATCTGACAATAAAAACCTTACCAAGTTTTATTTTATGCTCCTCATGAGGGAATGGAACGATCATTCTCACTCTTGAAATATAGAATGGTTATTTCAACAAAATGTGAGAATAATCATTTTAATTTAAATAGTGATGCAAAACAAAAAAATAGAAATAAAAGTGTGAATGACCATTTCATTTCTTTATATTAAACGTAGCCTTAGGTGTTATCCACTCTCTCGAGTCATTCTCAAAGAAAATAATCTAGTGGTTAAGTAGTACCGCGTACTCAGTGGTAATCTCTATTAAATTGTGACATAATATATCATCAACCTGAGTTTGTGGAGGAAGTGAAGAGACTTTTAAGAAAAAAATATCACTTAACTTAAATACTACACGCCACGTGTCATAATTTAATAAAAATTATTACTTAGTACTAAGTACTACTTAATCACTAGATTTTTTTTATTTTTAAAATTTTTGATCTAATAATTTTTTAATTTGTATGGGACAGGTAACTGCACAAATTTTCAAATTAATCAAAGCAAA
The DNA here is from genome assembly GCA_033060915.1 of Euryodendron excelsum. Taxonomy (NCBI): domain Eukaryota; kingdom Viridiplantae; phylum Streptophyta; class Magnoliopsida; order Ericales; family Pentaphylacaceae; genus Euryodendron; species Euryodendron excelsum. The sequence goes on along the minus strand of CM065385.1, from coordinate 43,672,754 downwards.
CGCAAGCTAACCCAAAAATTGGTTTTAAAAATAAAAAAAAAACCCACTCCGTTTTCAGTTGCATTTGCCATTGCCAAATCAAAATTAAAAAAGTTAGCTTTATGTTGCCCCATTTACTTGTTTATTTCTCTTCTTATTTTCAGTTTACATAAATTAATCCTAATTTATTCTTCTGGAAATTGCTATTGCTAGAACTGTTTTGGCTACTGCAAGCGCGAAATGTAGAAATCTTTTGGTTGAAATTGCATTGGCAGCAGCCAAAGCTGCCTGCCAACAGGGGCCGCCTTCTTCTTTTTGCGTTATTTATTTCTCAGAAGGTCGGCGATGTTATCAACAACTTTCCTCCCAAAAAGTTAACAAAAGATTCCAAATCCAATCCGTTCCAAAGAATGCAAACAACGAATAACTCCCTGTTCCATCAAATATGCAATTTCGCCTCGCCCATCATTTCATGTCTGATTCCAAATTCCTCTTAATCCCTCCCCTCTCTTATCTGCTCTCTCTCTCTCTCTCTCTCTAAACTACTTTCACATTCCCTCACTTACTGCAACAATTCGAGGAAGCCTCCTTGTAATTATCGATTGTCGTCGACGCTGTAATCGTTGGGTATGAAATTTGGGAAGGAGTTCCGGACGCACCTGGAAGAAACCCTACCTGAATGGAGGGACAAGTTCCTGTGTTACAAGCCCTTAAAAAAGCTCCTCAAGAATATCCCCACCGGCGCCGATGATCCTTCCCCTGCCGTCGATGTAGCTGACCACCCCGATGGAATCCTGCCCGCGGTGCCCCCCTTGGCGGCCCTCCGGGACTGGTTCGTCAAGATTCTCAACGAAGAACTCGAAAAGTTCAACGATTTCTACGTCGACAAAGAGGAAGAATTTATCATCCGCCTTCAGGTTACAGTTACTTCTTCCTACTTACATCCATATACAATACATAAACGTGAGTGAAAAGGCTCAATTTTCACATTGATGAAGGTTATTATATTATAATTTGGAGTCATCTTTCACAAGAATTGCTTTGTTGTCATCCCTTTTTGTGATTTTGGATTAATTATCTATGAATAGGCAGATTGGATGTGATGTCAAGCTGTAAAACTAGGGCAAAATAGATTAAGTGGAGCTCTTAGAGACTGCTGTGCATTTGATTGAATAACAATCAGAATATTGAAAACTATTTATTGTTCGAGTGTGCTCTGCAACTCGAACCATAATTGCTAAGTTAGGGCAATCAAGAAAGAAGAACGTTCTTGTCTAACAAATCGGCAATAGCATAAGCTACTGCACAATACATAGCACGACAAGATATCTGTCATTAATGGAAAACATTTGTTGAAAAGATGTCTTGACAACTACTTTTCTTGGCTACTTCAAATTCCTGGTTTTTTCATCCGGATTTGGAATGATTCACTTTTGGATGGTACAACCCTTCCTATTTTTCTCACCGTCTATCCCTTTTCATTTGACAAGAATTGGTCAATGTTTTTTTTTTTAAACATTTGTTTAGTTTATTCAGTGGCACACTGGCATGTGTGGATCAAGTCGTGAAAATCCTTATACGGCATACCCGCAGCAGTCAGAATCTTTTAAATAAGGGCATGTATCTATGTCTATACTATTATACATAGTAAAATACGGGATGATATGTAATACGCACGTGTTTAATACGATTTTTTTTAAAAAAAATACGATAATAAAATTTAGCATAAAAATACGATAACATAAAAAATACGAATATATAAATCTCGGGTATCATACGATTATTTGTTAAATAGTCGGAACAAAAAATATGATTACATTTATAAGTAATTCCTTCTCATATATGTTAGTAGGTAGTATTTTTGTCTCAAATATATTAATTTTTAAAAATATATTATTAACAAACAACTAAATTAAAGTGATAGATAAATAAATTTTTTTTATTTTTTATTATTTAAATACTTGATATAAGAATGGATTAATTCATTATTTTTAATTTTTAATTTAATTTTTTGAGTATTAATAAGAAGTTATAAAAAAATACGTTTAATATATCAAGTATTACAAAATATCACAATTACATATGACATGATATATTAGTAAAGATCTATAAATCATGAACTATACAAGTTTTTTCTATAATTGATAAAGTTGAATAAGCTAAATGTCAATAAGTATACTATTATAACTATATATTATGTATGGAATTAATAATATGCTAAAATTATATTAATTATATCTAATTTTTAATCGAGTCTTTTTCAAAAGTATAATACGTAAAACGTTTATTACATATATTATACTGTCCAACTAAAAAAAACGTCTATTTTTTATTAGGTTTCAGATTTAGACGACAAGCGGAATTTTTTTTTTATTTATACGTACGTGTATTATACGTGAATAGTACGAGTATTTACTAACTTGCTATTATAAAGCTAACCTTTTTGCTGAAGCCTCTACTTTGGTGAGGCTTTGTTTTTTTGGACAAAAATGACTCAACAGGAAATTTGTCCATTTTACATTTAACACAAGTAAGGGTAATTATGTAATACTTACAACTAAATTGCTTCTTCAGATTCTGTAATCTCCCACTACAAAGTTAGTGGTAAAGAGAGTGATTAAGTGTAGTATAGCACACGCACATAGTGCGTGCCACTCTTCTAATTTCCATAAATCATAGACTACACTACTTTTTATTTCATGTCTAGTTATTTCCAGCTAGACCATAATATAAAAAATTACCATGAATAAGCATAAATCTCCATTGCTAAGCTGTTGGCCCTTGGGCTGGGAGCAATAGCTTACTAAGGCTCTTTTTTGAGATCCTGCAGATTGATGTTCTGCTCTTTTAAGTTAGTTCTCAAACCAAACACCACCAACACCACCCCCCCCCAAAAAAAACAAACCCCAAAAACAAAAAGAACAACCAAAAAGAAGGAAAAATAATCCCTCCCTCTTCCTTTTCACTCTTCTCCTGTTGTTGTCAATCTTTTTTGCATACACCAAATTCCTCCTTCTGTCATTATTACTATGTCTGTGGTTGTATGCCACTTCGGTGTCCATTTCATATACTTTAGTACTGTAAATAATATGAAGTTTGATGTATGTAGCGTAAATGTTGTTCTTGTTAATTCTTTCTCATGGAGTCATGGATTGTCTTTTATGTCCTTTAATTAATAATTTTGAGTTCTTTTCCACGTATTCATTTTAGGTTGATACATCTTCGTACAAGCCTATGATGGCAGCCAGTGTATGACAGTGTATCGGAGTTAGTTGATAAATTAGTGCTCTGCTGCACCCAAAGAATCATATGTAGTGATCAGCAACCATCCAACTATTTCATTAGGGGTCACTATTAATGTTTAAATGCAATTGTGACAGGAGTTAAAGGAAAGAATTGAGGGGGTGAAAGAAAAGAGCAGCAAGGATGGAATCTTCACATCAGAGACTGAATTCAGCGAAGAGGTGATGGACATCCGTAAGGACTTTGTCACCATTCATGGAGAAATGGTGCTTCTCAAAAACTATAGCTCCTTAAATTTTGCAGGTACTGCAGCTTTTTCATCTATATGTTTCTTCTATATCCGATTTGGTTTGTTAAAGAGTTTTTCCTCATTTATGGGGAGATTGTGCTTTTCAAAGTTGTAGTTCCCTATAGGTTAAAGTACAACAGCTATTACTGTAAATTCTGTCTTCTAAATTTGGGTAAGGTTAGAAGTGTGGAATATTTTTAATTTCTAAAACCCTTTGTTTTTCCTGCTTCAATAGGTCTAGTTAAAATTTTGAAGAAGTATGACAAAAGAATGGGGGATTGCTGCAGCTGCCCTTTACACGACGATTGCCGTTTCATCAGCCCTTCTTCACAACAGAACCTCTCACAAGGCTAGTCCAAGATTGTGAGGCCAATCTTGAGCTCCTTTTCCCATTGGAAGCAGAAGTCGTTCAACCTACAATCGCTGAGCGATATCAGAGAAACCTAACACCTAATGAGATGACAAATATTTCTGCAGAGACATCATCATCGCTTGGGGAAGAAACAGTAGATATATACCGGAGAACCCTTGCTGCAATGAGAACTATACAGGGCCTTAAAAGGGAAAGCTCCACCCATAATCCATTGTCATTTGCATCTCTTTTCGGGAGCCAGGATAATGAAAGTACTGGTGCTGTAACAGCAGAAAACTCTCCTTGTGAGTCTTTGGCCACCTTGCATAATGGAGAGGAAGCAAACCTAGATGATGCCAATTCCCCCCAATAGAACTCACCTTTCTGGTGGCTCTACTTTTTCTTGCTCTGGATATTTCCTTATAATGGGGGACAGGCTGAATGTAAAATGTGTGTAATAAGCTGTCAACCATATATTAAGGACTTATTTTATTTGTGTAGGACTAAATTTTATAGTGGGTTATTTTTTATAATTTGGATCACAGTGATTTCTTTTTGGTGGCTCTCTAAACTTAACACGTATCAAGTCCTATGCAAGAGTGACGTGTGGGAAAAAATGGCACGGTCGCCGTAGTCACGGTCTAAGATTGTACCATTTTTTCCATACTTTTTTTTTCATAAAAAACTGTTTTTCTTTCAACCCGTTTTCGGTACTAAAAACCGGTACCTTGATGATGTTATACAAATTTATCACTCTTTTTCATTACCTTTTTGTATCGTTGCTTGGTACTCCACCTATCAAGAGTAGAAAAAAATAGATATCTCTTTCCTAATAGAAGACAAACTTAGTTTATGAGCACATTAAATATATGCACACTTAATGAACTAATAATATCTCATAATAGTAATTGGTCCATAACATCTAATAACATCTCATAATTGGTTTGAGATGAACTAATAGAAGACAAACTTAGTTTGAGATGAACTAATAACATCTCATAATAGTTCATAATAGTAATGAATTAATAACACAATAAATATATGTAAGAGTTGTTGCATTTTTTCCTTACTTTTTTCTCATAAAAAACTGTCTTTTTCAACCCTTTTTGGTACTAAAACCGTGAAGCGGTCTCGGAAGTCCGTCAAACTTGACACCGTAGCATGTTCTAGGCACGAGTGACGTGTGGGGAAAAACGGCACGGTTGCCGGACTCACGGTGTAAGAGTTGTGGCATTTTTTCCTTACTTTTTTTTCATGAAAAACTGTTTTTCAACCCTTTTCGGTACTAAAACCGTCAAACAGCCTCGGAATACCGTCAAACTTGACACGTAGCAAGTTCTAGGCACGAGTGACGTGTGGAAAAAAACGGCACGGTTGTCGGACTCACGGTCTAAGCGTTGTGGTAATTTTTCCTTACTTTTTTTTTCATAAAAAAACTGTTTTTCAAGCCCTTTTGGTGCTAAAATCTTCAAACGGTCTCGGAAGTCCATCAAACTTCACACGTAGCATGTTTTAGGGCACGAGTAACGTGTGGGAAAAAACGGCACGTTTGCCGGACTCATGGTCTAAGAGTTGTTGCATTTTTTCCTTACTTTTTTTTTAAGAAAAAAACTGTTTTTGTACCCTTTTCGGTACTAAAACTGTCAAAACGGTCTCAGATGTCTGTCAAACGTGACACGTAGCATGTTCTAGGCACGAGTGACGTGTGGGGAAAAAACGGCACGGTTGCCGGACTCACGGTCTAAGAGTTGTTGCATTTTTTCCTTACTATTTTTTTAAGAAAAAAAACCCAATCAGTTTTTGTACCCTTTTCGGTACTAAAACTGTCAAACGGTCTCAGAAGTCTATCAAACTTGACACGTAGCATGTTCTAGGCACGAGTGATGTGTGAAAAAAAACGGCACGGTTGCCGGACTCACGGTCTAAGAGTTGTGGCATTTTTTCCTTACTTTTTTTTCATAAAAAACTGTTTTTCAACCCTTTTCGATACTAAAACGTTGAAACGGCCTCGGAATTCCTTCAAACTTCACACGTAGCATGTTTTAGGCACGAGTAACGTGTGGGAAAAAACGGCACGTTTGCCGGACTCAGGGTCTAAGAGTTGTTGCATTTTTTCCTTACTTTTTTTTTAAGAAAAAACTGTTTTTGTACCCTTTTCGGTACTAAAACTGTCAAACGGTCTCAGATGTCTGTCAAACGTGACACGTAGCATGTTCTAGGCACGAGTGACGTGTGGGAAAAAACGGCACGGTTGCCGGACTCACGGTCTAAGAGTTGTTGCATTTTTTCCTTACTATTTTTTTAAGAAAAAACAGTTTTTGTACCCTTTTCGGTACTAAAACTGTCAAACGGTCTCAAAAGTCTGTCAAACTTGACACGTAGCATGTTCTAGGCACGAGTGACGTGTGGAAAAAAATGGGCACGGTTGCCGGACTCACGGTCTAAGAGTTGTGGGCATTTTTTCCTTACTTTTTTTTCATAAAAAACTGTTTTTCAACCCGTTTCGGTACTAAAACCGTCAAAAGGGCTCGGAAGTCCGTCAAACTTAACACGTAGCATGTTCTAGGCACGAGTGACGTGTGGGAAAAAACGGCACGGTTGCCGGACTCACGGTCTAAGAGTTGTGACAATTTTTCCTTATTTGTTTTTCATAAAAAACAGTTTTTGAAGCTCTTTCGGTACTAAAACTTTCAAACGGCCTCGGAATTCCGTCAAACTTGACACGTAGCAAGTTCTAGGCAAGAGTGATGTGTGGGAAAAAAACGGCACGGTTGCCGGAGTCACGGTCTAAGAGTTGTAGCATTTTTTCCTTACTTTTATTTGAGAAAAAATTGTTTTCAACCCGTTTCGGTACTAAAACCGTCAAACGATCTCGGAAGTCCATCAAACTTGACACGTAGCATGTTCTAGGCACGAGTGACGTGTGGGAAAAACGGCACGGTTTCCGGACTCACGGTCTAAGAGTTTTGGCATTTTTTCCTTACTTTTTTTTTCATAAAAAACAGTTTTCAACGCTTTTCGGTACTAAAACCTTCAAAAGGTCTCGGAAGTCCGTCAAACTTAACACGTAGCAAGTTCTAGGCAAGAGTGACGTGTAGGAAAAAACGGCACGGTCGCCGGAGTCACGGTCTAAGAGTTGTACCATTTTTTCCTTACTTTTTTTTCATAAAAAACTGTTTTTCAACCCGTTTCGGTACTAAAACCGTCAAAAGGTCTCGGAAGTCCGTCAAACTTAACACGTAGCATGTTCTAGGCACGAGTGACGTGTGAGAAAAGACGGCACGGTTTCCGGACTCACCGTCTAAGAGTTGTGGCAATTTTTCCTTATTTGTTTTTCATAAAAAACAGTTTTTGAAGCTCTTTCGGTACTAAAACTTTCAAACGGCCTCGGAATTCCGTCAAACTTGACACGTAGCAAGTTCTAGGCAAGAGTGACGTGTGGGAAAAAAACGGCACGGTTGCCGGAGTCATGGTCTAAGAGTTGTAGCATTTTTTCCTTACTTTTATTTGAGGAAAAATTGTTTTTCAACCCGTTTCGGTACTAAAACCGTCAAACGATCTCGGAAGTCCATCAAACTTGACACGTAGCATGTTCTAGGCAAGAGTGACGTGTGGAAAAAAACGGCACGGTTGCCGGAGTCACGGTCTAAGAGTTGTAGCATTTTTTCCTTACTTTTTTTTTCATAAAAAACAGTTTTCAACGCTTTTCGGTACTAAAACCTTCAAAAGGTCTCGGAAGTCCGTCAAACTTAACACGTAGCAAGTTCTAGGCAAGAGTGACGTGTGGGAAAAAATGGCACGGTCGCCGGAGTCACGGTCTAAGAGTTGTACCATTTTTTCCTTACTTTTTTTTCATAAAAAACTGTTTTTCAACCCGTTTCGGTACTAAAACCGTCAAAAGGTCTCGGAAGTCCGTCAAACTTAACACGTAGCATGTTCTAGGCACGAGTGACGTGTGAGAAAAGACGGCACGGTTTCCGGACTCACCGTCTAACAGTTTTTGAAGCTCTTTCGGTACTGAAACTTTCAAACGGCCTCGGAATTCCGTCAAACTTGACACGTAGCAAGTTCTAGGCAAGAGTGACGTGTGGGAAAAAAACGGCACGGTTGCCGGAGTCATGGTCTAAGAGTTGTAGCATTTTTTCCTTACTTTTATTTGAGGAAAAATTGTTTTTCAACCCGTTTCGGTACTAAAACCGTCAAACGATCTCGGAAGTCCATCAAACTTGACACGTAGCATGTTCTAAGCAAGAGTGACGTGTGGAAAAAAACGGCACGGTTGCCGGAGTCACGGTCTAAGAGTTGTAGCATTTTTTCCTTACTTTTTTTTTTTTCATAAAAAAACAGTTTTTCAACGCTTTTCGGTACTAAAACCTTCAAAAGGTCTCGGAAGTCCGTCAAACTTAACACGTAGCAAGTTCTAGGCAAGAGTGACGTGTGGGAAAAAACGGCACAGTCGCCGGAGTCACGGTCTAAGAGTTGTACCATTTTTTCCTTACTTTTTTTTCATAAAAAACTGTTTTTCAACCCGTTTCGGTACTAAAACCGTCAAAAGGTCTCGGAAGTCCGTCAAACTTAACACGTAGCATGTTCTAGGCACGAGTGACGTGTGAGAAAAGACGGCACGGTTTCCGGACTCACCGTCTAAGAGTTGTGGCAATTTTTCCTTATTTGTTTTTCATAAAAAACAGTTTTTGAAGCTCTTTCGGTACTAAAACTTTCAAACGGCCTCGGAATTCCGTCAAACTTGACACGTAGCAAGTTCTAGGCAAGAGTGACGTGTGGGAAAAAAACGGCACGGTTGCCGGAGTCATGGTCTAAGAGTTGTAGCATTTTTTCCTTACTTTTATTTGAGGAAAAATTGTTTTTCAACCCGTTTCGGTACTAAAACCGTCAAACGATCTCGGAAGTCCGTCAAACTTGACACGTAGCATGTTCTAGGCAAGAGTGACGTGTGGGAAAAAACGGCACGGTTGCCGGAGTCACGGTCTAAGAGTTGTAGCATTTTTTCTTTACTTTTATTTGAGAAAAAATTATTTTTCAACCCGTTTCGGTACTAAAACCGTCAAACGATCTCGGAAGTCCATCAAACTTGACACGTAGCATGTTCTAGACACGAGTGACGTGTGGGAAAAAACGACACGGTTTCTGGACTCACGGTCTAAGAGTTTTGGCAATTTTTCCTTACTTTTTTTTTTTCATAAAAAACAGTTTTCAACGCTTTTCGGTACTAAAACCTTCAAAAGGTCTCGGAAGTCCGTCAAACTTAACACGTAGCAAGTTCTAGGCAAGAGTGACGTGTGGGAAAAAACGGCACGGTCGCCGGAGTCACGGTCTAAGAGTTGTAGCATTTTTTCCTTACTTTTATTTGAGAAAAAATTGTTTTTCAACTCGTTTCGGTACTAAAACAGTCAAACGATCTCGGAATTCCGTCAAACTTGACACGTAGCATGTTCTAGGCACGAGTGATGTGTGGGAAAAAATGGCATGGTTGCCGGAGTCACGGTCTAAGAGTTGTGGCAATTTTTCCTTACTTTTATTTGAGAAAAAACTGTTTTTCAACCCGTTTCATTACTAAAACCGTCAAACGATCTCGGAAGTCCGTCAAACTTGACACGTAGCATGTTCTAGGCACGAGTGACGTGTGGAAAAAATCGGCACAATTGCCGGACTCACGGTTTAAGAGTTGTGATATATTTTCCTTACTTTTTTTTTTAGAAAAACATGTTACTCAAACCCTTTCGGTACTTAAACCTTCAAACGGTCTCGGAAGTCCATCAAACTTGACACATAGCAAGTTCCAAGCACAAGTGACGTGTGGGAAAAAACGGCACGGTTGCCGGACTCTCGGTGTAAGAGTTGTGGCATTGTTTCCTTTGTTTTTTTTAAGAAATATTTGTTTTTTATTGACGATCGTGTTAATTTTTTTACTTGTGTTATATATAAGAAATTTCTTGCATATTTTTAAGACATTCCACTCATTGTTGTAGAAAGGAGTAAAGGTTTCTTTGCTTTGTTTTGGTATTCCGAAACTCGAATAAGCCGAAGGACTTCTTATTAGTACGAATCCTTTGACAGTATTTGGTGAAGAACCATTGGATCCAAATTTCTATAAAGTTTTTGTTCAGAATGTCCGGAAACCTAATGCTCTCTTATAAAGATCTCGGCAACATGTTAAAACTGTTAGAGAATCTGTCGGCCGACATGTAGCTTGGCATTCTCGTGATGTAAATTGCATTTTTATTTCAATAACCCCATATAAATACATGCATATTTATTAATTATCTTTATTGTGTAATTTATTATTGAATCTAATATTTTGATTTTTTTTTTCAGGTTGTTCTTAAAGAATAGTTCGATGATGCTCCTCTATGGCCTTAGTTTGTGATAAACTAAAAACTCTTTTATTGTATGGACGTTGGATTAGGAATGTTATTTTGCGACAGACTATATGTAATTTAATTAAACCATTTCGATGTTATTGGGAGATATTAGTTTTTTTGGATAAATGTTTAAAAGTTTGTTTATTTTGTTAAGTATTTGAATTTAAATGAATGTCAGAATTTTGATTATGTTAAATATGTATTTTCTCAGGTGTAACAAAAAATTGCAAACATTATTTGTAATTAATAAGGGGAAATGGTTTTTTCCTCCAAAAAAAAAAGTATTAGCGACGGCATCAGACTGTCGCTAAAGGTGGGAGCAGTCGGCTGTAATTTTCAGTTTCGACCCCTTTTTGCGACGGTTATATCCGTCACTAATAATAGTTATTGCCAGGGTACAAAACCGTCGGGAACAGTGTCGCAAATGTATTAGCGACGGGTTGAAACTGTCGTAAAAAAAAGTATTTGTGTCGGTAAAATCCGGTCGCAATTATTTTTTATCTGCGACTGTATTTGCGACGGGTTATAACCGTCGCTAAAAGTGGCGAATGCCGTCGCTTGGCCGTCGCTAAAACTATTTACCACCCCACCATTACCGACCCTTGCTTTGCGGTCGCTTATCCGTGGCAAATAGTCATTTGCGACGGCAAACAACCCAATTGCGACGGTTTTTTGCCGTCGCAAATAGTCATTTTCTTAGTAGTGCGATGTTTGTTAACAGATTTAAAACCACGAAGTTTGATGGTTTTATGGGCAAAAATAACCTAAAAGTGTGTTTACCAGACACTGATTTTAAACAAAGAGTGTTTAAGAAAATACTTCAAGCATTCAACAAGCTGTTTTTCCAGTGCTATTGATGATAAAAGGGGGAGGAGGAAGGAACCCAGTTAAGAATGTGAGGGGATTACAGGCAGCAGGAAACATATGTAAAGTTCAAGCTGCAAAGCGGATCCCACTTTTTTATTTTTGCACATCATTTGAGATTTAGGCATCTGGGAATTCAATGATCCCAGTGCCTGCAGTACTTGTGCAATGTCGTTACTGTCTCTCACTCAAACTCAAATCCAAACTCTTTATAAGAAAATATCACAACCCTCAACATTATGCAATGATCTGGGAATTCACTACTCCTCTACAAGAAATTACTATCAATAAAAGAACATTTGATCCAAATTTAAAAAAAAAATTACCCACTCGGCCCTAACTAAACAATATATATATATATATAGGTCATGTTCAGAACAACTGGACACTGAACTTGGGGTTTTTGATTGCGCCATTCATTACAGACGAGACCCCCTAGAGAGAGAGAGAGAAACAATAAGGCGGCGGCGAAGCCTACGGTCAGAGAGGGAGGAGCGCGAAGCAGCGTGCTGTTCTTTTGGTTCTAGGGCAGGGAGGAGGGTGGGCCGACGCTGCTTTTAAGTTGGAGAATGGCCAACTTCGTTAAAACGGCACCGTTCCAATGAATCTGGGCCCGGGGAAGTCTAGGGCTAGGGGTGGCCATGGGATGGGCCAGCCGAACCCGGGCCTGCACTTCAATATAAGGGATTGTGCTGGGCAGATCCAGGGCCGGCCTTATGTTACTTTAAACTCTTCAACAGATCCGCCTTTAAGTTTTATTATTGTTGGGCTTGACTCCAACCTGATCATGGCGAATTAAAATTTTTGTATTAACTAATTAATGAATTTGCATAGAAAAATTAATGCCTATAATAGTGGTTTAGTGGCTTAAGCATTTATTCATAATAAGAGGTCAATGATTCAGTTCTTACAATAGCCTCAACATGTATGTAAAATATCAAATAATATTAATCTGTACCAACAAAATTAATTATACATTATATAGTTATGTATATCGGTTGGGCTACAAATCATAATTGTTAGCCCAGGCTAAAAACAATTGGGCCCCAGATTCAAACTAGCTCGGCCTTATGGGGCAATATTTTCAAGCTATGAATCCATTCTAGTCTTACAGTCGAGAGAATTTAATAGTCAAACCAAATTACTGCAGCATTTTAATTAAACGAAATTGTGAGTTGTGTTGACTCAAAGTCATTCTAGACTGAAAAAGGCTTATGGGTTGGTTTAGTTTTTTCAACTAAAACAAAAGAAAAAAAAAAGAGAAAATAAAAAAAAAAGAGCTATTGCTATTGTCCAAAAGAGATTGGGAGAGTTCATCAAAAAGCAAACCCCTACTCCTTTTGTCAAAAAGCAAACCCCTATTCCTTTAAACCTCAAGGCATGTTTGGTTTTTGGGATAGGTAAGGAGTTTTGGGACCAAGAACTTAAGGATTGGTAATCCTAGAATTCCTAGCCCTAAACTATTCCCAAGTTTCATATTTATTTAATCATTGGATAATGTTGGAATAAGGGTACAAAATGATCACATTATCCTTATATAACAAAATACTAATAAAACTCTCAATTAATAATATTAAATTATGTTGTATAATATGTAGTAGTAATATAATATAATATAATATAATATTTTATATATGTTAAATCTATTAAAATATTATATATAATAATATATATTATTGCATATAATTATGATATTATATTACCATATTTTTATTATCTTATCACCATATTTTTATTTATTATATTGTAATATAATATTTTCTTATATAATATTATATAATAATGACTATTTTATTATAAAATAATGTAATAATTTGTTAAAGTAATGTAATATATGTATACTAATATTATAGTGTTATATAATATTTTATAAATGTAATATTACCATATTCTAATATATTATAATAGAATATTATACAATATTTTAAAATATAATATTATACAATATTACCGTATTTTAATATTTATTATGTAATATAACATATAAAATATATAATATACGTTAACTAGGGGTAATTAAGTCATTTCAACCTTATCTCTCTCTATTTTAGTTCTGAGACTAGCAAACCCACCCCCTCCCCCAGGATTAGCTAAGAACTAGTATTGGGTACTAGTAGTCCGAATTAAACTGTTAGTTCCGGCTCTATTTGACAATCAAACGCATGACAAATTAGGACTCGCAGTCCAATTCGGCCTTTTCTTGCGAATCAAACGTGTGCCAAGAGTTTACCTTGTTGTCTAGGCTTAGTGCCTAGGGATGTTATTCTCTCAAAGGTTTCAAGTTTAAAAACTCTTAGACTATGTTTGATATAAGATAATATAATTGAATGAGAATGAGAATAAGAATAATATAAAAATGAGAATGTAATGGAATAAAACAGAATAGTTATTCACATTCTCTTGTTTGTTAAAACCAATAAATAATATTAGAATGAAATAAATGAAATTTTAGCGTACAACATGAAAATTCAATATTATGTCACATATAAAATATTAAAAGTATTATATATTATGTATTAAATATTATTAAGTATTTATAATAGTAACGGCTACGGTGAATGACAAGTGGTTGTGACCAACAGTGAGTGGTGATGGCAGTGGTGGTGAAAAAGTGGTGACGGTGAGTGGTAACAGTGGCAGTGAATGTTGGGTGATTCTGGCCGACGGTGGATGGTGGTAGCGGTTAATGACAACGAAGATGGTGAGAATTTTCAACTTTTTAATTTTTAAAATTTTTAAATTTTTTTAATTTAAAAATAAAAATTACCAAACATGTTTTATTTTATTTTTAAATAAATCTGACAATAAAAACCTTACCAAGTTTTATTTTATGCTCCTCATGAGGGAATGGAACGATCATTCTCACTCTTGAAATATAGAATGGTTATTTCAACAAAATGTGAGAATAATCATTTTAATTTAAATAGTGATGCAAAACAAAAAAATAGAAATAAAAGTGTGAATGACCATTTCATTTCTTTATATTAAACGTAGCCTTAGGTGTTATCCACTCTCTCGAGTCATTCTCAAAGAAAATAATCTAGTGGTTAAGTAGTACCGCGTACTCAGTGGTAATCTCTATTAAATTGTGACATAATATATCATCAACCTGAGTTTGTGGAGGAGTGAAGAGACTTTTAAGAAAAAAATATCACTTAACTTAAATACTACACGCCACGTGTCATAATTTAATAAAAATTATTACTTAGTACTAAGTACTACTTAATCACTAGATTTTTTTTATTTTTAAAATTTTTGATCTAATAATTTTTTAATTTGTATGGGACAGGTAACTGCACAAATTTTCAAATTAATCAAAGCAAACGCAAGCTAACCCAAAAAATTGGTTTTAAAAATAAAAAAAAAAAAACACCCACTCCGTTTTCAGTTGCATTTGCCATTGCCAAATCAAAAATTAAAAAAAGTTAGCTTTATGTTGCCCCATTTACTTGTTTATTTCTCTTCTTATTTTCAGTTTACATAAATTAATCCTAATTTATTCTTCTGGAAATTGCTATTGCTAGAACTGTTTTGGCTACTGCAAGCGCGAAATGTAGAAATCTTTTGGTTGAAATTGCATTGGCAGCAGCCAAAGCTGCCTGCCAACAGGGGCCGCCTTCTTCTTTTTGCGTTATTTATTTCTCAGAAGGTCGGCGATGTTATCAACAACTTTCCTCCCAAAAAGTTAACAAAAGATTCCAAATCCAATCCGTTCCAAAGAATGCAAACAACGAATAACTCCCTGTTCCATCAAATATGCAATTTCGCCTCGCCCATCATTTCATGTCTGATTCCAAATTCCTCTTAATCCCTCCCCTCTCTTATCTGCTCTCTCTCTCTCTCTCTCTAAACTACTTTCACATTCCCTCACTTACTGCAACAATTCGAGGAAGCCTCCTTGTAATTATCGATTGTCGTCGACGCTGTAATCGTTGGGTATGAAATTTGGGAAGGAGTTCCGGACGCACCTGGAAGAAACCCTACCTGAATGGAGGGACAAGTTCCTGTGTTACAAGCCCTTAAAAAAGCTCCTCAAGAATATCCCCACCGGCGCCGATGATCCTTCCCCTGCCGTCGATGTAGCTGACCACCCCGATGGAATCCTGCCCGCGGTGCCCCCCTTGGCGGCCCTCCGGGACTGGTTCGTCAAGATTCTCAACGAAGAACTCGAAAAGTTCAACGATTTCTACGTCGACAAAGAGGAAGAATTTATCATCCGCCTTCAGGTTACAGTTACTTCTTCCTACTTACATCCATATACAATACATAAACGTGAGTGAAAAGGCTCAATTTTCACATTGATGAAGGTTATTATATTATAATTTGGAGTCATCTTTCACAAGAATTGCTTTGTTGTCATCCCTTTTTGTGATTTTGGATTAATTATCTATGAATAGGCAGATTGGATGTGATGTCAAGCTGTTAAACTAGGGCAAAATAGATTAAGTGGAGCTCTTAGAGACTGCTGTGCATTTGATTGAATAACAATCAGAATATTGAAAACTATTTATTGTTCGAGTGTGCTCTGCAACTCGAACCATAATTGCTAAGTTAGGCAATCAAGAAAGAAGAACGTTCTTGTCTAACAAATCGGCAATAGCATAAGCTACTGCACAATACATAGCACGACAAGATATCTGTCATTAATGGAAAACATTTGTTGAAAAGATGTCTTGACAACTACTTTTCTTGGCTACTTCAAATTCCTGGTTTTTTCATCCGGATTTGGAATGATTCACTTTTGGATGGTACAACCCTTCCTATTTTTCTCACCGTCTATCCCTTTTCATTTGACAAGAATTGGTCAATGTTTTTTTTTTTAAACATTTGTTTAGTTTATTCAGTGGCACACTGGCATGTGTGGATCAAGTCGTGAAAATCCTTATACGGCATACCCGCAGCAGTCAGAATCTTTTAAATAAGGGCATGTATCTATGTCTATACTATTATACATAGTAAAATACGGGATGATATGTAATACGCACGTGTTTAATACGATTTTTTTTAAAAAATACGATAATAAAATTTAGCATAAAAATACGATAACATAAAAAATACGAATATATAAATCTCGGGTATCATACGATTATTTGTTAAATAGTCGGAACAAAAAATATGATTACATTTATAAGTAATTCCTTCTCATATATGTTAGTAGGTAGTATTTTTGTCTCAAATATATTAATTTTTAAAAATATATTATTAACAAACAACTAAATTAAAGTGATAGATAAATAAATTTTTTTTTTTTATTTTATTATTTAAATACTTGATATAAGAATGGATTAATTCATTATTTTTAATTTTTAATTTAATTTTTTGAGTATTAATAAGAAGTTATAAAAAAATACGTTTAATATATCAAGTATTACAAAATATCACAATTACATATGACATGATATATTAGTAAAGATCTATAAATCATGAACTATACAAGTTTTTTCTATAATTGATAAAGTTGAATAAGCTAAATGTCAATAAGTATACTATTATAACTATATATTATGTATGGAATTAATAATATGCTAAAATTATATTAATTATATCTAATTTTTAATCGAGTCTTTTTCAAAAGTATAATACGTAAAACGTTTATTACATATATTATACTGTCCAACTAAAAAAAAAACGTCTATTTTTTATTAGGTTTCAGATTTAGACGACAAGCGGAATTTTTTTTTTATTTATACGTACGTGTATTATACGTGAATAGTACGAGTATTTACTAACTTGCTATTATAAAGCTAACCTTTTTGCTGAAGCCTCTACTTTGGTGAGGCTTTGTTTTTTTGGACAAAAATGACTCAACAGGAAATTTGTCCATTTTACATTTAACACAAGTAAGGGTAATTATGTAATACTTACAACTAAATTGCTTCTTCAGATTCTGTAATCTCCCACTACAAAGTTAGTGGTAAAGAGAGTGATTAAGTGTAGTATAGCACACGCACATAGTGCGTGCCACTCTTCTAATTTCCATAAATCATAGACTACACTACTTTTTATTTCATGTCTAGTTATTTCCAGCTAGACCATAATATAAAAAATTACCATGAATAAGCATAAATCTCCATTGCTAAGCTGTTGGCCCTTGGGCTGGGAGCAATAGCTTACTAAGGCTCTTTTTTGAGATCCTGCAGATTGATGTTCTGCTCTTTTAAGTTAGTCTCAAACCAAACACCACCAACACCACCCCCCCCCAAAAAAAAAACAAACCCCAAAAACAAAAAGAACAACCAAAAAGAAGGAAAAATAATCCCTCCCTCTTCCTTTTCACTCTTCTCCTGTTGTTGTCAATCTTTTTTGCATACACCAAATTCCTCCTTCTGTCATTATTACTATGTCTGTGGTTGTATGCCACTTCGGTGTCCATTTCATATACTTTAGTACTGTAAATAATATGAAGTTTGATGTATGTAGCGTAAATGTTGTTCTTGTTAATTCTTTCTCATGGAGTCATGGATTGTCTTTTATGTCCTTTAATTAATAATTTTGAGTTCTTTTCCACGTATTCATTTTAGGTTGATACATCTTCGTACAAGCCTATGATGGCAGCCAGTGTATGACAGTGTATCGGAGTTAGTTGATAAATTAGTGCTCTGCTGCACCCAAAGAATCATATGTAGTGATCAGCAACCATCCAACTATTTCATTAGGGGTCACTATTAATGTTTAAATGCAATTGTGACAGGAGTTAAAGGAAAGAATTGAGGGGGTGAAAGAAAAGAGCAGCAAGGATGGAATCTTCACATCAGAGACTGAATTCAGCGAAGAGGTGATGGACATCCGTAAGGACTTTGTCACCATTCATGGAGAAATGGTGCTTCTCAAAAACTATAGCTCCTTAAATTTTGCAGGTACTGCAGCTTTTTCATCTATATGTTTCTTCTATATCCGATTTGGTTTGTTAAAGAGTTTTTCCTCATTTATGGGGAGATTGTGCTTTTCAAAGTTGTAGTTCCCTATAGGTTAAAGTACAACAGCTATTACTGTAAATTCTGTCTTCTAAATTTGGGTAAGGTTAGAAGTGTGGAATATTTTTAATTTCTAAAACCCTTTGTTTTTCCTGCTTCAATAGGTCTAGTTAAAATTTTGAAGAAGTATGACAAAAGAACTGGGGGATTGCTGCAGCTGCCCTTTACACGACTTGCCGTTCATCAGCCCTTCTTCACAACAGAACCTCTCACAAGGCTAGTCCAAGATTGTGAGGCCAATCTTGAGCTCCTTTTCCCATTGGAAGCAGAAGTCGTTCAACCTACAATCGCTGAGCGATATCAGAGAAACCTAACACCTAATGAGATGACAAATATTTCTGCAGAGACATCATCATCGCTTGGGGAAGAAACAGTAGATATATACCGGAGAACCCTTGCTGCAATGAGAACTATACAGGGCCTTAAAAGGGAAAGCTCCACCCATAATCCATTGTCATTTGCATCTCTTTTCGGGAGCCAGGATAATGAAAGTACTGGTGCTGTAACAGCAGAAAACTCTCCTTGTGAGTCTTTGGCCACCTTGCATAATGGAGAGGAAGCAAACCTAGATGATGCCAATTCCCCCCAATAGAACTCACCTTTCTGGTGGCTCTACTTTTTCTTGCTCTGGATATTTCCTTATAATGGGGGACAGGCTGAATGTAAAATGTGTGTAATAAGCTGTCAACCATATATTAAGGACTTATTTTATTTGTGTAGGACTAAATTTTATAGTGGGTTATTTTTTATAATTTGGATCACAGTGATTTCTTTTTGGTGGCTCTCATGAGTTTCAACTGGTTTAATGGGTGGCTTCTCTTACATTGTTTCTGACATTGGTGTGCCAAAGTTCAACGAACTGAGAGTTCTGTGAAAATCATGCTGGAAAGGATTAACAGTACCCCCCCAACTCCTCAGGATGGTGAGACAACTCTACCCCACACGGCTCCTAAGTGATAAAAGAAAGAAGAATCCTTGCTTCCAAGTAGCTTTCTATCTATCTTTTAACAAAAGAACAGTTATTGATGGATCTTTATCAATGACTTGATGGGTCTCTTGAGTCGACATTCACTGGTAGGTTGGCTCTCTTCTTGATGTACAGAGTCTACAGACTCTTAATAAAAACTTGGTTGGGGTTCATGCGGTTATGCCTTTACGGACGCCCCCATCTCATCTGGATAGCTATTCATTCATTTCAAGTTTTTGGTTGACATGATTAAACAGGGTGGTCCGGTGGATATGTTCTGTCATTCATCGGACAGTTCATTGCATCTAGTGTACTGTACACGCTATAGATCAGAAGACTCTTCAGTTTTCGCATTCAATGGAGTTCACTCCTGTGTGCCCTTAAGGTATGGAAACTTCCCTATGAATGCTCATCTTCTCTTTTCTTTTGCGCTTTTTTTTTTTTGAATTTGCTCTCATCTGTTTATTATACGCGTACATATAGGGTTTGTGACCAAATAACAATAACAGCAATTCTCCTTGCTCTATGCAGTAAATAGTTATACATCCTTCTCTTCATAGTCGTAGTTGAAAGGTAAAGGTACTGACTTGAACGCCCTATATTTTCCAACGTTATTCAGGTGCTCATTCTCCAACCTGATCAGTTAAGCATAAGCATAATATGATCAGTAAAAAGTCAGTCTTCTGAAATGTGTGATGAACTTTTTGTCAGTTCTTTTCTCGAGTTTTAAAGCTTTTTCACGAATTTATAGTCCCTTCTATTGAGTTAAAGACGTGTGCTTGCTGGAGTAACAAATTAAAGATAAGATTTTATCAAACTACATGCTTAAAATAATTGTTGTGTAATTGAAGCAGAACACAATAGGGGAAGCCAAAATAACTATGGATTAAGTCAAATAACATGGAGCACATTAGTAATTGAAGAGTAAACAGTTCAAACATCAAATTTGGTACTTGGAATGCTGTTCAGTTGTTGAGAAAGGTGGGGAATAAAAGCTGAAGTAACGGTAAATAATAAAATAGGAAATTATGTCGAGACACATTATAAGCATTTATAAAATTGCTGAAAACGCCAACGTTTTTAAAGAAAACTACACTAGTTATCCGAGTGTGAGAAAACATCTTTGCTAATCACTTCATTCTGCATTTCAAATCGTGGGAAATTTTCATTTCTAGGGGAGAAGGCCGCTGTTAGAAAAAGTTTTATGTGAATTTCAGTTCTCCCTTTTGCATCAATTCGAGAAAAAGTTCCTCAGGTGGCATGTTTCTTTCCTGGGAAAACGTTTCTGAATAGCTGCATTTGACGACCGCCATTGTTTTTCTGGCTTATATTAGGAAAGTATTGAACACCAAAGTAAAATATATCATACCTGAAGAAATTCCAAATACCCCGACGAAGAATCTCCAAACAGGCAACAATTGCAGTTAAGGCTGTCCTATCCAGGAAAGGCACTTCATATAAACCTAGAACTGATTGCATCCATGCAAGTCTTAGTATCACATTCAGTACCTTCAATTTTCATATGAAACAACGATATTAAAACAATATCTTTAATAAAAACAAAACAGAACCTCAACAGCCCCCCCAACAACATCCCCCCCCCCCCCCCCCCCCCCCCCCCCCCAATGTACACACAAATGAAAAAAATAAAAGAAACAGAAATGGAGTAGTTATCTGATCTCACATAGGCACTACTTTCCTTTGACAACAACTATTCTGGTACTTACTATTGCTGCAAAGTATACACTTTTGGTTGATATAAGGAGTTTGTCCCTTAACCAAGGGTTTCTGGAATTCCTTCGCAGAAGGCCCCAATCTATGACAATGTCCCAGTAGGTACTAGCAATTGTAGCAATTCCTGAACTTGCCGCAGCCATGATCTTCCAATTCATTCCCCAGTTCAGTTCATGACCTGTTCTCATGACAACTGCTACTATTGTAGAGATGTATTTGAACCCGTTAAGTGCTTGCATGGAATCTCTTTCTTCAAACAAGCGTCGAAGGCACTGTAACATTAGATCATCCGAGTATCCTTAGGTTATATATTTCACATTTGAATTTTCCCATAGTTTAGAATTACCAAAAGAAGAAAGAACAAAGATTCTAGGTCATTGTTGCAGGCCAATATGTCCAAGATGCATATCTAGCATGGCAGAGAGGCTAGAAAATTATTGTCATTCTTGACAGTGTTAAAATAATCATACCTGAATGGAGCGTACCCAAAATGGAATAACTGCAACAATGATGTAAAAAACTTTAAAAGTGCTACTTTCATGGCACTTGCTTGATCTCCTTTTGAAGTCCCCCCAACCGTAGTAGCAGATGTAAAATTCTAAACATCTGAACGCCTGCACCTGAAACAAAGTAGAACTATCACTGTTACGTATTTTCTATGAAAATTTTGGAGTGAGTAGAGCATAACTAAGTTTAAGGCTAGTATTACAATGCAATGCCTACAATACTTTATGGATAATTTGTATATGAAACCAAATTTGTGCAATTAGGTTATATATCAAGTGCAGAGGGATACGAAGGGCGTATATCCATTTATATATGTAATGATCACAAAAACACAGTTTCTTAATTTGATGGAAATGTTAGAAAGGAAGGAAAATGCTATTGAGTTTAATTTTGATGGAGATTTGAAAAATGAAGGCAACATAACTAGAAGAAGTGCCAGAACCCAGTTATTAATTATATCGTCTGATTGGCTTGTCATTTACAGAACCATTTGGATGGGAGAAGCATAATAAATTATAAAAATTGAAGAAAATGCTTGGAACTTGACTTGAATGCGATGCATTATAATCTTTAAGAGAGTGACTGGATTAATTATGTTTTTAGTCAAACCTGGCTAGTAAGCTGATCTGCCAAGAAGAAATCTGAGAGGGTAACCTGCAAATGCAGAGAAATTGAGACGAAATTTCAATTTCTACCTTAGCATACAATTATTATCTATAGGACTTCATAGTAATGTTACCTTGTATAAAGGAGCACAAAGACAGTGAAATGCACATTGGATAAGGAAGTAGCGACTTGAACGGTAAATGACATTGAATGGACAGAATGTAATAAGAAGCACCAGCTGCAGTTAAAGATCGACAGCTTATGCTTATTAGAAATACTACGTTTTTCCTCAGAAGTTTATATAAGCATCCTATAGTTAAAACATTAGTTTTGAACATAAAGAACAAAATTATGCAACAATTCATTCACTATGTTAGATAAAACAGGGGAGAGAAGAGTGTATAAGGTTACAGTGACTAGGCCCAGAGGGACCATTTCAGTTATTGCTCTGAAGCTTCTTGTTCTTGGGTCCATGTCCATGTTGAGATTTGAGAGTACACCAACCAGTGTGAGTACTGCAAGACCTGAACTAACAAGGAGAACTTCTCTATAACCCAGTTCCGTCCCTTGCTTGAACCCAAATATGAAGGGATAATTCACCCGGAAACGCCTCCAAAAATATATGTTTGCAGAGTACATAATCATATGTAGGACAATGAACCCAAAAAAGCTGTAAAAAAAAGTGAGGCTAACAATAAGGGCTGATAGAGTATAATAAAACTGATAATAAGTCATTCATAAACATTGAAAAACAATCCCAACCTTAGGGCTATTAATGCCTAGAACATACCTGTAAAGTGGAAAAATGGTTTCCATATACTGCCCGCGGCCCTCACTCTTAAGAAGATGTCTTGCACGTATGATCTCAATAATAGCCACTACAAGCGCTATTGAGCAGCCAAAGAAAAAACCTGATGTAGAAAGAGAGTGAGAAATGAAGGAAAAGGAAACAAGTTCCCGGGGAAGTACTGTGATGCCGAGAAATAAGTGGATTTAATTCATTCAATCTACGAGAATTTGGAAAATTTAGAAATAAACCATGAAACTGTTTATTATAAATAAGACTGAACAGAAGTGAGATATCTCCTTGCAATAAAAGTCTTACCCATTAAAAATGTTATTCGATGCCTTTCTCTTTTAGCTTGCGGTCTTAAAGTATTCATTCCTTTTCTGTGATTTCCATTTGAGAAGTGCTTTATGAAGGCAGCCTCTACTCTTTCTATGAGTCTGGTTACCTGAGGAAGGAGGAGAGAGATCAGCAGGCTCGTGTCAAATAAAGTTTTAATCCTATTGACATGAAACAGAAACCCCATGAGAGCAATCAAACCTCATCAGAGCTGCCTATATAAGATTTGTCTATCATCTTTAAGTAAGCCTTTGATGCATTCCTTGAAGTGATCTGCACAAATACAAATTATTGAATGTAGAAAAAGGAAAAGCAAGAAAAGAAAATTAACAACTTTTACATTTCAGGCCAATTATCATGGAAACAAATTTGTTGGACCTTGTCATATTTCTTCATGATCTTGGAGAACGCCAATAGATTCAAGAAACTGATACATCCATTACCAATATGTCAGTTATGCTCAAATTACAGAAAGAATAGAAATCATTTTTTTTTCTTCTTCTTGAAATTAGCTGCAATGTTACCAGTAGCTTTTCAGAAGTCGAAGTTGTTGGTAGAATTCAATAAAACCCTGTCTCATTTGTTCTTCTACTTTCCTCAGCTCCTCCTTGCTGAAGGACAAATCGGAATGTGAACTCATGAGGATACTTTTCAAAGTTGATACAGGAGTTTCAGGTGCGAAATTGATCTTTACATGATTCAGAACTTCTAGTGAAGGTGGCCTAATGCCTGCAACACCTGCCTTTCCTTTACAGGCTTTGGTATGGTTACTGCCTTCTGGTTCCTTGCCTGGTCTAATTTCATCTTTTACATGTCCTTCAGTGCTCATCTCAACTTCTTGAATAATATCCATACGTGACCTTACTTCACATTCAAACACAGAAATAGAAATTTCTTTCTTAACTCCCTCCATCAAATCTCTCCTTGACTATTATATATGTAAATGTATATGTGAAAAAGAATTATGATTGTTCAAGTCTGCAATTCAAATTCTAGTTACCTGGCTTTCTGCCATTGATGGAAGGATATAAGGATGCTGGAGATGAGGCACTACTATTGGCTGCAAGATTCTTCATCGCTTCAGCAGGTCTTGATCCTATCACAGGATTATCGACCCTTATCCGAAGAGCGATGAGAGCATCCATCTGTTTATTCAACTCCTCTGCCTCCTTCATCACTTCCTCCACTTTTGCCTTATAGAACTTGACCACTTTGTTGAACTCATCATCTAGTCTTCTAAAGAATACGAGCTCATACTCTCCTCCTTGATCTGATGCCATCAGAAACATAGTCTGATATTGCCCTTCCGACGCCCCTTCTTGTTGCACTGCACTCACTAGTATTACTTCATCTTCATTGTTCATCTTTGGGGAGCCTTTAAGACTATCGTATCGGCTCGTGAGCCCACTAAAGGCTCTGTAAAGCGATATCCTTCTCTTCAAGGACCCTTTTGGGGTTGGTGCAATTGGCGATAATGCATTCCTTTGTCGAAATTTTATGATATCTTTCAAGACAGTTTTTAGATAACTGTAGTCCATGTATGCTTCCTGCCATTCCTGCACCATCTGTGTAGCAAATTCCTTGCCAAACTTCATTCTTCCTCACTAGGTTAGGCCTCTTTTTCACAAATAAACATAAGAGTAGATTCAATTAACCTTTGTTCTTGGCTCTTATGGTAAATGGAATCAAGAAGAAGGAGAAGAAACCGCCACCAGCAGTGTGGTCTGAAAGCTTAAAATTGTTGCAGAAATGTTGAACTTTTCTGCTTTCTTCTTTTCACATGGTGATGACCATTTCCGTTTAACAGTTCAACAAACAATATGAATGCACCTAAGGATTACGTTAGAATTCTTAATCATTCATCTATACATAGAAAAGAATAAAACCGTATATATGTACATATTTTTATATGCATATACATTAAATAGAACATATTGATATTAGTTTATCATGGAATAGCTGAGCAGAGGACCTCCTTACTTGTTAAATTGGGTTTTAGGTATGTGTCACTGTGTCGATCGGCTGTCTGTTAGCTTCCATAGAGATTTAATATGTAGGTTTTGAAAACAAATGCGTAACAAATAGATATATTAAAATGATAAAGGACAGGTAATGGAGATAAATTTTTTGAGTAGAGTCTAGGGAAAACTAGGGATGTTTTCATATTAATCTAAGTAAACATGCATGTTATTTGGTGATAATATTCTTTTGATGTATGAAACAGAAGTATGGGTAAATGCTAAGATAGAACTTTAGGCAGAAGTAGGACTAAAACTAAACATATGAAATGCAATTTTAGTCAAAACCAAGATATGAGTGAAGGGGGTAGCTAGTATTGAAAGTTAAGAAATATCAAAGAAAACAATTTCAATAGCTAGGCTCGATCATACGTAAGGATAGAGAGGCTAATGTTTATGTTACTAATAAAGGTAAGACGTGATAGACTTTGTGGATGAATGACTTGTGCGATCGACGTATACTTATGAGATTAAAACGAAAATTTTATAAAATGTTATACGAGCAATCATGTTTTATGGTACAAAATGCAAGACAATTAAAAAATATTATGTCAGCAAAATGAATGTAATTGAGATGGGAATACTAAAGTAGATAAAGTAGACGCGAGGTAAAATTAGGAGAGATAAAAGATCAGATGCTCAATATCTAGCCACCACAAGATAAGAATGCGAGAACCAACATCAGTTGACTTGAATATTTATATATATATATATATATTCAGAATGTGAGAGCCAATATTAATATATCCCATCATGTCACATTCGAATGCTGAGGCATTTGGGCCACTTGAATTATCAAAATGAGGTAAGAGCTGATATTATTAAATGCATTTGTTTTTTCAAAACGTGAGAGCTTACACTGACCATTTCTTCAACTCGAAAGACGACTACTCTCTTTGATAGGAGGCTGTATCTTTGTTTCGTAATGCACCAATTTTGGCACAGAGGAACATGTTGGTGCCTTGTGTTGCATGTTTATCTAAATGAAGAACTTGTCAAATCCGCCTAGAAAGGTAATAATCCTGTTTTAGAGGGACATCAATCTTTGTTTTTAAGTACTATATAGTATATCTACCTTATCAATAAGATAGGTATAACATTATTGTAGTAGACTATCGCGTATTTACAAAAATGTGATGAAACATTACTTTCAAGAATCGTTTTAGTTTAAACATTACTTTCAGCCAATATATAATTTTAAAAACTGGTTGACTACTGAAAGCCTGAAACTCGAAGTTTCCTTTATCCATATTTTTAGCTCTTTGTTTTGCTCTTTCTAAACAGTTTGGCGTACAAAGAAAATAAATGCCAGAAATGAGGTGACACGGTTTCAGCCCAAGAGAAGACATATACAATCAACTAAATACACTTGGAAAAGTATATGAGAATATCAATAACCCCATCATCCAAACATAGGACAAGCATAATTCTCAAAAACAATTTCCAACATCTTTTTGTTTCTTGTAATGACTGGAAACCATGTGATACATAAGTCTCTATTTTTTGGTCTTTGAAAGAGAAATTAAATGTAATCACGCTACTGCAGGACAAAGAGAACCAAAACAGATTTGTTAAACTGTCAAAAGGCAAAAATAGAGGAGCTTTCTTTCTCTCAATTGAAATAACCAGATGCTGATGAGACAACCGCTATGGGAGTTAAACCTCTCGAGGCAAAACTAGAGGAGCTTCTTCCTCTCAAAGAACGTCTTCAAGTGCCATAGTTGCAGACCAACCACCGACAAGCAAACCAGAATTGAAAGGAAACTAAAGGTGGCCATCTTGGAATTAGTTGCTCTATTTAGCTGTTGCATTTCTTCCTCCCTACAATGACCATCCAGAAGGGAGGGATTATAAAGCTATGCATAACTGATTTCATGTATAAGAACACTAGGAAGTTATTTTGTTCGTACCTTTCACGAAGATAAAACATCTCATCGCGAATGGATGTGACAGTGTCAAACAATTTCTTCAACTCAAGTTCCATAACCTAAGTGAGAAAATATACAAAATAAAAAAATAAATAAAAATTACTAAGAAACATATTTCCGCAATAATATAATACAGCATCATATCAAATGTCAATCCATCTAGTTTCCTAATAAAAAATGGCAATGATATACCATACATTAAATGAGGAGGAAGAGAAACTTTTAGTCGGTAATAAGTGCTCGCGCGAGTCATCAGAAGGCTACATCTTTCCCCTAAATTAGCTACTGGACAGGATTAGAGAGATCGGTAAAAATTTCCAGCTGAAATTTAAGCACCACCAACAGCAGCAGCAACTAATGTAAGAGAACAGATAAGAGTTATAGCAAGAAAAAAAATGCACCCGCCAACTGCTCACAGCCACATGGCCACTCAGATTTCACAACAAACCAACACACAAAATGTGCATCAACATAAAAGGATGGGACTTATCAGAACCATCTGCACTTTCATCTGAAATCACAGTCTATATAAAGAACTTTCAACTAGTATTCCACTATCCCAATAATTATACAAAAATTTTTATGGACTGACATTATCATAATTTGACCATATTTCTATACATCTAATGTGCAAAAATGAAACACTGGGTGGAAAGCCTTGATCCCTTTTCTACATAAAGATGGAACATTCTAAACCTCGCTCTCTCTCTCATGCACAAAAAAATTGAAAAAATCCAGTCTGTCAAAGGTACGAAATTTTGATGACATGGACTAATATCCTGAGTAGATATGGTGGCAATTTACAATAATAAGTTAAAGCTATACATGAATGTAATCACATGTTCATTGTTAAGCACCTTACATACTTCATGTCTCTAATTAATGTATATTCTTCATAATTTATGCAAAGGTGAAAATTGTACCTAGTGATCCAATTTTCTATACGCACACTTCCCAGTTAGCTCCTATCGATCCCAATATGAAAGCTGTTAATGAGGAGGTAGTCTACTTAGAAGCTGTAAATTTGAATAAACCAACTATAAAATATTAATACTTGTGCTTGCTTGCTTGAGCAGCACTTTACAAAAGAAACTTCATAGTTCATACACACTGCCAAACGTATCAAATGTGTTCCAGCCCCACACCAAACTCAAGATGTATTGATGCCTCTAATAGATATATATATGTGTGTGTGTGTGTGTGTGTAGTTCAATATAGTCCATCTTGACTATGGCAAAAGCAAACAAGCAGATAAATCCCAGAAATCAAAACAATCAAAGCTAGATGTTTGTATATGCTCATACCAGCTAGGAGCGACTTTGTATAGATGCATGTCTAGATCTTATGAGTGTCTAATTTTCCAAACAAACTCAAATGAGAACCAGAAATGAAGCAACTTGCTTACTTCGATCTGCCCTTTCTTAGCAACTTTTGACCAATCCTTGGCAGCAACACCAGATTTCCAATCAAAATCAATCGACAATGTCATCACTGGCTTGTGCTCAGCTGCCCAAAAACAAGCCATATAATCACCAGACTCAGCTGCGGTAAATGCAAAGGTACCAGAATCTACATGATCACCATAGTGATAATTGTTCCCATGGGGCGATGTAACCTATGTTTGCGCACATCATAGCAAAGTCAAGACTCTCATACTCAATAACCTCCAAAATTTGAATACGATAATGATCAACTAAGGTTTTTCACTTATAAAAGAAACAACAATAAGAAAAACAATGAACAACAAAGGTTCTACAATTCAAATACGTAATTGTGACAACTCCATTAGCAAACAAGTCCCAAAAATGAAGTCCATAAATTAGTGGAATCATAGAGTATGATAAAATTCATAGGGCCTTATAATTCAAGTTTTGTACTTTAACCAGCCATTACTACCAAATCAAATGAAAAAAAATAAAAGTAGAATCATAGATGACGGAGATCACATGGAGTTTTTTTTTTTTTTTTTTTAAATTTATGCACCATAGCAGCCATATTAACAGCAAGTCCTCCACCCCACCCCACCCCCAAAACCCCCCTACACCCAACGGCTAAATTCCTTAATGTTGTGTTTGGAACCCAGGAAAAATCAAAGGAAAAGGTGAGGGTTCCTTTTCTTTTCCATCACCAAATCTTTCACCCAAAAACAGTGTAGAGTTAGGGAGAAGAATCACAGAAGATACTGGAAAAGAAAAAAAATTGGGGTTTGGTGATTAAGATTACCTATTCTACTAACCCCATTGTTGCCACATTGGTGTTTGGTCCCTTCGAAGATGACAAAGAATAATCACAAATTCGCACTTCCAATGTTATGTAAAAAAAATTAATTAGTTAATTAATATAGTTTCAGAAAAACCCCAGAATAAAAAAAGATATAGATACAATTGGGGTTCAAAAATCAGATATGTAGTGCAACGATGAACAAACAATTTTCGAGTTGTGGGGTAATTAAGAGAAACAGACACACCCACCCTGACGGTGATCTTGTGGGTGTCGGGCATTGGATAGTCCTCGTTTGGATTGACAACGCTGTACTTGCCGACAGTCATGGCGTTGTTCTTGATGTCCTCTGTTATGCATTTGGTGGTCCCTGATTGAAGGTCGAACCTCATCGACTGAACGATGGGCCACATTAACCCTAGCGTTACGATTAGGGCTTTGAATCTCCACATTCCGTTCGTATCTAGAAACCCTAAAAATTGGCGAGCTTTAGGGGTTTTGACACAGAAAGATGAATGAAAGTTAGGGTTTAGTATTTCAAAGAACTGTTTGAATCAGCTGAAGAGTTGAGAGTTGAGAGTTGAGGCAACTCACGATCTGAAGATGTTCACTTGTTTTGTTTGTTAGAAGTGAGAAATAGCCAACCTAAGTAAAGAACAAATCCAACGGTTAAAGAAACATGTTCCCTCTTTCTTTTCTTCCTTATCCATTTCTCTTCTCCCGAATTCTCCTCTCTCCTCTCCCGTTCATGCCTAAACAAATCTAGTATCCCAATTCCCGAACTCCTAAAATGCAAAATTATTATTCCAATCAATACTTACTATTATAAATAGAAAAACAGTGTTAGGGTCTTTAAAGATGAAACTCTCAATACACTATTCTCAAAATTTTAAAAATTTAAAATTTTAAGAAATCCCAAGTATCATTAGGTGTTCTAATTTGATGGTTCATGATACCATTAACGTGAGGAGCCAATGACTTCTTGCCTGAATTTTTTTTCAGCTGCGATCATCAATCGTGAGAGTTGATCACTCATTAATTAATACTAGCCATCTCAACGTAGGCTAATCTCACTTGTGTATAATCACAAATGATACTAGTATTCTCGTTTTTTTTGTTGTAAAGTTGTACTATTTATTGTCAGCAAGAATTAATTGATGAATGAATTTAAATTTGCTTAAGTTCGATTAAAAGCAAAAAGTGTTCAAGCTTATCTTGTCTAATTTTCTTTTTCGATATGCTCAAAAATAAATCATTCATTAATAAATTTACAAAAGATTTTACGATCTGTGATTCTAAAAGGTTATACCAAGTTTAAATTTAAAATGTTTGGGTTTACTGTTTCTTTCTATTTTTACTTGACTACCCTTGGGTAATGAGTAAGAGTTCAACTTCTTTATCTGTGAATGAATTAAATATAAAAAAGAAGGAAACAATAAGAATTCAGTGGAACTGAGAACAAAAGTTTGTGGTGGACATTAAAAGAGAAAATGCAGTTCTTTGAGATATGAAATTCAATGCAAGCTCAATTTACTAAATTAAGGCATTAAAGAAAATTCAGACCTAACTTAAGATTATTTATCTAGAGGCGCATGATGGAGTCGTGGACTCCAAGTTTAGATGATTACAAACGTGGGATGTTGAGACCTTAAAAAGTTCGTCAACACGCTCCAGGATACCTTTGCAGGGTCGAGATTGTTGAAAATGTGTGAATGCAAATGACCATGTGTAAATGCAAATGGCCTTTGGAATTTTACCATGCGTGAATGAAAATGATTTGTGGAGTTTCACCATGTGATAGAAGATGAAAGAGTGTGACTTTTGAATTTCATCATATGCTAGAAGATGAAAGAATGTAACTTGTATATTCAATTCCATAATACCCCATGAATGTTGGTGGCTTTTCATGTATATCCATGTCATATACATAAGGGTCATTCCTCTTGGTGTAGAGCGTTCGATCTTAAGCATCTTGTCTACTTCGTCCTTATTTCCAAATCGTTTTGGAGAGAGAGTATACAACACAGTCGAGTTCGCCTGGTGAACGAGGCCGTGCTACCTCTAACGCCGAGAAGTCGCTGTATCTTGGGAATCGAAAGCTCAATAACTCAAGCACCGACGGTGAGGGGCTAATTCAGTTTACGGACATCGTGTGAAACACGAGCCCCGACTGGTTTGCGTTTTCTTGTTTCTATTCAATTATGTATTGCTAAAATGTTTATATGAGAATTTTTTCATGTTTATGATTCGATATTTCGTGTCTTTTAATTCTGGTTCTCCAACAATCTTAAATCAAAATACCTTTTGATAAATCAGAGTATTTTAGTAGTCAAAGTTTATCTTTGTCTTCACTGTTCAAATAAGTTTTGGATTCGTGACATTGATATAATTTTTAATTTTATTTGTTTTTATTTTATATGAGTTGGGTAGTAATGGTTCTTTCGGTACTGTGTGTTTTTAAGAGTTTGTTATACTTTTTCTGAATTGCTTACTAACGAGATTTTTTTGAGAAGCTTAATTTTTTGTTGAGCAAACCTTTTAAGGTATTTGTGTACTCGAATACTTACACGTTGATCTTCTAAACGAAAGAATCGAACTTATAAAGGAAATGATGAATTCTATGTTGATAAGTTCTAGGCTACCTCAGAACTTGTGGGGGGGAGGCGATTCTTTCTGCGAATTACCTTTTGAACAAGGTTCCTCGCAAGAAAACTGACAAGACCCCTTATGAATTGTGGAAAGGTCGAAAGCCTTTCTACAAATTCTTAAAAGTGTGGAGGTGTGGAATCTGAATTTATAGCTTTAGATTCAACTAGTGGAGAAGCTAAACGGCTTCGCAAATTTTTGAAAAATATACCGAGATGGTCAAGGCCTGTGCTAGTGATTTGCATCCATTATGATAGTCAATTGGCAATTGGAAGGGCACAAAGCAATATGTATGATGGTAGGTCTAGAAACATTCGTCGTAGACATAATACCATTCGGCAATTACTCTCAAATGGGGTTATCACGATAAACTATGTGAAGTCTAAGGATAATATTGCGAATCCGCTAACCAAAGCGTTAAACAGAGAGTTAGTTGACAAGATGTCGAGAGGAATGGGATTAAAGCCTATTAAATACAAGTTACACCAATGGTAAACCCAACCTAATTGACTGGAGATCCCAAGATCTAGGTTCAAAGGGATAACTGAGTTGTGTTTAACTTGGAGCAAACATCACTACTACCCATTCTTGTGATATAGTGATACCTGCAATGTGAAGGTTAAGCTTTGCTTTTAATGATTCTTGTGCCTTGGAAGGCCAAGCGAAGTATAGTAGGATACTTTTAGACAAGAGGTCACCTATGTGAGTGTGAAGTGGGGCCGCTTCAAAAGAGATTTGTAAGGCTGAAATCTCTTAAAAAATACTCATGAAACCAAGCAGTGTTCAGGGCCAAAACGAACACAACCATGAGAACCGACCTGTGTAGAAGTTCCTGCTTGAGGCTTATTGTCTTGGTTTACATAAACGGTAGAACAGTTCAAGACATCACATTTACTGATCAGCCAGTAAATTCGATAAGTTTTCACTAGAGAAAATTTAAAGCCAAAAGCTACCTATCTTGAGCTGGGAATTATCCGTTGTATTCTCTCTTGTCGAGTCAGCTTTGTACTCCAGCCACTTTCATTCATGTGGAGGATTGTTAGAAATGTGTGAATGCAAATGGCCATGTGTGAATGCAAATAGCCTTTGGAACTCCATCATGTGTGAATAAAAATGGCTCGTGGAGTTTCACCATGTGCTAAAAGATGAAACAGTGTGACTTTTGGATTTCACCATGTGCTAGAAGATGAAAGAATGTAATTTGCATATTCAATTCCATAATACCCTATGAATGTTGGTGACTTTTCATATGTATCCATGTCATATATATAAGGGTCATTCCTCTTGGTGTAGAGCATTCAATCTCAAGCATATTGTCTATTTCGTCCTTGTTTCCAAATTGTTTTGTAAAGAGAGTATACAACGCAGTCGAGTTCGCCGGGTAAACGAGGTCATGCTACCTCCAACGCTGAGAAGTCGCTGTATCTTGGGAATCAAAAGCCCAATAAGTCAAGCACCGACGGTGAGGGGCTAATTCGATTTAAAGATATCGAGTGAAACATGAGCTCCGGCTGATTTGCGTTTTCTTGCTTATGTTCAATTATATATTACTAAAATATTTATATGAAAATTTTTTCATATTTATAATTCGATATTTCGTGTCTTTTAATTTTGATTTTACAACAGGGATAAGATTCATAAGAAAGCAAATTAAAAGAAAAAAAGGGGTTAGATTCAAAGTTTATTCTGGTCACTTTCTGCTATAAATTACAAAACCAGAATCAGATTCGGTTGGCCTTACTCACTCGATCCCATCGTCTTCACTCTTTTCCCTCTAGATAACATCATAACAGGCATATTTTAGAGAGAGAGAGGGACAGAGATGGCTCGCGTGATCACCGTGTCACAGGACGGAAGCGGAGACCATCGGACGGTGCAGGAAGCAATCGACGCCGTCCCACTCTGCAACTCCCGGCGGACTGTGATTCGAGTGTCGCCGGGAGTATACAAGCAGCCTGTGTACGTGCCCAAGACCAAGAACCTCATCACTCTCGCCGGCTTGCGTCCGGAGGAAACTGTCCTCACCTGGAACAACACCGCCTCCAAAATCGAGCACCACCAGGTTAATACAAGCCACCATTACATTCTTTTTTTCATACGCTCAAATTCTTCAATCTGCTTTTCCTGATGGGTTTTAGTGGCGGTTTCTCAGGCGTCGCGCGTGATTGGAACTGGAACGTTTGGGTGTGGGAGTACCATTGTTGAAGGAGAGGACTTTATAGCTGAGAATATCTCATTTGAGAACTCTGCTCCGCAGGTTATGGAACTACTGCCGATTACTATTTACCTGACTGTTTTGTCTGCGTCTCTGTTTATTCGGTCCTTAATGCTCAAATTTGGAATTGTGCTTCGTGTGCTATAACTTAGCTTTCCCGGTATTGGTGATGCAGACAATTGTAGTTTAAGGCTGTGGATAGAGTGAAAATTATACTTTTGTTCTTGGCAATCTTGCCTCGTGTGCGGTGGAAAAGTGCCTCTTGATGTGAAAAATGCCTTTCAAAAACATAATGCAACAGGGGTTTGACAAGAATTTGTTTTGGTTTTACTGAAAATTGTTATGTTATGTGGTATTTCTCTGATATGCTTTAACTAGTTGGGTTATGTTTCTTGAATAGTGATAAAATTTCAATTTTGGCTTCTTTAGGCATTGTATATATTGAGGTTTCTGGTTGAAGTATTGGGATATTGTTAAGGCCTTCATTGAAGTTGTACTATTTTAATAATATTTCCTTTTTATGGATTTTTGTCATAGGGTTCAGGCCAGGCTGTGGCAATTAGGGTGACAGCCGATCGCTGTGCATTCTACAATTGCAGATTTCTGGGTTGGCAGGTATGCTTAATGTCTTGCTCTTATGACCAATAACACTGTTATTAGTTAACGATAGGACTTCATCTAGCAAAAGAATTAAAAGCTCAATGGTAGTAATATCTTTTTCCTTTTGGAGAGGGTTTTGCTTGGTCTTAATCAGTACCAGATTTACACGCTGCAGCAGACACTTGAACAATTAACCAGAGATAATGGAAAAATGAAATGAGAATTACTTTAAACACTTAAACAATTACCTTTTGGAAAGGGTGTTTCTAGGTCTCAATAGATTAACAACTAAGGGCAATTGTTTGCAAAGTGGTAGCTCAATTTGTAGTTGGATTGATGTGTGAAGCTTTCATCATTAACTTGACAGCATCAAAGTGAGAATCATGGAGTTAATTTGACTAAAGAACTTATTCGGCAATAATTTTATGCAGGATACTCTGTATTTGCATTATGGAAAACAATATCTAAAAGATTGCTATATTGAAGGAAGTGTGGACTTCATTTTTGGGAATAGCACTGCTCTCTTGGAGCATTGTCATATTTATTGCAAGTCAGCGGGATTCATCACCGCACAAAGTAGGAAATCTTCCCAAGAGACAACTGGCTATGTGTCCTTAAGGTGTGTTATTGACCACTCTTGGCTTCAAATTTAATTTTACAATGTTTTAATTGTCAAATTTAACTGTCAATGTTTTTAATTGTTATAAACCCACATATGTATCATTCCTGCTGACTATGATATTTTTATAAAATGCAATTCTAAGTGTAGTGTGATTTAACTTCTGATTCTCCCATGTTGTGTTTTGGGCCTAATTGGTTTCCATAGTTAGTCCCAGGTTGAGAATAAGGAGTAATGTTGCACAAATTGATAGTTTGTCCAGCCTAAGGAGTGTTTTGCCCTGTTTGTTGTATTGATCCAGATGTGTTATTACTGGGAATGGAGGGACATCATACACATATCTTGGACGGCCATGGGGACCATTTGGAAGGGTAGTTTTTGCATACACATGGATGGATGCATGTATCAAACATTTTGGTTGGAATAACTGGGGCAAAACCGAGAATGAGAGAAGCGCTTGCTTTTACGAGTACAGGTACTCATTTTCAGCCCTTCCTCGAAAAAGTTATGGAACTGTGTAATGATCTTGTAATGGACTCTTGTGGATCACATGAAGACACATCCACACAAAAACAATCAATTTCCAGAACTCATTATCAAGCTTTGTAATTTGACTCCTCTGCCTAGGTTAGCAGCTAAGCATCAACTTGGGAAGTGTTATGTTTCTCTTTTGAACAATTGATTACTTTTGTTTTTTACGACTTTGCATCTCTCCCTTGGAATGAGTTCATTATATTATGGTGGAAAACTTTTAGCAATGGAGCGAAAGATCAGTCGCAATTTGTAGAAGTTGTTACAAGTTTTTTTTAATTTTCAGTTTGGTCTCATTGAAATGAATTTCAGCGGTCTTTAGCAATGGAGCCTGAAGTCTGTCTTCAGTTCTAATATGAAGTCTCTCTCTCTCTCTCTCTCTCTCGCGGACGAACCATGCACACCAAAAAGGAAGAAAATTAGAAGGGAAGAAGAAAAAAATACTGTTTGAGATACAGAACCTTCATGCATTTAAAGAATGCTGTCTCTTGAATTACGCTGCTGCTTCTTTGATCTTATTAATTTCAGAGTTTGATTATTTCGGGTGGCTTTATTAAATTCTGCAGGTGTTTTGGGCCTGGTAGCTGCCCATCCAAAAGGGTGACATGGGCGAGGGAACTGATACATGAAGAAGCTGAACAGTTCCTCGTGCACTCTTTTATTGACCCAGATACACAGAGACCTTGGCTAGCCCAGAGAATGGCCTTGAGGATTCCATATTCTGCTTAGGAATTAATCAAAGGTTACATATTACATTTCATATATATCAGATGAATGAAGCTTGTTAGATGGTTATTCAAACTTTTGGTTTGTGTGACCCGAAATGTGAAACAAATTAGTTGATGCCTGCCCATGTGACTGCGTGTGTTAACACCATAAAAAAGTTGTATTCTGCGCTGAGAATTGATTTTTGTGAAGTTTAAGCTGGAAAAGACTCAGCTTTTTGTGATGTAATTGCCCACTGAGAATTGATTTTTGTGTATGTTTAATTTGGAAAAGACTCGGCTTTTTGTTGAGCTGGGCACTTGTTATTCAACTCAAAAGCCTATTCGAATTCGTGACGCCCTCATCGCAAGTCGAACCATCCTGTTTTGATTGCTTTGATATCACTTGTCACGGACCAGACGCTTATTTTCTAACTCAAAAGCTTGAGCTATTAGATGGTGGCATCTACCTTCCTTATATGGCTAAAGACCGCTCACTTTTATTCAACATGGGATTGTGATAACTGGTTGTTTGTAGGTGGCCACATAATATAATTCTCTCTTTCCCTATTGTTCTTTTCGGATTCAATGGTTGAATGATGCAAAGTCTCAGAGTTTTGAGAATTGGATGATCTTATAAACTGGCTTAGTTAAGTAGTTTATAGCTTTTTTTACCAACTCTTTTTATGTTGTTCAGTGAAAAATTAAAAAGCATATAACCTAAAAGCTCATAAGATAAATGTAGGAAAGTAAATCTTAATTTTTTCATATAAAATAATAAAGACGAGGAGAATAAATATTGAAATTTTTCTTGGGAGGTATCGGGAAGGAATTGAAATGGAATAATATCGATTCATATAGAAGAAAACGTTCTCTATTGATTCAAACATTGTATCTATGGGATAGGGATAGAGGAAGAAAAAAAAATTGAAAATTTCACATAATATTTTTGATCAAAAATCAATCTGATTTATTTTGTACCCCTCACGTAATGAGAAAATGAGTCAAAACCTAGAGGATCAAATCTATGGACTTAAAAGAATGATATAAAAAATAAAAAATAAAAAAGAGAGAGAGAGAGAAATTTTTTTTTTTTAATTAAGTGATCCAAACGAGTCAGAGTCCAATGGCTCCTATCTTCAAGTTCACTGATTTGCACAAGACCATAGAATGAGGAGAAATTATTCAAGGTTTTTTTTGGAGTGTCCCGCCGCCTTTCTTTAGTGGGTGGACATGGGACGATAAGGATCATTGGATTGGGTTTATACAAAATAAAATTTTTATGGAGTTCAAAATCAAAATTTAAGTATTTTTTATTAAAATAACTATATTTTTAAGTTTGTTTATTTAACATTAAATATTTTTTTTAATATGTAATTTTTATTTTTTAATAATATTAATAATATAAATTTAATTATATATACATATGTATAATATTAAAATATATTATTTTACATATATATTTTTAATCGAATCGCGTTTTAAAAATAATTCTTAAATTTATTTATTAAACTAATCGTGCATAAAAATAAAAATAAAAAATTCAATATGGATGAGTTTGAGCTGAGACTCTGGAGTTCTCGGACCATGGCCACCTTTAGGACCACCCATATGGCCACGTCAGACAGATATAGCGCCAAATTGGATATGGCTGTCTCTCCCTTCCCCTTTCCCTCACGCTGTCTGCACTGTAATGCCTCTGCAACTACAGAAGTGCAGTCGGAAAGAGGGAGAGAGGAATGGGTAAGGTTGTGATGGGTTCGATGGTTACATCATGCATTAACAGCATTTTAATGCGAACAGGGATTCAATTTAGCGGAGGGGAGTGGATGGGGAAACAACTGAGCTTTCCGAAGTGGCAATGCCGCCGTGAGCTAATAATGATTGAGTCCAAATCACGATCGCAAAGGATCATAAAGAACCAGATAGTGAAACCCGCAACTTACTCCTCCAAAATTACCACCGATATCCCACTCTACGAGTCCCCTGGGGTACTCTCTCCGTCTCCGTCTCCGTCTCAGTCTTTGTCTTTGTCTGTGCTTGTAGAATTGCATTTGAATGGGTTATTTCAAGTTGGTGGGTTTTCTTTCTTGCAGGCTTCTTTTGATCAGTATTTGGAGGATAAACCCCGAGTCTTCAAAGCAATCTTTCCTGACAAACGCAGAAGCCAACAACTCAATGAGGTTTTCTTTTAGCTTCTCTCTCTCTCTCTCTCTCTCTCTGGGTTTACCAAAGAGTATTTGAACAAATCTTTGTCCTGATCTCCTCCAATGCTCTCAAAAACGTGGATCTAAACAAATAGAAAGGCTCCAATATCAAAATTAGATTTTTGTAGCCTTCTCTGTCTGAGTACTTGGGTTACATTGGTTGACGCCAGTTAAATTCAGGTTTCATCAACCCATGCGTGAATCTTATCTGGCATTCGATAACTCAACTCGCCAATTAAATTTGATGACATGAAAACCGAAGAGTTAGGGCAATTGGTGTGCAATTGAATGAAAATCTGAAGCTGGAAAATATATTTCTACCCCCACAGTAGTTGGTTAGATTTGTACTTCAAGTCAAGACGCTGCTTTGAAAGGACACTGGTGGTGAGGCAAAGGATACAGAGTGGTGGGCATCACTTAGGTCAGAGTTCCAACAGATATCCTTGTAATGGGTTTCTTCACAGGATAAGATAAGCTTTTCATTTTTGCCTTACAGTGATGACAGTAGAATTATACTGAGCCCTGGATGTCAGTTTCACTTAGAGGGAGCTCTCTCTCTCTCTCTCTCTCTCTCTCTCTCCGTTTATGTTAGTGTGAATGATGTTTTTTGGGTTATTTATTCCACGCAGGAAGAGTGGAGAATCCAGATGTTACCCATACAGTTCCTGTTCCTGACTGTCTGGCCAGTAATAGTTATGAGGTTGAGATGTAAATCAGAAGGGATTGATTATCCACCTGGTGTTCCTCGAGATATCACCAAGGTTGTTGAGCTTGACATTGTAAGTCTGCAAAAGAAAACAGATGTTTACTATGAAGCTGTTTGCATGAATTATTCTCTGTTCTTAATCCTCTGCAACATACATTGCAATTTGTTGTTTATGCAGATAAGGTGGGAGCTCCAAGGCCTAGATGACATCTTCAAGCCATCTGAATTTACCCTTGGTGTTAAAGGAGCCTTGTACTCTGATAGGCAGGGATCTCGAAGCCGGCTGAAAGGTCAATTGCAGTTGAGCATAAGCTTTGTTCTCCCTCCTGTCCTTGCTTTGGTTCCTGAAGATATTCGACGAGACGTTGCAGAGTCAGTTAGGCCTTTCAAACCCATTTTGTTTTGGAATTATCTCTCTTCTTGACATAAAAATGTTACATTATAATCAACAAAAGACATGAGAGTAGAAGGATCATAAGAGTTGTTCTAACCAACCTGTCTACCTTTTCATTTGTAAATAGGTGCTCAAGAGACTGGTGGAGAACATGAAGCATAAGGTTAACGGTAGCTTATTGGCTGATTATAGCGAGTTCAAGAGGGAGAAACTCAAGGCTATAGTTTGAGCTTATTGCTGCCTGCCTCCAATGACAAATTTACAAGCTAGTGTCGTTGCAGAATTGAGCAAGATAGATACGGCAGACCAAATTAGAAGGACAAGAACGAGCTAAAGACGCGCAAAGGAGAGTTAAAATAACATGGCAACCTTGTAAAGAAGTTGCTCTCACTCTTTATCATTCACAATCTGCATCGACAATCTTCAGTTGAAGTACCCAACCGAAAAGCAGAAAAGTTTGCACTGTGAAGAATGAAGATGTCAGTTTTGGCACTTCAAGAGTATGAAATTGGAACAGTTATGACAGGAGGGAAGTTGTATTGTTGTGTTATTAACATTTGGGATGTAACATCAATGAAAGTTTCTGGAGCTTTTACTGCATTGTGGAGATCTAAGAAGTACAGATACGGACACGGACAGAAATATAGACACAGATACGGATACGGGATACGGGATACGGGATACGGGATACGACAATTTCAAAAAATAAGGGACACAAATATGGCGGGGACACGACAAAAAATTATTATTTTTATATATTTTATTTTCTATGTTTATAAATATAACATTCACCTACCATTAAAAATATTAAAAAATTCAATACTCAATATAATAGACAACACGTTATCAATTCATCATCCACCAAGCATAGATAAAAACACAAGTTAAAGAAGATCATCATCCAATACATAATTAGATTCATTACTATTTAAACCATGAACTAGCAAGCATCTAATTTTCACCAAAAAAAAAAAAAAATAGCAGTGGTAGGTAAGTAGTACCAATTTATTTAGTTAATTTTGCAGGGTAGTACTCACATTGAACATAAGTAGCAGTGAAACAAGCAGCAGAAAGGGCAGTGAATAAGAAAAAGAAGAAAAAAAGAAGAAATATAGTAGCAGTAGATCTGGACAGTAAAGAAGAAGAAGAAGCAGAAATGTTTTGATTTGGGATATTTTGTACATTTTATATTGAAGTTAAGAAAATTAAAAAATATACCCCATTTAAAAATTTTCATAATTACACTTCAAACCCTAGTGTGTCCTAAACGTGTCCCAGCCGTGTCATCAACGTGTCCGAGCCGTGTCCCCGGCGTTTTCACGGCTTGAAAAAATAAAAATAAAAGAGGACACGCCGCATGGCGTGTCCTAGAAGTATTCGTGTTCGCGGTGTGTTCGATACACAAACGACACCTTAAACGGTGTGTTCGTACTTCTTAGGTGGATATCATTTCTGATACACTAAAAGAGGATGGGTGTTCTATTTTAATTTATGAAGCAGGGATTTTGTAGAGAAAGCAAGGGTCAGAACTATGTTCTTTGAAGAAAAATGAGGGGGATAGCTTGGAAAAAAGGATGACCTACCAGTCAAAAATAGCAAAGCAACAATGAACTTAGGTTAGATGGAGATGCGGGGGATCGAACCCCGTGCCTCTCGCATGCAAAGCGAGCGCTCTACCATTTGAGCTACATCCCCTTTTGCATTCTCCTTTGATCATTATAGACTTATCTATTAAACTTCTTCTACATTCTTTTGACTTTTGTGTCTAGCTGAAAAACAGGAGGACCAGATAGGATAAGGTGATGTTGAATTGATCCCGACATGAGGAATCAAAATTGACATGAGACCATTGAGTTTATTGGAAAACCAAAAACAAGTACCTGCAGACTTTGTACTCCAAATGGACAATTGTTCCTTTCTTGCAGTCTTGATATTGCAAGGATTTATTAGCTCAGGAGTTTTGATATGCATCCAGAAATCCGAAGAACCTGAAATCAACCCAGATTCGTTGAGATCATTGATTTTCCTAGCTTTAGTTTTAAATCATTTTCACATGCTTTTTTCATTATTGAGAATTGGGTAAACTATCCTTTTATCTCTAGAATTTTGATTGAATTTTTAATGTTATTCCTCAACTTCTTATTTTTTTATTTTAAAAAATGTAAGAAATCGAACCTCTGCGAGCTAACTGGAAGACTTTGCTGAGATGGAACATCTTCACTACCATTCTCAAAACTCAAGCTTTTAGAAAATGATTTGATTCATTTGTTTGTTGGTTCTGAGATATCGTCTGTTCTGATTCACTCCGTTGCTTCCAATTTTTGTTTATTTAATTTTTTACAGAGCAATGCTCTGTTTTCTTGGCTTAGACTCTGTAAGATAACAGGGTATGCCCTGGGTTTGTTTTAAAATCTATATACATAGAGTTCCTCTTGAAAAATAAAGAAAAATTCTAATCTTATAGCATTTTATACAGAATACTCAATTAGAATATTGTAGTAGTGACATATTTTAAATTATACATTATCTTGATGGGTCTTTTAATTAAATTGATATCACCCAAATTTGCCAAATTTTCTATTTAAATTTTCAATTTGTATCTCTAAAATAAATTGCGTACCAAAGAACGAAAACCTTGCATAGTAGTAATTTGCAACATCTAAAAAATTGATTGATTAATGTGGGTTTATTGTTAGTTCAAAATGGGAAAAAATTCAATAGTGAGGTAGTTCCTAATAGGTTACTATCACCCAAATCTGCCAAATTTTCTATATAAAGTTTCAATTTGTATCTCTAAAATAAATTACGTACCAAAAAACGAAAACCTTGCATAGTAGTAATTTGCAACATCTACAAATTGATTGATTAATTTGGGTTTATTATTCATTCAAAATGGAAAAAAATTCAATAGTGAGGTAGTACCTAATAGGGTACCATCACAATTGTAATTTTTACACACACTGCATTTTACTGAAATTTTGTCTAACTATACAAAAAGAACCAGTTGAGCACCTTTTCATCGACTATTTTTTGTCATCTTTTGCCACTTTTATCCTTGAAGATAAATGTAATTACAATGTACTGCTAGGTTGTTTCTAAATGAGATCCACAAATCACAATAGATAAAGTACAAATAATTATTTTTTAATTTTTTAAATAAATTGCACACATTTCCTTCTATGTTTAAGATGGTATATTGTCTATCTTCACGTACACCCTTTTATAGTCAGCCATTACATATATAATGCATGAAATTTATGCGATTACGGCTCTATACGAACTCAATGGAGTAGTTAGTTGAAAATCTAAACACTTTGTAGCAAAAGAGAGAGAGAGAGAGAGAGAGATTGTACACATGCAAATATATGTACACTTGAGATGAGAACAATCAAAGCTAAATCACAACCAGTTCAAATAAAGAACCACAAAAAAAATATAATAAAAAAAACTAAAAATTATTTATTTGGCCCAACTTGTGTGAAGATAAAGTTTACAGAGTACTGCTATATCCTATAAAAGATAAATCTAATTCAAGTCTTAGACTCGAATATCATGTAAAATGCTTATAATAATTTTTAATACATTCAACCTATCAATTTCACCTTAGCCTCTAAGCAACAAATAACTATAAAAAAATTATGTCATGAATTGTATAATGAGTACATTAAACACATAACTATTTATTACGATATAGACCAAGTAGTAGTTTCTTCTATTAAAAATCGTGTTGACAGGTTTCAA
This sequence comes from Euryodendron excelsum, assembly GCA_033060915.1. Classification (NCBI taxonomy): domain Eukaryota; kingdom Viridiplantae; phylum Streptophyta; class Magnoliopsida; order Ericales; family Pentaphylacaceae; genus Euryodendron; species Euryodendron excelsum. The sequence continues at coordinate 43,629,201 of CM065385.1, read as the reverse complement.
ATAGATGTAACTGTTATAACTATTTATTATGCACTATTGTCATAGTTTCAACTTCTTTTTACTATTAATCAAGTACCTTTTATTATAGTAATTTTTAATATAATCCAAAAAAATAAAATCAACTTAAATTAGTCCTTAAACAAGAGAGAGAAGGAATTTATGTGCATGTAAATATTTGGAAAGAGCTCTAAAGTATGAGGGGCAAATATGTAATTGCAATATTTTAATGGGTGGTTTCATGTCACGTGCAAATGCACGTGACAGTGTAACTCTCATAAGTGGGAACTCATCAGTCAGAAGATCGATCAGTTAGCGGAAACAGAGGACGTTCGCCACCCTTCCGACGAACACCACCGTTGTCGCCGCCGTTGCTGCCACCTCGAGAAAGGTAATTGATATCTGTCTTATTCTTTGAGAAACATCAATTTTCTTTGGGCATATCCAGTGCATGACTGTTATAGATTTGGATATAAGAATACGTTGAAATCGGTGTTTCGTAACCCTGCTTGTGATGCATTTGATGATAACATCGTAATACATTCTGAATATTACATAAACACGGAATTGCACATTTGGGCCTTTCTTTTTCTTTGTCTGTTCTTTTATGTTTGGAAAGGATTACGTTAAACAAGAGAATGCATAAATGTAAAAATTTAACTTTATGTTCCGTTTGGTTATTGAGAAACCTGTGGAAAAGAAAAGCAAAAGGGGGAAATTGTAATCCCTTAGTTTTTTTTTTTTTTTGGTGTTGTTTGTTAAGTAAAGAATTTTTTGACTAAATCCTTTGCAGTTATTTTGACTAACTTTAGGTTTCCAATTTTCTTAGGAACTAAATAGCAAAATTGTAAGAGATTAGAGATCAAGTTTCTATTCCATTGTTTTTTCGGTGACTGGTTCTTTGTTTTCACTTGTTCAGTGCAATGAGTTAATCTGTTGGATCATATTAGTTATTGAAAAATGTGGTATGAATTCACCCATCTAGTTTAGTTCTTTGCTACTTCTCATTCTAGATGTCTTCAGCTGGGATTATCCACTCTTGGCTTGAAAAAATATTGTTTGAGGGCCCAAAATAAGAATGTGATAGAGGTGATAGATTTGGTGGCTCATCCTCTTTCTACTTCATTTCTTTTTTCTTTCCTTATTGGTAGGTCCGAACAGCCACGTTTCTGCTCGTTGCCATGCAATTATTCTACTTGCTTTTTTTTTTCTTCTTCTTCTTTTCCTTTGGTAATATTGTCTTCTCTTTCTCCTTTTTGGCTTTAGACTTCTGTATCAACTATTATGGAAGTGAAGAATTTTAAGGAGTTTCAAGAAAAGACTGCATAAATGATGAAACAAACATACAAGGCTGCTGGTTTAATCAATCTGTTGAATGTGATCTATTGGCGGAGTAGTCTTTGCAATTACATTGTTATCAAGTTGCTTTTGGATGAGAATAGACAAGAATTGACCATGGATGAGCTAAACTCTCAATATGGTTTATGGTAAGGTGTGTAAAGGGGCATCATAGTTAACACATAACAAGATTACTCTATGCAAATGATACAAAGTATATTGGAGGGTCAGTTGGTAGCAACCCTATTTTTGATTTCCTTTTACTGGGGGTGGGTTGTCAACATCCTGTCCAGCCCTCTTCCTGTTCCATCCTTCCAAGAGAGGCAAGTTCCAGAAGGGTACTGGGTGCACTTTGCTGGGCTTTTGGAAGATAAATTAAGACATTTGAGAACTGCTATCGTACAAAATCTGGTGTATGAGGTCTTTATCCTTGTTGCATGGTGGTTTATGGTGAATGTTTATCTATTTCTGGATGGTCTTGCAGAAACTATGAAGCGGAAGCGGACGAACATAACCATGAAGCAAAAACAGACGCATATAACTGATTTGAATATTGACGTACTGAAACATATCATGATTTTTGTAGCTAAATCTTCTGATGGAATGAGCAGTTTCGCAAGGGCACAATCAATGTAAGCCTTTACTTTTTAAGAGTGATACTTAATTTGTGGTTGCAATACAGCACATTACCTGTCATGATGTTAGTTATGTGCACAGGTTTATCGTGTTTGTACAATTGTTCTTTGGTATCCAAACCTGATGCAATTCATCATTGAAACTCTTTTTAGTCCAAAAAAAATATGATAGAAACATTTTCCTTTGTAAAACAAATGAATTGAGAGCTTTCGCTTAAAAACACCAACTTCACTTATTCACTATAGCAGGATTTTCTTTTTAAGGGCAAAAAAGCATGTGGTCACTCAGGTCATCATGTGCCATACTTATTTGAAGATTTAAGACCTAAAACCTCTTAATGAAGTCAATTATGCTTCTTTTTTTATTTATTAGTATACGAACTTAATTATGCTTAAATTCAAGCTAATAAAGAGTCTAATCTTTACATTTCTTTGTTTTTTCTTTTTTTTGGCCGAAAGAATGTTAAAAGCAGTTCTGCCATTAAAAGAAATTGCTAAGTAAAATGTCTGGAATTATTCTATTATACAGTAATTTACTGTTATCACTATAATTGGTTTCTGCCATTTTTTTTATTTTATTTATTGATGTCTCATATTAGTGAAGACACAGAAATAGGCTATTTCAGTGGGAATAAGTGGCTGTTAGGAAGTGGGTTATTTTAGACTTTTATGGGCTTTGTGGATAGACAAATGGTTTACCGAGTTTTCTTGATTGAGAATTTTTTGGAAGCTTCCTTATAACAACACCACACCCCCATGCCCACCCCAAAAAAAATGTCTTGGCTGTTCAATTTCTCTTAAAAATTCCATGGATTGGCAGTTTCGATATTCACTGCTTATTAAAGGAAATACGATTTTGTTCATGTCTGACATGCCATCAAATTATTGGAAATTTGGTTGACACAGTATGTCCCATTAGGAATTGATTCACACCAAGAAATTAACATTGGTTTTAGACAGAAATACAAAAGGCATGTGGAAAGTGCACAAAACACATACCAACTAGTGATGTTCTTGTTACAGCTGCAAAGCATTCATGGAGCTTGCTGAGGACACAGAAGTCTTGAAAGCTGTAGTTTTTGAAAAGGGAAGTGTCTCTGGATATGGTGGATCATTCTGGCAGATGAATGGCTTGTTAAGCAAATGTGCACGTGCTGGAAATATGTCTGCTACTAACATACTTTTAACGGTAATGTTTGCCTTTATACATCATGAGTGCCAAAGTGTTTTTGTATCCTTTCCACAACGAACCAATTGATATCTCGTTTAGCATGTAGTCAAAAACAATTTGGATCCTTGCCAAAGTGATGAATTGGCCATTCCCCAGCAATATGTTTGTGGCTTGTCAAATGAACCTCCTTTTCCCAGACTTAAGCCTCAAGGATTGTGCCTTAGTGTAACTTAATTCCGTGAATTAGTTGAGTAAATTTCTTAAATATCTATCTTAGATTAGTGAGTGGTGCCTAGATGGCCCTGTATAGAGTATCTAATCAATAATGTACGTTCAGTATCTTCAGGAACGGCTGAGATCTTCAAGGGCAAAGTTGACAGCTATTGAATCAGCCAAGAAGGTAATAACAGTTTTGAGTCTCATGTTTTATTCTAGTCTTCTTTGAATTGGGATTATGAATCGATCACCCCACTTCTCACTAATTAATACATACATGCAGCACTTCCATGAGAGGGAGGGAGCTGTCAAGGCTGTATTTACAAGGGCAAGAATGAGAGCTGCTACATTGGCCTGCAAGGTAATAATGCTCTCAATTTTTGTTCAACATTTTCTTTTCTCATTTGTTAATTGTTTGGGTCATTCAGTAATGGCTCTATGCCTGTCATTTATCCATGTGTATGTGCAGGAGGTTGTGGGGATGATTCATGACATCCAGATGGATGCCGATGAAATTGGTGAGCAGCTGGAGATATTCAATTATGCTGCAATTGCGGAGTGATTTTCCGTCATTATGATTCAATCACCACAATGTAGAGTTCCATGACAAAATAAACCCTTTTCCAACTTGTAAGGTTTTTGTGTTGATGCAATCCTTGCTACAATGATACAATCTGTATGTAGATGTGTGATTGGCTTATTGCGTTACTAGTTGCAGTTTTACAGCAAAATAACATGGAATTGATAAATTCACTGCCAAAATTTTATGGAACCACAGCCTCTCTGACATGGTAGGATCCACCCATTTGAGGGAGGGACGGCATTGGAACCATCGACTTTAGCGTTGGATTGAGTGCTCTCCAATAGATATAGCTTGTTGCAAGTTAATAAGAAAGAAAAAATTTTGCAAGGAAAATGTTGGATGAACAAAAATTTTATACATATAATCCACATTCAAAATGGTATGGCACCAATGCCAGTCACGTCATTTTGCATGGATTCTGCACAGAAGTTCCTGTTTTGCGTAACATTACTCCCTTTGGTGTACCATTTGGATCCCTCTTGTTTAGTGTTTACACTATAGGAAGCTGGAAACATTATCTGGCATTTCATGATGATTAATACGGCAATATGATTTTCTAACCCGTGATTAGGAGCCAAGCATCCAAATTTAACCCAGCCACATATTTCACATTCAACTCTTATTCCATCATCTTTCCAAATTCTCATTGCTTTCCAGCAGAAAATCACAAGAATGCATAAATGCACAGACAAAATAGACGAGGCACAACAGCTTCTAATTGATCAAATGAATGTCAAAACTCACCAGGACAAACTTGCAGAAATGAACAGAAAACAAATAGAAAAAGAATAACAGACTCATGGTTCTCCAAAACACCTGCAAACCCAACGAATAAAGGAGGTCTTGGCTATTTGGAAAGTTTGAAGTACAAGATCAAGATGATAGCAACAACAAGGACTGCAATTATGGAGCCAATAATCCACTTGTTCCTGCTCATCCTTCTTGCCATGTTACTTAAGATTTTCTTACTCCTGCTAATGTTGTCATCCACTCCATGAAGCTGCAATGGAAGAGGCAAACATCAGATAAATACAGTTTGGCACATTATTGCCACTTAATCACTGCATGGTGAAAGAATATGGAATAGCACAGAAGTGTACAATAACTAATGAAGAACGTATTTAAAAAATTAGATAAATGCTCAAACATTAAAAAAAAATGGAATTGCATCTCTAAAATGAACATGGACACAGAGCGAGTGCATTTGATCCCATGTGGAGGCACCCTGATGTTTGTGGGCTGAGAGACACCGTGACTGTAAAATGATCAATAGTAGAATCCCAAATATTAGTCAGGTAATACCGTGTTATGGGCATGTAACAGAGACTGGCGCTGTTGATGTAAATCTTGAAGAATTGAAACACCAAGTTCCTCTGTCTCCAGCATGGTCCTTCTACCTTCCCTAACCCTGTCACTGGTCTTGTTTAATCTCTCAGTAGACATTAACAATCTTGCCCTTTGATCAGCTGATACCTATAGCATTCACCACAAATAAAGTGTTGCAGTTCCAGATCAAGTAAGAGAGCCAATGGCATATGAGATAGCCAATGGACATCTGAAATGTTGAAACTAATATGAGTACTACAGTCCTGGCAATCAGACACTTACCACCTTATTGTTTTCATTTCTAAAAGCTCATTTAAAAACATTACAATTTTTACAACACACCCATTTAAATGAACCCGAGTTTATCAAAACGCGAAAAAGTATTATAAAAAGTCCCATATGAACTGCTAGCTTCCAGGAAATCCTTTTCCAAAAACAATTTTAAAGACACTGCCAAACGGCTCCAAACAGGGTTTCCCAAGATGTGAAGCAAAAACAAGTCTCACAAAATTATACCAAGCCTAACATACCGTAAGTGCATCAGCCATTCCAGATTCCAACAACTCATCCCGTGCAGCCTGGTTTAAGTTAGTTGATGTAATTCGTTTGACTTCGGCTTTCAAGTTGTTCAGATCAGATTTATACTCCCTTAACTTAGCAAGCAACACAGCCTTCACATTTGGCTGCAAACTTCTTGCCTCAAGGTCCATTTTCCGGATCTAGAGAAACAAGAAGCCAACATCACATTCAACCATAGAATTTGGAAATGAAAAATAATGTTTTAGGCAACACGAAGCCACAACGATACCAAAGATTCCGCTTCATCCAGTCCAGCTTTTGTTTCAGAAATCTTTTGCTTCTTTTGCTCTGCAAATCATAAGATATTGTCAATTCATAAGATCCATGTCCAATCATCATTTTTTTTTCACATAAGTAAATGTTACCAATTGTCTATAAAAAATACAAAATAAAATGAAAAAGATTGAAAATTTCAACATAAGCATTTGTGAGAAACCCATAATCAGAACATAATTAACAGTTCTCCAATCCACCTTCTTAGATGTGTAATCTATACAACCAAGTTAAGAGCCAATGCTAGACACATTTCCAGCACAAGCAATGCAAAAGATGGTAAAGTGTCAACTGCAAATTAGTAGCGCCATCATTTCTTTCTTTTGGCATTTCAATAACATTTGACCGTACCAGAAAACAAAGGCTTAAATGGGAAGCAATGCTAGAAACTAGGCTTAAATGGGTTTGGTGAAAATGTATGAGTCATGCCTCCTAAAGGCTTGCACCTTTAAGACACCAACCATTACCGAAGGCGAAAGTAAGCACTAAGCATGCATGTGTGCATTAATGGATGTTATAGATTATGTTTACCTACATGATAGACTCATGGGTATATCTAATATCTAAAAAGAGGACAACAAAACATTTAGTTAGATTATATTCAAATTAGATGAAAAATGTAAATACATATATATATATATATATATGAACAAAGCAAGTCGAAACATAAATGATGGAGGAGCAATGTCATCCTTAAGGGGGAAAAATAACAATTATTCTTACCACTCACAGGCACAATAGATATGGTTGTAGCAATACTGTTCATTGTCAGCTACCATTGCTCTAGCAGTGCTACAATGATGCATTGCTCGTCTTATTTTTCATGGCAAGTTCTCCCTAATTTACTACTGGGGACTTATTTATCCTTATTTCTTTTTACTAAAAGTAATAGTTTATGGTTGAAACTGAAGTAGGATTTAATGTTGATAAGAGTCATTTTCCTTAAAAACAAAGTTATGCAATTTTGAAAAGGAATTTTTATCTATAAAATTTCTTCTTTGCAAATATGAGGGTTTTCTTAGTTTAAGAACCTTAAGAAATTAAGTATTCACCTTGGATCAAAGTATGATAGCATCAAGGCACAGGCCTAGCTATATCAAAACATCTAGCACCCTTTGTTTTTCCTCCAAAACTTCTAATTTAATATTACAACAATGTAAAAATGCAAAAAGATTATTTTGTGCAGAGAACCTTTTTTTTTCTTCCTATTGTGATCATTGTGTAAAGAACATACAAATGACAACACAAAATAAAAAAAACAAGAGATCAAAACAGACGTGAATTAAAATATTTTATCAGAAATAGTTCAAAACAAATATGCACAAAGCCTTAGTAACACCTTTCAACTATACAAGACTAGAGCAAAATGAAGGCATTGCAGGTTACCTATAAATGAGAGACTTGAAAGGGATCCTATCAATACTATAACCCCCCATACACCAGAGTTCCAAACGCAACCAAATAAACAGTATTGCGAGGGATCACAGCATACTAAACCTAAAAGAACATAGAGACTATAACAAAGACGAGTGAGAAATGGATTAGAAGATAGATTGCCAATTCCAAACCATTTATGCAAAAAATCAACTTGTTAGTAATGACTTATTTTTGCATGAAATGGAGGCCATATCACTACCTCACACACCAAAATCCAGAAAAATGCAAGTTTTTATTTTGTTGCTGGAACATAAAAATGCAAGTTTAACATCAAAGAAAAGCAGCAGATAAAAAAATGTAAAGGAGATCTACGTAAATGATTGGCTTAAAATTAAGACATCATAAAAATCAGTCATTGACTGAGGTTTGACCACCAAACTTCACTCCTAAGAAGTTTGTGGTTAATCACCTCAGTTCCTTTTTGTCTTGTTTTCTTTGTGGAATTTCAAACACTAACCTATTTTTGCATTCAACCTCCTTGAATGAAGAAATAAAAGCCAAACATTGTCATAATCCAAAAAACTTTCTCCTCCTTTCTATAGCTAAGAACTTCCTTTATCCTCCAAGAAATTCACCTAACTTGAAGAGCTTGTTCAGAGATTGTAAGTTAACTCAATTTTTACCCCTAAAGGGAGTAAATAAAAGCACCTTGAAAAAATCATCTGCAACCTCAATATGAATCTTGCAACTTCAATTTATGGGTTTTTCCTATTATCCTAACATTTGCAGGAAGATTCCAACAGCTGTTGTCTTGAAAACACGCTATTGACCTATTACTAAAGATTTCTTGGTAATCAGTTATCCAAATCAGTGAATATACCAACACACAACTCCTATACATACGCTCCTATGTATAGTGCATGACTATCAAAGGATAAGCTAAATCAAACAAGTAACCAAGTTGAATGAGGGTTTTTTTTTCTTCTTTTTTCTCTCACCTCCATCAAGAAGACTAGCTGAGGTGCACTTCTTGGACAAATTTGCCGAGAGTTCACAATATTGGCGCTCATATCCTTCGAATACCTCACTCATTGCTATTCAACAAAAATCTGTTCAATCAGCAATACCCGAGCAATTATTCCAATGAACCGAGAGAAACACAAAATCTTTTGATTGAGATTAATCAATTCGATCAACAGATCGCTTCGACCTAAATGATTGGAGTAATGCGATAGGGTTATGAACAGCCTGGAAGCGATCGATCGAATCACTAACATGAATTAACAATCTTTTGATGATAAAATAAATTGATTGCGATAATTGGATAGAGAGACAGAAACTGAAACTGATCGGAAATTCAGGACCTCGCCGAAGATCGAAACAATGGCCGGAAAGTTCGCCGGTCTCCGGTGATGGATCTGATGATGATTATGCTTGGCGACAAACAAAAAGTTGGCTGCGTTTTACAAACAACAATGCTCGTGCTATCCAAACCCAATCGGTCCAATAAAAAGGGAGGAGGTTGATAAGCACAATCATGGGAGTACCCTTGAGAAATACACTCTCTGGCCTTTGGTTGACAGCTGTCAATGCCACGTTGTCGGGAATCAGATCCAAGTCGGTTCCTTGAAGGCGTGTTTTGCGTGAGTCAGGGACTCGGGTAGCTCTATTATTCATGTTTGAAAGGTTTGCAATTTGCTGCCTGGGAATTTATGAGATTTAAAAATATGCTTATAATTACCGGAACTGGGGAATATTCTCTATTATTATTGTTAGGGTAAATTACCCTCAATAACTATATAACAAAACACAATTTTTTTAAAAAATCTCTCTTACATTTGTATTCGGCAACTCCAATTCAATTTTGGATTACATCTTACGGCTTGAATCAATTTTGAGCAGATGTATCTCCTTCAAAATCACGCCCAAACCTGACTCAAATGGGTCCACTATCTAAAGACAGTTACCACACGCCTCCCTCTTTTCTCTCCTTAGACCTCCTGCTTCCGTTTCAAAAATCAAAAGCTTTAGCCCTCACTCCCTCTCTTCACTTTCTCTCTCTCTCTCTCTCTTTTTATCGTTTCCTTTCCTTTGGCTCTCTCTCCGTTTTCTCGCCACAATCACCAGCAAGAAGAAAACTGTTGCTCGCCACAACCATCACTAGCCACACTCTGATAAGTTTAAAGATCATCAAGATAACCAATTTCTCCTATTGGAAATGGTGTGATTGCTAATTGCCCTTTTTAGGTCAAGAAAAGCATGAGCTTTGGTTTATCTTCACTGCCCTTGCTATAATCATAGCTATCTTCCTAGCTACTCTCCATCTCTCTCCGAGAAACCCTCCCACCACATCTTATATTTTTGGAAAAAAATTTACTAGCTAAAAGGTAGTGGGTGTTCTTGTAGAGAGAGAATGACGGACAGAGAGTGTGTGTGCGTGTGTTTGGGGATGGGTCTCTAGAGTGTCGATAGAGAGTGAGCTTCGGTGGGGTGAAGGTGGTAGACCTGCTTGAGATAGGCTGGCAGGGTGAAGTGTGTGTGAGGACGGGTTTCTTTCTTGGTGTCATTAGTTTTGTCTAGGCTTGGGTCATACAGAGAGAGAAGAAAGGAATAGATGGAGGTGTGGTTTTGTGAGAGAGGAAGGAATGGGTTTTGAAAGAGAGCAGCACTATATTTCGGTGGCCAAAGGTGAGTGTTGTAAAATGACTTTCCATTCAATAAATTTGATTATAGAGTTTTATTGCTAAGGCTGTAGTGAGTAGCCTTCATCTTCTACTTCTGTTATCTATTTTTTTTATAAATAAATTTGATTATTTAAGTTTGTTACGATTTGATTTTGTTGAAATCTCTTGCTTTGTGCATATCCCTATTCTGTTGTTTATGTTCATCTTTCATGTGTTAATACCATAACCCTCTCTCACACACCCCTTCTCTCCCTCTTCAAAATAAACCACATATCCCTCACTCTAGAGACCCACTTTTCTCACTAAAACTCACTCACATACAAACACCTCATAAGCATCATAACTCCCCTCACTATTGCCTCCACCATGGGGGTACTACCAAGGACCAACTGCTTCCTCATTGACCCCCTTAGCCCAAGAGACCTCTAGACATAGTTCTACCAAGGACCCAGTCTTAGTTCTACTTCTACCAAGAGCCCAATCTGAGAAATGGTTGGTTAGTTGTTTGTTATGCAACTTCACCTCCTAATGCTATGCATTTTTATGTCTCTTTTATTGAGCAGTGGAAGACCTAGAAGAGTGGTGAGCGAACAATGGGCAAAAAGAATCAAAGAAAAATTTGAATCATCCAGGTTATGAGGAGAGTGAATTGCAAAGAGCTATCATCACGCCTGCTACTTCTTCATGGGTGTTTTCAATTTCCTTGATCATCCTTTGAATGCATAGAAAAATTTATTTCTTTTGCATAAAGATTTTCCTAATTACTTAATGAGAGAGAGAGAGACTGTTTAGGGGTGATACATTATTCACGATTTTGATACTAGCCTCTTATACAATGAAGTTTCTTTTTTTTTTTTTGGCAAGTAAAAAATGAAGTTTCGTAATTTTGGTGTCTCTTATACGGGTCATGCCAAACTGTTAATCTTCCTATGCTTATGGGTTGAACATAGGTTGGAGCAGCAAACATTGGGGCCAACAATAGAACCCTGCTGCTTCTCTCTCATTACCCTACTCTATTTCTCTTTCTAGATTTTTTTTTAGGTAGTAATTGCTTCTATTGGTGCACTAAATATTGAACTGGTGTTGTTATTTTCTGTTCAATGCTTCAATTTCAATAAGGTACCAAAAAGAAGGCCACTTTTTTTCTAGGTGTGTTTTCTAGAAATGATGATTTGAACAAATGTGCGTTGGAATATGTACGTGTAGAATTAGATTGATGTTGAATTGAATTCTAGTTTTTTTATAATGAAAAATCAAGAATTTGGAAGCTTAAGATCACAAAAGGGTGTACGTCGGCAATAAATTCTAGGAGTTCGATCCCAATATCAGATCACAGCGCAGATATGCTCAAGCGCATTCAAGTTCAAAAGGAGATGGATTCTCACTTCTCTCCCTACATGCATATATGTATATGTGTTGTTAAGGCTTAGTTTGGATTTTGATGAATTGGGTTTTGGTGAGTTGTATCTCCATCCGTATCAATTCGATAGGATCTAAACATACTGGACTGGAAAGTGTATTAACTGAATTGTAGATTACAGATCTTGATTGTTCTTGATGTACACCCGTGTGCCAATTAGTTAATGTCATGTGGTTGATTTCATCTCTTGGTTATGTGGTATGTTATACACCAATTAGTTCTCTTAACATTTGTTGTTAAATTTGAAAATTTTGATTTTTTTTGCTAAATTTTAAGCTTTAAAGTCTACATTTAAGGACTATATCAATTTTTCCCCTAATACTATCTGTCATAATGGATTTTTTTACCTTTAATTTCCTACCCAAAGTAGTCAAAGTTAGATGGAACTCACTACCAAGTTAAATGAGACCCTTTATGATGTGTTCTTTCCATCAAGTTCTTCCCAATTGCACCAATGTTATTTTGGAAACTCTTTGCTATGTTTCGCCACTACAGTGAGGGAATGCAAGCCTATATATATTCATTTTTTTTTTCTTTGTTATCATTGGAAGTGAACCTTTCCTTATTTTCAAGAATCACAAATCAGCTATTTAACATTTAAGCTTTAAAGTCCACATTTGAGGAATGCAACAATTAGAAGTCTATTTTTTGTCATTAGAAGTGAACCTGTAAGCCATCTAGTAGAAGTAAGCCATCTAATAGTTTCTCACAACTGTTATTTTTGGAGGACTGGGTTTCCTTATGCGTTTTCAGGTAATTCACCTATTAAGAATGTGTCTTTAATTCTTTAAGAAATAGCTTTGACACAAATTTGAAATGTTTGCAGCTTAGGTGCAAATTAATAAAGGAAATCAGAACTTGCACTTAGATTATTTGAAGATAATATTGGATGCTTCTGCTATATCTTGAATTATTTACGTTTTGATTGTGACTCTCTTTAGTGATTGAGAGAACTGGATTTTGTTTTTTGGTGCTATATTTGTTGGTGGGTAGTTAAGAATAGTTCAAAAAATGGTTAATTTAAATTTGATTTTTAAGAATAGCTTTGACACTAATTTGAAATGTTTGCAGCTTAGGTGCAAATTAATAAAGGAAATGAGAGAACTGGATTTAATTTAAATTGTGATTTGGGTGTGAGTTTTCTATGTGGTAATTTGTAGATTGTGATTTCCAGGGGCGTGAAGTGAAAAAAAAGGAGCTCATTATTTTAATTTTCTCTTATCATAATCCTCTTAGATAATTGAATGTTTGGTTGTGGGTTTGTGGGAAGCTATTTTGGGTTAAATTTGGTTTTGGTTTTTTTTTTTTTTTTTGGGTCTTCTATTATGGACTTTATATTTTTAACCATGTTGTTAATTAATATCTTATTATTATGTGTAAAAGCTAATCACTATTCTTGCTAACTTTTGTAGCTATGTCCTACTTCAATTTGTTTGTTCACATACATTCCAGCAATAGAAAGTATTAAGAACGTTGATGAAAATTGTATCTAATTTCATATTTGTTCGATTTGCTAAATTGCATTAAGAACGAAAGTCTTTGGCTAGGCAGATTTGTATTTTTGTTAGGCTCAACTAATTTACAACACTATCTGATCATGGACAATATCACCATTTTTGGTCATGTGAGTTGATTGTTTTTTATTAGATAGATAATTCATACTATTTTTTTACGTCAATATTTCTGATCATTAAATTTTGAATATTATTATCTTATATCTAACTTACAGGTGGATGTAGACTTACAGCGAACTGTAAGATGAGCTTCCTTTGCTCAATCTTTTTTATTATTTAATCTATATTTTTTTATATAAAGTAATTTTTTACCACTCAAATATATAGGTACGATTACTTTGTGAAAATAATATAGGTGTTGTGATCCGCGATAAACAAGATTTTAATGCCATTGCATTCATGAGGTTAACCTACCATTCAAATCTATTTTCTTAGTACTTTTTTGCTTTCTTTATATGTTTTACTTATTCTTTATTTGCTTAATTTTTTAAAGAAAAAAGCAAAAGCAAAGGCAAACGTGGTATCCAAGTGGAAAGAAAAGGCAAATTCTACTAGCAAGGGAAAGAAAAATGTATGTCCAGTGGTATAGTTCTTCAAACATTTTTAATTAATTTCAAATCTATTTTCTTATTATTTTTGTTCCTTTCTTTATATGTTTTACTTATTCTTTATTTACTTAATTTTTGTAACAAAGAGGCACAAGTAAAGGCAAACGCAATGTCCAAGGGAAAAGAAAAGGCAAGCACTACTAGAAAGGGAAATCAAAATGCATGTCAAGTGGTATATTTCTTCAAACATTTTTAATTAATTTCAAATCTATTTTCTTATTATTTTTGTTCCTTTCTTTATATGTTTTAGTTATTCTTTATTTACTTGATTTTTGTAATGAAAAGGCAAAAGCAAAGGCAAACGCAATGTTCAAGGGAAAAAAAAGGCAAGCTTCTACTATCAAGGGAAAGCAAAATGCATGTCAAGTGGTATAGTTCTTCTAACGTTTTTAATTAATTACTTTTTATTATTTACAATGCACAGTAAAGACAACAACTAATTTAATGTGCCTACTTTGGAGCAGGCATTAGCTAAATCACGATAATGTATATTTTTTTAAGTATATATTTTGTGAAAACATGCATACCTGTAGCCAAAACACATGAAAAAATAAACCTATTACATGATCTTGTCAAGTACGTTAAGAAAATAAACCTACATACAAGAATAAACCTACATATAAGAATAACAATTTTGGAGTTTTATTTTCTATAAATTTAAATATGCGTGCATCTAGTAGTCTTTTTTGTTAGCAGTAGTATTTTTTTGGTTTTTGCTAACTGGCTGTTCGGGCCGACTTGCGCTCACCTCAACTAATCTTGGAGTCTATGTAGTCTCCTGTCCCATACAAACCAAGTAATTGTAAGGCCAAAGACCTTGGGAGAACTCTTGTGTTTGGCAAGAGTCGAACCCCTAACTTTCCTTTAGTTGTAGTCTTATTTGAGTTCAATACCAAGTGACTTATAATTTGATTTTTGTGACCTAACAATTGAATGAAGTTAATGCATGAGATACAATATCCAATCAGTAGGAAAAAATTGATACTTAAAGCACCAATCATATCTCTTATAGGAAAATAATAATAATTCTGATAAGTCACTTAAATTGATCATATCTCTTGCATACTGAATGATTCAAAAATACCAAATAAAGCAAATATTATTACCAACCCAAACAAATACTTTAACCCACAACACGTGCAGAAATTCGATAAAAAATACAAACCAAAAAAAAAAAAAACCACTAGTACTTTATTAATAAAGAGCCTAAATCAAAATAAATGAACCAATCTATTAGTTCTACCAACTAAATGCAAAAGAAGTAATGAATTAGGTGCTGAGAAGGGGGAAAATGGTTTACGCAGTGATTTCGGCCATAAATATTTTTATTTTCTGTTCGAGGTTTTTAAGGAGACAAAGATTAAGGCTTTTAAATAGAGAAGTGCTTGGATGCAGCGGCGAAACCATATTTGGACAACGCCCCCCTCTCCCCCCCCCCCCCCCCCCCCCCCCCCCCCAAAACTTTGTCCAATTTTTAGGGTTATCATTTTGACCTTTCAAAATTCAATAATTTTTATCTTAGCACCAAGAAAATTCAAAAAGTTTCATCTTAACCATCATAAAATTCAAGAATTTTAACATTTGCTTCAACAAAATCTATAATATTTTTTAATTGACCTAACAAAATTAAAATTTTTTTTACCTTAATCTTCCATACCTCCCTCATTAAAATTTCTGATTCATTCCTACTTGGATGGGTTTATAAAGAAAATTGTCCTTAGAGAGAGGGTGGTTAGGCATGGCTTATATTGTAGCCTTGGTTGTGGCCATGGTGACCATGGGTATAGATTGATAAGAGAAAGGAAGGAGATGGTGTGCTAGAGAGATAGGAGAGGCTTTAGAAAGAGTGTGGGTTACAGAATATTCTTAACATCGTCGTCTACAAAATTGCCTTTTTGAATGACAAGACTCCAATTTCCAGTTCGATTAGCATACACCTTAACCATTAACAAATCTCAAAGACAATCTATGAAATTCGTTGAAGTTGATTTGTGTACACTGGTATTTAGTCATGGACAATTATATGTGGCACTATCTATATGCACATCTTTTGATCGTATATGTGTCTTTCTCCCCCGTGATAGCTCAGATTCTACAATAAACATTATTTATTCTGAAGTTTTGTTATAATGTTATATTTATCAAATTCACTATTTTATAAAGGGTACAACTTATTTTGAAGTTTTTTTTCAGTTGATGAGAAACATTTCTATAAATAAATTAACTTTACAGTATTACTGGACTTTTATAGGATTGGGATGAAAAAGTTAGAAAGCTCAAAAGAACAAATACAACTAGATTACTCTGATGGCGATACAACAATAAGGTACCTTCAATCTTACATTATTTTTATCCACGTATATTTTTTTTTATTGATTTTGGTGTCTTCATAACTAGGTTATCGTACATGCTCCTCACTGGCGATCATGTGTGAAAATTGATACAAAGACATTTTGGAAAGTGATAAAGGAAATTCATGGCTAAGGCATTCAAGGACTTCTAAAAGAACAAGTTTAAAGATAGATTATTTGATGACTTTTTTTGTATAGAAAGCATTTTTTTGTAAAGCATGCATATCTTTTGGCAGTGGCTAACTATCACTCTTATTATGTAAAACTTACTACCTATGCGAACATTATTGTTAAACATTTTATGTATATTAACTTTTTATTAAAATTACACATAATCTGTTACACTTTGTATGGAGACTCTACGATTAGCTTTTTTTTTTCTTTTTGTTCTTTAATTAATAGCAGGTTTTTGGGACTCACATGTCCTGATCCTATAACTGGTAACCTCCTATCCTTTTTATTTGGTCTTATATGATAGCCTTCTCAATGGTTTCTATTTGTAACTGTGTTTTTTTGGTGGAAGTGCAGAAGAAAGAAGAGATTGTGACTAACTAGAGATCCAAAAATACACCTGAGGAAGAGTATCTCAGAGCTATTACCTGAAGAGTAACGTTCTTTTACTTTGTTTCCCCCATGGTAATATAAATTTCTTTATAACCATCCAAGCTACAAATGCATCATATTTTACCAAAAGTAGAAACCTCACTTTGACATCTTTTTTCTCTTCTACATCAAGAAAGCAGTTGAAAACATTTGATGGTAAACTTAAGTTTCTAATATTGTTTTAAAATTTTTATAGGTTGATGCTCTCTCTCCTTCTGCCTCTCTATCACAAACCCCCAGAATAGTCCATCATTTCCTATATGTTTCTCTCTCCTTTGTGTAGTGCCCATTATCTTACCATTAGTTGGTGACCCAAATCCAAATTTTATAGGTTGTAGGCAAGATATTGTTTTCTAGTCATTGATGTTGATACTATTGTGGTATTAAAGTTTTATGTACAATTGGTTGAAAGTAATTTTTTTTTTTATGGAAAAATAGACCACTCCGGCTAGAGTAGCAACCACCAGCAACTCCACCCACAGCCATAGCAACCTAGCTGACCACCAACATCCCCATGGCCATTCACTCTCACTTTCTATCTCACACAAAGTTAGTCCCACCTTCATCCGTACAATACCACTTCAATTCCACCGTCAGAAACCACCATAGTCCATGAGTCCAGCCATCTTTACAACCACCAAAGACCCAAACTATCTCTCTTTCTCTCTCTCAAAAACCTCACCATAGGGGCACACACGTATAACTTATGGCAAACCATAAAACTGACATTCTTCGAGAAAACCATTGCCACTCTTGCTCACCTGAAAGCCACGACAACCACCACCTTTACCTTATTCCTCTCCATAATTTTGCCTCTTTGAAAAACTCACTCATCTCTCTATACCTAACTTTCACCCCACAACACCTCTTTGTATTCCACTGTATAGTATTGGAGGAGACATTTGAGAAATTCAATGGTAAATAAACGTTTTAGGCATTTGTCTCATTTATTACATATCACAACATACGAGTTGCGTTCATATATTGATTTGGATTTTTGTTTTGATTTTTGGATATGCTTTTATTTTATTTTGTTTCTTTGGAATTGATTTTGTTGTTGCTCTGGTTGGTATTTTTTGAAGTGTATCCAAAGGTGAAGGTGGGGGAGCAAGAAGAAGATCATGAAACAAGAACCTAGCAGCCGTTGGATGGTCTTTTATTGTAAGTGAAATGGTTTACATTGAGTGGAATTTTACTTAGCTTTGATCAATAGGCTTTGTTAAGCTCTAGATTTTCTAGCATTTTGTGGTTGATTAGATTTCTACGTGATTGATAATTTTGTCTTTGAGGAGAAATGGATGTCTATGGTCTTATGATCTTACTTGCTATTGTTTTTTTTTTTTTTCGCCCTTTGTTTCGTATGTATTTCATAGTTTGTATATGAAGTTCATAAATTGGTGGGCTACTATCAAGACAAATCTTATTTGGGTCTTGATCAGTTTATGTGGATCTGGTTTGTTTGACTTCGAATAATTGGTAACACTCTTGATGTTTCGTACCCTGTCATTTGTGAAATTTTGAATGTTCAAATTAGCTGGCAATTCGAATTTGTGGTGTCATGAAATCAAAGGTTGATGGGTTTGACTTACCCTCCCCCTCACCCTCCCCAATTTCGATGTACACAAAAGGAAAAGTGTTTGGTTGGTGACTTGCCCCCAAATGTGGTATTCCTACAAATGAAATTAGTGTCCCGTAAGAATACGGAGGTCGCGATGAAGTATAAATCGGAAGATCCGGTATTGTTATCTCCTAAGGGACCTAGTCAAATATAAGCTCTAACAATCACCTCACACTAACCTAATCTAGGATTAAATTGCAATAAAAAGGAGAATTGGATCTAAAATAAAAATGAAAATAAAAAGACCAAAAATCTTTTGGGTTGTGATGGTTGTTTTGAATTCCTAAACTAGTGCAATGAAAATAAAGACAATTAACACTAGATAATTAAATTAAAGCAAAATGAAAATAAAACTAAAGCAATTGAAAATGAAATTGGGTTCAATTGTTCCAATCACTCAATCCATCCAAAACTTTCAATGGGGTTTATAACTCAAAACAAACACAACATTTAAAAGTATTTGATTCGAGAGATTTAACTTTCAAAACCAATTATTCTCAAGCAATTGAAATTAGATACATGGTCAATGGGGAATCAAAGGTTAATACCATCGAATTAACTTAGACAATACCAAATTTGTGGTTTGTGCATTGATTAGCCAAACATAGTCAATAACCTAGGTTTTCTAAGTCATCTTACAATCAATTGATAAGAATTAAGTCCTAGCAATTGTAGAGATCTTTTATAGTAAAAACCCCTAAATTAATTCCATCGATTTGGGTGATGACAATCTCCAAACTTAGTCAATAATCTAGGTTTTTTAAAACATCCATATGGAATTACTAAGAATTCAAAATCTAAAAAAATATGACAATTAATACATGAGATACCTCCATTGAAACTCTTGGATTTCTTGGATGATTTTCACATTTAAATCCAATACAAATTCCTAGCTACTTGAATCCATTAGAAAAACATATAAAATGTAAAGAAAAAGCATGAGGAATTAAATCTAAATTTTACTTGAGCAATAAAAGTGTTTGGTTACAAGGAAAGTACAAAAAAATACAAGAAAGTGAAAGAAAATACAATACAATAAAGAGAAATTACAAGTTTTAAAGAAATACTATAACTACAAGGCTAAATCTAAGCTAAAAATGAAGAAAAATAGAAAAACTAACCTTTTTGGAGCTTCTCCCGCCACCTCTCTATCTCAAACTAACCCTAACTACTCAAAAAACCTACAAAAAATTCTAAAAACGCAGTTTCGGACACAAAAAATATAATCTGGATGAACAGTAACTTTCCAAATACCGTTTGAACTATGCGTCTGATGATTGTCTGAAGTGCGTCTAAACGCAACGTTCGAACAGGGGAACAGTAACCATTCAGACGAGTACTATTCATCACTATTCGACCCAAAAACTTTGAAGCTTTATTTGACCATCTTAGAATACAATTCAGCTGACGCACATTAGAAGCAAAGTTATAGCTCTTGAAGTCTTCTTGTTAATAGCGCAAAAAATCAGCTCAATCGAATATCGGACTAAAAAGTTATGGCCAAAATATCAAGATAGATTAGACTTCTCTTTACCGATTTGCTCGTTTTGAACCCGCTTTGATCATTCTTTACGTCTATTTGTCTTTATTAGCTCCTATAACCTACAAAGCACACAAAAAACACAATCAAACAAATATCTAACTAAAATAAGAAAATTAACACTAATATAAATCTAACAAGGTGTGAATTAAGGGCCTATGATTGCACTTTTAGGGTGTAATCAGTTGGGTTATTAAATCCATTGGGATTAAAGCTAACACCTTGATTGCTATTTTTGCAGTGAGTTAGTAGTACTAATGTCTTATTACTTCTTTCACTTTTGGTTCATTTCATTTTGATTTTGATGCTTTCTTTATTAAGTACCTTTGGTTATCTTTTGTCTAGGTTTGAATTTCCAAGTGAATATTTGCAAATGTTGTTGTTTAAGTTGTTTGATTGGGTTGGTAATAATTTTGAATCAAATCAACCTTCACACCTTGATTCTTGATTTTGCTTAGTGTGGCATACTAACACTTTTTTCATTTGGGTGCGATTTTTATTTAGGTACATGGAGGTATGCACGAGCACATGAAATTTGGGTCTCTTTAAAGATTGATGTATCGGTTCGGCAGTGTAAATTCTTTTAATGGGAGTGTAGAACAGATTCAATAAATATTTTTGGTTTTTTCTTTATTTCTAGTGGATACAGCCTTTAATCTATGCAAGTATAATCTGCACACTATTTTTTTGTTTTTGTATTAGTTCACATGGATATATTGGGGGTTAATCATTGATATAGCTCTGAGGGTTATTAAGTTTAATTTTGGTAATGCATCATGACCATTTATCTGAGTAGATGAGAAACTAGATTGTTTCATTTTTATATGTCAACAGGTTAGAAAGATTATGTCTGAAGTTTCGCAATAATTCTTGACTATTACAATATACAATATCAAGTACAAAAGCTTCAACTGGCTGTAGCACAAAGGAATATAGAAGTAGCCTTATGTGCATACTCGAGGATTTGCTTCTTGGCTCATCGAATAAGTGGTTTTATTGCTTTCCTCAAGGCAGATACATTGTGTGCCAATTGTTTCATTCCTATATGTTAATTGGTTGTTACTTTATTAAGATGCAATATTGTGGATCTTTAGTTTATATTTCGTGTAGATGTTTTAAAATGATTTTTGTGTTGCTTGTTGGACGATGGGAATACATGATTTTTATGTTGGTTATTGGATTACATGATTGATTGGTTAGTTGCTTGATGTTTAAAAATATGTTTTGTTGGGATTTTGAATATATTTATCTTTAAAATGCTTTTAGAAGAATTTACAAATGGACAAATGCAGTTTTGATCCAAAGTTTTTTTTAGAAAAAAAAAAAAAACGTTCTTACATGGTTAGTTGGTTGCTTGATGTTGAAAAAAATTTTTTGCTGGGATTTTGAACAAGTTTATTTTTAAAAATGTTTTAGAATAATTTACAAATATATTAACGCAGTTTTAATCCAAAAATTTTGAAAATAAAAACTATCTGTTAAATTGACTGCATGAATGTTTAGAAGTGTCATAGGCACGGGTCATCCCTAGTTTAGAAAAATACAGCTACATTCCCTTAACATTTTAAATTTACATTTGACTTTCCTTACTTTGTTAATTTCATTAACAAATTTCTCCATCGTTAGTCAACTGTTAGTTGACCAAACAGAAAAAGCTTATGCAAGCCTACTAATATGTTTTATTGACTATTTTACCCTTACCCAAAATATTCTTCCTTAATCACCGGTGTTTTGCTACCAATGGCAAAGCGGCAGCAGCACTACCACCACTACCATTGAAACTCCCCAATTACCATTTTTAAAATCAAACAACACCATCATCTTTTTTCTTTTTTTCTTTAATACAATACTTAACTTTGTCTGCATTACTAACCAAAATTCTCCAAAAAACCTAAAATCCCTAATTGGATATTTCAATTCAATCATCGGTAAAATATCCAATTATGGTTGAACCCCCATCTTCACCTCCCTTAAACCCAACACCATCACCATGCCTCCTCCCAAACCTCAACCACTAGTGTTCTCAACCACCAAAGATCTGATTCAACATTAGGAAGGCAGAGCACAAGGTTGTGCTTCCAAATCAGGGATCGAGCAAGGGAACAGGGCAATGAGTGGAATCAACATGGCATCGTTTGGTGGTGGTTCAATGTCGTCGGTGTTGCATCTAGTTGGGACACCATGAATGGCACCCAAAACTCTGTGATCGACATGGCTTCGTTCGGTAATGATGGGCAATAGGTTGGGTCTCTATTCTTCCTCCTCTCTTTAGCAACGAATTGGGTCTTTTCTTCCTACTCTTTCTATCTTCGTGTCTTTCTCTCACCCCCTCTTACTTAGATCTAAAATAACGTTTGGCAGTGGATGGGTGTTGTAGGGGAGGTAGGAAGGGGTGAAAGAGGGCTAGGGGATGATGGGAAAGGGCGGATGAGGGAGGGCTGGATAATGATGGGAGGGGTGGATGAAGGTTGTGGCTGGTAGTGGAGGAGGGTAGGGTTTGCACTTGTGTTGTGCAACAACATAATAAGATGGAAGGGAAGAAGAAAGGAAAAGGACAGAAAAAAAGGAAAAAACAAAAAATAAAAAATGTTGTAATTTACTTTTTATTTCTTAAAAATAATTAATAATAGTTTTGTTTAATAAAAATAATATTTAAATATAAGGGTAATTAGATAATTTTTCACTTCCATTAACGGTCTGTGCCCTCACTGCTCTGATAGGGGAGGTCAGTGTAATTTTAAAATGTTGTGAAAGACCCCTATATTTTTACAAATGTTGAGGGGAGGTTAGTGTGATGTACCTTTATTATTAAATAAAACATTATATATTTTCAAAAATTTTAACGTAAAATCATTTAATTTTGTAAACCATTTTTTTCTGAAGTCAAATGGTGTGTTGATTTTGGTTTTTTTTTTTCCTTCTTCTAATAGGCATTTTCTCATTTGAACCAAGGCCTCTTATTTTTAGAAAAAATATGTAAAAACTATATATAGCCTTAAAACCATGTAAGGTTTTAAAATTTTTGGAGCCTTCAAAAAAATTTTATTTGTAAAATTTTTTGTTAAGCCAATACTTTTTTCTAAATGAACTAGGATAGTGTATTTTAGGCCTTCTTTTTCTAATGAGCCTTCTTTTGTCACCTATAGTATGACATTTATTTAAATATATATATATACATAAACTATTTAGGACTTTGATTAGAGCATATAATGCCTAAAATTTTTGGAGCCTTCAAACAAAAATTTATTTGTACAATTTATTTTTTATTTATTAAACTAGTGTTTTTCTTTTTTAAAATTCACTAGTGTAGTTAATTTTAGACTTCTTTTTATGGCAAATAGTTTTTTCTCACTTGGACAAGGGGCCTTAAAAATATAAAAATTATATAAGGCTTACTAGGTTTTAAAAAATTGGAGACCTAAGACAACCTTGAGTCGATCCTACATTGTGCTAGCATACGCCAAGATTATGGTCACTTAAAACTCATATGGACATACTCGTATGAATCTATTTTATTAGTTTGTGCTACCACGTAAGTAAAGAGGTATGCATATCAGAGCCAGCTCAAGAGTTTGATGTCTAAAGCGACATGTTTAAATTGAATTTTTGTATGTTTATTTATGACGTTGTAAAATTTTTATTTAAATATTTTTAAACTAGTGTTTTTCTTTTAAAGTTGACAGATGTTTTGATTTTGGATATTTTTACTAGCATGCCTTTTTAAAAACAAATGTAATAACGATATAGCACTTTCATAGCATGTAGGGTTTTAAAATTTTGGAGCCCTTTAAATTTTTTTTTATTTGTACAGCTTTTTATTAAAATAATATTTTTTTAAAAATTAATTAGCATAGTTGATTTTGAGCCTTTTTTTTAGCATGGTTTTTTCCCCTTATAATGAGGCCCTTTCTAACATGCCTTTTTTTTTTTTTTTCCTCATTTGTACCGGGTATTTAAAAAAAAATGGTCCAAAAACTTTTTTAGCCAGCCTTGCATTGATCCTTTTACTAGTAAGTAGTTACATTGCTATATGTTATTTTTTTCTTAAAATCTCTCCGCTACACTACAAATTCAAGTTGTTTGTGTATTCACTTACCATGTGTCACTATTTGATAGGACTTAAAACTGAACACTTAGTACTACCTAACCACTGGACTATTTTTTCACATGATGGGATAGGAGAGAGCCACAACCTCCGGAGTTTTAAATTTACCTTATATATATAAATTTTGATATACCAACCCATGTAATTTTATCGTTGCCCTTTCAAAATTCAAGTAATTTTATTTTGCTCAACTTTCAAGTTTTCTCTTAGCATTTTACTTATTTCAACATTTTTCATATGGTTATTTTTAATAATTTGAATATACCATCATATTACATTTATCTTTTTCATTTATTATCAAGTTTTCAATTTTTTTAATATTTTTATTAAGATTTATTTCAATGACTACTATTGTTTAATAAATTGTGATATTTGTTAAAGTAATGCATATAAAAATAGAAATTAACAATCTTATATTTTTTCTAAAAAAGTGATGTATAAGCATTTTATATTATAATAGTCTGCTTCTAATATATATGATTAATGTGAACTATAGCCAACATTAAATGTTAAAAGTGCTATATTGATGTATTAGGTAAGATGACTTTAGAAGAAAAAATTTACTTGCGTGTAGCGTCCTTATTTTTAGGTACTACACTCAATATAATATTTGCTCTTTTTTCTATTATATATTTGATGGGTCTCATCCTATAAAGTTTAAATCGAAAGTATAATTGGTAGTTTATTTTTTGATACAATAATACACCAAGAAAAATGTTTTTTAATTTGACCTTTATCACGAAATTTTTGGATCAGACCCAAGTCATAAGTTCGTGACATGAGTGCCGATACAGGAGTAAGTGCGTAGAAGAGCGTCAAATTTAATAAATCATGAATTTAAGAGCGTCTATATTATATATTTTTTATATATGTTTATTTTATTTTTAACATAGACAATATATTTTCATATTAATTTATTTTTATATGTTTGGTTAGTTTTTGAAATTATATTTGTGTGTCCTAAAAAATTTGAAGAATAACAAATAAAATCACACCAGGAAGGTGATAAGTTGGTAATTTTTATTTAGGCTTTAAGTGAAAATGCTTGGATAGTTGGGATTAGACGTGAGGCCGGCAGGTGCTTCAAATAAAAAAGGCTAACATGTTTGAAACTTGAGGAAGAAAAAGAAAAGAAAGAAAAAATCACTTGTTTTTTTTTTTATTTACTTTTACACGAGAAAAATAAAAGAAAAAATGAGAGAAAATGAGAAAAAAATGAGAGAAAATTTTAAATCACCCTCTCTCTTTCTCTATATTATTTTCTTTTACTTTCTTTCAATTGTTTTGACAAAACCAATTTTTTTTTTTTTTTTTTCTTTTACTTTCTCTTCCCTTTTTAAAATTCCAAACAGGCTATACGATGGGATGTGTGGCATTGTGCTTGTATGTAATACACAGCCTGGGAGCTTTAGAGTTCATGAAAAGGTAGGATTGGACGTGGCAGAGTGCTGGAACATCAAAAACAAAAGCTTTAGAGTACACATGTTAATAGATCATTGGACCAAATAACACATTTGCTCTAGTCCGCGAACTCTCTCCGACGAACTCGCGGATTGAGAAGAATTATTTCACGAGTTTTTCTTATTCGTCGATCCGCAAATCAAGAGCGCGATCCGCTTAGGTGACTTGGGATTGGACACCGAGTAGCTATGTGCTCAAGAACACCCTGCTGTAGAAGCACAATCATGTCCCGGTTATTCAGCGCGATTGGAATAAGCGACTCCAAACAAAAGACTGCAATTTCTTCATCTTCATTATTCCAGAGACTTAATTTCCTTTACGACGTCCCTCTGAAGCCAAAACAATGGCCCGAGAAAAGCTGTAATAGGGACAACTTAATTTCACAATTAGGAATGGGAACGGACCCTAATGACCCACTAGACCTGTCAAATTTTTTACATTTGATTATGTTAATGAACAAGTTTAAAAATTTTATTTAAAGTGACTCTTATTTTCAATCCGGGATGAGCACAGACCCAATGACCCACTAGGACCGCCAAACTTTCTTATGATTTGTAGAATCGAAGTTTTTAGATTTGATTATGTTAATAGACAAGTTTAAAAATTTTATTTGAAACCAGCCCTGGTTCAAAATGTATTTATACATATATATTTATGTATTTTATAATGTATATGTGATAAGATTGTATGTTACTTAAAGACTACTTTTAGAAAAGGAAATCATTTATTAAACAAGTTTTAGATTTAATGGATGGATTTGAAAATGTAATTTTTTAATTAAGCGAGCTTGAAATTTAATTTTAAATCCAATAAAAATTATTTATAGTTTAAGCTTGGTTTGAATCCAGATTGACTTGACCAATGTCCACCCTACTTTCAATGGATGTGCTACCGGTGGGGCAACTCTGAATCATAAGGAGAGTGTGCTGATGGGTTGCAAGTTCTTTTTTAGATGAAATATTGATGCAACTTTTTTTTATATTATTTAATTTATTTTGTTGGACTATGATCAATGAAAAAATATTGGTTGCCAAAAGAATTTATATAAAATTTATGAATAATGATGTAATTGAATGGGGGTTATTAGTTTTAAAATAAAATAATTATTATTTTAATTTTTAATTATAAAAATACTATTACCAATGTTTTAGTGATCCGTTTATTCCAAAATAATAATAAACGACGTGAAGTAATTACCGAGAAAGTACCTGGAAGGTTCGCCGAGTCATCACTCACTGAATAAAGTTGCACGCTAGGAAGCCGCGGCGAAGAGCCAACGAATAGAGGGCAATACGGGTATTTGACACAAGAAGTCGGTCATGGACTCATTGTTACTTGCTTAGTAAAGAAAGAATCATAGTATTACAGATGAGCGTGGTTTCACTTCGTCACCCTGTCTATCATTCCAGTGGAAGACTCAAATTGAGGTTTAATATTTTTACTAATTTCCGCTATTACTTTACTGTTCTGTAGCGATGTTCTTGTTTCCAAGTGTATGTTTCTTGATTAGGGTTTCGATCTTGCTATATTATTTAAGAAATCATAGATTGGGACTTCGTTTGATCGCAAATTTTCATCATCGGGTCTGTTACTACTACTGATGTTCTATACTTGTATTTGTATGTAAAAACGCATACATATTTTGAGACATTGGACGTTTGATACTATGAACACGTGAATAGTAGTTGTGTAATGGGTATCGGCGTAGATAGGGATGGCATTGGACCGGAAAAAAGTGGATATCTGACCAAATTCGTTCTGTATGGAGAGGGTATGGAGGATTCAAAACGGAGACGGAGGTGCGATGGAGGTCTTAAACTAAATCTGTGCGGATATGGAGGCGGGACTGGACTTAAGTTCTACTTCGCCCCGCCTGTTATGTTCTAGTATAATTAATATTTACCTAGGGCTCAATTATAAATATTAAGATTAAAAAAAAAAATTTAACTATAAATTTTAAAACAAAAAATGGGGGTTCACCTGTAAATAATAAAATTTAAATTTTGTCAATCGTATTTTTTTGCTCTTTTATTTATTTTTATATTTGTTTTTGGGGTTTTTTTTTGTATTATTGGGCTTGGCGGGTGCGGGGCGGGGGTGGGTGCGGAGGCAGGAGTGGATGGAGATTTTTGGGCGGGGATGAACGACCAACAAAATACCCATACGGGTATAGAGGTGGATTTTTTAGGTGGATGCGGGGATGGAGGTGCCAATTCCCGCCCCGCCCCGCCCCGCCTCTGTCCGCTGCCATCCCTAGGTGTAGAGTTTCTATTCGAAAAAATTGATTTAGTTAGCGTGGTTGAACTTCTTGAATATGTTTTTGTCATTGATACCTGTATTACATGTATTTTCCAGAATGATTGAATTACTTATCCGCCTTTATGTTACATTCAAAACACATTGGGTCATGAAAGAACAGAGTTCAGCAAGATTTTGTCTTTAGATTGATCTGAATGTGGACATCTGCCCC
Organism: Euryodendron excelsum; assembly: GCA_033060915.1. Classification (NCBI taxonomy): domain Eukaryota; kingdom Viridiplantae; phylum Streptophyta; class Magnoliopsida; order Ericales; family Pentaphylacaceae; genus Euryodendron; species Euryodendron excelsum. The sequence continues at coordinate 43,601,332 of CM065385.1, read as the reverse complement.
TTCCATTGGGCTTTTTTTTTCTTTCTTTTGGACATTTTTGAATTGATGAGTCAGTCTTTTCCCCAGATAAATAATACTTATAACAAATGAAAATTAGTGGATTCAGGTGATTAGTTTTCTGATATAAGTAGAGCTTAGATCTTCTCGGAATGCATGCTGTTCTTGTGAATTGTGATCTTAAAGGTGTTTCTCCACGCTACCACTCTCATTTTGTTTCTTTCTGTGGAGATGGTTCAATTTTGTTTTCCAGAATTGGTAGGTTTAGTTAGAACACAATTTGTCATTTTTTGTTTTTGGCATAAGTTGAAGTTAAGTAATATGAGGTTGAAGGTCGAACTTATTTCTTGTTTATAAAATGCTTCTACTATTTTGTTGGACCAAGTGAAACCAGTCATTAACATTGTCATAGTGGTCTTTTCAGCTTTTCTGTTTGTTTTTGTTTTTGTTTTTTTTTTTTTTTTTTGGGTTGGTTTCACCTTCTCGTTCTATCTTTTTCGGTATCACCGATGATGTAAACTTGTGTTAACTCTGCCTGGCTAATATTCCCGATGGCTGGTTCTAAGCATATAGAGGAGGGGTTTTGGTGAATATGAAAACGAAGTCACTTGCCTGCACCTCATGAACGTGAATGACTGATTATAGATAATTGGGATAATGGCTCAAACAAAGACCTTCGACAACAAAAGACTGGATATCACAGATGAAGCATTCTTTACAAGCATTAAATCCATCAGCTAATGTTACCTGGAAATTAGTCAATGGGATGGCACATATTATTGGTATTATGCATAGAGTGTTCAATTTCATTTGCTGGTGCGTAGCTGACAGGCTATTGTCATTGTGTGTGCGCATGTGTGTGTGGTTTGTTCTCTTTTGGAGTCTTTCGTTTGAGAATTTGGATGAAATGAAACTCCACCTTATATCTAGATACGTGATTGTTTTGCCTGTATTCCGTTGGCATTTGTTTGTATTTTCAGATATCAATTATGGGCAGATATTTCAAAAGCTTCTTAAAAGAAATGTTTTTTTTTTTTTGATAAGTAAAGAAATGATTTTTAATTAGCTTTATCTGTCTATACATTACTATTATTACTATTGTGTTTTATGTCATTCATATATAAGTTACACAACTCACATGTTTGAGTTTTTTGGTACTTCCATTGCTAACTTCATGTATTTGTGCAGCTTTTTATACTAGGTGATTGATATCGGGCGCCCTTCAATTCCTCTTCTGCTAGTGCGGTTGCATTGATGGGAGTGAGGAATTGATAAGAGTGGATAACGACACTCCTTTGAAGAAATGATTCTCTCTGCTCTTTTAACTTCTGTTGGAATCAATCTTGGCCTTTGTTTATTATTTTTCACTCTATATTCTATTTTGAGGAAGCAGCCTAGTAATGTCATTGTTTATTCACCGCGCTGGGTTGCTGAAGAAAGATCTCAACAGAGAAGTCATTTCAACTTCAATAGGTTACTACCTTCTCCTGGTTGGGTGAGAAGGGCATGGCAGCTTTCGGAAGAAGAACTATTGTCAATATCAGGTTTGGATGCTGTAGTCTTCATCCGTATTTTCATCTTTAGGTAAGGCAGATCTTTCCAGACAACTTAAATTTTAAAATTCTGTACGGGTCTCCTGGAGTACAGAAGACTAATATGTTTCAAATAAGTAGTTCTCTGCAATTCAGCATATGTGAATTTATTTTTTTTGATGAGATTATGTGTTGCATGCTTGTGTATGTCTGTGTTTAAATGTATTATATTTCCTGCATGCTATGGGAAACATACAAAAGTATTCTTCTGCTAATTGTGTTCTTAAATAGATGAAAGAGACCGCAGAATATACCCAGAATAAGAACATAACTTTAAAGTATATAGTACAACAAAAAATGATGTCAAATATGAAACTGAAAAGGGTTATCAAGTTTGCAGCATTATCTCGAATAAAAGGAGGGGAAAAAAAACAGTGTGAGTTGAAGGTGTAAATACATGTCTACTGCAGAGTTATGCTACTTGTATTCTTCTACATCTTGCCTAGAATATCTTGGGCACTTCAATTCAATTTAACAGAGCCTTGTATGGAAGATTGGGGTTTCTTTTGCTGGGGACTTTTTCTTATTTCCCTTTATATATTTTTTTACTAAGGGTAGTGGTGGTGGGGTGAGGGTGGAAGGGGTGGATTTCAATTTTGGATATTTACTGGTTATAGGTATCCTCTTTTTTTTTTTTTTTTTTTTTTAATTTCAATTTTTTTGGTGTTTTGTAAGTTTGTTCTAATTATACTGTGGTCATTTAAATTGGTATTCTGTGTGCTTATATATGGTAAAATGATCTTGAAGGATCCACTAGAACTGTTTGTCATACTATCGATCTTTGTTTTGAAGTGTCAACTGATTTGGTCGTTGTTGGGTTTCTCTCGTGATTTGCAGATGTAGATTAATTAAGAATTTTAACAGTATCCCAGAGCATGCTAAATATTGGTTTTCTTGGTCCGTTTGGTAACGTTGTCAGTTTTTGTTTTTTGTTGTGTGTTTTTGGTGATCTAGTAATAGGCCTTTATAGGTTATTGTTGTACCAATAGTACTAGACCAATGTTTTGGTAAGAGAAAACACACCAATTTTAGTGTTTTTACTTTCCTTTTTCCAAATTTTGTAAAAAATTTAAAAAAAAATTTAAACAAATGCCGTTTTTTGTTTTTTTAGGAAAAAAAACAAAAAACAAAAACAATAAACGTTACCAAACGAGGCCTTAGCTTAGCCTCTTGTTCTCATTTTCCTTTATAGAATGACTGGTTCTTTTTATTGACAACACGAATAAGGCACTCCTAATCTAGCTTTTTTATTGACCAAACACTTGTTTTTCATATCAGAGACCAAGCCTTCTGCTTGTCTCCCTATCACATACTGTCAGTGTCTTTGATTGGTCTCCCTGATCTGTTGCTGCCTATCTTTACTTGTTATTTTATTTTATTTTGTCCTTCTTATAATCTGATGTGCAATAACATTCTTTTACAATGCAGCCTGAAGGTGTTTACATTTGCTGGGATTGTTGGGGTTTTTTTTCTTATTCCTGTCAATTATTTGGGGAATCAGCTAAGCATTGATTTTTCTGACTTGCCAAACAAGTCCTTGGATTCGTTCAGTATTTCAAATGTTGACAACGGATCAAACAGGTGCTTACTGGTTGGCCTTTTGAAGCAAAAAATTAATTATGTAGTGGTGCAGCTTCAAACTTGTGCATTCAATGTAGCTGAGGATTACATGGAATGTATTCTTAATAGCAAAGACCCGTGGGATGATATTTTCTTCTGTTAGTCATTCTACTGATGTTGACTGGCATGTTATAGATGTAAATAAGCAATCATGCATCCTAAACCTTGATGTTGATTTCTTTAGCGTCGGTTCCTTCTCTCCTCTCTCCCTCATCTTCTTTTACCTGGTGCTTGCAGGGGGTTGGGTGGGAAGGTAGATGTAAATTTGTGCTCAGTTGCACCCCTTCCCAATACCCGCCTTGGATTTTGTTTTATTGTATTTTATTTATTTCAAGTTTATCTCCTCCTTTTACGAATCAATCTGAGTGTGGTTACAAATATTGAGGTAAAATGAGATTCATTAGAAGTTTGACCCCGTAAATGCCACGTTGAACCTTTTATTGACCCCGTAAATGCCACGTTGAACCTTTTACCTTGCAAACTTGTTTCTGCACTGAAGTTTGCAAGCCAGTACATAAAATTAAATTGTTTGTAGTGGAAGTCTATTGTAGACCTTTTGTCTCTGTTTAGTGTCCACCTTAGACTTTGTTGTTGTTGGTAGTTTCTGATGCAAGTTTACCCGGGTGGATCTAACTATATTGGAGTTCGTGAGCTTAATATGTACGGAGTGTTTTATTGGTAGTCACCTTATATGGTCTTGACAATGTTATTTCCAACATTTGTTGGTCTGTTCGTTGGGTGGCTATTGAAGTTCTACTTTATTACAATAGTAATTTCGTGTGCCAGTTGCACACTTTGTTTGCATATGTATCTTGGTGAAGTTTTGATTGGAATGGTTGATGGAAAATCTCAAAGTTGTTTTATATGTATGACCTTTTAGTTTGTTTTTATCTAAGTGTGATGAAGAAACTCTGATCATGATTTTGGCTTTTCCTAAGGTTATGGATTCACTTATGTGCTGTCTATGTTTTCACGGCCTTTGTCTGCTATCTACTTTATCTTGTAAGTAATATCTGTGTACCATTTTAATTTTGCTGGTTTGTTTGAGCGGGTTTAGCATCCATGGAGTTCTCACTGCATCTGGAATATGATATAATCTGCAGGAGTATAACTATATTTCGTCAAAAAGGATTGCCTGTTTCTATGCATCCAAACCTCAGCCACATCAGTTCACTATTTTGGTAAGAGGTATCCCTGTTTCATCCAGGAGCAACTTCACTGAAAGTGTTGAGAGCTTTTTTACAGAGTATCATTCTTCCACGTATCTCGCGCATTGTGTGGTTCGTCGAACAAGCAAACTACAGCGGCTAGTTGTAAGAATTTTATGTGGAAGCTTTATAAATTTATTTTCTTCTCCGGTGGGAAACTACAGATTCATTTTCTTACTTTTTTTATGATGGTCATAAATTCTAATTGTTGGAAATTTTTACTGCTTGTTTCTTTAATGCGGATTATTTATTTTAGCTGATAGTCTGGTATAATGGATATTATACATATATTGCCACTTTGTGCTCTCCCTTCACGGGTACTTGTTGTTGGGCTTCCTACATGATATTTAGCTGTTGACTCAACAAATAAGATTGGGGCATATAGTATCATCATCCTGTAAATTGTTCTTTAAGAATCGGGAACTATGTTCTTGTGCCACAAATATACTTGGCATCAGCTTTTGATTTTTCATTTTGTTATACATGTTTGTGTGTAAACCCGTGTTTTTTTGTAGTCAACCATGTTCTTGCAGCTTTTGGCCTTTCTCTTATCATTTTGTCACCTTTATCTTGGATCAAGTCATGTCTTTATATTAGTGCATTAGTTGGTCTACATAACCTAGGGTTAAAGCATTGTAATAACTTTCCCTCATTTTTTCGATGCCACCTCTACTATCCATGAAACTATTTGTTCTTATTCTATCTCATTTATCTCCATGTCCTTGGTTAAGTTATACTTATTTTTTGAACATTTTATTTCTAAAACTTTTTTTTTTTTTGTTAATAAGTAACATGCTATTTCTCAACTGCCCAGCACATTGTACCGAATAAAATTGCCTCTTCTTATTTTCAACTTAGCAAGAGATTTTAATCACTTAATACCCTTGAAGCACTTTTTCGTTTGATCCTTCTAGTCTCAAGTCCATGGGTAACATCATCTTCAGTTTCTTGCTCTTTAATAAGAATACGGTTGCCTTTGTGTGTCTTTTGGTCATCAAGATTTACTACATTTTTTGGCCACTTCTAATTTTGATATTATTATGATGCATATTCTATTGTAGTTTTGCTTGACCTAAAATCTTTAGCTGTTTAGTTTCTCTCTATTACTCTTACTTAGGGCCCGTTTGGTATAACTTTTTTGCCTAGCTTTTTTTAAGCTTATAAGCAAAAAAAAAAAAGGTTTTTTTTAGCTTTTTTGCTTATCTTTAGCTAAAGCAAAGCTAGAATAGCAAAAAAAAAAAAAAAAAAAAAAAACCTGAACTTTTTTGCTTGTACGTTTAAAAAAAGCTTGGCAAAAAAACTGTACCAAATGGGCCCTTAGTTTAATTCCTACTCTAGTTTTGCTAATTATACTATATTAATAGCAAATAACATACATAAAAACTTATCCTCATTAGTATTATTAATTGAGTTCATTCTTAACTAATGCAAAAAGATAAAAAGTCAATGTCGATCCTTGATGTAAGCTTGGTGTATGTTACATGGACGGAGGTTCGCTCATTTTAAAGCAATCATGTAAAAACAGTAACACTATAAGGGAGTTTATGTATAATTAGGTAGTAAACTTTAATGACTTGATGTGCTTGCTGGGCGGATGTCAACTAAACATGTTGGGTATAACTAATATATCTATATCCTTGCCTTAGAGTCGTTTGGCTTCAAGTCGTATTTTTTTTTTTTTTTGGGCATTCAGATTTTATTGTTTTCTTACAGGAGGTCCATGAAAAATTCTTTCGGTGTCTTGGAACATACTTTAAAGCTTTGAGTAGGTTATTGTGCTGTTATTCTTATCATCATTATTATTTGTTTTTTTCAATTGATTCGTGTGCATGTAACTTTGAGCCTCTTAGAAGAATAAATTATTGACAGTCCGCAATCCTTTTATACATAATTGAATCAGAGCATTAGAACAAAATTAGTTTAGTTATAACACTTCAGATATGGTTTAGCTTGTGTCCTAAAATATATCAACTTGCTTTCTTGTCATTTATCACATCTAAGTATGTGATATATATATATATATATATATTTTCTAGGGTGATGCGGACAAATTGTATAGGAGGCTTGCTCACTTGAAGTCAACAAACCACACTCAAGCAAGGTCAAGGCGTGATGGCTTTTTGGGTCTGTTTGGACGCAAGGTTGATCCTTGAGATCACTATGAAAAGAAGCTACAAGATCTAGAAGACAACATGCGGATTGAGCAATCTTCGCTTGTGGGAAAGGTGCGTGCCTCTATTATTATGGATGACACTGGCCATTAGTGTGAGCACTGAGTGGTGTATCCTTTTAGGGGGAAGTCTAGATAGTCAAGGCACGCACCTTTCAGTTAGTGTGAGCACTGAGCAATCTTCCTTTGTTCTGCTATTATATACTAAGAAGCATGGACACTTCTCAGAAGGTGCCGTGTCCGTGTTGGACTTGACACTCTTCGGACACTCACTCAACTATGTCGGGCACGTGTCTAAACTTGTGTTATTATTTTACTAATTTTTTAAAAATTGGACCCACCTCGGACACTTGGGGGACACGCGTATCCGTTTCTTGGACACCTGTGTCCATCACTTAGAGACAATTAAAGCGTGTAGCATGTTTGAAGAAAATAACTTGAGATCCTATGGCAAAATAAAGAATGTGATTTAAACCTAATTTAATATTTAAACTATGGAATTAGTATTATCTTGCATTTTTTCATTATCTTCGAGTAAAATATTTCATTATGGCATATATATCATATAAAAATAAATATCTTTCAGCCGTGTTCCCGCCTTGTTGTGTCCTGCATTTTTAGAATATTGTCGTGTCAACATGTATGAGATGTGTCAGACATGTCCGTATCTATGCTTCTTAGATTATATACCATTCGAAAAACCAAGTCTAAATACTGGCTGTTAGGATATACCATTTGAGCACTGGGCAATCTTCCTTTGTTCTGCTACTAGCCGTTAGTGCCCAGTAGCAGCACCTTGATTATGGACTATCTTTTCATATACAATTTGAAGAACCAAGGCTGATCTTATGTGAAGGGCATTATTATATTTAACCTATTTAAGTATATTTAATTAGCATTTCATAGGAAACAAAGAAAATCGAGGAGCTCATTTACACAGCAAGAGTCTCACTCTGAAGTTTTCTGGAGGCCCTGTTTGTTCATTTTCAGATTTTCCAGCATAGGGGTATTTTTCTTCCGGTGGCCTAAACATGTTATTGATGGATGTATATATGTAGCCCATCTTTTAAGTGGTTGATGTAGCCCTAGCATCGTGGCCATCTATCCGTGTGCTTGTCCTTGGATTAATGTAGTAGGTTCTCTCATGTGTACCAACTGCAATGTGCTATGTTGCTTTGCCACAAATAATAGGCTCAACAAACTTGATACTTTGTTTTGAGCTGGGTTTTGGCACGGGGGGCATTGGAGGGGTGGACTACCTTGCATTATGAGAGGCGGCCAAAAATACACACTGCAAATCATTGAATGACCACATGCTCGCATGTGCCAAGCATAAGGTATACAGACATTGTAAAAGAGGCAACAGGTTGGACTGCCTGTTAACTACAGACATGCACAAAGACATGTACACACACTACTAGCAGGATTTGTTCTTGGAAGCAATTAATTCAATTTTGTGCAATTTTTTATTTGATAATTCTAAGCAACTTGATGGTCTTGGTGGGATTTTAATTGCATAAGTGGCGTTCAAACACACACGTGTTTGTAATCCTATTGGCCAAGTAGTTCAACTGTATATCAGTATTCCATACTGGCAAGCAATAGAAAGGATAATCCCTTGCCTGTTCGCTGGACTCCCTTCTATGATAGCTGAATCTTAGGTTAATTATAGCTTGTTGGTCTATTGTTTAAATTTGCTTTCAAGATGGTATCTGATACAGCCTGTTGTTCAACTTATGTCGTTCTGGTCTAATAGGAAGTTCCAGCTGCCTTTGTGTCTTTCAAGTCACGTTATGGTGCTGCAGTAGCTTTGCACATCCAACAAGGGGTCAATCCGATAGAATGGGTTACTGAGCCAGCTCCTGAGCCTCAGGATGTTTATTGGCCTTTCTTTTCTGCATCATTCATAAAGACATGGATTTGCAAACTCATGGTGGTTGTCGCATGTGTTGTTCTTACAGTACTATTCCTTATTCCAGTTGTTATAGTGCAAGGTCTCACTCATCTGGATCAGTTGGAGACCTGGTTCCCTTTTCTGAGAGACATACTGAGTATGTAAGTTGTTACTATTCAAATTCTTGTCTTCTCTGTTGGATTTGTTTCTTTCCCAAGATAAAGCATATGCAAAAAATCTTTTAAGGCCCTTTGACATTTTGCACTTACAGCTATCTGCATTTACACCTGAACTTTCACAAACAACCTAGATGATACCATGTACCTGTCCACTACTAGATAACGCTTTGGAGTAATTAACTGGAAGTTCATCCCATTGGGTATTTATGTGCTTCCATATAAATTCTCTCTCTCTCTCTCTCTCTCTCTCTCTTATAGAGGTCCAGAAAGGTAGAGTGTTGTAGGTGGGTGATGTAGAAACTGGATTAGCAATCTAGATTGCAAGGTGGAATTTCTGCAAACTTCTGCAAAGTTGGCATGGGATGTAGTGGTGGACATCCCAATTACTCTTTTTGTAAGACTAATGTTTGGCTGTCCTTCTCAATTAGTGGTTTTGCATACCTCACTAGACTGAGACTAGAAACTTGAAGGAAAAAAACTAGTTTGGCTGTCCTTCCCAATTAGTGTTTTTGTAAGTTGGATTTTATTAAAAAGTTGAAGATTCTAACAAATTTCTTTATGTATTATTCTGCTTGCCTTGGAAAAGGGAAAGTTCAATAACCTATATGCTTAATGTGGTAGATTTGTTGAATGCGAAGTCTCATATGAGCATAGTTTTTTTTCTTTTTGAGCAATTATATCTTATGGAAGACATTGTACTCAAAGAGATCTTCTCTGATGTACAGAACATTCATCAGTCAAGTGATTACAGGATATCTTCCTAGTCTTATTCTTCAGCTGTTCCTATCGCTTGTGCCGCCCATTATGATAGTTCTTTCTTCCATGCAAGGGCATATTGCAGTGAGCCAGATAGAAAAAAGTGCATGTATTAAGTTATTGTGGTTTACCATATGGAATATATTCTTCGCAAATGTACTGTCTGGATCAGCTCTCTACCTGGTTAATGTCTTTCTCGAGCCCAAGGAAATTCCTCGTGTATTAGCTGAAGCCGTTCCAGCACAGGTAAAGATATTACATTATTAATTGAACTTTTCTGAAGTAAATCTATGTATTTTCCTTCTGTGGGAAGTAAATTTATGAACTTTTAATGGCATATTTTACATTTTCATGAGGGTTGAACTCATCTCAATGTAGATGTCCTTTATATCTTAATTTGATGGTTACGATTCTCACTGATAAATGTCTCATAAATGTTTGAACCTCCTCGAGGTGTATTTAATCTTCAATTAAATTATCATAATGCTGGACTTTACTGCAACTAAGGTTGGGAGGAATAGACGATACTGGTTTCTTTCTTTCTTTATCCCTAAGAATCGAGGTAATCAATTGGCTGGGTTATGTTGCACTTGCATTGATTTCTGTTACTGGCCACAACCAGATGGCGGTTGATTTAAAGGTCTGTAAAATCAAGCCCAACTCATTAGAAAATGATCCAAACAAATCCATTCCAAGGGCGGGTTTGGATGTATTCATTGTACAATTGAGTTGTCCCATTTTGTTTAAAATCCATGTCTGTGAGAAGAACCATTACCTTAAACCACAGACCTTTCAAGAAGGATAGTGAAATTTTGAGACAGTTATTTCATTACCATATGGTCCATACTAACAGCCATCCTTTTATCCTCTTTTCAAAAAACAAAAAAAAAAAAAGAAATTCCTTAAAACTTTTGCGGGAGGACCTTGTAGGTTGTTGGGTCCATAATTTGCTTGATAGTTGTGCCGCTTTGGTTTTCAGTTTATCTAAATTACTAGGCGACGAACCAAGATGAAAGGGGCGTAAAAGGAAGAAGAAGAAGATTCGCGGGTGCATTCTTACATTTGTGGGCTTAATGAATTTCTATGTTTGGCATATTCTTAAGAGGTCAATGCTCTATATGATTTGTGGAGCAAATGATTATAGTCGACAAAATTTGAATTGGGTTAGGACTTTAGACATATTCTATAGCCTGCCGAGGTGACACGTGGATCGAGGCAGCTTTGCCCAGCGAGGATAGCGCAAAGAGCATCTCCTCCGAGGTAGGACACTAAGAGGGCCCTCGCGCTTGGCACCTCCTGGCACAGCCATGGAATTTCTCCCGCCGAGCGGCCCCCTCTTGAGGGCATCTTGCCTACGGCTTCACGCTCGGCATCCCCTAACACAACCATGGAACCTCTTCGCCAAGTACTCTCTCCTTTGGGCCACCTCTCCACACTTGGCCTGGAGGCACTTCTTTCGACGAGACTGAAGGAGTCTTCGCCCGAGGGCACCTCGCTTATGACCTCGTGCTTAGCACCTCCTAACACGGTCATGGAACCTCTCTACCAAATGCCCTCTCCTTTAGGCCATTTCTCTACACTTGGCCTTAATTCCTCATAAGTGTATCTCCATAACTTAGGTTGGGAGTAGGACCTAGGGACCCCCTTAGAGTCACCTTCGCACGGGACTATACAAGAGGATTAGAGGTTAGAGTTTAGAGTTCGTCGAGTGGCCTCACCCTTGGAGAGTCTCGGCCCCTTGACTGGTCTTAGTGAGAGAGAGAGAGAGAGAGAGAGAGAGAGAGAGAAATCTCCACCAAATCACGTCGTCGGAGCAATATGACAAAGATATTTAATGAAAGCTGAAAGTTGACACCGGACCGTATCCGAATCCCACCTACCTCTGGGGAGGATTTTGGCTGCAGAGTTAACCTCTAGAATGTTAGACCTATGGGGGTCTATCAGCTGGCCTTGAACACTTACGGGTCCCGAGGCCCCCTCGCCTATATAAAGGAAAGACCTTCCCTTAGCAAAGATGAACCACCACAACACAAGCATCTCCATAAGTTTCTTTGGTTCCTTTGGGACATTGTCACTCTCTCTCTTCGTAAAACCACCTCAACTCTTTCACTTCCACCTCCAATGGTCTTCTACCTACACAGCGCTGCTGTAACTTCCTAGAGGGTCTTTCTCTACCAAGTTTGACCACCCTCCCCTCTAACCCTTCACATAAAAATAACTAGCAATTTTAGTTTGTAAATTCTAAGTGTTTGTAGTTGGAAAGAATAAATAATATAGATTGGCCATATGTGTTACGTTGGTTTGACACATGCACGAAATCAAATTACCTGAAGTTTGGCTGGGGAAGAAATAGAATTGAGGACATTAAAGGGAGATGGGTCCATTTAGCCAACCCATGTAGTTGGGATTAAGGCTTATTGAATTGAGTTAGGTTGAGTTTGTTACAAACCAAGCGGTATGACTGTTCTATTAGAATGCTTTATATCTTGTGGTATGTGGTGCAGTCTTACCCTTCAATTAGAATGCCCCATATCTTATCACACATGGAGGGTGGCATTTCCTTTTTGATAGTCTGTATAACTTCCAATCAAAAGACAAATTATTAATGAATGAGTATAATGCAAAGGGTTTGTTGCCTCTCTGAGTGAAGTAGAGGAGGGCTTGGTGTAGCGATATCATGTAATCCAAAGTTCTAGACACCTTGTCATTTTGGGCGTTCTCTGTAATGCTAGGTCGAGAACTGAAGACAGCTAAGTAATGTTGTCTATTTACGAATTGTAGTTTGGATAAATAACAACGTGGCTTATTCGATAATTCAACATGGATCTTTCTGGTAGCAGTATTTATTTAGACACATACAGGTCTATCTAGCCAGTTTAATTTATGGAGGTCGTATGACAAAGACATTAGATGAAGGCCATACTGCTAAGCTACTGGATGAGATTGTATCCATATGGGCCTTTAAAAATATCAGAGATATATACAACATAAATGCAATTGTTATTTACTATTTATGGTACTTGAACTGAGTCTCTAGCAAACTAAGCTTTTAGGTTTCAAATCCCAACTCTTTTCAAACCATTTCTGGGATTTCATGATGCTTTGAGGATATGATGGTGATGTTCTTTTTGATGCAGGCATCCTTCTTCATTGCTTATGTTGTGACATCTGGCTGGACCAGTACATCTTCAGAACTCTTTCGGTTGGTTCCCCTCATCTGCAATTTTATGAAAAGAAAATTTTCAGGAAAAACTGGTGATGATTTTGAGGTGCCTTCAATTCCCTACCATAGTGAAATTCCCAGGATTGTCTTTTTTGGACTTCTTGGTATAACATACTTTTTCCTTGCACCCCTTATTCTGCCATTCCTCTTGGTTTACTACTGCCTCGGGTACATCATCTATCGTAACGAGGTTAGTTGGATGCTTTATTCTTGCTCTATTAGATTAGTAACTGCTGTTTTGTGTTTAGATGTAAATCAAAGAAGGATTCATATGCAAAGAAATGATGGGGTGCAATTCCTCCTGAGACAACCAATCAAATGTGTCTTACAACCTTTGCTGCCATATACCTTAATAAAATGATCAATGAATTGCAATTGCTAGGACTCTATTCACTTTTTAGGCATATGTTTTTGTATATTGTTTCAAGTAATTTCTAGGCATACTTTGTTCATTATTCTTCATTTCAGCAACACTTCTAGCTTAGTGCATACTGTACTACTCATTTAAAGTGCTATATGATACATATTATAGGGAAATTAGGGGCTTAAAGTTCCAACTTTACTATCCCAATTTCCATAATTGATACATTACTTTACATATTCAAGGCTTGCTTTTTAGATTGTTCTTATATAAGTAGTGGAAGATGGTTCTACAATTGACCTTGAACATAACAATTGATTAATAAAATGTTTTGCCATTGTTGGTAGTTGTATGTGCGAGGGGTATCATACTGAGGCCCTCTCTAGGAAGTTTATGGCAGCCGTGGAGATGGTGGAGAACTATCGGAGGTGGAGGAGAGAAAGTTGAGGTGGTCTTAAGAAGGAGAGTGGCAGTGGAGATCATCCTAGGAAGAGAGGGTGACAACGAAGATGAGCCTTGGTCCAAGCGGTAAGAGTCTTAAGCTTGTTGCTTGCTTGTTGTTAATTGTTGAATTGAGGGAAGAATGACTTTGCTTTGTATTAGGGAGGGCACCTAGGAGGGAGATCTAACCCGTGAGTACTTAGGGCTTGACAACTTATTCCCTTGAGCCATTGGAGGTTAACTTTGTTCCTGGAGGATTTCAGGTGTAGGTGAGATTTGGCTAAGCATTGTGTAGTCGACCTACATTGAATTCCTTTGTCCTTCTGCTCGTAATACTTTGTTAGTATATCCTTAATATAGATATCTCTCTCTAAAACTAGTTATAGGGCGAGCATTTCGAAAGAGGGTGAGGCCGCCTTAATAAACCCTCAACTCTAGCTTTCAATTCACAAATCTCTTGACAGTTTTGCGCAAGGGTGACCCGGTCTCTAGGTTTTGCTCCTAGTTTATGTTGTTGAGCTACTTTGTGGGAAATCTTGTGCAAGCATCGGAGAAATGACTTAAGAGAAGAGCATGCTCGGCAGAGAGGTTCCATGGCTGAGCGAGGAGGTGTTGAGCTTGAAGCCATAAGAGAGATGAGCTCAAGCAAAGATTCCCTCGGCTGGGCCGAGGGGATGCCTTGAAGTTGTTCATGGGTGAGCAGGCCCTTGGTGACTGAGCTCAGGGATGAGGCACCTTGTGCACTATCCGTGTCAGGCTCGACCCGAAGGGGAACCATGTGGAGTTACCTCATTAGTCCATGTGTCACCTCATTAGTTTGACCCTTGGGACCAATTATATGGGGGTGGAGATGATGTAATGCTGATGTGGCCCACCGTATTGAAAATCTGGACTCATTACCTATAGTAGTCATCATGAATGAGAAATTGCATTGTTGAATGTAGCAGGGTTTCAATAAGTATGATATTAATATTCTCTTTAGATATTTTAATATTGAGGCAATCCTGTTCTGACCTAGCATCCAACAATGTAGGTAATGAAACCAATTATGGGTTTTTATGGTGATGTATTAGTTTGTTAGTTATCACTTTATTAAAATTTTGTGAGTCAAGTCATACGTATATAAGGGTCCCCTTAACAGTGGCTCTGTAGACCGAATGTAACCTGGTTGCATTGTCAACTTTGATGTTTGGGGTTCAAATCCTATTGGAGTTTTGTTGACCTGAAAATATGTAAAATACATTGTTTCTCCCTGTAAATGTGATTCCATGTTTAGTCGTCGTGTTTTAAACAGTAGTTAAGGTGTTTTACCCTTCATAATGCTAATTGTATGCCTTAAGGCATTGAGGTCCGAATGTAGGAAAGTTTGTCCTACATATCTTTATTTTTCCTTTTAGGAAGATAAAATTTTGCATAGAGAGTAGTTTATATTAATTAGAAGGTAAGACAGAAGTTATGGATTTGAAAAGTTAAGTTTCAATGGTGTGGTAAAAGTACATAAAATACTAAATTTCCACTTCGTATGAGTTAAAAGTATATAAAACTGATGTTCAATTTTAACTTTTTATGTACAAAGTTCTTGAAACTTTGTCTATAAACAGAAGCCCCAAAGAGTACAATCAATGTAATCGAAGAACAACTTTATCATACAATAAATCTAACATAATTTACATTGTTATAAACAATTTAAATTAGAGAAAAAATATAAAAATTTCTCTTTTGGAAGGTCAATTAAAATTCCCAAGTATAACTCTTTTACATATACGAACAATAAATGAAATAGTCACTTTTAACCCATTCTCAGTTAAATTTGAGCAGGCATTGGAAGATGGGAGAGAACTATGAAGCACCGACACAACTCTAACGAGGCCGTTGTTGTGTCCAACGCATGTCTGATTTTGGTAAGTATTGGACGTGCACCTAACCGTGTCCACTCTTTTTTTCTGTGGTCACTTTTGTTCGCTCATGACATGTCTCATACACATTCCCCATGTGTGTATATTACACAGACATGCTCAAGACACACAGCGTCCCAATTGTCACCACTCGCTGCTGACAATTGGAAGTGGTGGAGGTGAGTGGGTGAAAGGAGAAGGTATAAGTTCGACCCTTTGGTCTTCTGGCTATTGGAAAAATAAGAGGGGTAGCTGGAACAAACTACAGCTTGACCTCCTTTGGCCCCCATTTCTACCGGTTATTGGGATACGATGACCTTTGCCCACTCTCCAGAGAAGGAACTCCAGCCATGAAATTGTCCAGTGTTGGTGACTATCTAAGGACCACTGAGTCCTCTCGCACCTCAAATTGACAGTCTTGCTTGTGCTTTGATGAGAGGAGTCAAAGAAAAATAAATTTAAAATGTAGTAATGTCTTTTTAACTATCTCCCACTGACATATTTCACTGCTTGCAGATTCCTCATGATATGTGTACAACGGTTAGGTGTCAGAAGCTCCTTGTATATGATTGTAGGCTATTGAACATGCACATGTACCCCCTTTAAATAAACTAGCGGGTATGCACACGCAAACCATGTGCAAATCAGAGCATTATTTTCTCTTAAATCACTTCCGGAGATGTCATCAGAGTTGCAAGTGAAGAAGAAAGATGTAGAGTTCATAAATTTTGAATAATTGAAGCAGTTATTGATAATTATGTGGAGTAGTTGGGTGCACTTGCAGTTATCTTACGTTACCCAGCTTCAAAAACACCTACATCAATTGGGGGTTCTCCCTTTATATATTAGAATAGATAATTATATACAAATATATGAGTTTTTTCCTCCGAATTTCTTGTTTGGACTTTCAAGATTTTGTTTTTTCTTTCGCTCTATCGGTCATTATTGGTCTTTTTTTTTTTTGTATGATGATATTACTTCTTATTTACTAAAATGTGTGAATGTTATGACGATGCATAAGCTAAAAAATATATACTGATTTCGCCATGTCATGTCACTACTTTTTTTTTTGTATTGTCATATGCATCACGTCATGTCTATGTTGCCTGTCTGTATCCTTGATTTTTATAGGGAGAAGCTGGACTGAGACCTAAAAAATTAGTCACTATTCTCAATTTCCAATTCCCCTATTAGTCCCTCAAGAAAATGACGTGTCAACACGTATCGGACACCCTCTACTTTGTGTTCTAATGTTTTTTTATCTAGTTGGACACGCACTAGACACGTCCATTTGTTGGAAACTTCCCAAAGATGGCAATGTCAAACAGTAATTTGAGAACTTTCAAAGGAGGGGTCAGATTAATAAAAAGAAAAATTGACGGCTTGAAGAAGGAAAAGAGAGTTAGGTCCTCGTAGCTTGACCCAACTGAGAGCCCTAGATCAACTTCAGAGAGAGAGGGAGGGGGTTTAGTACTGGTATCAATCGATGGTTGAAAATTGGAAAAACAGGAAAAAGGAGGATGAGGAGGAGGAAAAGGAGAAGAGGAGGTCGACTGTGGCCGGAAGAAAAAGCAGCAGCAGCAGCAGCAGCAAAACCCTACTTGGTTTTTGGCCGGTGATGGGCCTTTGATTGGTGGCTGGTCTTCCACCTTGCCACTCTTTCTCTCTCATTCCATTGATTAGTGCTCAAGAGAGGTAGGCCTCGGTTTTGCTGTTATTAATTGAAGTTCACTAGTCGGTTAGGTTCCCATGTTTGCCCACGTTTTACAGTTGGCTTTACGTGGAAGCTCTTCAGCCGCCCACTTTTGATTGCTTTTGTGCTGCCGATTTCCGTGGGCGCAAATTAATTTGTAGGGCTGTTTGGAGGTGATTAGATGGGTGCAAGCCTCAAGCCCATCCCACTCATTTTAGGGGAGCATGAAATATAAAGAAAAAATTGGAAGCAAAATGAAAGACCTTTTCCAAAAAAAAAAATGAAAACGATGCAAATTTTATACTAATTATTTCTTTATAATTTGTCGATGTAATAGTTAAGTAGTAATAAAATATAAAATTATATTTTATGGCCATGTCCTGCCACATCATGTCCCGATTTTTTTAGAATTACTATGTCGGCATGTTCTTGTCGTGTGGTATCCGTGTTGCATGTCCATATATATGCTTTGTAGGTGATTTCTTTGGTGCAAATGCCGATCAATCTTGTGGATAGCCTTTCTAAATTTTTGGGTGTTGTACATTTGCTGGCTTGCTACATATGGGTCTTCCCCCACCCCCCTCCCCCCCACAACCACTCCCCCCCCCCCCCCCAGGCACAACTAGACCTCTAACTCTGCATGTCAATTTATATGACCTATCAGGTCTCCTGAATCCATCTTTCAGTTTTTGAAGAACTTAGTCTGGAATCCTAGGTGGACAAGTCGATTTTCCATTCTCTTCTAAGCTCTCATGAAGATTGATGAGAAAGTTATATTAAAGTTTTCACATTTTGGACCTAGGCTTGATATTTGAATTATAGTTGATGTTTAGCATATTTGTTGTGCAGCTATTGAATGTTTATGCGCCCAAGTTTGAGACTGGTGGAACGTTTTGGCCAATAGTGCACAATTCAACAATATTTTCTTTAGTATTGATGCATATTATTGCCATTGGAATATTCGGGCTGAAGAAACTTCCCCTAGCTTCTAGCTTAAGTGCTCCTCTTCCAGTTCTCACTCTTCTGTTCAATGACTATTGTCAGAAACGGTTTCTACCCATATTCAAGGCTTATCCTGCTGAGGTATATTTATACAGAATGCCAACTGTCTTTTCGTCCTTATGTTTTTTATTGTTTAGTTGACATCTGACTGATATGGACATTTTACATTTGTTACTTGTTGAAAGCAAAGGATAACTTCTGGAATTAAAAAAAAATGGTATAAGTTGTATGTTACTCACCAGCTACTGTAATGTCATAAATGTTGTTTCATAGCACTAGTTGGCTTAATCTCGTATTCTTTTCCTTCCGTTATTTTACTTGTTTTCTTTATGAATTTTCTGAGTTGCATTATTTTTGTCCCTTCAAAATATGCTTGTGCATTTTGTGTGCCATGCAGTGTTTGATAAAGAAAGACAGTGATGAGCAGAATGATCCTGCAATGGCCGAGTTCCTTGACAAATTAGTCTCTGCATATCGTGATCCAGCTCTGATGCCAATCCAATATTCTGGAGAAAGTGATAGACACAATCCTCTCCTTCTTAATGCTGCTGAGGTTTAAAGTTAGAAGTTAATATTGGTTACTAAGTCTTAACCAGTTCTATCTTTAGAGTGGCACAGTCCTGTGAATGGTCTGTGATGGTGAAGAAGAACAAAAATAATTGTTACGCACATTACAAAGATGAGTTTTGGTTCACAAGGAAATGTATGTCTTCTTATGGTTTGATTTGCCTCTGTTTTGTCATGTAAAGTATCTCATCCGTGTTGGTTCAGAAAGAAAATGTCTGTGCCTTCTTCTTCTTCTTCTTCTTCTTCTTCTTCAATAACAATGATTATTGTTATCGTCATGTTGTTTTCGCTTCGTTGACCTTAATGGAAATATAACACACACAAAACCACACCTGAGCCATAGAAGTCCAACCTAGGGCTTAACTCTTGGAGTGATGGAGACTTGTAAGGCTAACTTGGGTGGGACAGGATAGCTACCTGTACAAACTTTTCCTTCTTTTGACTGTATTTGAAATATCACACACACACACACACACAGAGGGGCTTAATCACTCCTGGGCCGAAAAAGTCCTAACCCATACATTATTACCTTTGAAAGGGCCTAACTCTTGGAGGAGTGAATTGTCCTCGCAAGGCTCATGATGGTGGGCCTTATTGGTAGAGATATTTTATTTTTTTTGATAAGTGCCTTATAGATAAGGATTTAGAGGGTGCTTTGCTCCGAAACTCAGATTCCCATTTAAGTGGCTTTGTGCTAGAGGGGTTTACACTATGCACAAACCTAAAGAAATGGCCCTTTCTACATTGCTCTTGGTATCTTAAATATACAAGTTTTTACTGCGAGGTTTTGGACTGTTTGGAAATACACCATCCTCAGATCTTCACGTCTGAGGACCCATGTATGTTACGTGCAGCTATGCATTTATATGATACTGAAGATTTGAGCTAGTTGGAAATATAACCCCTCATCAGATCTGCAGTAGGTCAGATTCCTTCATACATTAATGAATTGAGTATCTATTAATGATACGCCAAGGACATATCTATTGTATAGAAACTCTGGGCCAGGCCCAATCTTACAGTAGGCCATGGCAATTGTTGCTTGGGTGGCATATTCGTTGTAGGTGTTTTTCCACATACTTTCATTCTCGCCCAGTGTGTCTTTGTAGTTTGTACTATAAGTTGTAGTTTGCATTTATCTCCTGTCAACTAGTTTTTACAATAATGGGAGTTATGGTTTATGACGTTACATATCTTACATGCACATAAACTGTAGAGAATGGGTTGTCTCTCTAGGTGGCATACTAATATGCATAAGACCATAAACCCACTCCAACTTGGCATAGTGTATACTGCAAGGCTTGCAAAGAAATAATGAGGGACAAAATATAATAAGGATGGAAGAATTATCAAAGCCGGATATTGCAAGAACATGATAAAAATTCAAATTACCACAGGGGACCATGTGGGAGCTTTCTATCGTTACACCATTCACCATCAATTCAAAACCTATATGAAGAAATGCATGCATGCATGTGTGTTTATGTACTATGAGATTTTCTTGGTAAGTTATCTTATTCTCATGCCAGTTGTATATGCACTTCTGTGATACTTGCAAAACTGATAGTAGTCCTAAGACTGTTACTGTTAGCTTAAATTTTTTTGTCAATATTGAATGTGTTTAGGATTTTTCTTTCTTCTTTCTATAGCTTACACAATACCAAAATTAGATTGTCTTTCGTTTGTTTTCCCTTTTTTTTGGTCTTTTCCGGAATGGAGCTGATGACATTTAACTAAATTTTACCATCAGCTCTGCCCCTTACTTTTGGTAAGACTTCATCAGATAGACGTGAACGAAAACCTGTCAATCCCATGACCATGTAAATGCTGCTGACATTAAATCATGTGAGGATCTTCCCACCATGGTTTTGGTGGGAGGACATCCTTGGGCTCAAGAATAATGACCTGCACATTATACTGGGGAAGAAAAGGAGAATTCATAAATGTACTGTTCATATTGCATATTCAAGAGTCCAACGGTGCATTGACATTTGGTTTTATTGAAATTCTGAAGGCACAAGTACCTGAATGCTGTCATCAAATTTTAAGTTGAAATAAGGCTTCAAAGATCCAAACACATGATTGTGCACCAATATAATGATGTTTTAGAGAATCATCATCAGACAATGCACTTTCTAATGTGAAAGTTACTTTCAGTTGGTATTTGTTTCTAATATGCAATGAGTCTCTGCCTTTTGGCATATGGTATCGTCACCCGCTTTCTAATTTATTGCTTGATGTAAAAGGCCGCATTTCAATCAGGACATTTGGGGAGTGTACAGCCAAGGTATGTCATTTTGATATATGCCTGTCTGCATCTAAATAGCAGAGTTTAAATGGACAATATTTATTTCTTATATATTTCTCAAATTGTTTATTATATACCAGTGTGAGGAGACCTTTGGTTCATTTCTGTACTTCCACGTGGAGGAATAAGAATGGCCATTGACATATTCTTTTGCTGAAAAGATCAGTCATCCCTGGGATGGTTTCCACTTGCCTAATTGCACTGAAAGACCAAGTAAAAAACTAGCCGTAATGGATTGTAATATTCTTTTCCTTAGCTATGAATAGCCACAACTCCATATGGAAAGGCTAGGAAGATCACAATCCAATTAGATCTGTATTGTACTGTACGTGTCCGTTATTCATGAGTACCCAAATATGTACACATAATTATGTAATATGTTAATATATGCTCTCTCTCTCTCTCTCTCTCTCTCTCTCTCTCTCTCTCTCTCTCTCTCTCTCTCTCTCTCTCATTGCTTGATTTCAAGGGAATAAAAAAACAGCACAACAAACACAAAAAGAGGATATTTTCAGCGTTGGAACCTTTTCGTCTCTTCTTCTGTTATGGCCCCTTGTTTCCCCATAAGATCTTTTTTTGTTTCTTTCCCAGTCTTTTTTTGGGGCTAATTCTTCTTAAAATAGAGCTTAATCTCTTTGGAAAGTCAGCCTGAGTTGACTCATTTTAGGAACTGTGGAAATTCACCACATGCATGCTTCTGTGTTTATTTTTACCCGTTGTGTCATGGTTGTCATTAATGTAAAACTTTACGCTTTGCTATGCTTATATTTTTTAAAAGGAAAATGCTATTTTTTTAGAATTTTTGCATAGAATTTTGAACCAGAATAATGTGGCAGTGACAGTTTTGTAATTAAAATGTATCTTGGTGGGTTATTTGTTTTAAAGTGGTAGGTTTACAACTCAATCACATCATTTTGGATATAAATTCTAAATTCTGTATGAATTTTCTGGATGTATAGCATTACTCTTTTTAAAATCAAGTCCCCAGGAAAAGTTACGCTTCACCACAAATCAGATGTAGACTTCTTCAATTAATTATAGAGAAAGAAAAAAAGCAGCGAGCTTCTGTTTTTAATTTGAATGATTCCCTGATCTAATTTGAATGATTCCTACATGACAGCAACTGCGTAAACTTAATCAACGCTTATAATGCCGATAAATCTAGATTGATAATTGCCCTAAATGCTGAAAAAATCTTGGACTCCCTGGGTTAACACCAAGATTTTTCATTTTTAGAGAGTAACATGTGTGATGCAAGTTGTAACTATTTGGGTCTGTTTGGAAGTGTTGTTAGTTTTTGTTTTTTGTTATATATTTCTGTTTTTTATTTTTGTTTTTTATTTTTTATGGTCTAATGATAGGATTTATAGGTTACCGTTCTATTAAAAATACTATATCAATGTTATAGAATCAGAAAATACACTTATTTTAGTATTTTTTTGTTATGTTTTAATTTTTGAAAAAACAAAAAACACTTTCCAAACAAACCCTTTACTTTTATCCTCCCACGTACAAATTATGAACTCCGCATAGTCTGAGAATGTCATTATCTCTGCCTAGTTATGTTAATCAATGAAACTCTCATACTTGGAATATTAAAATGCTTTTAGAAAACCCATTTAACTAATACCTGTTAGTGTCAGCTTTAGTGGCTTGGACATGCTGATTGCTGTGGGGCTTTGGAAAAACCGTTCCTCTTGACCATTATCAGCCATTACAATACGATTTGATTAGGAATTTTTATTTTGTGGTTAAGTATCCAAAGTGATGATGAAAGTGACATGGCAGGCATTTTTTTATTTTTCAGAAAGACAAACTTTACCCCCCCTTGCTGTATTATAGAAGGGCATCAAAACCATTTCCATTTTAAAGAGTTGAAGGTCTTATGGTCATTTTCTCTCTTATAGGGGGTTTATTTCAGTGCATGTTTGTCAATTTGATATCATAAGATGATATGTTATTTGTTGGTTAAATATGGGTAAATTAGGGTAATATTTGCAGCTTGCTGACCGACAGTGATCCAAGGAATATAATTTCTTGCTAACACAGCATGTGCTTCTGTGTTTTTGGGCTTTCTAATGAAATTAAATATAGGTAGTAATTGTCAAAAATGCAATTAGACAGGAGAATGTTTGAAATATATTCTACTAACACAGTAATAAGATACCCCTCCTGAATGTAAAATGACTACTCTGCCCTACTGTGGCCCATGGTTTTTTTGGGCATCTTGGAGCCTTTCCATTGTTGTTTTTTAAGGTCTCCTTTCTGTTGGTTCAATTCAATATTTTAAGCTTTTGGGTGATACAATGAAAAGGGTACAAAAAGTCTCTTTCAAGACAGTGATGATATCTATGTTTGCCCCCGTATAAAGTTCAAAAGATTAGTTACCAGCATCATAGGTTAATCATTTATAAGAATAAAAAAATTCAAATTGTAAATTTCCATGAAAAAATTATATAAGATATCAAGGAAAAAAAGCCTAGGGTCCAGCTCAGGCTTGCTTTTTTTAATTAAAAATTATTAAGCCTTAAATTAATAGCACAGAAGAGAAAACAAGACACTAATCTTTGGCTGGGTCAAAGCATCCCCAAGTTGCATCACAACACCTTAGACATAGTTTACTCTCTCTCTCTCTCTCTCTCTCTCTCTCTCTCTCTCTCTCTCTCTCTCATTTCAAAGAGAATCCTCCATATGGTTTGATATGAAGCTGAAAATAATAAAGAAACAAAGCAGTGTCAACAAGCATTAAAGACCCTTTCAAACTCTCCTCTCTCTTTGACAGGATCTTCCACTCTCTACATATATGTGTGCCTTGTAGCACAATAGAACCAAAGCAAGTAAACCTTCACCATCTTCAATCTCCCCTACTACTATTTTAAGCCAAGAAACAATAGAAAGAAAGGATTAATTAGAACACTAAGCATGGCTAGGAAGAGAAAGGCCGGCGAAGGGGCAGAGGAGGAAAATTCCGATGAAGGAAACTTAGCTTGGGATGAGATGGTGAAGGAAGCTGCGGCTGCTGCGGCACTTGGGGGACCCCGACGAACTCGAAAGAGATTTGTTGGGGTTCGTCAAAGGCCATCGGGTAGATGGGTAGCTGAGATAAAGGATACAATACATAAGATTAGGGTGTGGTTAGGCACTTTTGACACAGCTGAGGAAGCAGCAAGAGCCTATGATGAGGCTGCTTGCTTGCTTCGCGGTGCCAATACACGCACAAACTTCTGGCCTTGTTCTCCATCATCTTCTTCATCCCCAGCTCTTCCCTCTAAGATCACTAACCTTCTCCTCCATAGGCTCAAATCAAGAAATAACTCTTTAGCTGCTTCATCGTCTTCTTCTGTGCTCATTAACCAACATGAGCAAGAAGAATTTGGTGATGAAGGGACTGATTTTTCAGATACCCAATTTGCTGATTTCCTTAATGACCCCGAAGACTATGCCACCACTGTCAACAAGACGATCACCAACACTAGTGCTGGTACTGGTGATTGCACAACCACAAGTTTTGAGTCATGTTTAACGGAGAAAGAGAGCTGTGGGGTGAGAGAACTGGATTCTGACCACAACTGGAGCAATGCAGCTGAGTCGTCTGATGGTGAAGAAGAGGGCACTGATCATGGTGTTGAGGATTTCCAGTTTGTGGATGAAGTTGGATCATGTTACTACTCTCCTTTTGAGATTGCTGAAGAGATCTCAGAGCCTATGGAGCAGGAATTTCATGGAGATGAGCCATCAATGCTTAGAGAGGCCATGAAGAGGATGAAATATGAACGGAAGTTCTCAGCTTCTCTCTATGCGTTCAATGGGATACCCGAGTGTCTAAGGTTGAAGCTTGGATCGGGGAGTGTCAAGCGGAGATCAGGAACGTCTGATCAGATAACGAATCTCCGGAATGCTTGTAAGAAGAAACAGGAGGACAAGAAAGTGGAAAGCAATTCCGGGGAAGTGATGGTGAATAAACCGGAGGAAAATGAAGAGAATTCAACTGATATGGGGTCTTCTCCCAGTAATGATGGTGAATTGTCACTCTGGAGCTCCCTGGACCTCCCCCCAATCTGTTTTGTTAATTAGCTGGTGGAGAGTTTCTTCAATTCTCTTTTAACATATCATGATAGCAATAGTCATGTAATGCCATCTTTCTTCTACTCTGGAATGCCTTGTAACTTTATTTTCCATTTTCATGAGACTTGAATACTTGGGGTAACCAAGTTATCTTGAGGTGTGGAAGCAGGTCTTGATCATCTGACAGCAACATACAATAGTGAGAGGTGTAAGAAAAGACTCGGGCTTCCAGGGCTTAATTTTCAGTATCAATATAAATTGCCAGCTTACTGAAAGAATCTTAATTTTGCATATGTCGCTGATCGTTTCACGTACTTTGCGACTCACTTTTCTATGATTATTGCCAGTTCTTTGATGTAATATGTTTTAAGGTTAGATTTCACATATTTCCAGGTGACAAGGGACTCTGCTTTAAGAGGTATGTATTGCTTCAAGCTCAATCAATATAAGCGCGGACCAACATAGAGTTTTTAGAACCAATCGTACAAGTTGGCTAACAATTGTTTCAGGTTCTATATATATCATATGAAAAATGCTATGTATTAATCAATTTCTAACCCACTTACTCACAAGACACGAAGTGGGTAAACCGCTACATTGTCTTGTAGGTGAGAAAATGGAAAGACAGGGTTAAGTTTGTTATGGGATTTAGGAAATGAACAAGAAAAGCAAGCCAAAGTAGAAACTAACCAAAATTGGACATTTTTTCAGGAAGTTGAAGTGGGAGAAACTTCATATAATAACTGAGAATTTCATATAATTCCGAAGATGACTTAAAGAAGTGTATCCATTCATCTCCACCCCCTAGGGAGACACTCCCCCACCCCAAAATAAGAATAAAAATTACACGAAATCCCCCGTGAGGTTTCTGTCTTTTTTTCTTTTCTTTTGGCAAGCGTCCTTGAGGTTTCTGACAATAACAGGAACCCCTCACGCTTCTGAAATTACACTGGATTCTCATTTCAGATTCCCCTTCTGTATAGGCTCCGTTATTGACATTAACAGAAAATGCTGAAATATCACTTTTACCCAGAACAAAAGATGATCCTCTAAAAACAATTAGTGTAAAACTAGCTCCCAAGGACACTCCTGAGCGGCAGACAGCTGCTATTATACTCCTTTCTTTATCGAACCTGCGCCTAATACCAATTTGGCTGTCTCAGCAGTAGTTCCGTTTTTTTAATTAGCAATTTGACTGTATGGAACAAATGATATAACATCTAAAGTTAGCTGCTACAATAAAGCTATCAATGGTGGTCCTTCCATACAGTCCTCATGTGACCTAAAAGAAAGTCCTCCTATTCCACCGTTCAATAGAAATTCATCAAAAAAAACAAAAAAACCTAAAGATTAATAACATTAAGGAAACCAAAGTTGCAACTTCAAAATGGCCAGCAAGCCACAGCAGAAGCACAAATTACTACTGAATCAGCAAAATAACTGGCTCAGAGAGCATAGAGACTGAACAGGAAGACAGGTTATATACAGGCATTACGTTATTCTTCACAAGCAATGAAAGAGTTTCATCGACAAGATGCATCCGTCTCATCAGGCTTCTCCTGTTAGAGAACCCGGAGCTGAGCAAGAAAAGCAGCACAAAGATCCAGGAATAGAAGCTGCGGGCCCTGGACCCTCTGTAGATCAAGCAGATATTTCTCCTCTCGAGTTTTGTAAAGCTGTAAACATAGGTTCAGAAGATGGTGATCTCTCACTTCTAGAGTTTGTGGAAGATTGCGACCATAACTGAAAGGAATGGTAACTTACCTGCACTTCAAACTTGACCACATTGGGTGACCTATTAACACCATCATTCTCTATGATGGTGGATTCTTCCGCAAAGTAATGATTACTTTGCATAGGATTTATCATGCCTTCATGATGACCAGGAATGCCAGGAATCCACCTGCATTTCATGTTATAGTGCCCGGTCTTTTTCCAACACACATTCAGTTCTTGCAGAGCTTTGAGAACTTCTGTCATTATCTCACGAGGATGGGCTCGAGACTGTCCCAAAAAAAGAAAAAGAAAAACAAGAATATGAATAATCAAGTATGAATTAAGGATTACAATAATCCAAATTGGACGATGACAGGAAACCATTCGATCTGCACGGTGGGATTCATATGATTGCCCAGACCTCTTATGCCAGTAATGGGCTCAACCAATTTATGTATCATTTTAACACAGTTAAATAAGCACCAGATTTAGATGGAACATAGAGCATTCACACAAGCCATGCCAGTCACAATCCCTTCATTTATGGTCCCACATGTACAGCAGGTTGGTTTCCTGAAATTCTCCAACCCTTCAATGATTAAGCATGAAACTAGACAAACTTAACCTGAAGGCCAAGAGCCCATTTCCTCTCAACCGGGAACTGAGGTCTTGAACCCATTCCTTGATAATCCG
Organism: Euryodendron excelsum; assembly: GCA_033060915.1. NCBI lineage: Eukaryota > Viridiplantae > Streptophyta > Magnoliopsida > Ericales > Pentaphylacaceae > Euryodendron > Euryodendron excelsum. The sequence goes on along the minus strand of CM065385.1, from coordinate 43,573,952 downwards.
TGTATCCTGGAGTACGTTGCCCAACAGCTGAAGCAGCAGAATCATTTTGACTCATGTTGAAACCATATTCCTACAGAATTTGCAGAAAACATTCTCAAAATACTATTTTGATTATTGCATGCTACCCCACACACTTGAATCTACTCCAAAGGAAACATCAAATATCGTTTAACAAGTCCCACCAAAAGATGGCTAAGGGCTACTGTAACATTACATCAATCTTATCGGCTATCTGAAGGGTCAAAGAAATTAAAAAATGAATAAATAACAAAACAAATAAATAAATAAACAAAGAAGAAGAAAAAAAAGTTAGCCCCCTGACTTTGGATTACAAAACACATACCATAGACTCCTGGAACTCAGCTCCAAGATAGCCACTGGAAACACGGAATCGCTTGTCTAAGAGCAAATAGTATGCAACAGTACCCTGAAACATGGTCAAAAAAGGAGGACCCAGTCATTTCAGAATTATAAAGACAGATGTCATTGCCCAATGATCGCCCTGTCAATTCAGGGTTCTAGGATACTGGGTACAGATCTAGCTTACAGTTTTATTGGAATGAAGTGGCTGTCCACATACACAAACTTGTGTTTTGAAACTTCTCAATTCAGAGTTTTACATTACACCAAGCAGTGGCCACTACCTCTAAGCAGTAGGAAAAGACATTCAAATGGCTACCTCGTTTTGTAGTCGGTTGCGAAGAGAATCAACGAGGTTGTTCCTGTCAAATCCCATCTTAACCACTTCTTGAAGAATCTCCTCATCAATCTGCAATTGAGATTACTCAAATGGCTTATCAAAAAATACGAAATAAAAAATTTATATGGAATTAATTCAATTGGCCAGGTAAAAAAATCATATTCACCTAGCAAAAAAACATTATAAAACATAGCAGTAATTTGGATAAAAATAAACCAAGCATCACAGAACAATTAACCGACATGCATGTAAAACTGAGAAATACCATCTGACACTAGAATATGAAGAAAACCTGCATCATTACATTCTGTCCTTGAAAATCAATGAACCAGAACAAAGACTAGTACTTGCTTCTGTTTTGCAGTTTTGATTAAGTTAGTTGAATTTTTTGAAATAATTTCTTAAATAAATCTCAATTTAAGAACAAAAAAGAAAGGACAGAGAAGGGGGAGAACAAAAAAAAGCATGGATGTGAAAAGCCCCAAGAGAGAGAGAGAGAGAGCACATATAATTGAGGAGTAAACACTTACAATAAGGTGTTTGACTTAGTCCGCCAAAAGGCCAGTGTCTGAAAACTGTCCTAATATAACTACCGACATCCACTCTATCCTCCCTTAGGTCTTGCAATCCTAGTAGTCAACCCTTCTAGATATTATGAATGTCCCTTCACTCCAAATTGATCCATCCAAATGCAACAAGAAGATACTTATCGTGCTGTTTTCTTATAAACAACATATTTTTGTTTTGGACCACAAATATGAAGCAATACATCTGAGCCATATGCTGATTCCCTCATATATACACATATACCTAACATCTATACAGTATACCAGATCTTTATAAACTAAAGAAGCTGAGCCTACTTTACGCACTTCCGCACTAAGCAGGCAAGGCCAACTACAATGTTCTCCAACAACAATGCTTGATTTCTCCAAAATCAAGCATCAATGTTCTCTGAAAACTCATAAACAGAACTATGTATAGTAACTCTGATAGGCACAAAGAGATTCCCAAACCTTTTTTGCTTGTTGCATTGTATCTGGCGGGGGCACAGCTAAATAGCGTGGAAGATGAGCTTGAAACCATGGGTGTTGACGAATCTCAGGAATAGTCATTCGTTTCATAGGATCAACCACAAGCATCCTTGGAATCAAATCTCTGGCGCCAGCTGATAAATGACTGGGAAGAGTATATATCCCACCCTGAAGGACAAATTGAACAAGGGTTAAGAGTGCAAGACATACAAGCCTGGAATTTCAAGTACCATACATGATTCCAACCAAAATCACTCTCAACCATAGTTGAACTGATAAGATGGCGACACTTCCGAAAAATGGTTTTTTTTCCTTATCTTTTTTCTGCTTTCAATTTCATTTTTTGTTCTCTCTCTTTTTCTTTTTTTTTTTTGAGGGTGGAATTGGGGGGAAGGGGTTATGGAAGAGGTGCTGAGAACCATATAGTGATAAACATATAAATACATATGTATATGGTTCATTGCTGACTCTTATCTCTATAGCACTGCATAAAACAAAAGTCAAAAGATCATAAGTAAACAAAGGATAATGAAGGCATCTGATAAATGAAGCCATGAAGAGACGCTTGAGAGAGAGAGAGAGAGATTCACTTTCTTGAATTTGATAGACATAATGCTTTCAAAATTCCCGAAACTTCATAAAGTATTTCCAACTCAGGAATACCAAATTCAATCAACAGATTAAAACCTCTTATGCCATTCTATTTTCTTTATACTGGCTGACACTTCCTACCTACTAATTTCATAATTTAAAATGTTGTCGAAGTTAAAAGCATTGATGCATGTCTCCATCAAAATTAAAAGGAATATTGCCATTAAATTTGCATTATTTATATGAAATATCAACCCTATAGTCCTTCATGGACATTTAGTTGGAAACAGTAAACATATCTAGTCATTTCAATATCCCATGTCTTCAAGCAAATCATTCGTAATACAAAATTTTTGGCATTCAAAACACAATGTTTTCATATAAAAACAGCATTAAGGTTAAGTCACCACATCAATGACAAGCAATGCCCAGCATGAAAGGGCAATGAACTACTCAGTATGAAAGATGATGATGGTGATAATTACAATCTAGTTATTAAAATTGAAAACTAACACGTGAACAGCGGCTACCAAACAATTCTGCTGCCCCAAATTCCACAATCATTTCAGCAACGCCAAAGGAAAATAAATTAAAGCATGTACCTTTATTTTCTTAAAAAGGTTAGGAATGTTTTCATCATCAAAAGGAAGGGTGCCACAGAGAAGTGCATACAAGATAACCCCACAGCTCCATACATCAACCTCAGGTCCAGCATACAGTTTCCCAGATATAACCTATAAAAACAGATGTGTATATTAACCCTGGAAATTTCAACAGTTAACTTTAAATCATACATAGAGCATTCAATTTAAAAATCTCCCTGACTTCTTTAACTGTCATAAATTATATCCCATTGATACCACACCTCTGGGGCTGCATAGTTTGGGCTTCCACAACTTGTTTTCAGAAAATGACCATCCCGCATGATATTGCTCAAACCAAAATCGGCAATCTTCACATTGCACTTGGAATCCAAAAGCAGGTTCTCAGGCTTAAGATCTCTGTGAACCACCATATTCCTGTGGCAGTACTCTACCCCAGAAATTATCTGTTTCAAAGTATCAGCACACATTAACATTATAACACTAAAAAGATTCAGTCCACCTACTCCACCCATTTTAGATGTAGCAATCACAGGAAGAAATCTAGCATATAAGAAACATTTACCTGCTGAAAAAAATTGCGAGCTTCATCCTCCTGTAACCTACCCTTTTCCACAATGTAATCAAACAGTTCACCGGACTCCACATACTCCATCACAACAAAAATATCTGTCGGTGTCTCTATAACCTCATAAAGTCGTATAATGTGAGGATGCATAAACAACCTCAATATTTTGATTTCTCTTCTAACTGCAAAATATCAACCACAGGGACCTCTTATTGTAATCCAGATCCAATAGCAACAGTTGGTACACTATCTATAGTGACAGTGACACGGGAAGAAAAACTCTCATAAAAGTCGAGCCAAATTTGAGCTAGCTAATGATGTGATAAGAAACCAAGAAAAAATTACAATTTGATGCACTGCAATAGCTTCCTCGTAAGAAATGCCATTTTTGTAGCATTTTTCAATTTATTTTAATCCTTAGCGGACGAAATCCAACACACCTTTTCAGAACATTCATAGAATATAAAAGGAACAAACAAAAATAAAACTGAGACAGACAGAGAGAGGAAAGATATGACAACATAGCTTCAATTAACTTTTGTGTTGAAATAACATAGAAAGAAAAAAAATGATCTTATCCCTCACCCCATCTCTCAGGGCAATGGCTATATCCCACAAAAGATTACACTTGAACAACACTGCAATTGCAGTTTAATCAAAGAATAAAATTGAAATTCCAAGACTTGCGAATTCTTCGATGAGGTAAACCAAAAATAAGCAAATGAAGAATTCAATTACCATCAACTGTTCCTACATTGTCTATGGAATTAAAATCTTAATCCTCCTTGGTTTGTTCTGATCTTAAATGCATATTTGCATCATATCTGCTTCAGGATTGACGAATCCCAGCTTTGAAATCTCAAACCTATGGAAGAAATTTTCCTAAAATCTCAAAACTGGAAAATCAATTTCTTTTGGTTCATAAACTACCTACCTCATCAGGGTTCTTCTAAATTTCGGCTTAGAATACTAATATATTATATATATGTATACATACATTATATATACATATATCAAGTTCTTAAATGACACGAAGACAAAAAAAAAAAAGAAGGATGGCCAGTGATCTGATAACAAAGCAGCAGCTCAAATCCCACTGTATAAAGGTCAAATTTCAAATCTTGATTCTATCAATTCAGTGTCATGAACATGAAAGTGTATGCAAATGAGGACAAGTCATTTCATTGGAGAAAAGAAAGGAACAAAATGATGTTGATGAACAAATGCCCCAGTTAGCAGCCAGCCGTAGTTCAATTAATTTCTAGCAATTACTCTTCTATTTTTTACACAGATGATGGAAATGCTGAAAAGTGCATGCTTTGATAACCCCATTATAACGCCTAGTTGTCAGTTGTAAAATTTAATAAGCAGAAGGCAATTGGAACAACTTACAAAATTTAAACCTATATAATGACATAAACCAATTGTATACATATAATAATACATGGTCATCATAAAAGCATATTATCCACACCTTTTTCTTCCATTTCCAAGTTCTTTATCTTGCGACGGTTAAGGATCTTGATGGCAACTTTGTGCCTTGTCAAAGCATGTACTGCAATTTTCACCTTACCAAATGAACCAATGCCAAGAGTTTTCCCAAGCTTATAGTTTCGTAAAAACATATCCATACTACTGCTGCCTTGACCAGCTGATCCATCCATTTGCTTATCCTGATAGTATGATACAAAAGATTCAAAGAAATGAAACAAAAATTAAGTATATGCTATGTGGACAGACAAGAAATATGCATACGAATGTCTTGTGGAGTATAGGGTAAAATCATGATACAACTTAAAATGCCTCTTCCAATGTATAGGGAGTACCACTCAAGGCCCAAGGGAAATGGTTATCAAAGCTATAAAATTTTCACTTTTTTATAATGACTAGCAAACCCTAATATGCATGCATAAAACAAGTATGAGACATAAGTAGCAGCATATAGCTCTACTAATCAGATAATGTATCATTACTTCATTAGTGACTAATGAATAGTTATTACTATCTTAGTATTTAGAATTTTTATTTTCAATGGTAAAAATGATAATTAAATGTGATTACGAGCATATATGAGATAATAAGCTAAGCTACATATTACATGACACTAACTACTAAAATACCACTAGTAGAGACAGTTAAGTATTATGTAAATAACTAATTAACCATAAACTAGCAAAAATACTAACTAGAAAGCAGATCAATGATCAAATTAAAAATATATACTGAAATAGTTACCTTAAGTGTCAACTTGATGGGTAAAAACAAAAAAGAATTAGTTAGGAAAGTTTAAATCAATGAAATACTCTAGAACTGTTCCTAAAAAATAAGAACTAAGTACAGTCAATTCCCCGCCTTCAATAATCTCATTATCTCTTTCCACCTTAAGCCTTGTCTTCCTACTTGAGTAATTGATAGAGGAATATCAAAATCTAAGCAAGAAAAAATAAAAAGGAACAATACAAAGTACTACCATGGAAAATAAAAAATTCTTAAACAACTGAAATTTGTGATTTTTCCACTCTCAAACAAACAAAAAAGGAATGAACATAACAAAAAACACACACAAAATAGAAAAAGGTTAACCAAGAAAAATGTTGATAATAATAACAAAAATAAGTTAATCATCTTTCCAGAAAAAAGACCAACTGTAATCCACAAAAACCTAATGCATTAATAAGTTAATCATCTTCTCGGAATCCTCAATCTTATCCCAAGGCTTAATATCTTTTCCAAATTAGTAGATCTAGTGTCCAAAATATATTCTGACGTAATGGCTGTAATTAAGCAGTAATGGATGTAGGGGAAGTCATTTCATTCACTATGATGGATAAAGATAATTGTAGAATAGCCGTTACAACTTTGATCTTATGACACATTGATAACTCAATGCGCATTAGCCTTAGGAGCTCTATAGCCCATGTGTGTCTTGTATACATGATATTTAAAACCCTATGCTACAGCTATCATTCAAATGTGAGCTGTGGATTGGCCCCACCAAATAAAGATATGTTAAAGTTGAGGCTATTGGGAAGTTAGACAACTATGAAAACCTCTTCAAGCATAAAATAAATGTTGATGCTCAAGGATTATAGAAAAACATATAGGTGTGTGACAATGAACCACAACCGTGCACTCATACATGTCTGTGAGCTTATCCATGCACCACAACTGCAAAAACGACAAATTTTTACACATGGGCAACTCACATAACTCCATTGTGTCCAATAATTATTAAGGTCTCACGGAAAGCGAAAAGCCATTTGGTCGAAATGGCAAGCGCTTATGTTGTATCCTTATGTTCAGCATATCTTGTTACTTGTGGTTATTATAATTAAAGTGTTCATGGTATTGTAGGGCAAGACTATTTTCCCAAAACTTCAGCAATTAAAGTATGGGATCGTATGTGGTCTCTTCAACTTAGAATCTACTTGGTAGATGAAATTAGAATGATTCCAAGGTTTTGCATTAACTGTTTTTAGATTTGTTAAGTCCATGCAAGGGTTGTAAACCTTTTTTGGTGATAAGTAAAATTTTATTAAAAAGAAACAGCGCCAAAACCCAAAAGTGGGGGGCAACATATGCACTCAGCTTATACAAAATTCCTTATAGACTATATACCCCTAGGAATGTACAAATCCCTCAAAAGTCAGCAAAAGATGAAATAGAAAAGAAAAAAAAAATGCCTCTATCATAATAAAAAATGTAGGGACCAAGAAAATTCCTTTTAAACTATGATTAGGAAGCTCTAATTCTTCAAAAGAGCTGCAAATTCTCTCTATATGCATCATATCACACATAGAGAAGTTGCATTCCAACACCTTCCTCTCCCTCCACCTTGGGAATCCAAAACCCCAAGAAGCTAAAAGATCACCCACTGAAGACGGCATCACCCATGCGATCCCAAAGATAGAGAAAATCAAACTTCATAACTTGCCTACCACTGGACAAGACGCAAATAATTCATGCTTCCTCCTACCTTCTTACATATAAAATTTTGGTAGACTTGTTTATCTTGGTAAAACAAGAAAAGGTAAATTTATGTCAAATTTTTTCTTCTTTATAAGTTTATCAGATCCTATGTTACATGGAGTTGAGTAGGTGAGGCTTGAGTGCCTATCTAGGTGTCCGACTGGCCATTAGTTTCCAAATCTTTGGACTAGGGCATGGCTATAAAATCCAAGTATTCAACTTTTCTTTATCACTTCATTAGGGTAATTGAAGTTTCTAAGCAACAAAGCTTTGTCAAACAACGGCTCTTAACTTGTTTAGGAGTATACATGATGAGAAACACAGAATGGTAACCTAGGAATTTCCCTTAACATTAGACATTTGTTCCTTTTTATGCTTGGTAGGGAACTACTGTGAGAAATTCACCCACTAACAACCAAAGTCACATATACTCAGGTCACATATCCATGCTCATACCTAGACTAATGGCTTCCCATTTGACACTATTTAGCTCAAATTTTTGAAGTATCCATTAAACGTATATCTGATGCAGTCATTGAAGTCAACCCACCAAAATTGAAGGAACAATATTGCAAGTTCACCCAGTAGATTGTACATCTGCAAATGATATTAAGTCATATGACATAAAATTTCAAAAACCTCAGTATTTCATTTTAACCCTACCTCCCTCTCACCATATATATGCACATGTACACACAGGGCCGGCCCTGGGGTAAGCCCAGCAAGCTCCTGGATTTGGGCAACCCCCATGTTCAAAAAAAAAAAATTATTTTTGTAAAGAAAAAAATTATTTAACCCCATTAAAATTTTTTTATTCTTGTATAGAATTTTTTTTAACTTATATAACTTTTTTTATAATAAATTAATAATAAGAGGGCAACATATTTGAGTTTAGGCTAGGGCAACCTAATTGACAGGGCCGGCCCTGTTTACACATTGTGATTTGTTTATTAGTCAACCCAAAACACTAGAGGAAAAAAATAAATTTGATCTTTAATGTCAGCCTCTTTTACTTTTCCAAAACCCACTACTGCTTTGACCCATTTGCGGTTGTTATCTTTAGAGAAAAAGATGGATAACAGTCATGTATGGTGCTAATGTGGAATAATTGAATTGGAAGGTAGGAGATATACAAAGTGTGAGGCATTTACCTTATAAAAAACTGTAATATCCTATGGTTTTCCGTTTTCAAAGAGAACCAATGGGGTTCCAAGGTTTACAACTGAACTATCTAACAAAATAGACTTAGAACAGAAATGTGCTCCCTGCAGTTATTCAGGAGAAAGCACCTTCAAGAACTTCACCCGAGGTTGCCCACCAAAAAAAGCCTAGCTACATTGCAACAGACTTATACTTAAGGTTGAAGAAGAAAATCTAGTATTGAATCAATCGAACTATTGCTCTCCAGTGGCCCTTTCAACCGTATTTTTACAAACTTCTCGGAAAAATTAAAATTTGAAAAGAGAAAAAAAGAAAGCAGGAATCAATTTTTTTTTAAAAAAAAAATGACATTCTTTGTGAAAATAAACATCCAGAAATTTTAAATTTAAAGAAAAACCACGAAATTTTTTTTTTAATTAGCTATAATAAAACGAACTTGCAGACCACTGGGTTCATAAACCCTAATTCGTTGAAAGTTGGTGCTCAAATTTCTCAGGAATTAAATGGAAGGCTACCAACTTCCAAATAAATAGAATCAAAACAAGCCTAAAAGCCACAGATCTGAGTTCCCAAAACAAAAGCCACCAGTAAATCCACAACTTTCAATACCTGCACGCACAATTCAGGGACAAGTCTCACATCTGCAAAGAGGAATAGGCAGAGAAGGAGATGGACTTACAGAGAGCAAAGAAGAAGAAACAGCGTCGAATAAGAGGGAAAACAAGCTCCGTCGAATCGAAATTCGCAGAGACTTCTTCTACCGAATCCCGCCAACAGACTGAGAAAATTGTCAAATTGACATCAATCGTAGATTTACGATCGTACACGTATATACAAACCCTTTTCCACACCGCTAAGGTGACGCAGAAGCCGAAGAGCCCAAGTGTTCAGTTCCCTTCCGTTAATTCTCTCTCTCTCTCTCTCTCAGATGAATAAATTAATTATTATATAATAGCATATATCTCTTTGATTATGGATGCCTCCGTTGAGCTTAAAATGGTAATAGCCATTGATTGAGCTCGAATCATGGGGGACGAATCTTTTTTCTTTGCTTTTCTTGCTTTTCCAGTCGAGACAGACACTTGATTCCCTTGATTGAGATTCCCAAATTATTATATTAATTTTACAAATTTAGCATAATCTTATAATTTTACAAGCTTTTATCAAAATTCAAGGTCGTCCTAGGTTCGAACCTTGATCCCATCCCGGGGGAAATTTTTTTATAATTATTCAATTATATATAAAGGAGTTCGTCAAATAACTTCTTTTTTTTCTTTAACTCTATTAAGTGTAACAGAATAAATGGGATCTGTTGTGACCAAACTCAGAATAGGCAAATAATTTGGGAATTAGAAAGTAGAAACAATATGAGAAAATACTCAAATTTAATCGTATTAAATCGCAACGAATGCATGAAGTTTTATCTAATCACCTCAAATTAAGTCGGTATACTGCATATCATAATGCAATCAAATAACGATAAATGCATCACAAATGCATGAGTTTTATCATAGCCACTTAAAATTAAGCCGTTAATGAAACATTTTTTCCAATTATCTCACAAACTAAGATGGCAATTATAATAATAAAAATTTTGAATGTTTATTTGATTTTGACATTATTTAATTAGCTTGTGATACTAAATCCACTGTTGTCTTGAATATTATGTACATATGAAGATTGGAGGCATCCAAATCGTCAAATCCCAAGCCACCTCCCCACTAAAAATAGAAAAAAGAATTCCCAACCACACACAAGAAGGACAAAATTTACTTGCACATAATTTTTATTTTTTGGTGCTAGAGACATGGCATTTGAATATGCACCAAATGAAATTAACTGAGATATTGAAGAAGCCTTTATCTTTTATCAATATTTTTCTATACTGTAGTGAAGTTACTGTTGTACCCACAAACTGATTCTGGCCTTCTTGCTCCCCAAGCCAAGGAAATGGGAAAACTATGCACCTTTCCTTCAAAGTATTGTATATGAGCTCAACCCATATGGCCTGAACTGAGTTCCCAATCCTGGGGTGCCCAATCTTTAGCTATTAAGCCCATGTGGCATTCCTCATACAGGCAGGAATGCCTTGTCATAACAGGCCATAGTGGTCCTTCATTCTTGTTTTGAATCAAGACATTCATAAACAAACTACACTCACCCAAGGAGATTGGTTTGAAAGAGGGGAATGAAACTTGCACCTAATAGATTTTGCCCTGAAATTTCCCATAGAAGTTATAAATGTCGGCCATTCAGCCGTGATCCTATGGAGCATTCCTAAATATGTTGTGATATAGAAGGAACAGATGCATCTCAAAGCTTACAGCCTGCTGAAATTTAACCAATCTTGCCTTCTCTTTTTAATATCTTCTGAGTATCATACTTCCCGCATCTAACACAAAAATTATACTCAGAATCAGTTCAAATCTTTAATGAGCAAACAAAATATAGAGGTAAGTGCTCTATACAATAGATTTCTAAACCACAGGAAGTTAAATAAAAAGCGGCCGCCGTACACCAATGCAGTGCTGTTATTAAGGTGTGTCCCTCAATAATCAGGGATGGAAGCAAAGCGGTAGCCTTTGGCACCCCTCCATGAATAGTATGCTATCCGAGTTTCATAAAATCCTGCAGTAATTGGTTGGATCAATATTTAATTGGTAGTTGCTGTAGAGACTTGACAGATAAGAAGAAGACTACAGCATACATAATCACATAGAGCTATTTGGTAACTGAAATACAGCATACATAAGTACAGAGAACTATGTGGTAACCCAAATGTAAAACATAAAGAAAAGGGTATATCAGAACTTATATATCAGAGAAGTAAAACAGAAACAAAATCATATCACTATATCAGTGATATCCATGGAATTCTATTTTTCCTAAAGGGTGCATATGCAATAAAAGTTAACGTTTCCAATCCAAGTCCCGTTCAAGATCTAGAGCCTTCATTAATTTGGCAATTCAGGGGCTTATCCTTCTCCAAACTTCAGATCTTTAACTTGGAAACCACTCACAGTTCTCAATTTCATTGAGTTCTGAAAAGCACCAAATTCTTTCTTCCATACTACCCAGAGCTGGTCTTGATTGAAATAGATAAATGTGTACATTTCATGGTGAAGCATTTTTGAGGAAAGCTCTGTGATATCATAAGCAACTGCTAGACAGAGAAAATCAAATTGAGACTAGGAATAATTATAGTTTGCAGAGGCACTTAACAGACTCTATCTAATTGTGAAATGCTTTGATCAACATAAATCACTGCTTTGGACAATCAAGCATACATTCTAATCCTGTTCTTCCTCAGTGCTTCAGTACACATTTGCTTAAAGAAAATGATGTAGGCATAGTAAAGACAAACTAAAAGAACTTATCAGCTAATTAGTTTTACCACTTGAGCAATGAAGGAAATGTTTTGAATTGCACCTAACAACTCCATTATTTTTATAGTATTTTAAACAACAATCTGTACTGTTACTTAAGGAGGGTGGAGGCAGGTCTTGTCAGGCTTTGCTAGCTATCAGGGATGTTCAAAAGCCCGGTCGGCCCGCCGAACCCGACCCAACTTTTCGGTTTCACCAATTACTTTTGAGGTGGATAACGGGTGAGAATTTTAAGACCCGAGCCTATTCGGTTAGGGTGTCGGGCCGTTAATACTCTCATCCACCCGACCAAACCCTAAGCAAACCAATTTTTTTTACACTAAGAATTGATTTTTTCACCCAACCCGATCACTCATTGGGTCGAAATCAGTTCCAAAATTTTCCAATCCAGTCTTTTCGGGTCAGGCGGCGGGTGACTACCCAACCCGATCCGTGAACACCCATACTAACTATAAATATTTAAGTAGAAAAAAGTAGGATACTTTTTAGGAACTAATTGGTATGTGTTTGTATCAACAGGGATTTTACCTGGCCTAGTTTAAATTGCTTGTCAAAAAGCATTTGTAACTAATTGCACTACAATTTTATTGGATAACAGGAAGGTTTTGAATTTGTGGACTACATTGGTAATAATCCAGTTAATGTCACTTATAAAAAATAATAATAATCCGGTCCATGTTTTAATTGTTATTTTGTGTGTCATTCTCTTATTTGCCAATAGAGTTGCTAACTCTGCACAATTCCCTTTTCATGTATAGTTACCTGATACCATGGAGGGGCCTACTCCTATTTCGGCCCTTATAATATACTGCTACAGTGCTACTATGGTAGCAGCTGGAATTTCTCCAGTACTTTGGCTTTTTTCCATTTGTCAAAATTAATAGTTTTAGTTAAAACAACAGCTCATAAAGGAGCACAGAGAGACACATAGAGATGCCAGAATGTGGATGTTCCAGGATATACATATTCTGTTAGCCAACAAAACAGATAAATATAGACAAGTTCACCAATATGGCTTCGTTTTTTTATTCATTAACTTACCTGGAAGGAAGGTAAGAATTCCAAGTCCTAAAAGGCCATAAGCTTGGGACCGTTCTCCTCCCATGTGACCTGCGAAGATGAAGTAGGACAGAAAGAGAAGCATGCATCCAAGAGCAAGCAGGAAAAGTGCAAGGGCAATAGATTTCCAAGGGACTTTATCAAAGGACTTTGGCGTATAGTCATATCGAGGGTCACGTCCACCACCATTGTAGTCACGATCTTCATCAGCAGCAAGACGGCTGTAACGAATGTTCCGCTTAGATGCCATATCACTATATTGCTACTTTTAATTCTTCACGAAAATGTGGCTCTGAACACCTTACACCTACACAATCCAATTGACCCAAGCTGCTTGCATCAGATGAATAAAAAGACAAGAGAAGAAGAATGTGAACATCCCGAAGGCATTGCCAGTCAACAGTCAGAAAGCAAAAAGAAATTTGATTGTCACATTGAAGAAGTCCATAACCAATAAGGTGAAGAAAAGGTGTATCAAGCAGACAACGAAAAGGCTTGAATTTATACTAAAGCCTGCTTGAAAAGATTTACACTGTCCACAATCTTTTAACCAATCAATAAAAAAGACCTCACTCTTGCAACCACATGACCTCTATATGTCACATAATTTCTTCTACAAATTGGAACGTGTTAAGTCACCACTTGACCTAAAGGCTTAAGTTGTTAATAAGGGCCCCCAATAACGTTTATCAAGACCTCCAACACTTTCTCTCACGTGCAACTCCGCTTTGCACGTGGAGATGCAACATACAAAGATAGAAAGAAACAGAATGCAATTGGGGAACAAATGCATACGGAGAAATTTGAACCCAAGACCTCTTCCCAACTAGAGCTCTGATACCATGTTAAGTCACCACTTGACCTAAAAACTTAAACTGTTAAGTAAGGGCCCCCAATAATGTTTATCAAGCTCTCCAACAAGACGCAACTATATTACTCCAGTGTTCTCAACTGGTTACAGAAGAGATTGCAATCTAAACCATCCCAATTTTTATTTTATCCCTGAAACAAAATCCTCCCTTGGTAAGATTAAGTCACACAACTTCTGTAACACATTATATACATGATTATATTCCTCATTTGTCTCATGCCCAGTAGGGTTACAGTATCGTGAATAAACTACTTCAGCAACAGGGCACGGTCTTTTGATTCTGCATAGTAAGAGTGCAATAGTGCATATTCTTTTGTGTCTGGTACTGCATAAACCACCGATCCTATGACTGGCGGTTAAAAAGCCCACATAATTTGAGACCAACTCCAAATTTTAAACACATAAGGTTGCATTTGAGAACCTGGATTTGGATTTGGGACTTAGATTTGAAATCCCATATCTATGAATTTAAGAATAGCAGTTTGGATAAAATATATATAGGTATCTGTATACAAATTCATATATACACCCAAACTCTCAAACCTCTGCAAGATGGGTTCAATTGCTTACGAGCAAACACTAAACAAATTTACACCAATTCATCAACAAAATAACATGTAAATATGTAATATGCGTGTGTAATTATATATATTGCGTGTGCGGGTGTGTGCTGATATTAGGGAAAACGCAATAATACCACAACCAATTCAGATCCCATCTTGGATAAAAGAAGAAATATAAAAACGGACAAGTGAAAGATAGAATTAGATTTAGAGCTACTGGGTGAGATTTGAGTACAGAAGAACTCACCGTTAAAAGCTAAAGTCGCCGCCGGTGGGGGAACGACTTTGGTATCGAAGATGAGAAATGGGCCTGAAATACTTGGCCGCTCCGAATTGGAAAACCGAAAACCAATGGGGGAACTAACGTCCGTTAGTTTTTGGCAATCAGAAATTACAGTCTATGTTTTGTTATGGTCAACCGTGGAATGGCAAGACGCCAAAATGGACCTGCGTATCAACGCCCGAATCAACGGTCTAACATAGGCTTTGTGACATGATCGGCCCATTAGGGTTGGCCATCGGGCCGGTGGCAGGCCTAATTAGGTTCGTAAGACCGAGCGGGCAAAAATTTTTAAGGCCTAGTAAATCAGCCAGTCAGGCTTGGAAAGAGATTCGGTCCCGGCTTGGCTCAGTGTATGTATATAACTTTATTTTATTTTATTTTATTCTTATTTAAAGAAAAATAAATAAATATTGAATGGCTTTAAACACGCTAGTTGAAAATTATTGAATTTAAGACGTTTCAAATTAAGAAAAAGGTGTTGTTGCCACCCAATTTCTTGTATTCTCCTTTTCCTAGCTCAATGAAACCAAAGAAAGGAATTTATCTTTTTTTTTCACTTTATTTTTTTTTTCTCTTCACATATCTAATAACCAAACATACAAACAATGAAAATCAGGTGGCGTTTCACGATTTTTAAAGAAAACTTTGACTCTCATTGTTAAAATATTTCTGTAATCTGTATAGAAATTGAAATTAAAAGAACCAAAAAAGCAAGTCTCTAGTCCAGTTGGTCATGTGTTTGAAATTCAGATTTATCAAAAAAATAAATAAAAATTTAATAGAGTAAATAACAAAATAAAATAAAATTTTTGTTCTCTTTTTTCTCATATTTTTTTTATTTTTTATTTTTTTAATCACAAAATCTTTGATCCAAACATAGCATTAATGACATATTATACGAATAATTGTAAAATATCCTCTAACAACAAAGGGAAGAAAAAAAAATAAGTCTGTGGTCCCGTTTGTCATAATTATGAATCAGTATCATTATTCATTAAACTTACTTAAATTCTAGAATACCATATATTAATTCTTGAACTATCAATTTGTTTTAATCGACACCTTTTGTTAATAATATGATAAAAAATTGTTATATGACTAACACATATTTATAAATGAGGATTTTATGCTTACATTTACATGACCATTAAATTGACTTTATATTTACATGTCATTCTAAGAGGCATTTTAATCATTAGATATTTATTATATTAAGTGAAGATCAATTTATGTATAAAACTATATTTTTTTTAACGTGTGCAAGTCTTATGATAATTTTTTATTTACTTTTATAACAAATTACTAAAATAACGTATTAATTGATACAAATTAACAATTCAATAGTTCAATGAGTCACATTTTAAAGCTTAAAGTATTTTACTGATACTAATATATAATTTAAGAAATTTTTTTTATATTACCCCTTAATAGAGTTGTGCCTCTCATTTAAAGAGTTTCAAAAAGTTTGTGTACATGATCAATAGATTATGAAGTGAACAAAAGTCGAGTCAAAAATTGTCCAATAGCTTAATTTTTAAAAAGAAAAAATTAAATAAATATACCTATATATTGCTAAAAAAATTATTAAAACTTGAGTAATACAGTGAAACAGGAGGTAAATATTATACAATCAAAAAATTTATGTAAAATGTAATTAAATGATAGATTTTTGTTTCAAAACAAAACATTTATTACGAGGACTCTTAATTATAAAAAATAATACACATTTTTTTTTTAGAAAACTAACATTTTTTGTGGAACAGCTCTAACATTCGTTTAAGGTTTATTATTATTTGAATTTTTATGAGTTGTTATGTAGTATCCAATATAAATGCTAAATTAAAATTTGAAAATATAATGACCGTCCCACCATATGCGGCCACGTTCTGGACACGAGAACGACGAGAGCTCTCTCTCATTCATCGCCCAAAAAATCTCGGACAAAAATAAAACTAAAACTACCAGGAACAACAACGTAAACCTCTCTGTCTCAGTAATAAAAACCCATTCCCGACAAAAAAAAAATAGAGCAGAAAATATAGGAAGTCGTCCTCCTTCTTCCTCTTCTTTCTCCTGGTGTATATTTGTATATAGAGTTCAAAGAAATATTTTATTAAAAAAAAAGTTAGGAATTGCCATTGGATCCGACACAGTCGGACCCACTCTCGGAGCATGTGTCTCTCTCTCCGGTGCCGGTGGTTATTGTCGTTGCAGAGAAAGGGAGACGATAAATAATCCTGGAGGCTCCTCATCTTCCTCATTCTTGCCGCAATCTTCCATATTTTAGGTCCTCTCTCTCTCTCTCTCTCTCTCTCTCTTATACTCTCTATATATATATATATGTATATGTATGTGTTTGTCAATGAATATACACTTCTTGGATTGCATTGCGTTGTAGGGCTGTCTCTTTCAAGATGGGGTTACAGATTTAATATATGCCGATATATAGATACATGTGTGCGTGTACCGATATGAGCCTCTTGTTCTAGTTTGTTTTGCGATTTCAACTGTACTCTTTCTTGTCTGTTAATTGCTTTCGTTATCCTCTGATCCGCATTTTGTCTTCTTTTCTTTTTTCTTTCCTTATCTTGTTACAGCCTGTTTGGAACTTGAGGAAAGAAAGGGAAAGGAAGGGAAAATAATGGATTTCCTTCCTCTTAATATTTTTCGTGACAGTCACTATTATTTGTTCTTCTGTGTTTATGTCCAATATCTTCTCAACAGTTTCAGGATTTTTGTATTCTTTTGCTTATTGCATGTGGACCCAACCCTATTCTCTCTCTCTCTCTCTCTCTCTCTCTCTCTCTCTCTTCTGTTTCTGTTTTGTTCTTTGAACGTGCACAGAGCAGAGTCATGTCCACCCTTGCCCCCTCCCTTTTGTTTTTCTGAAACACTAGGGAATTTTTTAAAGGCACGTTAGATATTTTTCTTTATTTTTTGTTTACTTCTTTGCTTAAAGGTTTATTTATTTCTGCTATTGTTCTTCCAATCACGATGCGGCTGTTGAAATTTCTTTGATATCGCGTTTGCAAGAAAATTCTTTTACTAATCAGTCAATTTCTAGGAATTGCGTTCGATGTTGAATTTGAATCTCGTTTGTTGTTAGGATTCATATGAAGTGTGAATTTGAAATGCATTGCTTCCTGTGTTTACAAGTGATCTTGTTCTTTTCTCCTTTTTTTTTTTTCTTTTTTCTTTCTGCGGGTTATCTGGAGAGGTGAAACATGATTTGGTAACCTTTGACCTGAGATTTTTGTGGTAGGATCGCTATTTATTGTTCACTCTCTTGCTAGTACTGCTCACTTCAGTCCTAGTTTTACTCTATGATGGCTGTAATTCGCTAAGGTAAGCTCTTTATGATTAAGTGGTATGAGATTTTATAAAGTGCATTATTTGATGATATTTGCTTGAATAAATGATAAAAGATGTTGCGTCCCTGAGATCCATGTGCATATTTGTGGAATGTGGTCAGTTTTATGTTCCCTTATGTGGTATTGCAAAGTGGTGGTCATTTCAGCAAAATGGTTGTCCCATAGAGAACATTAATAGTGGTCTTTTTTTTCTACATTCAATTGCTCGTGCTTTGCGTAAGCTTACAGTCATTTAAGATTGTGGTTGATATTAAGATTTTCTTCATCAAGACAAGTGGAGTCTTTCTGTATTTGAGTGTCTGCATATGTTCATAGACTGCATGAGCGTTTGGATGTTAATGCCAACATCATGTGTCCAGATATCAAAGATTCTTGGAGTAGGAGTTGTAGGAAATCAACCAACTGCCTGTTCAGTCTGTTTAGTTAATAGTGGTGAGATATATAGATTACAGGTATTCAAATAGATTGTAGTTTCCACATTCTTCATTTATGTGGCTTGGCCAAATGCACCCTTGGTACATCTTTGTCACGCAAACATTTTAGTTGGTCTGTCACTACCCTTCTTGAAGAGCTGGGTTGGCCCTTCTTTCTATTAGTTTCTGGGGCTATGGTTTTCAGTTTATCCTTCCCTATATTGCAGCCTCTCTCTTTGATCGTTACGACTGATCACTGACCTGGTGCTATTCAATGTAGTGGTTAGAAAACTGGTAAGAATTGGTGGCGATGTACAAAGCAGGGGAATTAGATATGTAAGAAGTCGAGCAAATCTGCTTCATGTTTATGCGTATTCATTGTTTTCTAACAGACTTTTTATCTATTGCTGTTTTATTTTTATTTTAAAAATTTTCTTTCACTGAAAGCGAAGTTGTCCTTAATATTTTCAACTGCCAATTTTGTGGACTTCTTCTTCGTTCCTTTCTGCTTATTATGGGAGGAAAAATATAACCTTTATTGGCTTATTTATATTTCTTGAGATGTGGATGTAAAAATTGTCTAATCATGTTTCTTGTTCAGTGATGATTTTGGGTTTTAGCC
This sequence comes from Euryodendron excelsum, assembly GCA_033060915.1. Taxonomy (NCBI): domain Eukaryota; kingdom Viridiplantae; phylum Streptophyta; class Magnoliopsida; order Ericales; family Pentaphylacaceae; genus Euryodendron; species Euryodendron excelsum. The sequence continues at coordinate 43,554,759 of CM065385.1, read as the reverse complement.
TTTCACATAGAGAATGGTTACTCTAGTGAAGTATTGAAACCTTCCGTTTGATGGGATTCCACATTGTGGATGGATAAGCTCAAGTTTTACCCGAATTTTTGGTATTGACAAGGTTGGTAATATGTTTTTGGGGCCAGTCAAATATGGGAAGTGGTTGAGAAGTTCTTGAAGCAGGCTGTTTTGATCATATGATCTGGATAAATTTTATGCATAGAAGTCTTCCTTGTCAAAGTATGTACCCTGCCAATTGTTGCTTGACTGAGTTAATCTCTAAGCTTCTAGCCATTGAAACTGCCTTGAGAAAGGGAGAAAGAATTGCTATGTTCTTGTTATGCATTTTTGTGGATGACAACTGTGTAAGTCATATTTATGGGATTCTCAAATGTGTTATGCGACTGATGCCTCTTTTTGTTTTTGCAGTAGAACTGTGAGGTTGGCATCTCATTTTAAGAAAATATCCATTGTTAAGATTTGTAAAACTACTCTTCACAATGGGTGCTTGTCTATCAACGCCACCGCACACCATTAAATCAAAGAAGAAGCACCGTCTTCGGTTCGCCAAAAGGCATGGAAAACTTTCTAAATCTGTTCCTGATGGAACAAGGACAAGGAATAGTGATGCAGGAACCCTTACAGCAGATTTTGCTGTTAGTGAGTTTGTACAAACAACCACCACCTGCAGAAGATCTGAGGTTTCCAATGCAACATTCCATCTCACCCAGTTGCAATGGCACCATAGTCAGGTTGATGCTAATGGTATATTCTTCTTCCCTGTTTAGAGTTTAATCATCTTTAAAATATAATTTACCTGAGAGCAACAAGATCATACGTGATTGGAAGATCAATTACCCTGCTTTGGTAGTAGATAAAAAAAAGAACCCTATTTTGGTTGGACATAATGCCCGCTGTGAGGTGTTCTTTTTGCTCAACTGATCTTCTTAGGTGGGTTATGTTTTGATTGGTGACTTCATGACCGCACTTGGTTCATATGACGTAAATCTGAACTTTTCCAATTGTATTGTTAATGCTCTGAACCTTCCTAATATTTGAGAAATTACAGGTCCAATTTCCTTCCCTGACAGACCAATTTTTTCTATTCGAGTGTTTTGCCAAATTAGTGTAATTACTCTTTAATAATTAGGACCATAACTGCTTTCTACACTTTTCCATCCATGTCTCATTTTCAGCTAAATTTCCAAATTTATGAAAGAATATTAATTTGTTTAGTTCACCCTGTTCGAATCCAAATTGGTCCGAGTTTGTTAAGTAGTTGCACAGACACATCATTTTCAAACATCTTTGCACAAATCACCAAAGAAACCTGCATTTTTATGTTCTGAGTATTTTCATGTTTCAAAAATAGTCTGAACTGGTGGAGTTTCTTGCCTACAGGTTCTTGGTGGTGCCTATAATAGGTTGCTTGGTATCAATTAGAATATGCTCCAAGCTATGTAACCTTGCATTTGGTGTGTATAATTTTTGTTTTTATTCCTTTTACCTATTCGAGTCCCTTCATGGATTAATTGCTGTTTGTGACGGAAGACAGGGGTCCAGTACCTTATGCAGGTTTATGTATCTTGCATCATGTTTGTTCGTTCATGTGCTGGTTGTGTTGCTTGCTTATGCCTATGAATCAAGTATACCTTTTCTTTTGTCCTTTCTATCAGAAAGAAAAACTGTTGAAGTTTAAATTCTGGAGTTATTAAAAAAGATGGCATATCGACTAGGAAATGACACACAAAGTTCATCTCTGCAGTAATTTGCCAAGAGGAAGCATGGTTTGACTCACTCAGTATTCTGGAGTCTGACTCAGACGATGACTTCAGTAGTGTGCATGGAGGTAATGAACATCAATTTCTTTATGATGTTTTTTGTAAGATAAATCTTGCTTTCTGTCAAAAACTGAAAGCAAGATATGTCATCAACATGGCAGCATAGATATTAGTGTCGGCCATATTCAGTTGGTTTTAACTTGAGGCGCTCTATTGATCTAGGAGATATCTTTAACCGGTGATCTTAGCTGCAATATCTTCCGCATCTATCGCGTTTTCAGAGCCCAGGGGCCTTGTAAATACCTTTGATCATCTACAGTGTCATATTTACAAAAGATTTAAAAATTTTGTTCAGGTCTAATTAGATGTGTGTAATTCATGTCTTCATGACTATGTCAGACCACTTGATGTATTGATATCAACTGCCTAGTAGTAACCATCTCAGGCATATCTGAATGGGTTTTTATTTGTATTACTCTTTTCCATGCAGACTGTTTTCCTAGAATTTCCAGCGGCCAAGTGCTTCAGTATGAAAGTTCATCATGCTTTGTGGACAACAAGTTATACAAAGAATACCGTGAAAGGTATCTGAAAACAGACGGTGGTAAAACAGAGAAGTTCATGAGCAAAGATGGATTCAAGGACTCGAATGGATTTGCAGTTATAAGTGCCCACGGGTATGAACTTGCGTGCTTGGGAAAGGCTGAAGAATTTTCAACCATTAGGAAGAAAAAATTAGACAGAACTCACGGAAGCTTTAGCTGCATAAAAGAGAACAGAAATGACTTTGAAGAGAAAACCCAAGAGAATTTTTTGAAGTCCGGCTTACCTCGGCTAGTTCCTTCTGTAAGCTTTAATGACAAGATAGTTAATGCAACAATTCCTGCTCAACAATCTCAAAAAAGGAAATCAACAGTTATCAGGCTTTCATTCAAGAGGACATCTGTTGATGGTGAAGAGACCAATGAATATAGTAAGTATACTACTAATTCTTTTATGCTTGAGTATTACTTTCTTGGAATGGGTCCAGAAGATTATTTTTTTATGAGCCAAGTACTTGCCAAATATCTCTTTTTCTTGATTATTTCCTAGGCATCTACATGATATTTGGAGGGGCACCTGAAATTCACTGTCTTTTGTACTTGGATCTCTACAATTTCCAAGCCAGAGGCTCACTTCTAAATTTTAGCTACACACTTCTAATGTAATGGATAATTTAAGTATATTTTTTTTACAGATTTTGGTGCTTTAGAGATCTATTAAGTGTGTCCAGATATGTTAGCTCAGTTCCTTGATGCACTTGATTCTATATTAAAATTTAAAATGATCTTAGTTTGTTGCTTTTACCCCACATCATGATGAGTAACAGGTAGTTTGGTTTTATGTGATTGTAAATATCTGATTACAGTTCTGCCAGACAATAATTTTATACTGGATTTAGAATATTTCCACATGTGTGCAGGTGCTTCCAAAAAATTCTTGTATCGTCCCAGAGCAGGACTCCTAATTCCATGTTGTAAGGAAGGGAAGCCAACTCCAGGAAGTTGGTCTGAGATTGAACCCTCGAATTTTAAGCTGCGCGGCAATAACTATTTTAAGTACGCTGTTAACTTCCATGTGTAGCTATTGGCAAAGTATGTGTTCTGTTCATATGTTTGCTATATTATTTTAATTGTCTGACAAATCAATATGCAGAGATAAGCGGAAATCCCCTGCTGCAAATTGCACGCCTTACACTCCAATTGGTGTTGATATGTTTGTGTGCCCAAGAAAGGTTAATCACATTGCCCAACACCTTGAGCTTCCTTCTGTCAAATCAGATGGGAAACTGCCTACACTCTTAATTGTCAATATTCAGGTGCTATTTCCACTTAGCTTTTCGTTTATGCATTTTCTATTTTAAGTTGTTACTTCTGCATGTGGATGACAGTTGTTCTGGTGGAATATGGAAATGAAACTTCATCCATTTAAATTGAAAGTCGTGGCTTGTGAGCAGTTTTCGTTGTTTTGTGGCAGTTGCCTACTTATCCTGCTCCAATGTTTCTTGGTGATGGTGATGGGGAGGGCTTGAGCCTTGTACTCTATTTCAAACTATCTGAGAGCTTTGAGAAAGATATCTCTCCTCAATTTCAGGACAGCATCAAGGTACTCTTGTTTGAATATGCCCCTTGCAGAACTGATGGCCTAATGTATTTGGCTTAGAATTCTTTTGTAATTAGCTTCTTTGTAGGACATTTTTCTTGCTTGGCCATGTTAGGCATGTTTTCTGTTAGTCCTCTATATTCTGTTCTGCCCTCTTCCCCAATAATTAGTCTCAGTCGGACCATGTTCACTGGATTAGCCTCTTTCCCTTATCATGGTGGGTTGCATTCTTTCTGTGAACTACAATTGTTATAATGAATGGACATGTTACCCATGTTCCTTACATGCACTGATCCGTTGTGAACTGGACTTTTAGTCTTTTTTTGCGGGTACAAAATCTGTCTTTAAATTTTAGTCTTTGAAATTAGAATTCACCCTATTGATTGAGGGCATGTATGAAAGAGACTTATGGTAAACTTCACAAGTCGGTTCCTCTTCAATTAGATTGAAGAAAACCTACAATTTCAATCAGAGAAAGGGCAATAAGTCAAGGATTGTATTGGAGACGAGATCTAAGATTTTCTTCCCCACGTGCGCCTTGACAAGGTTCCCAATTGGAGTGGATGAGATCTGATTTCATTTTCTACACAACTTTGTTAGTTGGCTTGTGTGAAATTAATGATGAAGTTTCGATTTCATACTTTGTGGAAAACTTCCGATACCTATTGATAGATTAACCTCTTGATCTTAACATGTATCATTCCATTCTCCTACATTGGGTGTCATATTGTATGAGAGCCTTCAACTTCACCTATTATGTCACTGTCTCATGTCGAACTTTCCTGAGTGATATTTTGGAAGATTTTGGTCTCGATTGCTTTCGAATATATTTGATGATCACAAGTAGTAAAGCAGGCTACCTCATTGCTTATCATATCCATATGTCATCACGCATGTTAGTAATCTAGGCGGATCACCTTTTGGTTAGGGACACATGCAGTGTTAGAGATATTCATGTTCTCTCACGACATTGATTTAAGCAAGTTTTCTTGTGCCTTTTGAGAGTGCATCGTAGTAATCTGATGGCACAATGGGACGCTGTTTAGCAGTGTTTGACAATGCTGGTTTCTGAACATTGTAGTAACTAGTAAGTGACACTAGTGCAATTGGAATTGGATGTTCTATAGATATTACAGGGCACCTAGCTCCCTGTAAAGAAGGGTTCTTGCTAATTGTTATCGCATAAAGCAGTTCTAAATACCCCTGCAAAAAGCAAAATTTGTAGATTTATTATGTTGGTACTCCTGTAACTTTGTTGCATTCTTATACATCTAAATATACTACTCAGGGGGAGGGCTTGTATTTTGTGCTTTCTAGTATGGTATCTGATTATGCAGGATCACCTGAAGAAAGTATGCTTTTACAATTTCAGTAAGATGAAATTTTGTGATTTCGGAAAAAACACTCGGTACTCAAATCCGCTCTTTCTTTTTGCTGGAAAATCGAACTTCAAGAGTTGCAAGTAAAAAAGTGGGATACCTCTGAAATTGTCAGATCAGATGAACATATTACCTTGGAAAATTTTGTGTTCACTGAAGCATAATGCTTTGACTCAGTTTCCAAATGAAGTTGCTTCCCTTGCGCTATTTCATCTTGTTTCACTTTATGCACTTGCAGTTATTGCATTTGAGTTCCAATTGATCATTTCTTATAGTTGGTTAAAAAAAATTGGTTTGTGCTACAGAGATTGGTGGAGGATGATATGGAAAAGGTTAAAGGGTTTGCAAAAGAAACCACAATTCCTTACAGAGAAAGGCTGAAGATCATGGTTGGGGTGGTTAATCCAGATGAACTTGTCTCAAGTTCTACTGAAAAGAAGCTTTTACATGCTTATAACGAAAAGCCCGTCCTTTCGCGCCCCCAACACAATTTTTATCAGGTGGAGTATCATATCCTTCTTTTTAGTTGCACAATTAGATTTCATATTTGCTATACGGTTGCCATTTTAACTACGTGAATCTTGCTTTACCACTGAGGGGGTTCTTGAGGGCTCCTTTTTGTTAAATGGCTGTACTGTTTGCCAGTATAGAATGCTAGCTATGGGTAGAGTCCCCAATCCGAAGGGAGGAATAGATGTAGTGGGCCATTTGGCTTCTTGCTTAATGGAGCACCCTCGTTGGTAAATGATACGCTAGGTATGCTGTCTTATGGTCCTTTGGTGAATGCTCAGTGATGATGGTTCCTCTGTGAAGTTCATCTTTATTACCAACATCTCACAGGCAATATAACTGATTATGACTCTATCCAGTTAGCAGCTAAGGTAATGTTCATTAGCAATTGGTCTAATAAAATTATTTTACCCCATCCCTTTCAGTTTTCTGTTCTTTTTTTTTGGGGGGGGGGGGGGGGGGGGGGGGGAGACTGTTCAAGGTTGATTTACTAGAATGTAACAGAAGATAGTGCATGGCTGCCATCTTGCATGTAGTGGAAGGATAGGCTCTGTCATGTTTTTCACTCTCCTGTCTGTTGCAGGGCCCCAACTACTTTGAGGTTGACCTTGACATTCATCAATTCAGCTACATAGCAAGGAAGGGACTTGAAGCATTCCGAGAACGTTTAGGAAATGGAATACTGGATCTGGGTTTAACAATCCAGGTATTACTTTTATCTGGTTACACTTCCCATCATTGGGAATTCCTGGCCTATAGCACATAAAAAGAAACAAAAAAACAAAAATATGGCTTAGTAATCATGTGATGATGATCAATGCCTACTTCAGAATATAAGAGTAATATTCTTCATCACTTGGACCTGGATTCTGATCAAGTGGAGCTGACATTAATGTTCACCCAAGACTTTCAATTGTCTAATAACAGTTTTATGTTATTTGTTTTTCCTTTTTTTTTTTTAATTATTGAAAACAGGCGCAGAAACCAGAAGAACTGCCAGAGAAAGTGCTTTTCTGTGTGAGACTTAATAAGATTGACTTTAATGGCAGCCAAATTCCTACTATAGTGACCGTTGAGGATGATTGATTCGGATGGCCTGATGCAGGGTCTTGCAATCAAATTCTTCTACACCCGTGTGTGGGAGGATCAAGGTGTTGATTATGTACACATTTAAAATTCCTTGCAATTCCAGCCTTGTACAAATGAGAGGAAAGAAAATTCCAGTTTGCTGTATAAATAAATAAAATGTTACCTTTCATATTTGATAAATAAATCATGTTAACATCAAAATGCTTCAATATTATATGCTCTATACAATGTTATTCTACCTCTTAATGTTCCATGGCTTGGATGTAAATGCTGTCTGAATCTATTTCTTGGTCAAGGGCATTTTGCAGTACCTATTCAATTTTAAGTTGCAGTTGGAACACAACCTACCTCCCAAATTGCTCATTAATCAACCTCTTTATTATGTATAGTTAATCAAGCTTAAGTTTCTATGATCTTTGATTCATTTTGCTTTTTTCTTGACTGGAAAGAGTACCCTCTCCTTTGTAAAATTGGATGCAATGCTCATCAGAGAACCTAGCATCTGTTGTAGAGCAAAGCTTTAGAGCTGGCTTTGCAGCCTGCTTGCAATTTCTGTCATATAGTTTTAAGATTAATTTGTTGATCTTGAGAGCAATTTAAAGCACCCAATTCCCCATCATTGTTGGTCCTCTTCCTCTCAAAACATTTTTATTTTTATTTTTATTTTTAATTGTTTTCGGGACTCTTTTTTTATGGGGTAATCACACTTTATTCCCTTGTGATTTGGGTTAAAATTAGATGACCTTCCTATGGTTTAAAAGTTAATACCTGACCTCCTTGTGGTTTTGGACTAATATGGAAATGGATGGAAACGTTAAATTTAACGAAAATTCTATCACAAGGGTATTTTTGTTATTTTATATCTCTAAATTAGAACATTAAAAAGATAATTTGACCCTTTTATGCCAAAAGATTATGGAAACCAAATATTATGGCCCTTTTATGCCAAAATCAAGCGTTGTCTATTGAGTTATTTTTTTTGTTATTTCATCAAGTTATTTTTTTGATTTTTTTAATGTTTTAATTTAGAGATATAAAATAACAAAAATACCCTTATGATAGAATTTTCGTTAAATGTAACAGTTTTCATCCATTTGCAAATTAGTGCAAAATCAGAGGGGATCATGTGTTCACTTTTAAACTAAAAGGGGTCATCTGATTTTGACTTAAACCACAAGGGGTAAAGTGTAATTACCCCCTTTTTTATTTGCTTTTCATTTTAACTCCTGTAAGAGAGACAAAACTAGTTACAGTAACAGTTATTCGTATGGTGCTTTTGAAAACTTTATTTTATTTGGAAAATCTACTCATAAAAAAGAAATCTTTCATTAAAAAATATTTGATAAGTTGGTTACTTATGACAATCATGTGACCGTCATCACATTTGTAAAGTTATTTTCCAAACTTCCTCTTTACCCGCTTTATTTACTTCTTAAGACAAATTTTTCTGTGATTAACTGAAGAAAAATGCTTAGTATACATCATTTTTATACAAAAAGTCATACATAATGAGGTGCAGTGATGCAATTTGGTTTTTCTATAAAACACTTAGCAATTATGAACTACTGTAATTGGCTGTCATTCTGTATATAAGTTTTTTTGTTATAGTATTGCCTGAGAAAAAGTAAAAGAACTGAAAAAAGTGTTTGGGTGAGCAATTGAGAATACAAGATACCGGTCCTACCAGCGATCAACCAAATGCAACCAAATTGGCTATTGCCCAGGCTCACCGTCTGAAAATTGGCACACGAATTGTACGAAATTACTCGCTGTTAATACTGAAAATAAAATAGAAGCACATGATCGAAAGCTTTCCATATCAAAAAGTAAAATGGGGAGAGGTAACTGTAATCCTTGGGCAAAACAGGGGATGCTTTGGACACTACCCAAAACAAAAAAAAAAAAAATGAAACTATTCACTCATTATTTACATGGCTTTCTCCAAGGAGTTTGTATAAATTTACACTTAGAAGGGTGCCCCACTACGTGGGTGAGATTCGTTTGTGTAAGTGTGGAGAAAAAATAAAAAGTGAGTAGTTACAAAATCTCAATTAGTACTTTACTGTTTTATCCTTTTAAGTCAGATAATATCTGCACACCATTAGTAATTTGTTAAACTTTTTAGAATAATTTGAAATTTAAAATAACGTGACAGAGTCTGACCAAAGCTCGAGGGTTGGCTTTTTATAATAGTATAGATATGCTTTCAAAGCAGTTTAAACCACCCTCTTTTGCCAAGTCATAGGACAAATTTTGACATTCAACTCATTAAATGATCACTTTTGCTAGTGAATCTACTCAGTGCTAAAGATGCTCATTATATATATATATCATGAATGAACTTTATTTCCTTTTCTGTTCTTTTTTTTTTTTGAAAAATTTTCTGTTTCTTTTTCTTCTTCTGGCTACAATGGGTACAATCTCAGACCTCATGACTAAAACCTCAGGAAGGTAGCACCAGATATGCCTGCAAGCAACATCACAAACTGCTCAATAGAAGATAGGACTTTGGGGCTTGAGGGTGGCTGATGAAGGTCGGCCACAAGGTCAGCGCCAGCTTTACCTCTGGCTTCTGGAGGATCTTCCACTCCCAATTCCTTTGCGTTACAAGCCTGCAGCAGCAAAATAGAAATACTTACTCCCACATTGCTGTTTTATAGAAGTGAATACCCCCTCTAATCACATTGTTATTATATACATATATATACACTTGGCAGTGTCTAATTTGTACAATGCAAACAGAAGAAAATGGACCATGGAAACCAAGCTTGACAGTGACCTTCCAAAATATATATGTATGTATATATATATATATTAAAACTGAGTTTCTCCTACCTCTATGAAACCGTGATCTACGAGCAGCTTGCCGGATATGATTTTCTTGCCCTTCATCAAGTCTATATGGCTGAGATAACAATGGCCCAGAAAATGGAACTCTTTCGTTTTTATCATTATAATCCTGTCACATTTTCAGATAGACAACAGGTTAAAAACAAATATGCAAAGAACATCTAAAAGCAAACTGTTGCAGTCAATGATAGAAACACAAAAGCACAATAAAGGGAATTATGAACGGACTAGTCCCAATTATTATTCTCTCAGTTTCAAACTATGACCGAAACCAAAAACCATGAATTTGACTATTAAGAAAATCCACGGGGCCAATGTTCCTGCAGCAAATTGGGTTTTTGTTGAAGAATAGGAGCCCGACCTACATAGTTCTCTCAGTCTTTTAGCCTTTCAAGTATGACCAAAACCAAAACCAATCATTTGACTTCAAGAAAATCCAGTGCACCAATGTTTATGAGCATTTCAGTTTATGTTGAACTATTGGAGCCAGATCTACACTTTTTTCCCCACTAGTGCAAGTTGTTGGAGGGGTTTTCCTACCAGTTTAAGTCTGTATAAAAAAATAGAAAAACTTACCACCGAGAATTTCTGAGAATGGTGCACATCAGATGTATCAAAAGTATCTGGCCGATAAGGTTGGCTTTGTTGCCTCTGCATAGCACGTTTGCCAACCTCGTACGACTCAGTGCCTCGCATATCAACGTGGAACTTGCTTGAAAGTTCTCCACTCTCTTGCTCCTTGGAGTCCGAAGTACCCCTTGCATATAGGATGCTGGACGGCTCTAAAGAACTCAAGTTTTGACTTCTTGAACTGGCCTGACTGTATAATCTTGTGGAGACAGCATTCCCTTTTCGTTTTTTTGCCCATGCAAAACCACTTGATGCAGTGACTACTGGGACTGAGCGAATACTGTCTACTTGAGAGACCTCTGTTGCCTGAGAAGCCTCAGACATTGTATCATATGATGACGTCAGTGACTCCCGAGACACTGTGGCTCCTTTTTCCTTAAGAGCATATGCACTGCCACCATTGTATCTACGAGGAAATTGAGTAGTGGATTCCATCTCCTTCACATAAAACAAATAGTAAATTAGCGGCAACCAGCTTATTCTCTAACTGGCTGAGGAAGAGAAGCAGGAGAGGAGGCAAGCAGGGAGGGAGAGAAAGAGAAACCTCTGTTGGTACCACTTTAGAGATAGAGCTTGGTTCTTGCAAGGCTTTATGGGCTCTCCTTGGATTTCTTGAAGTTCCAGATGCTCGTGCTCTGACACCAGCCTTTCTTCTGAAAAGATAGTGGTACTTCAATACAGACTTTTGAGTAACAAATAACATATTTGTTTGGGACAGACAAGGAAGGTATTTGCCATCTTCAGTCACAGAGCTAGGATTTTTTATTTGGGGGATCCAATGTGGCAGTGGTATGAAAAGTATTAGGATTGAGAGCCAAATTGGAAGAACATAATTATCTTTGGAGGGAGGGGGGTGCTTCATAAATTTTGAGGAAATGCTTTGATTTTAAAGGTCAGGAATTGGAATATTACTTATTACATTATTACACGTGTCCTCCTGAGGATACATGTGGCTCCACCCCAATGGTAAACTTATTGTTGAAACTAGCATGGTTCATACACTTGAGGCTTCATACGCCTACTGACATAATTCCTAGTAAACTTTATGAACCCAGTTTTATAAGCTAGCATGGTTCATATGTTCAAAAGACCAGGTTTAAATAAAAGGACAAAGGACCAGGTTTTTTCATTCAACATGCATGCTCGGAGCCCATAAATATTCCATCACCTATGTGAACAAACTGCACTCACAAGGACCCATAAACAAGCGCAACCTCAAAGTTTTGAGTCAGATCTGACTCACAACACTAAAACCAACGGAACTTGAAACGCTAACAGTCCTTTTTCTTTCATCCTTCACTATTAGCATGTGCACATATAAAAGCCTCTATCCTTATTAAAACTGAAAATCTGCACCCCAATAATGACTACAGTATAAGGAATAAGGTACTTCACCTCCGTACTTCTTCACGATTTTTTGCATCAATCTCTTTGTTCGGTGGATACCTTGGCATGCTTGATGGATCGCATGCATAAGGCTTTGTTGTGAAATACTGAAAAAGTCGTAGAATGCAAAACATTGATTCAGAAAAAGCCTAATAAAAAAATGAGCTGTGGTTAAGAGTAAAGATTACTTGACATAATTAATTATGGTGCTCTTCAGAGGAGTATAAATTGAGAAATAATTGGGGACTAAACTATCTATAATCAACTGAAAAGGCTAACTTCAAAGTTCACCAACTACAACTAAAGAAAAATACCAAAAAACAGAAAAAAGAAAACAAAAATGAACTGCAGAACATTACACTAAACCAAATTGCACCCTTCTATTGAAAGTTACCTCAGAATCAATGGCAGATGAAGCAGTCCCACGCTTGTGAGGTTCTATGGAAAGAAAAGTTTCTAGAAGGTTCACAGCACTTTTTGGGAATTCTTTACACCTCTCTCGCAGAGTACTTACATAAGGATGCTGGGGTTTAAACATAGTTGCAAGAGGAAGTTTAGACTTTTTCCAGTAGTCATCATGTGGAGAACCACAAAGCTTGAAGATTTTGTGTAATTGTTCAACCTGTAGATGGAAAGAAAATACTCATTTATTCCAGAGTAACAGTAACCCAAAAAAGTAAGACTATCAACATGTGAGTGAATACGTAAATTTATATTTGATATTTGTATAAACACATACACAATTACAAAGTTCAAATCTTTTATGATACTATCTAGAAACATCTTGTATAAAACAAAAAACTTTCTTCACTATGTCAATTCAGTAGGAAAAAAAAAAATACAACCATTCAATTCTCTTCCCACCACCACAAAAAAAGCGGGGGGAAATTTGCATATGCTGATTTGAGTCTCAAGCCTAGAAAACGCAGTGCCTGCAAAAATGGGAAAATTTACCATGTGGAAGATTATGTCTACTCAGGAAGTAACTTACTTTCCCCCCCTTTTTTTTTTGTCAAAAAAGGAATTCCTATGTGCCTCTTTCATGGGCTTCTAGAAAACAACATACATGTTAATATTAGAAAACATGAATTCAAAGGAGTTCACCTCAGTTCTCCCCTTAAGGATGGGCTTGCCAATGAAAAGTTCAACAAATACACAACCCACACTCCACAGATCCACAGATGCCCCATAATTTGTTGAACCCAGGAGAAGTTCAGGAGGACGATACCATAAAGTCACCACACGACTAGTTAATGCTTGCCGGTGCCTTGAACTAACATAATTTGCCAATCCGAAATCTGCTATCTTCAAAATTCCTTCATTATTAACCAAAATATTGGATGTTTTGATGTCTCGATGCATTACTCCTCGTGAGTGACAATGCCCAAGTCCAGCTAATAGCTGCAGCATATAGCACTTAATCTGTGAAAAGAGAAAGAAAGAGTCAATTAGACCTTCTAAGTTGAAAGGGGAATAAAAATTGAAGAGGCAGTTTCAAATAGTCTCATTGTCAGAAATAACAAAAACTGCAAAAGAAATATTCTAATAAAAACAAAGTTGCCTATTTCTCTGTAACCTGCTGTACCAAGTGATAGTTAACAAACCTGTGCATCACTGAAGTTGATGTCAGGACATGATAATAGTCCAGAAAGATCATGTTCCATGTATTCAAATACAAGGTATATGCTGCATGATAAGCGATTAGTAACTACGCCCTCCAATTTCATGATGTTTGGATGGTCAAGCCTGCGGAGAATCGAAATTTCTCGAGCCATAAACCTGACACTCTCGGGTTGAAAATTGTCAAACCGAACCTTCTTCAGAGCAACTGTCCTACCTGTTTCAACATCACGCGCACGGTACACACTGCTGTATGTCCCTTGTCCAATCTACATTTACATCGAAATCGAAAAAGGACTCTTTAGTCAGAAATCATTAAATTTATGGAAGTAACTGGTGCACTATTAGTGGATGCAACATACAAGAATATGAAACTAGTGATTTAATATAGATTAGAAAACAGTAAAAGCTATCAGTATCATTAATTATTTGCTGCCAACATTATCATAAACAACGGTATCTCACCAAAAGTAACTTCACTAAGTATTCCAGCCACTAAAGAGATTTCCTCAAATAGCAAAGTTCTTACTTCTCAGTCTTCTTTATGTACTGAACTGAACTGCACAACCATTTTTGTTTTCTACCTACACTTTTCCATAGGCTTATTTACAGTTGCCTTCAGAAAAAAAGGTAAAAAAATATTAAATGAAGCATCCTCTCTAAGTCGAGCACTTGATGCTTTATAGCCTCGTTTTTTAAATGTTTCCCTATCCCATTATGTCATATGCTTTATTTATTTATTTTATGTATCTAAGGAAGGCACTGAGGAGATAAATGGGCAAAATGGTTGGATCACTCTGGATTGCTTAATACAAGGTTTTGGAATGAATAGTGTACAGTGCTTTGAAACATGCATTCCAAAATGAAAATTGCTCAGTTGTTAGAGTTTTCTAGTCACCATGGGCAATGCTAAAGAGTCATTCATGGAGTGACATGATGTGTAGCCTCAATCTAAAGTTTTTTTATTGATGAATGATCTTAATCTTGGGATGTGGGTGTTAGTGGGAATGTGATTCACACATAATGATTGCAGTTCCCCATTACCGAATGCTGTTGAAGTGGAGAGATATTGGACTCACTGAAAAAAAATTCAAATTTGAAGAACCGAGCAAGAAATTCTTTTTGAGGGTCGAGATATCAACTCGGTTTCTATAGTCATGGAAGGGTGACACTCTAGCAAAGCCCATTCAACAAATTTACGAGGGCCATATGTTATACAGGTTGTCGCAAAAATTAGACAATGCAATCTGATTTCCTGAAGCCATAAATTGGATGTTTCATTGAGCAATGCGAAATAGACAAATAACTACAAACAAATCAAAGTATAAAATATGTTGAGATAAGAAAAGAAATGCATAAACTTTGGGTATCTACTACCTTGTCCAATTTCTCGAATAAGTCTGCCCTCAGGGGTAACCATCCATCAACGGCATCACCGGCAACAGCGCTGAGCCAAGCCGGCCAACCAGCAGCAATCTGTTCTGCTTCTGTATACCTTCCAAATCTCAAACTGAAAACAGCTTTTTTCTCTGAGCTTCCCTTCTTTGGGGATTTAGATTTCTTGGCTTCGCGAGTGCGGCTGCCCACCGAATCCTCTTCATTCTCCTTCTCAGGTTCCTCCTTTATTTTCTCTAATTCCCCAAACCCACCTCGTTTAAGCAATGAGGAATCAAAATGAGCAACAGGCCCATTCTGCCGAACAGTGACGGTGGCGGAATCGAAATCAGGCGACGGAGACCTCGCCTGTTTCGAGCTAATGCAACCCATTAACCCCCAAAACCCATGAAAAGTCGACCGAATTCCTGAAAACCCAGATCGACCCCAGATTTGGGGGTGGGGAGGGGGGAATGGGTCAACAGATAGGGGATTGACTCCCCCTACATTTAGCTCAAATGGGTTCGCATATTAGCAGAGAGGGAAGATCGACCAAAATGGCTAAAACCCATCAAAAAAGGAGAGTAAATGGGGGGGACAAAAAGTTGTTGGGCGTCAGCGATTTTTTCATCCTCTCTCTCTCTTTCTTTTCATCGAGGTCTTGCGAGATCTGCGGAAGATAGAGGATTTTAAGGAAGGGGTTTCTGCTTGTGACAATGGTTCCGAAACCAAAGGAAGAGATATTCGTGGGTCCAAATTGCTTCATCTTTTGCACTTGTCTTGTGTTTTGCAAAAGAAGATAGAAAGAGAGAAAAGCCGTTAGGAAGTTTGAGTTCTAATTTCGTTTCCGTTGGTTGCGTTGGTGTGTGTGTGTGTGTGTGTGAGAGAGAGAGAGAGAGAGAGAGAGAGAGAGAAGACGGTCCCGTGGCGGGTGGAGTCCAACTGCTCAACGACTCTAATAACTGTACAATTTAAGGAACAGGATTTAGATTAGTTTTAAGACTAAGTAATTAATTAATGATAAGCTCTGTAGGTCCCAATTATTATTGTAATTTGGGGTTTCAAGTTTAAACCAACTGCTAAATACCGTCTCAACTAATTCGTTCTTAGGGATGTTTTATAATGATTCAGAACAGATTGCCCAACCAACCTTTGTCTTCTTCAGTCCAATGGTTCTGTTGGTAAACATAATCAAGTTTACAGGTAATAAACTAATGAAGCTGCTGAACATGGTATCTACTCTCGAACTGTCTGAAAACAGGTGGGCAACAATGAAGTCAACAAGACTAATCAACTATCGTAAATTGTGCGGATCACTGTTACCAAATCACAAGGTTGATGGATCAAGGTAATTCAATTGCATAATAAGCACTTGGGCTACTGCATGTGATTCAACGTATGTAGTAATCTGGCGCTGATGTTACATATGAATTGGATAATGTTGTATAAATAAAAAAATTTAAATACAAAATTTATTATTAGAATGATGTGATTAGATAAAAATTATTTACTTTAAAACAAAATACCTATCATATTGGCTCTTAATTACAATAATATTACTGCCACATATTCTGTATAGATTTTCTTAAAGAATAACATTTTCCAAACAAGAGTAATGCTATATATAAGCTCTTTTTTTAAATCATTTTTTTGGGAGCGGCTCTATTCCAGACAAATTCTAGGTATATTGATAATAATTCTATATGTGATTCATTATAACCCAAATTTAGTAAGAAAGAGGAAAAAAGAGAAAAGAAAAGAAAAAAGCAAGAAAAGAGAGAATAAAAAGAGAGACTTCAAATCACTACTTCTTTTCTTTTTATACTCTTTTATCTTCCATTTTTTCTAATAATCAAATATATGATGTAATTTCATATTTTTTTTCTTTCCATTTCTCTCACATCCAAACACAATATAAGTGAATCAGTGATCTTAATTATCAAATAGTTTCGTCATATCATCAAATTTTGTCCACACAGAAGGCACGACACCATAATACTGCCACTTTTTTTTGGGAGCTAAATTTTTGGCTCATTTTTTTTTTTTTAAAATGTTGATAACAAAGTTGAATTTGTTCTCTCTCTCTCTCTCCAATTGACTTGTTACCCTTTCAAGATCAATTGATGTGGCGGCAATCACACGGTGCCTAACAGACCCCTATGTCTACGGCTTAGGACATTATAGCTATCTTTGGCTTGGATGAATTGTTTGAAGAGGATCGTTTAACCGAAGCAAGAGCATAAAAACTTGAGCATTTTTTATCACAACTTTTTTTTGTAACAGAAATATTTACTGATTCTCCATAAAAATATGTTGGTCTAGCGAAAACAATTAGAGGGTTTCAATTGATCCATTCCGGATGAGAAATGAATCATTAAAAAATGAAAATAAGAAAAGACATTTTTTTGAGTTCTATACCCCATCCAAGGATAGAACTATCTAGTTACAAGAGTTAAATTCTAGAAGAACAGAAACTACACCAAAACTCTAAGTTAAATAAAACGGACGGCCCTCACAGGAGCAAACATGACCCCGCTGACCTCAGGCATTTCGTAAGAGCGTAGTATATTATCTACAGTCCATCATGCAGACCAAATTTATTTGGCAGTTCAGTTAATAATAACAACAATAATAATAAATTGACAGTTTCAGCTTTGGTCCGCGAGTTTCTCAAAATTTTCATCTGCCATTTTGCCCACAACATCAAACAATCATAATCATTATTAGCTTCCCAAAATGAAAGAAATTCATCAACCTTTTTTCTTGACCAGCACTGCACATTAGGGCTAGTTAGGTTGCCTCATATAACAATATACACCTATCCATCTGTGATTAGACTCACACCCTTTTATATTTTTATTTTGTTGCCCATTTAAACAATTTGTCAATCTGATTGTTACAGTTTAGGAGGAATGGAATACATTAGTTGATCCAAAAATATAAAATTTACAGTAAGGTCCAGGGATAACTCACAGTTTGGTCTCAAGAAAATAAGTAGAAGAGACAGCCGAGCCCTCCTCATCGAGAGTGCGAACCAGTCTCTGTCTCTTGCCAGGCGACTCGAGCCAACAGAACTCCAAATGGAACGGCTTTGATTCTGCCACACTTTTTGCCACATCAGATGGGCATCCCATGTACATGCCCCCAGGCAATAACGTTACCTGAAAGCCGCCATCGAATGTGACCAAGTTGTTTGACATGGTACCCGTCCAGTGTACCTTAGTAGAAACATCCCCTCCACTGGATGTGGAAGTAATTTCCTGATTTTTTTTTTTTAAATAAGAACAGGGAAAAACTAAAATTATAAATAAAATACGAAACAAAAGAACTAGGAAACCATAGAAAATGACTAGTTTCACGAAATCTAGCAAAGAGGTACAGGGTGACAGCAAGAACATAAGTTAAATGTTTCAGCTGATTAACTAACAGAAAACTGTAAAAATATAGACATTAAAGCTTTTTGAGGCTTTGGAAGAAGAATCATCGCATACTAAACAATCAACATATAAAATCTTTGTTGACGAGTTAATGGCACATGTCCCATCATCATCCAAGTATTCTCTTGCACTCTCCAGTTCAAGAAAATTCAAGCAACTAAACATGTCAGCTTTCACTGTAAAGGGGATTAATTGCAATAAAAAAAGTCACAAACCTGGATTAGCCTACCCTTTTCGTCTATTTTGAGGGCAGCAATTGTATCAGCTTCAGCAATTGTTCCGCCATAATCATCACTGCGCCTTGTTATTGAATGACCTTTCCATTTACCCAGATATGGTATAATCCTGTTTGTGTTTTCCTGCAACCAAACAAGAAATATAATACTGTTAAAATCATACTTTTGACTTTTGAGAGGAAAATTTCATTTGTGGTAATCGCCTAAATGAAATGTCAATTAAAAGAGAGGAAAATTTCCCAGAGTATCAGTTAAATGAATTTACCTCGAAATTGTTGAAGGAAGGAGGAATAAGCACCCCACCACCTCTTTCTTCAAGGAAAATAAGAAGCATTTCTATAATGCCTTTTGGGTCGAGGATATGGATTGCTCTTGCTCGCATATCTTTCTCCAGCGAATAAAGGCAACTCTCACATACAATAGAAGGCCAACGAGAGGGAAGCTTTAGGTTTCTGCATGGTTAAACGAAAAAAAGTCAGAACAATGAGAAAACAGTCAAATCATGGCTGCTACAGGTTCAATAAGAGCTTCAAATAAGTTTGTCACAAAAGTTGCAATGGTGATTTATTAGAATGGGAGTGATAAGAATATCTTGAATTCAAACCTCACCCACAATTTCATAGTAAATACAAAAAAGTTCACAAAACTTGCCTATTGTTACCTGCAACTTGTGGACACTGTGTTTGGTACTACAAGGAATATCAATTTCAGAGATGATTTCAATCACTCCAGTTGCTCCCATCTTAGAATTCTGATACTATTGAAAAGTTCCATACGGATGAATAAAGTTCCAATTCACTGAACATTGGCTTACTGAAGGTGCATCATATTTCATTTTTTTTCCAGAATTTATAAATGCAGCCTTAATTCCAGATTTGTGAGCGGTTAGAAGTATGATGCTGAAAAGGTAGTCTTACTGTTAATGAATTTTCACTTTGTGCATCGACAAACTATTTTAGCATAAAGAGCACTCACTTGAGTGATTCTTCTCCGGTGTCATCTTCACCTAGCACACCTTGTCTTAATATAGTGTCTAACATGCCAGCAGTCTGGTACCGCAGTGCAAAGGCCTTTTCACTGGGGAAAAAGCCAATCTGCAAACTAATCATAATGGACATTCCACAAGAAATGAAGAAACAAAACCAAGAATTGCCAAAGAGTAAATGAAAATCTTCAAATTATTGAAGGAGCTCACCTGTTGATATTTGTCCACGGTAAACATGTTGGTTTCCTTGAGTTTGTACTCTGCCCATTCTGGCTCATCTACATCTCCTGAGATTGAAGTGCTTGATTGGGGTAGTTTGATGTATAACCTAAAGAGGTCAAGCAATTCAGCTAGATGTTAAAGCAAAGTCACTAAATATATAGTCTTTCAGTGAGATTTTCAATCTATACAATGGCTTCTCTGTACCTTGCAAAGTTTTCCTGTTCTATTAACCCCATATCAACCAACACTAGCAGAAACGTGCGAGACGCCTAGCCTTCCTCCTCTTATCAATTCTAATTCTCCACAACACCCACAGGAAGACCAAGACATTCTATAGAAAGTAAAGATCACAAGCCAGAACTCCTTAACCATGCACAGTGCAAAGAATATGATCCAAGATCTACTAATTCTTGACATGTCAAATATAGAAACCAATAGCAATGGCTGACTAGGTCCCATTGAAATTGAAATTTTGTTAGTATGAGTTTTACAGTCTTGACCACCTAGTCAAGGAACTGAAGCTATGTTTGGATGGTACGAATCGAGAGGTGAATTGAGAATCTGATTTCAGGTCTCCTCCATTGCTTTGTTTGTGTGCGTCCAAGACATTGAATGTCATTTCATGTTACATTCCCAATGTGTAATGAGATTACCGATTCCATGCTACACTCCACACCCCCACCCCCCCCCCCCCCCCCCCCCCCCCCCCCCCCCCCCCCCCCCCCCCCCCCCCCCAAAAAAAAAAAAAAAACAAAGAAAAGAAAGAAAGGAATCTCACATTCCTGGACATGAAGAGTAAGAAAAAGGGTGGGCCTGCAATATTTTAGAATTTTTCTCACTCCATTTTAAATTATTCCTCACTAATCTAGACACATGGGAATCTTATACTAGTAATGGGATTCCCATTCCTTGTCTTTGGTTATCACCATCCAAACATAGCCTAAAACAATCCATTGCAAGAAGTGGCAACCATCACCACCGATACAATAAAAATTCAAAACACAGCATTGCATGAGAGCATATAGCAATCCTTTCCCATTAAGTCAGAAAGATGGTTCCCATTTTCTTTAGTAGCCCATTCTCGATGATTAAATTGTGCCATAATTTGGTAAATTATACAGCAGAGTCCTTCAATTGAACTTGGACACCCAAACTACCTTCATTAGACTTATTCATCATGCTGTATAGAAATTTCTATTCCATTCCTAACTAAACCAGTAATTCTGCTCTCAAATGGAACATGTGATTACCAATCACAAAACATTCATGACAATTGACAAATGTCATCAATGCCAGAGTAACTGGCCAACAGCATATATCATAACAATAAACCATACTGATTTCTAATACAAATGCACCCACATATGTAGACATATACATATAACATAGATATGCATGTGTTTGTTAAGCTGATGATTTGCTAAGTGAAGCTTACGTTTGAATTAAACTAATAAGTTCATCTGCACCGTAATAGCTAACCGCGAGCTTCGTAGTAACTTTATGCATCAAATTCCCGTCGGTATCAAATTGCTGTGAATCACTCAAAGACGCTATATATACTTAAGACACATTTTAGTATGATTAAGAAGAAATAGAGATGGAGTATGTATATTGCATAATACTGACGTGGAAAGAACCAGTCCAGTTGCCCAGGTTGAGGTCGATAAAGCGATGGAGGGCGTCGATGCTCATTGATTCTTCGTTTGTTTTCTGATCATCTTTGACCGCGGCGGCAGCAGTGGCGGTGGAGGATGACGATGCTGAATTCTTAGGCCGAGTTTTGGGGGACCGAAGGGAGGGAATGGGTCGAAGAAAGGGTTTAGGATTGAAGAACATGGGAGAGAGCTCTAGGGCTCTGTTTGGATTGAGGGATTTCGGTGTCGGAGCAACTGAAACGGAACAGATGGCTGCCATGGAAGGGAGTGAAGTAGCGTGTGTGCAAGCGGTAATGATTCGAAGTCAGTGGGTTTACTATCTTATCCTAAACGCTTCCCAAATTGAAAATATCTTATCCCGAGCTCGGATTGCCAAGTCCAAACGAACATTAACATTAAAAAAAAATGAAAAATTAAACAAAACAAAAATATATAATTGAAAATTTTATCCAGCATAATGCAAATAATAATTTTAGTAATAGCAATAATAATAAAAAAAATTTGAATGTTTAAATTGATTAAATGCACTCTCACTCCTATCTAAAGAAAAAGAAGAGGACTGTGATGAATTGATGACCACTAACTCACCTAAAAATTTAAATTGTTAATAAGAGTAACAACTTAATTATTTATTTTTCAACACACCTCTTCACGTGTAGCCATTCTCTTAATTATAAGCAAAAAAAACGCATAAAAATATTTCACAAGTACTATCAGAGAGAGAGAACTTAATTATTTATTTCTTAATATATATGAAACTTACTATGTTTTCCCTTTTTAATGCCTTCGTGTGTGGAATCCTAGCAAAGAAAATTCTGAAAATTACGCATTTTAGCCAATATACTTTGAGTTTTGACGTCAGGAAGGCTCTTGAGCCATCTGGTCGCACTCGCGCAACTGGAATTTCAACAAATGAACTTGACCAAAATATTGTGAGGGCCAGAGACCCTTTCACATCAAAAACATGACAGAGTTACTTTGGCAAACGAAGAAATTTGTATGGTAGATGGGTGATGCTAATTGTTTCCACATTGTATAGCCCTTCTACAGAGGGGTTGTGAATTACGGCTTTAATTTCATGAGCTAGCTAGGTAAGCAAGGCTCAAAAAAACTGAGTAATGTTAGACTATTTTAAATTGAGCTAACATTAATTATGGTTATTTTTTTAAATACAGATTAAACTTAAGTTTGGATGAGAGAAGCATAGTAAGTCCAATAAGGTTGTGATTTATCATGCATGGGCTAGTGTGCACCAATTCAATTAATGTGGTTTGACGGTATTTAATGTGTACCTGGTTAGACAATGAAGGACTCAATGTGACTAGAGTTTTGATATTTATAGAGGTTAAGTCCCCTCTCTTCTCACCATTATACTATTTTTCATAAGATTCCGTCATACAGAGAGTGAGTACAGAGAAGAAGACTTGCCACTAACACGTGTTCTTCAGGATTAAACTGCTGCTTCATTGAGGTCAATCAACAATGGAGCATACAGGTAAGTTTTGCATCGTTCTTGAATATTGAATCATATTAATGTTCCTACATTTACATATATTGTACTATCTCTGGTTTGATACAGAAAATAATGATTGCTTTCCAGAGTTCTTTTTTAGGCTTATTTTAGGGGTTTTTTTGCGTTTTCTTGAAAATCGTGTATACTTCTTGAGTAATTTTCTATAGATAACTTGTTTTCAACCTTATGAACCTAATGGAAATTAGTACTCTTCATGGGTACTTTTATGTACATTATACTCTCTGCCCAAAAGTGGGTACAGAGAGGAAGACTTGCCACTAACACGTGTTCTTCAGGATTAAACTGCTGCTTCATTGAGGTCAATCACTAATATACGTGGATTAGGGACTCATTGTGTGAATTCAAGCTATTAAACTCGATTAAGAGTTGTTAAACGTGAAACTTGTGCTGTTTTATCCGGACAATACAATGATCCTTTTTAAATTCTTTTAGAGGGCTTTCATTCCTTTTGGAATAACGAACGTTTTGATGTAAAGATCGTAACTTAACTAGATTTGAAGAGATAGATCTAAGGTTTTGAAGTTTTGGGTCAAAACTTGAATTTTTGATAAAATTGCTCAATATGTTATGGTTTTATGTATATCTTTGCATTAGATTACATATTATCGCTTCTGGGATGCATACGAAATTTTTCATACAAGTTTATGTTAGAAAAAATTAAGTTTTGAAACCCTAGTCACCATAGCCGAAACTAGGGTTCTTGAAAACCCAATAAATCTTGTATTTTTCCCCTTAAAACCATCATAAACGTGATCCTTAATGTTTAGATAACTTATTTATGTGGTTAAATTGCATAAATCATGCCTAAAATTGTCGGATTTAGCCAAAAAAATGGAGTCGAATCATTTTTCCAGCTACCAGGTCTGTTTTGTAGAAATCTGGATCGGGTTTGACTCGGCAGGTAAGGAAGATGACCTGGATGAGTCAAGGGAAGCCAAACAAAGCCCACTCTCGGCCTATGGAGAGTGTGAGCGCGTGAGACAGATTTTGGGGCTGGTTCAAAAAACAAAAAATGTTCCTCTTGAATTGAAGATTCTAAATATTATTTTTTCGTAATTTTTAGGGACTGTTTGGTATTTTTTTAAGCCAAAAAGTGCATTTTTTTGCATTTTCTCAAAAACCGTGCTCAAAGTTTTAAAAATTTTTTATAGGTAACATGTTTTCGACATTCTAAACATTATGGAATATTGTACTCTCTCTGATTTGATACAGAAAATAATAATTGCTTTCCAGAGTTCTTTTTTATGCTTATTTTAGGAGGTTTTGTGTTTTCTTGAAAACCGTGTGTACTTCTTGGGTAATTTTCTATAGATAACTTGTTTTCAACCTTATGAATCTAATGGAGATGAGTACTTTTCGTGGGTACTTTTATGTACATTATACTCTCTCCCGTACGTCCTTTTAGGTGCCTAAAATCGTCATTTCATGTCGAAAATTGCAATAAATGGTTTTGATACATAGTTTAGGCAATGTATATGTGATCACTGGGTGGATTTGGTTACGTGCCCATAAGGATGTGATTGCAGGCATATTGGTATGTTAGATGTGATGTACGGCAATTTTACATAAAGTGATGTTATGATAAGAATTTTGGTTTGAAATGGGTGTTACAGCCCAAAGGGATATATTCATTAGATCTGATTTTCTTGCATATGGTATATGATTGTGTCCATTGTGTTATTGCATATAATCGCCTGCCCAAAGGGGGTTATTATGTGCTCTAATGACAAGGATGTGATTCAACAACTGATCCGAGAATGCCTAGATTTGAAAATTTGTCTGCCCAAAAGGGACTATTTTTCAAATGTTTAGGCGATCTCATATGGTGGTTAGCTGAAAGGGGCCTCATAGCATGTTGCACTTTCTGCCCAAAGGGGAGACAACAATGATGCACCGAGATATTTCTATTATTTATGCTTGGTAAAATTGTTGCCCTTATCTTATTGATATATTGCCTTCTTTTGTTTGTTGCCATGACAGTTTTCTTTGCAGTTAACAACAATAACACCACCGTTATGCTGTTGAATGATTCAAATTATAAGAAGTGGAAACAAGATATAGAGTTTGCTTTGGGTATTGTTGATCTGGATTTAGCCTTGAGAGAACCTGAATCCGCTACACTCACTAATACTAGTACTGTTTCTGAGATGGAGTTATATGCCAAGTGGGACAGATCCAATCAACTCAGTCTCACAGCTATTAAGAGATTTATCCCTGAGCATCTATTGACTGGTTTGCCTGAGACCAATAATGCCAAAGTATTGTTTGAGGCTATAGGACAGAGATATCAAGTATCTAGTAAGGCTGAGACTGGATCCCTGATTAATAAACTCATGAGTTTAAGGCATGATAGCCAGAGTGGGGGTAAGGGAATATGTTTTGAAACTTGTTTTTCTCTAATCCAAATTTAGAGGTCTGAATGTAACTCTCCCTAATGATTTTATTATCCGTCATGCTTTTAATAATCTTCCACCAGAGTTTAGCTAGATAAAGACCGCCTATAACACCCAAGATGAGTCTTGGACAGTGAATAACCTTATTTCCAATATGTCTTAGAGGAGGATAAGCTTAAAAGAGAGAAAACTGAGTCCGCCTTACTTGTTTCTCATATCAAAATCACACTTGGGTAGGGTCATGGGAACCCAAAAAACCATAAGAGATATAGTGCCAACACCTCTCCTAAAGGTCAGGATAATAAAGGGTATGGTAAAGGTCACGGTCAGACCCACAATCCTTTAGGTCCTAATGCTGCAATTAAAAAGGCCATCAAGTGTTTTTTTTTTTTTTTTTTTTTTTGTAGGAAAGAGGGCCACGTAAAGAAAGATTGCTATAGGTACAAGTCCTGGTTAGAAAAGAAGAAGAAACAAGAAGGAGGTAACACACTTGCCTTAACTTGCTTTGAATCTAATTTCGTTAGTGTTCCATCAAATTCTTGGTGGTTTGACAGTGGTGCAACTGTACATGTTGCCATGTCTTTGCAGGGATTCAGAAGCAAGTGGAGGCCAAGTGAGAGTGAGGCCAAGCTTAGAGTTGGAGATGATAGCATAGTTAGGGTCAAGTTCGTAGGAGATGCCGTTTTAAATTTAGAAACTGGTTTTCAACTTGTTTTAGAAAACACTGCTTATGTATCGTCTTTTAGACGAAATTTGATTTCTATTTCTTCTTTGGACAAATTTGGATATGGTTTTCAATTTCAAAATGGTATGGTTGATTTATTTTATAATTCCAAAATTGTTGCCCATGGTTTTTTATCAAATGGATTATACATGTTGAAATTGGAACATAACAATGAGTATACTTCCTTCCATGTTGAAAATAGTATGTCCAAGAGATCTGGAATTAAGGACCAGTCTTTCATGTTATGGCATAAACGTCTAGGTCACATTTTTAAAGAACGAATTCAAAGGTTAATTAAAGATGACATTCTTATACCACTTGATTTTAGAGACTTAGATACTTGTGTTGACTATATTCGTGAAAAATTGACCAAGACTAAAAAGAAAAGTGCAACACAGAGTGGTGACCTTTTGAAAGTTATACACACCGATATTAGTGGACCTTATTCTTCTACCTTTTATGAAAATAAATATTTTTTGACCTTTATTAATAATTTCTCTCGTTATGGTTATGTTTACCTAATTAAATAGAAATCTGATGCATTTGAAAAGTTTAAAATTTTTAAAATAGAGGTTGAGAATCAATTGACCAGAAGGATTAAGGTTGTCAGGTCTGATCGTGGGAGTGAGTATTATGACAGACATGATGTCACTGGATAGCATATGGGACTGTTTGCCAAATGCTTGCAAGAATGTGGGATTGTTGCCCAATATACCATGCCTGGTAGTCCTAAACAAAATGGTGTGGCCAAAAGACGTAATCGCACCCTTAAAGACGTGATGACGAGTATGATGAGTAGGAGTAATTTGCCTATATACCTTTAGGGTGATGCCATTAAGTCTGCATTGTACATTCTCAATAGGGTTCTTAGCAAGTCTGTTCCTAAAACACCTTTTAAATTGTGAACTGGTAGAAAGCCCAGCCTTAACCATCTTCGTGACTGGGGTTGTCCAGCAGAGGTTAGGATATATAACCCTTCTGAGAGGAAAATCGACCTTAGAACCACTCGTTGTTTCTTCATTGGGTATCCAGATCATTCTGAGGAAAACAGGTTCTACTGTCCTACACCGAGTGCTAAGATTGTTGAGTCTCAGACAGCTAAGTTCTTGGAGCATGATACAGCTGATTTGGAGACCTCACAGAATCATAATGTGGATAGGTAAAACGAGGTGGTGCATATCCCCTTGCCCAATATCTAAACTTTTTCTTTGCCTACACCTGCGGATGGAGTTGATCAAGAACAGCTAGGGATTAATGCTCCGATGAATGTTGATGCTTCTGATCCTGTTGAGCCTGTTTCAAAGGTACCCGTGAGGAGATCAGTGAGACAGAGGAGACCTGCCATATCTAATGAGTTTGTTGTCTACCTTGGTGAGAGTAACTATGATATAGATCTTGTGGTTGATCCAATGACCTATGCTGGTGCAATTTAGAGTCCCCAGTCTAGCATGTGGGTGGATGCTATGACAGATGGGATATGTTCCATGATGCATAATGGAGTATGGGAGCTCGTTGATCTTCTAGTTGCCTATAAGTCTATAGGTTGTAAGTGGGTGTTCAAGACCAATAAAGACTCTAAAGGGCAGGTTAAGCATTTCAAGGCTAGATTGGTTGCAAAGGGGCTTACTCAGAGAGAAGGCGTTGATTATAATGATACATTCTCTCCAGTTTCATCTAAGGATTCATTCAGAATTGTCATGGCTCTAGTGGCTCATTATGATTTGGAGCTTCATCATATGGATGTTAAGACTGCCTTTCTAAATGGTGGCCTAAATGAGGAGATTTATATGGAGTAACCTGAAGGCTTCAAGGAAGAGGGTAAGGAGGACACGGTATGTAAGTTGAAGAAGTCCATTTATGGTTTGAAGCAAGCCTCACGTTAATTGTATTTGAAGGTTGATGAGATTGTCACTTCTTTGGGCTTTGTGAAAAATAAGGTTGATCAGTGCATATATAGGAGGAAATTTATTTTCCTTGTTCTTTACATTGATGATATCTTACTCACCAGCAGTGACCTAAGTCTTTTGCATGAGACTAAAACGCTATTGTCTAAATCGTTTGATATAAAAGATCTTGGAGATGCCTCATTTGTTTTAGGTATTGAGATCATTCGTGATAGATCTCGTGGTGTGCTGGGGCTTTCTCAGAAAGGGTACATCAATCGTGTACTTGAGAGGTTTAGTATATAGAATTGTAGACCTGATGATGTTCCTGTTACCAAAGGTGACAAATTCAGTAAGAGTCAATATCCGAAGAATGATTTGGAAGTAAAAGCAATGCAAAACGTTCCTTATGCTAGTGCAGATGGGAGTCTTATGTATGCTCAAGTGTGTACTAGGCCGGATATTACTTTTGCTGTAGGAGTTCTTGGTAGATATCTTTCTAACCCTAGCATGGACCATTGGGTGGCTGCAAGGAAAATCATGAGATATTTACATAGAACAAAAGATTATATGCTTGTATACAGAAGAGTGGAGAATCCTGAGGTTATTGGTTATTCAGATTCAGATTTTGCTGGATGTGTGGATGACATGAAGTCTATTTCAAGATATGTTTTTATGCTAGCTGAAGGAGCTGTTTCATGGAAGAGTGTCAAGCAAACTCTTATAACTTTTTCCACTATGCATGCTAAGTTTGTGGCTTGTTTTGGAGCTGCAACCCTAGCTGTTTGGCTACGGAATTTCATTACAGAACTTAAGGTGATTGATTCCATTGCCAGATCACTGCAAATTTTTTGTGACAATAGTGCAGCCGCATTCTTTTCTAAGAATAATAAGAATTCTAGTAGGTCTAAGCATATTGAGATTAAGTATTTGTCTGTTAGAGATTTAGTAAGAAATGTGACATCATCATTGAGTACATTAATACAGAAAATATGATGGCAGACCCTTTAACTAAGGGACTCAAGTCTTTTACTTTTAGTAGACATGTTTCTGACATGGGTGTAATTGGGTAATTTGATATACTTGGTTAGTGGGAGTTGTTTTCTTTACATTATTTGACAGATCTTATGTGTTGAAACACTTTTAGTTATTCTGTGATTGTCTTTGATGCCATTTATGCATGAATATATATATTTTTTTATGTTTGTATATCATATGGATAAATGTATTTATGATTTAGTTTTGTTGATAGTTTTAAGTTTGGTGTAACTTAAGCAATTCGAGATATGTCTTGTGTTTGCACCATAAAGTTATCTCGAGACAGTTGTGCAAGACATACTGGTTTCATTGGAAACCATAGGAATTTTCTTGCTTATTAATTGAGCATACAGTTAAAGAGAATTCGAGAACTGATTAAGGATTAACACTGCTATGAGATCACATACGGAGTGCTTTTTTCCACCACACTACCACATTTGATCCATGTCGATAGGATTATTAATATTTGTAATCATGAGTAGTCTTGCATGGACTAATAATGTGATGTCTGCCTTGGTTCCGTATTGATAGCTTTGTTGGACCGGATTATTTTAGGTGTTGTTTCTCATCCTACTTGGTTTTTTAAAATTGTGGCCAAGTACAGTTATTTCTATGTTCTAACTCGAGAGTCATTTTCTAAAATTTTTTTATAATTTGTTCAATACTAAAATTAATGTTTGCTTAAGTAGGAGAATGTTATACTATTCTAAATTGAGCTAACATTAATTATGGTTATTTTTCTAAACATGGGTTGGACCCAGGTCTGGATAAGACAAACATGGTAAGCCCAATAAGATTATGATCTATCATGCATGGGCTAGTGTACACCTATTCAATTAATGTGGTTTGACGGTATTTAATGTGGGTCTGGTTAGTCAATTGAGCCTTTTATGGAGGGCCCAATGTAACTAGATTTTTGATATTTATAGAGGTTAAGTCCCCTCTCTTCCCACTATCAGAATGTTTTTCATAAAATTTCGTCATACAGAGAGTGGGTACAGAGAGGAAAACTTGCCACTAATATGTATTCTTCAGGATTAAACTGCTGCTTCATGGAGGTCAATCAACCATGGACCAAACAGATAAGTTTCGCATCCTTCTTGAATATTGAATTATGTTGATGTTCCTACATTCACATATAACTCAAGATCATGTTTTATGATTGTTTTTATGCTTGCAAGTAATTCTTACAGAAAAATTGTAACATTACAAACTGAGGTAAGAGACAATGTTTCCTCAAACAGTAGATTTGCACATATCAGGTATGAAGTTTACAAGCCACTAAAAGAAAGAAGAGTCAATGGCTTTCACACTAACCCATATTTTTCAATTCTTAGCACATAATACCTGTGATTCACGACTGGAAGATCAACAACTCGCCGAATGAATCCTATGGTTTGAATTTTAACGCAGTACTGTATGATTCCTCCAAACAAATGCTATACTTTTTGTCAACTAAAAAAGAAAGGCCCATACTAAAATAATCTCAAGCACAATGGATAGGATTATCTGGCTGCCGGTATTCATATAGCCACCATTTTTGTTGGCTGGCGCTGGTGCTGGGGGTATGTATTCTTCGACGTTGACAGCCAGTTTCATTCCCTGAAAGCAGTAACCTCCACCGCTCAGGAAGTAATAAGGCTTTGCCTGTGTGAGATTAAACACGTCTCTGCCACCCTTGGTGATGTTGAAGATGAAGTTTTGGTCATTGCACTGCTCGTAGTTTGTCTTGTTTACCTCCAGCACATTGTAGGAGTGCTTGTCGAAGACAAACACTTAAGAGGAATGACAAAACATTGAAGTTATAAACTACACGGGTTTGACATTAAGAAAAGAAATTGACAGTGGCGGGGCAGAATTAACGCTGTAACTGAGAAATCACCAAACGGATTACTTGGACATCCAATATTTGCCTAGATTGTCAAACCTCAATCTAATAAAAACATATGCTTGGCTGAATACAATCAACACAATTTTAGAAAGGCACGGCAAAAATTGATTTTGTTCCATATACCAAGTTATAAGCAAAGTATTGACACCTCTTATAAATACAAATGGAAGTCCAACAAGCCATGATAAGAGAGGTTTAACTACAGCAATTCAAACACATATAGCTTTTCTTTTCTTTTCAACCTAAAGCTAGTTGGAAGAAAAATCAGGGAAAATGCAGCTATTTCTATAGCAAGATCTTTGAGCTTTAATGGTACCATTTCACCACATGCAAAATTACATAAAAAAGATACAAAAAGAAATGAAAAGAACATATCATCATCCATCATTAAATTTCATTCTATCATAAAGATCAGAGGGTACAGAAACAGGCAATTCACATGTATTCTCCGTTTTTTTTTTTCTCTTTTCTTGTTTGGCATGTTATACATGCCAGTTCAATTTAGGATTAGATCAATATATCAATAGCCCCTTCTATTGATATTAACCGAAAGGGCGAAAGATTTGAATAACTCCTTACATTTGACTAAATAAAAAAATCACCATATCAGACCTTATTTTCAGAAAGTAAGGTCCGTTTGGAAGTGCAGTTAGTTTTTATTTTTTGTTATATATCATAGGTGTGTGTTTTTATTTTTTGTTTTTTAAGTCTGATGATAACATTTATAGGTTACTGTTTTGTTAACAGTATCAGACCAATATTTTAGAATAAAAAAACACACCTATTTTAGTGTTTTTTTTTATATTTTTTATTTTTAAAAAAACAAAAAACAAAAACTAGAAATAGAAAACAGAAATCAAATAGACCCTAAGTTGTGAATGCAGGCTGTGAAGTATTTTGACTAGGGAAAAAAAAATAGAGAATTAGTTCAAAAGTGAGTGAGTGTGTTTGTGGCTGTGTTAAGTAGGACAAATGGGGATCTAAATCCTCACACCTCAGTGGAAATACTAATCATCCCAAACTAATGGTAAGTTCATATGGATTTGTGAGGGCCAAATCAGTCAAATTACTCCCCATTTGCAACAAATTTATACTACTCATCTAATAAAACACTCCATGCCACAATTTAATAAGGATAATCACTAAAAGTTTAGTATCATTTTTTTTCCCTAATAAAAATGCAGAAAAAATTAAAGAAATAAAATGCGAGAAAGAAAACATCAAAAATAACCCTAGCAGATTACCATGTTACTGAACTCCAGTAGATATATGTATAGCCACACAGACGATACGTATATCTACAAACGGAAGAAGAAGAGAACAGTAGTTGAGCGATTTATCAGCAATGAGAGAGAGAGAGAACAAGCGTTTGTTCCATCAGAAAGTTGTGGACAAAGGAGAAGGCTGTAGTTCTTGTCCCGAAAATTTTCCGAAATCAGAAAAGAATGAGAATGCGGAACTCTAAACAGTGCGTTTATGTTTCTTCATTTGATTCGTAGAACATTATAAATTTGCAAAGCCGCCAAAGATGAAACTAAGACCAAAACGAAATCAAAATGATCGATTCGATTCATGAGCATACATTATATATTTATATACATACACAGATTTAAATGTGTATACAGTATATAGATGGAGAGAGAGACAGAAGATTTACAGAGCCAATCGCCGACGAAAAATTGCTGATGAATCGACCATTCTGTGTAGTTGACGTCCTTTGTCCAACCCTTCGGTCCTCCGACCTTAAGAAGATGCGGTGGCTGGCACACTGCGCAGGCTAGCATCGCCACCACCACCGCCATCACTGTCGTCCACCATACAGCACCACTTTTCCTCAAAACCTCCATCAGTCTCTCTCTCTCTCTCTCTCTCTCTCTCTCTCTCTACCACGCAGGCATTTATAGGGCCGAATCAACTTCGGTGAAAGGGCACCAGAGGGGTCACCAGCGCAGACGTATCTGTATGAAAGGCCATTTTTGGCAAGAAGAGTTGGCGCCATTGCCAACCGGCGCATTTTAGCAGTAACGAACTCCTCTGGCGCCTGGACTCACTCCAAGTCGTTCATCCTAACAGGGACTCGGTGAGCGTTATCACCACCGTACGCGTGTGAAACTCTTCCCTCCTGATGAGAGCTCTTCCCGATTATCCTTTCTGGCTCACTTTACTACGGTACTCATACCATATTTGAAATTATGAAGGGTACCAAATCTCAGCCTTATGTAGATTTCTATTACGAGTCTGCCACTGCTATACTTCGCCACACATGAATAGGATTTTGGGAAATGAAATGAATATGACTATATGAGTAACCGCCTCGGCCTCGTGCACGAATTGTGAGTTAGTTTGTATGGTGGTTGTTTTGCACCTGACATGGCGGAAGACAATTAGCTAGGTTATAATTTTGGCGCTATCGATTGCTTAGAGCCAACTACAGAGATTTTGGCTAGTAATTATTTGATTTGTGTGGGACAGGAGAATTGTACATGTTTCGAAATTAATTGAAGTGCGCGCAAGTTGGTTCAGATACTCCATTAGCAAAAAAAAATATATATAAAAAATTTATTCAAAGTTGTTGGAATGTCAAGCAGTGGTGGACACAAAATTTTTGTTGAAGGGGTTAAGGTAGAATTTTTTAAATTTTGTATAAGCTAAGGTAAATTATTAAATTTTAAGAGAGTCAATACACTATATTTTAATTTAAATGCCTAAAAAGAATAAGGAGTAATGCAAAATTTTTAGAGTTTAGGGGGCTGTGGTCCCACCTACCCTCCCTTCACGTGCCAAGTCACTTTTACTCCTTCTTTCATAATACAATAGATAAATAACGATAAAATAATTAAGTCACTCTTACTCCTTCTATCATAATACATTGAATAAACAATGATGAAATAATTGTGGGCAAACAACGATAACATAAAATGAGTGTTTTGCTTTTAATATATTACTAAATACTATTTATTAAGGGTTTTTTTTCCAAAATAATGCATTTTTGGAAGGTTATTCCCAAAATATTGGATTTTGAAACCTTATTATGGGAATAAGGTAAAACCCAACTTGAAATTGTGTTTTCTTAGAAACGCAATTCAAGATTAAGTATTGTATGCCTGCCAAAAATCTTGCCGAAAATCCTGTCAAAATACAATTCCAAATTGCTTTTGAAAACGCAATTGAAAATAGCGTTTTCATTTGCCGCTCAAAATCTAAAATTATTACACTGACCACCCTTTAAGTTTCATAAAATGTGAGAAGGTACTCTTGCCATTTTAACACACTTTATAACATTTTATTACTAATTACTAAAACATTTTAAATATTACGTATATCTATTTTATAGTATTTATAGTTCTATTACTTTAAGTTAATCTAGTTTTTTCCATTTTATCCTTAAAATTATTTATTACAAATTACTTTATAAAATAACTATATATTTAACAATACTAATTTTACTAATAATTATTTTTGCCATTTTAACACACTTTTATAACATTTTATTACTAATTACTAAAACATTTTAAATATTACTTATATCTATTTTATAGTATTTATAGTTCCATTATTTTAAGCTAATCTATTTTTTTTCATTTATCCTTAAAATTATTTACTGAAAATTACTTTATAAAATAACTATATATTTAACAATACTTTACCAAGTAAATAACAACTTTAAGCTAATATGTTTTTTTTCCATTTATCCTTAAAATTATTTACTAAAAATTACTTTATAAAATAACTATATATTTAACAATACTTTACCAAATAAATAACTATATATTTATTTATTTGGTAAAGTATTGTTAAATATATAGTTATTTTATAAAGTAATTTGCAGTAAATAATTTTAAGGATAAAAAAAAACAAATTAGCTTAAAGTAATAGAACTATAAATACTATAAAATAGATATAAGTAATATTTAAAATTTTTTAGTAATTAGTAATAAAATGTTATAAAAGTATGTTAAAATGGTAGAAGTACTTTCTCACATTTTATGAAACCTCAAGGGTGGTCAGTGTAATAATTTCTCACATTTTATTAAACTTCAAGGGTGGTCAGTATAATAATTTTAGATTTTGAGTGGCAAATCAAAACATAATTCCCAATGGCGTTTTGACAGGGTTTTCGGTAAGGCTTTTGGCAAGCATACAAAACGCAATTTTGAATTGTGTTTGCTAAGAAAACACAATTTTAAGTTGGGTTTTACCTTATTCCTGGAATAAGGTTTCAAAATCCAACATTTTGGGAATAACCGTCCAAAAATGCATTATTTTGGGAAAAAAAAACCCATTTATTAACGTTTCAGCATTAACTCAGTCTGCACAATTACATTTTTGTTGCCAAATTTCATATATATGGTATACACTAAGAAGCCCAAAATATAAGGTCTGGCGCTTTAGACCAACTCAATTAGCGAGGGTTCGAATCCCGCTACCCCCTTCACATTTCCCATTTGCCTTATATACAATAAAAAAAAAGAAGATAAGTTTGCTCAATGACATTTTGGATGCAATAAGACCTAGCCTGAGGGTAAGAAATCTATTGATGGTTACATAATAATACAAGAGTTTAATTGTGATCGTGTAGAAATTTTTTTCACACAACGAGGTATCAAAATTGGTAACTATCTATGAGTTATCAAAATTGGTAACTATCTATGAGTATTGCATTTTCACATTGTAATAAAACTATAAAGGACGCATGTTTCATTTTAGTATCTTACATGTATAAAAAAAATTCTATGCTATTAATGAATCAAAATTAAACTCATAATACAATAATGGACTGCACTGCTTTATCAAAAATAGTAAAATAAAATAAA
The DNA here is from genome assembly GCA_033060915.1 of Euryodendron excelsum. Lineage (NCBI taxonomy): Eukaryota > Viridiplantae > Streptophyta > Magnoliopsida > Ericales > Pentaphylacaceae > Euryodendron > Euryodendron excelsum. The sequence continues at coordinate 43,519,195 of CM065385.1, read as the reverse complement.
ATAACAAATACCCGCTCTTTTGAAAGTGGCAATTTCTTTCATTTAACTACTAACATCAATATTTTTACCTTTTTTTTGGGGATGTGTTTTATATTATTTGCCAAAGAAGAAATATGAATAGATACTCGACATATGAAATGTTAATTCAAAAATAAATTTTTGTTCTTACATAATTTTTCTATAAAAAACTCCGTCAAAATAATATACCAATGATATTTTTTAAATTATAAATTAAAATAGTGAGTGTTTTAATAATAAAGTCTAAATTATAAACTAAAATAGTGAGTGGTTTAATAATAAAAGTAGCGCAAACTCAATTGATGATTTCAATTCAGTTGGACGTCCAAAACCATTTAATGCTACCGATCCCCACCAAAAGCTAGAAAATTAGGAAATAAATGTTATATAAAATTAGGTTCCTTCAGAAATCCGCAGCCATCTTCGCATAAAAACTATATATATACCCTTTCGTACAACCACTCAGGAGCAGCAAGAAAATCCATTTCCGCAGTTTATGCATTTGATTTCTCCAACAACTACAAAGCTTTCTTTAGTTGTTTTAGTCAAAGGACTCCACGCAATACAAAATTCAAATGCCCTGCTTTCAACTTTGGCCAGAAAATCTTTAATCTTCAGGCGTCAAACTATGACGAACAGTAAATCAACAAAAAGAAAAAAGAAATCGAAAATCTAAAAGAAAAAAACAACCAAATTTTAAAGTAATGCCTGTGACGACACAGATATACGGAAAATTTTTAGAAGTTCTATGTTGCTACCAGAAACGGAGGAAGGAGTCCCACAAAGCAGCAATGGCGAAAACAGTAGGAATGATCATCTGCGCTCTGAAAGCATGTGTTGAAGGAGCGCCACTCTTATCCTTGACAGGGGAAGCTGAAGGAGGGGGTGGTGGGTTTTCAACAAGGACGGCTAATTTCATGCCACCATAGCAGAAACCTTTGCCGCTGACGAAATAGTATGGCCGAGTTACATTAAGGGGAACCACTTCCCTTCCGGCGCCGGTGGTCCAGTTGTGAAGAGGACGGTCGGAATTACAGGACTCGTAATCTGTTTTGTTGACCTCCAGCACGTTCATTTGGTTCCTATCATACACAAAAACTGGGACCGGACAAGAAGAAAGAGTTACCAAACAGCTAGATATATAAGATGTTCATTATGTTGCGCAAAAACAGTAAGACACTGTTTGCCCATTTCTGTATGCAACCATTTTTTATTCCCCCAGATTTCTAAATTCTTAAACCATTATTTTTTATTATAGTTTCGGTTCACTTTTTTTTTTTTTTTTTGAAATTCGTCAGAATTATATTTGATAAACTACTTTGAAAACTGTTATAGAACACACTTCAATTTTAAAAACCAAAAAAGAATATATTTTTCGAATTTTCAAAACCAAAATTATAGGAAAATAAAAACAATACAAAAAAGGAAAACGAAAATAAAAGGTAATCAGCTTTGTAATCAAACAGGGTTGACAGGACTCCAGTGTAACAGAATAGAATCTTAAAACCGACAAGGGCACACTTCGAGTCAGACTCAGTGACTCAGTACCACTGTACCAGAGTTTTAGGGTCTACAGCTTTTATCAAATTTTTTTTGACTAACAACAAAAAAAAATGTTAAATTTAAACTGTGAGCATAAAAACAGACAGGAAAGAGAAACTGAGAAACAAAGACAGATCTAACATTGACCACAGATAGACTTGAGAGAGAGAGAGAGAGACAGAGAGAGAGCTAAAAATAGTGAAGATGGATACTTTTGAAGTAAAGAGAAAACCCCAGAGAACTCAAGAAATAAATGAATAGTTATTAGTCAAAGCCAGCAAAACTAAGAGGATATAGCAGATCGGAGCTAGAGATGACGATAGATGTACAAAAGAGTGAACTCCAAACATGTAAATTCATTTGAATTAAGTACTACTGAACTATTCTAATACAGAAAGTTTCAGAGATTACCAAAAAATAAAGAAGAAAGCCGCAGCAGTGCCCAAATGTAAAGAGTGTCATCAATTCGAAATTCACAAGCAAGAGGACTTTTTTTTTGGGGGGGGGGGGGGGGGGGAGAGAGAGAGAGAGAGATTCTTGTTTCTTACAGAGCCAGTCGCCGTTATAGAAATGTTTGTCTTGGGCCCAAACAGTGTAATTGACATTGTTCGTCCAGCCCATGTTCCCTCCGACGATGTACCGAACGGACGAGACTTCCGGTATCATCAACAACAACGCGCATGCTAGCACAACCACCACGACGGTCGACGGTGACCCAACGCCCCACCATCTCCTCCTACTCAGCCTCTCCATCTCTCTCTAGAATGATACTCACACTTTCTGTCTCTCTCTCTCTCTCTCTCTCTCTCTCTCTCTCTCTCTCTCTCTCTATAAAATGCAGCTGTTTGGGTTTCTGTAGTAGTGGCCAGTGGTGAGTATTTATGAACTGTAATGGTTTACTTTGTAGATTACTGGCAAAACAGATATAGATTATTTATTGGTCCTGCTAACATGTGCCTAGTCACATGCTAAGGATCTGTAATAAGTTTCATACAAAAAGTAAATTAAATAAAACATGACATAATACACTCATCTTCTAATATAATTATCCTATTAATGAGAATTTAGATTTTAAATCTCTTATAATTTGTCCCAACTACTCTTGAGATATTATTAATATAAATAAATAACACATTTTAAACCAAACTTAGCATAACAAATTTATTAATAAATGCAAATATAATATTACTCTTTTAGTCTTTATCTTAGTATAATTACATTCTCACATAATACTCACTCACACATATGTATATGTTTATTTAACACGTGTTTCAATTTTTATATTTATCCATTTATTTACGATATCAATTTACTTTTTGCCGTTTTAATTATCCATGAATTTTCTGAATTTTTGTAGGGTAATGTTGATATGCAATAGTATCAATTTAATTTAAACATTTTAAAATTACTTTTTAAAATAATTTTTATATTATTTGTAATTAAAATAATTAAAAAGATGTATAAACATGATAGGGGTATATCTAAAATTTAAAAAATGCACAAAACAATATAAATGCTAAAAGATACCAACAACCTCATTTAGTATGTTTTCAAAAAAATCATTAAAGCTTAAGAGTTAAAGCTTCTTTTTTTCAAGAAAAGACGAATACATTAAGTCTCTCCTTAACCTGTGTCCTTATGACATATATTAGCATTTGTCTTATTTATAATAGAATTAAAATAATAAAAAATTTTAATTTAGTCTAAAACTTGACCGTTGCCTTCTTCTCCAGTGTTCAACCAAATTTTCCAGCTCAATTTTTGTCAGCAGCACCGAGACCTTTTTATTTTCAGTAATTTTTTTAATTCTCTCATGTGAAAAAGTTTAACCAAACTTAAATGCCCGACACTGCCTCTTCAATCTTGTTCTTAACATTTACTCCTCACTAAAAAAAAAAAAAAAATTGTGTTTTAAATTATTACCAAAGAGGGTACAAAATACAGACCTACACGCTTGAATTTTCAATATTTTTGTTGCTCGTGTAGATAGATATCTGTTTTGTGCGCGTCTGCGTGTGTTTGTATGAGATAATACTACTAGATTAATATTGTTTCGGGTTAAATTGCATATATAGCTGTTTTAAAATTGCATTTTTTCTTAAATTGTAATTTGAAATAGAGAAGCCCAAAATCATATACCCATTTCCATGCGTTGACAATGATCATTGTAGTAGCACCATGATTGATGGCTTTACCATATATTTATATAATAAAACCTAATTTTTTTTAAAATGTCTCCACCACATTTTTTTTTAAATATCTCTATCATTTGTATTTAACAACTCAAATTTAATTTTAAATTACAGTAAATAATTAAAATTAATTAAAACTTTTGTCCCAAATTAAAATTCTGCCAAGCAAGTCATGTAGGCTCAACAGTGATCTGAAGACGAAAATTTAGTTTGAATTGAATCAACGGTTCGGATCATTTTTTTCACTCATTCTCTCGCTTTAAAATTCTGCCCAAATCTGTGTGGGTCACATTGCACGAAAAACTTAAAAAAGAAAACTATTAAAGAGACACAAAGTGATTTGAAGGAAGATATTGATTATAGCTAAAATTCTACAACTCGAATTACGTTTTCATCTTCAACAAGAATTGATCTGTCAACGTTTGTAGGCCTAGTCATATACATTTGCAGAGTCCCAAAGACCAAAGCTTTGAAATATCAAATCAGTGTGGTATCATTTGATGATGACAGGGCTAACAGCTCTCTGCAGTGTAGACTTTAAAGCATGAAGACCATCACTCGATAGAAAATGGAGCGAAAGGTCTTAGCAGAGTAACTTTAGAGAGAAGTTTTTTTCATTGAGAAGCTTAGAGAGAGAAAGCGTGAGAGTGCTGGTGGGTGTTTTTCTAGAGAGAGAAAGAGGGAGGTGGCTGCCATGGTGATATGGAGTGAGAGGCAAGTTTGTGTGGGTAAGGAGGGAGGGTTAGTGGGTTTCAACCATGGAAGGGGTTCTTTGTTTCGGTGGGTGGTTTTGGTGGTGAGGGTGGCAGAGTTGAGGGATGAGAAGAGGAAAGGGAAAAAAAGGAGAAATGAGAAGTAATAGAGAGAGGTATTTTTCGGCCTGAGATAGGTAAAGGAAAACCTGTTAGGTGTTTTTCTAGAGAGAGATGTTGTTCAGCCATGGGTCAGGTAAAGGTGAAGCTGTTATGGCAATCGGCTTTGGTGAAGAAAGAAGCACGAGGGAGAAGGTAATTATCCTCAATAAAGGATCAATGCATTCGGGTTTGCTTCCTTCACGTTTGTTTGATCCGTCCCACAGCCCTGTTTAGAGGTACTGTTCTTCATTTTTGTGTGCTTGCAAGGACTTTTGGTTCCCGATATGTTGGACAACCATTTGACAAAAATTTAAAACCTTTTGGTTGGTTTCATGTCATTCTAAAATAATTGTTTTTTGTTTTCCTCAAAACACACCTAAAGTGTTCTATAATGTTGAATTGCTGATGAATTTAGACTTTTGAAATTTCAGAAAATTAGCTTTTGAAGTTTCATGTAATGCTCCATCTCTGCTAACACAACTTAAGGGGGGTTGTAATGAGAAAAAGGAAAGGGCATTGGTTTTGTAGCCGAGAATAGAAAAGTGAACACCAAATTGACACCATTGGCTAAAGCTAAAGTTGCTCATGCAATGGAGGTCGACAAACGAGTTCTACATTCTAGTTAAGTGTACTCTTACAGTTTGTGTTAAGTTTCAATAGTTTTGGTAGTGAGTTCAACTAAATGCAACATTTCTCATTCCATCTTTTTCCAACTAGAATGTTATTATAAATGTAGTTATTGGCCATTGGTATTAGTCTATTGTTGTGGTTTCATGCTGGACATTGATGTTTTTGATTTAATTTAATTTAATATTTATGTTTGTTTTGGGGCAAATTACAGAACAAAAGCTTCTAAAAGAAAAGCAACCTGGGTAAAGATTGCGGCTTGGGCGTTATATTGAGGTTTAATTTCTCTTTGGAAACTATATAAATAACGTTCTTTTTTCTTTTAACTTTTTTTATGCCATTAGTTTAAGGCCTATTCTAACAATCATCAATTATAAGCATCTCTCTTACAGTCCTATTGTTTGGTTAGCATTTTATATTTTTCCCAATAGTTAGCACTCTTAAAATGCCATTCAAACAAGAAGTTCAGGTTATCAGACAATTGTTTGGGATGGCTCTGTTACCATCTTTAATTTCTGGTTGCACAAAGAAATGATGATTGGCTCCATCTTTTATTTCTTGACATCCATCCATCAAGAAGATTATGAGAAATTTCCTCATTCCCTACTGCCACAAACTCATAATTGTGAAAATGGGTTCATATCATATTCTTCCTGGGGGCATTTTATTCATGGGTATTGTTATTCCCAAAACAAAAACATTGTAAGCCGTTGATATTTAGAGACTTTTAGTTGTTAATAATTGTCGTTGCGCTCATTTGTTTGTTTAGTGACGTTTTTGTTTCTCTGTCTTTGGGTTAAAATTGTATTAACACAATAATTTGACTTTCATATTGTCTACAAAATTGTTATAGATTTCGTTTGAAGTGCTGTAGGCACCAGTTATTTTTCTAATTCGGAGAACTGTGTTTTGTTTCGCTATATTAGTTGAGGGTTAATTTTCACTTTGATTATTTATATACACAATCTGATTGGGTTGTTTGTTCTCTTAACTGGTAGATGGTTGAATTTTGAAATTTGAATGCTCCTATTATTTTTTTTTAAAAAAGAAGCACGTCTTTTAAAGATTCAGTATTACGTTCTGAAAGATGAAAGATCTCATTATTTTTCTTTTTAGAACTCTGTTCTTCTCTAGAATGTGATGTTGAATCAGAGAATTGGATGTTGGGTCTGTTTGTGGGAAGTCAACTTGAATTAAATTTGAATTTTTGGAATTTACCCGGCATGAATTTTAGAATTTTAGTTGAAATACAATATGATATAATGTACTCTTTTTTCAATACAACTATCGAATTAATGAAGTCTCTTGTTTGTCAAAACTACCTTGAGACATCATTAACGTTAAACCAAGTTTTGTATGACAAAATAATAAATTCAAACTTATATATAGTTACAATATTACTTTTTAAGTCTTTATCCAAAAAAAATATATTTGCACACATATATATACGTCTTTCAATTTTTTATTTTTTTTGGTTCTAAAAAAAGGTGTTGTTAAGCTACGCAACAACCTCATCAGGGCGCTAACCTCACAACATCACGAAAGAAAGGATAGAGTTTTTGCGTGAGACTCAGCCACGAGACAAGCCAAGGGCATAAGCCTGTATATTGTCCGAAGAAATGACCCCAACAAGAAGCTAAAAAAGTCAAACCTAAGTCTTAAGCGAGGAGAACAATAAAGTCACCCACTAAACCAACCCCTTGTTGGTATATTTTTTAATTTATTTTATTATATCAATTTACACAGTCTTTTTTATTCCCCATAAAAGTTTTTGGGTGTTTATAATGCAATTGTGATATGCAATAGTATCAATTTAATTTTCTTTTATTAAATGGTTTTTATATTATTTGTAACTAAAATAATTAGAAAAATATATAAACTTAGTAGGGGCATATTTGAAATTTAAAATGCACAAGACAATATAAATAATGGAAAGATACCAACTATCTCATTAATTATATTTTTTAAAAAAACATTAAAATTGAAGAGTTAATAGACTAATACATTAACTCTTAGGACATATGTTAGCATTTATCATATATATATATATATACATATATCCATGTCTCATTATCCATGAATGAATCCCAAAAGGCTTTTCCAGCATCAGGCCGCACCCACTCGATAAAACACAATCCAATTTATATGAAACCATCCATATCTTATATGATCAACATAAATTTCAGGGTCCTGTTGTACACACAGAAATCAAAATGACAGTTGCATATTCTATATCTCTAAATATAATCGTGAACAGAAATTGGAGCTAGGCTTATATGTGTAATCCATTTTTAACCATAAGATTCAATCTAGCCTTCTCAATAAATACTCAACCTGAACTTCCTTTGTCAAGGGCATGATCCAGTCCCCGTATAGATCAGCAACCAAGCTTGGTTTTATTTTGTATAATGGACCGGCTCCATCTTCCTCTATATTAACAGTCACCTCTTGCCCATAAGTTTTGGCTTTCATCTCTACTCTCCTCTTTATCGCCTCTTCCACTGCTGGATATGTCAGCAAATCCATTAGTTGGGCTCTGTCCTGCAAATCACAAGCACCACAACTTAACAGAATGAGGACCCATTTCAGCATGTAGAGGAAGAACATTACAAAGAGAGTTGAAAAGGTTTTTCAAAAGAAAGGGTGCATCTGAAAGAAGAAATATACTTGGGCTCTAATGGCAGCTTCATATGCATCTGGTGAAGCCCGAAATTTAGCCTCTGCGACAAATTTACCATAATGGATTCTCTTTGAGAGAGCCTGCAAACAGAAATCCATCAATACATGAAAGGAAGAGTGCCAAGTTAAAATCAGGGGTTCCCAGCACAACGTTAAACAGCATGCTGTGGGATATATAGAAAGCATACATATGAATGTTATGCTGTTTACATATAAATATTTAGTCAAAATATATCTGCAAAGGGAAAGAATCTATGAACTTGAGAATATCCTGTGATGAGAAAGAATGTCAATTCATTGATGATGTGCACTTCAAAATACTAAATATAAAGTGCACTTCAACATCAATCATGAAATAGGGCACTGACTCACGGCAACTTGAAGATGTTGGACGCTTGAAACACCAACATAGACTTGACAGTGAAGCAAAATTTCAAATGTAAGAATATAATATAGAGAAGGACTTTATAAAATCCACAGGGGTAAAAATTCCATGACAATTCTCAATAGTGAGGAAGTATACTAGCCCAGATACTTGCTCGGCACAGTCAAAACAACATCAAAGTGCAGTTTGGAGATCTAATCTGTCCAACCAATGATCACGCTTTACATTAAAGACAATCACAGTTATATATAGTGTTTAGCATTATTTGCTTAACTGTTGTTCTGAGCAGTGTGTGACGAAAAATCTGTTCTTCAATCATGCCACCAAATGCACTATTTGCCAGTTTAGCTGAGTTGCAAATTGCAACTTTGGACCACATTTGGCAATAAGGATTCTTCTTGGAGCATTTATGACACTACCAAAGACACTCCTAAAAGCACAGTTCTTATTTCATCTCGAGTATGAAGTCATCTGCTACAATCTCAGTTTTAACCCTGAGAAAATTGAAATGCCTTTGATTATGGAACAAGCTACTGCTAATATTAAGCCATATGAATTCTCAGATATGCAATCAAATTGCTTATTGCCTCCATCTTCCATTTTCAGATGGAACTCAACATGCTGTTCCAAAAAATCATTAATGTTGAATTCTGCAGGTTCAGTTTTATAATAGACTAGGTTCAAACTTGGACGTCCAGCAAAAATCTTAGGTAGCATCGCCAAACCATGGGCAACATAGCTTGTTTATTCTTCAATATAGGTTATTAAGGTTATGCTACTTCCTTTACCATTGTTAGAAAATTTGACTTGATAATGGAAAAAATGAAATTCGAGAACGAACTGCCATCCACAAAAAAGAGTACTAAGACAAGCAGGCAACCTACCTTCAATTACCAAATCAAAAGCAAGGAGAAGCAAGATATGGAATTTCAAAAGACAGCCCAAAGGAAAGAGATGCAACATACACAGAAGCATTAGAACCCATTTCACTGTACTTCACTATAGTAAAATTGTCTCGAACTCCAGTTTGTTAGGACTAATCAAATTAGTTCGATGTGGGTGGATCAGTTGAAATGTATACCTGCAAGCAATTGTGTCACAAACTGCAGCTGATCCACAGTTACCATCATCTCCTTCCTTAACTAATCTCGGAAGAAGATCTCTAAAATACACATCCCATACTTTATTGTTGATGTTGATTGAATCGGCAACGGGATGAAGAACCTATTTGAATATCAAGCAAGGCTATGTTAGGGCAGTTAACATAATTATCACTTTGTGAGTGTCAATAAAAATGACTACACGAATAAGCAGGGGCATGTGCACAAAATGAGAGAGAGAGAGAGAGAGAGAGAGATGACCAATTTTAATAGTTGATACCAAGATCTTACTAAATTGACATCAAGGATGGAGGCCGCATTTCATTGGGGGACCAAACTATTCAAATTCAATAGATTTGATTGAGTTTTCATGTATCTAGAAAATCTAAGTGATTGACTTCATCAAGTTCAATTGAACTCAAGAAGTCATGGACAAGTACTTCTTGTGCATCATGAAATTCCGGCTTTCAAAAAATTAAAAGAGCAAAGCCGCCAACAATTAAGTAATTGTCTGCAAGAGGTTAGCCTATAGATTGCAACTCGATGAAAAAGCATTGTATTTCAACTGCATCTACTATCTTACCTGAGGGTACTGCAGAGGTGGTAGCATTGGGTCGGGTAAGTCATCTGGGAAGAAAGGATGCTCATCGGGACTCTTGTATCTTCCAACCTAATGTGCACTCAAAAATCCATCAGAAAACTTGCAACCAAATCATTCTCTTTTTCTCCATTCCGGAAATTAAGACATAACATACCCGAGCATGAAGCTTTTCAGTTTCTTTGACCATGAAGTCAACCAAAGAGCCATGGAAGCCATCCATGAAGAAAGCATTAGGGTCATACGTCTCCGCATTAAGACAATATTGAGCTCTCTCCAAGAGGCTGAATATGATGCTATCCTCTTGTCGAATTAAAGAATGTCTTATACCCTCCAGAGTGTAGCTCTCACTCTCGTCAATCCTTTCTTTTTTTGGCAATCTAGAAAAAAAAAGGACTAACTTTAGAGCTTTATTTCAGATACTCGGATCCAATCATCCAAGAGATAGCAATTCTGTCTCTATTTTTTTGAAAAAAAAAATGAGTCCAGAACTCAGGAAAATAAAAGATTGTCTACCCTCTACATTGCATTAGAGTGCATCGACCTCTTGTATGAAGAATTAACAGATAAAGATTTTTGCAGAGACGGGTAGAAAGTGGGGAAAACTCAGGAAAAACTCTCTGTTCATGGTTCTCCAATAATATTGAGACGATCGCGTATAAAGCAATGCTCTATTGATTTATTGAGGTTAGCAAAAATCAAGTTGCCACAACAGAGTTAACATTAAAAAAAAAAAATTCAAGTCAACTGAATTCTATAGGACCACGGAAACCAGGTGAAAGCAAAATTGTGAAAAGCAATAACACTTGAGGAAAAGAAGAAAGAAAAGGTCAGTACCCAATGGAAGTTGCAGAGGCTTGAACCGATTGGATGGCAGGCTTCAACAAGTTCCAATTGAGGGATCCAAAGCTGCAACTTTGCCTGTTTTGGTGCACAAAAAGGCAACCGGGTCTTGAAGACTTCAAGCCAGTAGTAGGGATCGACATGGCAGGAGAGGCGAATCTTAACAGCTTTGCCTCCATTGTTGGGTAAGATCAGAAAGCAGAGAGAGAGAGAGAGAGAGAGAGAGAGAAGAAACCAAGTCAGCAAAGCCAGAAACAAAAGAAAAAGGAAAGAAAGAGGGTGAGTGGAGGTGGGTTATGGGGTTAGGTGTTGAAAGGTGGTAGGTAGAATCTGCCCCATCTTTCTTCTCAGAAAATAGTGGCGGAGCCTGGAAGGTGCGTTGTCCTGTGACCACGACCACGACACCTAACCATACTCGTGCACGGTGGCGGATGTTGTGGGCCCGAGATTTTCAGAAAAGAAAATATTGTTCTTTCATAAAATTCTAATTTTCATTTAATTTTTCTTTCAAAAATTAATTGGCAAAAGAAAAATTATACAAAAAAACAGAATTTTTCTAAGGAAAAAACTCACAGTGACCTTTTTAAAATTATCAGACATAAGAGAGGGTGTTCTGTTTTGAGCTGTGAAGAACACAAAAGACCACATTGTTATGTTTAAAAATTCTGATTTTATATCATTACTTTTGGCAGAAATAAATATTGCTATCTTCTTAATTTAGTGTTGTCCAAAATGTATTTTCTAATTTAGGATTGATTTTGCCACACTTTATAAAGAGTATGTGAGTTTAAAATTTTCAAGTGAAACATTCACTTTTAACCAAAATTGTTTAAAGACATTGAGTTCAAAGTGGAAAAATCCAGTTATCCTGCAATCGGTGGTGGACGGACGGATAGACCAAGGTGGCTGGGCCCTTTTAATTTTTAAAATTATCTTTAGGCCTTATAGATTTTGATTATTTATGATAAATAATAGACTATTGACTCCCTTGAGTTTTGAAATTATGTTTAGATCATATATATTTTTTAAAGCATTTAGATTTTTAAAAAAAATAGTGCATTGACTCCATGAAATTTAAAAAATTATCTTAACTCCTCCAAATTTTAAGAATTTTCACCTTGATCCCCACAATAGATTTTCTTAGTTCGCCATTGCTGCAAGAAGCATTGAAATTCTAGAAACATGGTCATTTTCAAATTGTTCTATTTTCTATGCACGAGTTATTAGAAATACAATATTATTCAAAGTAATTTTCTAAACTTAAGCAACTTTAAATATATAAAAAAAATTGGAATGCATTTTCACATAATTAATTTTTGTTTTTAGATTGCTATCTTCAAAAATTAGAAAAAGCATTTCTCAAAATGACTCTACAAAGCATGCAAAATTTGAAGAAAAAAAATATAAAAGAATATATATTTTATGAGGTGGAGTTAATTTTAGTAATAAGTTGATTGATTTTGGAAGGTCAATCCTCGAACACGAAACGCTTGAAAAATGCTAGCTATCTGTATCCAACGGAGTCTCCTCTCTGTCTCTGATTCTGAGATGCAGGTTTCTGTACAAATTCGAGACCCACCATGGTTCTCCACTCGCAGACTCTTCGAACGAAAGCTAGCAGATCTTCACAAATGCACAAACCTGAACCACTTGAAGCAAGTTCACGCACTTACATACAAAGCCAATCTTCATGAAGACCCTTTCGTCGCGCCGAAACTCATCGCCGCGTTCTCGCTTTGTCGCCAGATGGTGTTGGCAGTTCGCGTTTTCAATCAAATTCCAGAACCCAATGTGCATTTGTACAATACTTTGATTAGAGCTCACATTTTGAACTCTCAGCCCTCACAGGCCTTTGCAGCTTTCTTCGACATGCAAAACTGTGGCGTGTACCCCGATAATTTCACGTACCCGTTTATTTTGAAGGCGTGTTCGGGGAAAGCTTCGTTGCGATTGGTTCAAATGATTCATACCCATATTGAGAAATGCGGGTTTAGTTCAGATATGTTCGTGCCCAATTCGTTGATTGATAGCTACTCAAAGTGCGGTTTGGTAGGCGTTCATGCGGCGATGAAGTTGTTTATGGCGATGGTGGATCGAGATCTTGTTTCTTGGAATTCAATGATTGGTGGGTTGGTGAAGGCGGGCGATTTGAGAGAAGCTAGTCGATTATTTGATGAAATGCCTGACAAAGATACAGTGAGTTGGAACACGATAATAGATGGGTATGCAAAGGCAGGACAGATGGACGCAGCGTTTGAATTGTTTCAAAGGATGCCCGAGAGGAATGTTGTGTCTTGGTCGACGATTGTTTCTGGATATTGCAAAACTGGGGACATGGAGATGGCTAGGATGCTGTTTGATAAGATGCCGGTCAAGAATTTGGTTACTTGGACTATAATAATATCTGGGTATGCTGAAAAAGGTCTGGCAAACGATGCAATTAGCTTGTATAACCAAATGGAGGCGGCGGAATTGAAGCCTGATGATGGGACTATTGTTAGTATTTTAGCTGCTTGTGCAGAGTCTCGCTTGCTTGGATTGGGGACTAGAGTTCAGGCCTCTATAGAGAGGAATAGATATAAATGTAGCACTCATGTGTCCAATGCTTTGGTTGATATGTATGCAAAATGTGGCAGCTTGAACAGGGCATTAAGTGTCTTTAACGGGATGGCAAAGAGAGATTTGGTGTCTTGGAATGCCATGATCCAAGGGTCAGCTATGCATGGACATGAGGAGAAAGCGCTTCAGCTTTTCTCTAGGATGAAACAAGAAGGGTTCGCGCCTGATAAGGTGACCTTTGTTGGTGTCTTATGTGCTTGTACGCATGCGGGTTTCATTGAGGAGGGCATTCGTTACTTCTATACAATGGAGAGTGATTATGGAATAGTTCCCCAAATTGAGCACTATGGTTGCATGATTGACCTTTTAGGCCGTTATGGGCATCTTACAGAAGCTTTTTGGCTTGTGCATAGCATGCCATTGGAACCAAATGCCATTATTTGGGGTACCCTAGTAGGGGCATGCCGAATGCATAATGCTGTGGGGTTTGCCAAAGAGGTGCTTGACCACCTGCTTAAATTGGAGCCAACGGATTCAGGAAAATTTTCCATGTTGTCAAATATCTATGCTGCAGTAGGAGATCGGGACAGCATTGCTAGTGTAAGGCTGCAGATGAGGAAAACAGGCACTCAGAAGCTAATTGGATGGTGAGGTTCATGAAGTTACAGTACAATATACTTACATTGTAGGCTTTTTCTCAGTCAAAGTGGAAGAGCACTTCACTAGGTCCTACATTGGAGAACATAGCAGAGGAAGTCCTTGCAGCTGCTTTGTGCAGGCATGAATTTTTCTGATAATGTAAAGAAGGGAATCTTATGTTCATTGTTATATGTAATGTACAGTTCAGCAAACTTTTGGAAGATCGGGTTCCTTCATTTTTTGGATGACCAGAGAAATACAAGTTGTAATCAATCCTCCAAGATGTTGTTCCATATAATTAACTCTGTTTGTATATGTCTCAATGGTGTCCTGATAACTTGCTTGGTAGTTCTGCTTTCTCCTTCAGTTATCTAGTAATTGGAAAGCTTTCTTGAATTTTCTAATCTCTTTTGTGTACCATGATATATCAATTGCCACTTTCAACCTTTTGGAAGAAACTTGTAAAGAAGACACATAAATATCCTTGGGCTCTACGCCTAGAAAGGTTTGGTGATCCTCTAAGTTGAAAGCTCGGATCAATATAAAGTTGAAAGAGGGCTGCTAAGCATAGTTGCGCATGTTGGTCAAGCGTGACTGTTCTTAGCAATTTTCAAGTTGAAAATTTTAGGACATGCGTAGGCAATCATGTGCATTACACTTTTCCTTACTACTTTTTATTTTCTTTTATTTTTCTCTCTTCATTCGGGTCTTTCCAATTTGAACATTATACTTGAAGAATATGAAATGTGATAGGCTTTCAAAAGTAGCTATACTGGTTTAAAATTTAGCATAAGAGATTTAATTTGAAAATAATTGACAATAAAAATAAAATATCATAGTAAAAATTTAAAAATTCAAACATAGTCTTAATATATCTCACTCATCATATGTTCATAAAACTTTTTTTTTTTTTGTTAGGTTGAGGGAATGATTGGGTTGGGGTAGACACGTGGATAGGGTGGAATGATGCAGGTGGGGGGCTATGTTGGTATTGGATGTGACAAAATCAACTATTACATTTGTAATAAATATGAGGCTTGAGCAGGTAAAATGTCAATCTCCAATCAAGGACAGTGACTTCGATCATGCATTTCATAAGAAGGTAGCTATGCTTTTGTTTTACATTAATGGAGCCTCAACTTTGGCCGTCATGAATTTTTTATTTTATTTTATTGCAATTTTATAAAGCTTCGTGGGTTAAAAAGAAAAAGAAAAAAAGAAGAGCCAAGGCTTCTGAATTAGGAAAAGGCAAATAAAGTGGATATTGGAATATCTTTTTAAAAGCTTTATTAGACTTCGGTTGTACGGACAAATACTATAGGAATGTCATAAGATAGGCTTAATGTACAGACTCCGGTCAGGGTTTGGGAGGCAGTTGTCCTCCTTAAATTTTTAAAAATTTTACTTTCACATATAATTTTAGTATATAAATTTTTTAATTGTAGAGTATAACTCATAAAGTATATGTTTGCTTCAAGTTTGTTTGGTACTTGTAGAAAGGAAATGAAATGTAAGCGAGTACGGAGGAAAAAATGATTTTTTTACTTTGTTTGATTTTACAAAAAAAATAATAAAAAAGTGAAAAGAAACTACTTTTCATTACTTAAAATTGAAAGAAAAGACCAAAGAAAATAATAGAATAACTATTAAAAAAAATTAAAAGAAAGAGAAGAGAAAATAGAAAAAAAGTGAGTAAAAAATAAATTTTTTATTTTTTCAAATAAAATTTCTTTCCTTTCTTTACGTATCAAACATTACCCGAGTTTTGGGAGCAGAGGATCAATTAACAATAGGCAAACAAACGAACGAAAGAGGCTACTAATCCAACTCTAGCAATTTGTGATAGCCAAACGCCAATCAATTCTCATAAGAGTCAATTCCACTTCAAGAAGAGCCTTTCTATCTAAATTTAAAAAAAAAAAAAAAAATCAACCTTAGAAAAAAAAATCAAGAAGAAGAAATATGAACCCACGCGTTTGCAGTGCGCGTGAAAACAGATTCCCCAGTGACGAATTGGGAGCAACGTACGTACACTACTTTAGCCGGTTTAAAAAATATTTCAAGCCTTAAACATAGTAAAATATCGCAATATATTTCACAATATATTAGCAGTAAATTTATATTACGCACAGCGTGTTACGTAGAAAAATAAAGAAAATAAATTTAAAAATAAATTTTTTACATGAATTATTTTGATATTTAATATCTTATCTATCATTTATGTATATAATGAATAACTTAATAATTACGAATGTGTTATTTACATGCTACATTTTATTTTGAAAGTATGTTATTATTTATATGTTTAACTTCTAATCTTATTAAATTAAAATTATATAATTAGGAGCATAATATTAGGTCACAACCTTATATAATAAGCTTTTTTTTTTTATCCAAAATTGAAAGTAGTTGCTACTATAAATTAAAGTAATGCAAAAAAAAATATTAGTAATGGACAAAACCTGAGGTGATCAACTTAATTTTTTGTAAAATAATATTAATAGAAAATTTTGAATAGTTGGAATTTAAAAATATTTTATATAAAAATCTACTAATAAATTTATTCATTTTGACCCAATCATAAATTAATTGGGTTTTATTTAAATGTTTGACTTAAGATATTAAACATTATAAAAAAAGTAAAAAAAGTGTTACACATACCACGTTTAAATTAAAGTTCACATAAAAAACAATAATAAATATTTATATGAAAAAACTAATGATTAGATGACATACGTATTTTATAAATTTAAAACTCTATAAAAAATTAGGTTAAAAATTTTGACTTAAAAAACCAAACAACCAATCGATAGTATAGATATCGATTGCACAATAATGAGTTTGTATTTTCTAAAAATTTTTTGGGAGTTTAAGAAATATATAATAGTTTGAATTTCAACAGAGAATTTAGAAAACTATGATCTCTATTAATAGGATTTAGAAATTATAGATCCATCTATATTATATATTTCATTTCATTAGTGAGAGTTTTTGGGTTAAGTAAAATTATTCTAAAATTTTTAGGAGGATTAAAATTAATTTTGACAAATATATATTATGTATAAATAAAGTGTTAAGAATTTAATGACATGTTCTAAAAATTTAAAATATCTTTATGATCAATAAAAATTCTTTAGGAAGGATATAATAAAAAAATTTGAAAATATTATCATAGAATAGTATTTATGAATATTAAAATAAATAAATAATTAATTAATAAGAACTAATAATAATATGACACTTAAATATAATATTTTTTAAAAATTAAAATTTAAAAAAAAATTAAAAATTTTAACTTTAAATACAACATAACCTATTATTATAATATATAGTATAGACATAACTATTTGAGATGATCCATTATTATTCCTTGAATATATATGCGCGTGGACAATCTTTTACTGTGAGGAGATGGGACATCCGCAGCGTCTTTCTAAAAAACTGTTTGCTGTTAAAGACTCTCTGAAGAAGGAGAAATATTATAATATGTAGATAGATATATATATTTATTGTGTACCCAAAAGGCATGGAAGGCACAGAGAATCTAGAAAATATGAAACAAAGGCTCCCATATCTTTCACTTCCTCGAAACCCCATAAACTATAATAGTTTTATATATAAAATAGGAAAGAAATGATTGAATCAAAGTCATTGCTGATGGGAGAATAAGGGGAGACCAGATGTTGACAAATTCGAAGTCATTGTTCTTTTAGAGTTCATGTGTTTATAGAGAGAGAGAGAAAGAGAGAGGGGAGGACCGAGAGAGATCTTATCTGGGTTGTAAGGATATCTCTCATATCTGCTGATCAGGGCCCAGCAGATCGGAATTTCTGTATTTTCTTTTTGTTGCGACGATGATCTACTAAGGCTCCTTCAATGGCAGTACAGAAGCACCCACTTTGTTCTTTGGTGAATTCTGGTTCGTAGGCTTCTCGCGGTGATTTTATATTGCAAGAGGAGATGAAGAGACTGAATTTTCATGGATATAGTTTTGGTGGAGCTTTGCTGTCAGTTTCTGGGAAATTTGCTGAATTCATGGTGAAATTCTGAAAGGAGTAATAGAGACTGAACGGGTATAAGGCATTTTTTTAAACTTTATTTTGGTAATTTAATGCTGTATTTTTTCTTTCGGTTTTTTTTTTGTTGTTAATTTTGGCCTTGGGTTTTGGAGTTCTATGATTCTTCCTTGATCGTATGGTTAATTCTCTCTTTCTCTTTCTGTAAAATATGTTTTCTAATATGATGTCTTATAAGTCTTCGATTTGGGTAATTGGTTTAATGCGTCATTTTTCTTTGAATTGTGAAAATGATTCGTGCTGGCACTCTTTTTACTGGGTTTTTGATGAGGGAATCTAAGCCTTTGGACTGAAGTGGGTAATAACTTGGAATGGCTGGTCATGTTCATCAAAGAAAATTTATGTTTAAAAATTATTGATTGAAAAAATTCTGGTGCACTCTCAAGGGATTAATTATTTTGTTCTTGTAGTTAGGTGTTGAGCCCTTTCCTAATTTCAGGAACAAAGGAAAGAAAACCATGAACTCTGTGTATATTTCAACTGATCATGTTACTTGTTGGATCTTTGTTTTTTTTTTTTTTTTTCTCTCTCTGTGGGAGGCCTAAGCCCAATTGTCTCTGGAGGATTATGATATATCACCAGCCCCCCCTTCATAATTATGAGACAGGTTAGCCGTGGAATCAGCCACAAAGTTCCGTTCCCTGTATGTTGGAGCCGTTGACAATCTTCCCAATCTTTTTGAAGCAGAAGCTTGCATTAATGAATTTAGGGTGCCATTGTCCTCCTTTAATAATGCGATTTTCCTAATATAAATTTCCTTAGATGTTATATCCTGATTGCATGTCATTATATTTTCACTAATTAAGATAATTTGGAAAGAAACAGGGTCTGCTTTCCTTTGAAGATCTAGTAGAGTGATTCTTGTCAGCATTCCATAGTTCATCTAATGAACATTGTATTAACTGACTTTGGTGGTTCTGCAGTGTGCATTTACAAAACTGAGCATGCAATTGTATTACCTTTTCGTATTAGTTTGCATCGGTAATTTTTTTGGTTCTAAGTCAAATTAGAGCTGTTTCTGGAGTTGATTGCAGGAATGGGAACTGAGATACAAGCGAAGACAAACGTTTCAGGATCTTATTCCATGAGGGATCTAAGTGACAGTGCGGGTGGCATCTGGGCCCTATATCATGAACATAAATCCTTGAAAAATGGCCAGTATTATGACTCACTCTTGACAAGTCTAGCCACAGATGGATATTTGGGGTATGATAAGGAACAATTGAGGCAAACCATCTTGAAGCATGACTCCATCTTCAGACATCAGGTGCACATTGTTTCGACTTTCTGTAGTGTGGTGAAGTCTAATTTATTTGGCATTCCCATAAGTTTCTTGGATTATGAAAACACATGCCTCTTATTTGGCAGAATGGCTAACAAAGTGGACTTACGTTTCACAAGTACCATATCCATTTTTTTATTTTAATTATTTAAATGTTATTTGGTAATTTAGCTTGCAGAACTTCACCGCCTTTATAGAAGACA
Source organism: Euryodendron excelsum (assembly GCA_033060915.1). Taxonomy (NCBI): domain Eukaryota; kingdom Viridiplantae; phylum Streptophyta; class Magnoliopsida; order Ericales; family Pentaphylacaceae; genus Euryodendron; species Euryodendron excelsum. The sequence continues at coordinate 43,499,598 of CM065385.1, read as the reverse complement.
GAGGGACCTGATGCATGAAATTAAAAGGAGAGCACTACATCAAGATCTGATACCAGCGGAGCCGTCACAGTCAAGTTTCTTTTTATCTCACATCCCTTCTAGAGATTTCAAGAGGACATGCCATGTATCTGGTTTGCCTTTTATGGATCCAACTTTTGCAAGACCTCTTACCTCAAGAACCGATAGTATCCAATCTACCCTTAGTTTTATGGAAGGAAAGAATATATCTAGTTCTTTCCCCTCCCAAGACACAGTAACATCAAAGGACCGTGTCTCTCCCAAGTCCGAATGCAATGTGTTGAATCTTGAAGTTTCAGCTGATGTATATATGAATAACAAAGGGAAACAACTTGAAGAAAGTGCTTGTGGAGTGTCAGGGATGGAAAGTTGCCCTCCCAACAGGAATTGTGAGGTCGCATGTGAGAGAGAGATGAATTTGTCTCTTGGTAGTGGTTTGAGCTCTGGCTGTAATGGTGATGCTATGAGATCTAATTTGTGTTTAAGAAGAACTCGAGATATGGTCGATTTGAATGAACCTACCCAGGTTGAGGAAGCATCTGTTTCAGCTTCTGTAGATAATTTAGGTGATGTTACCTGTCTTGATGAGGAGATATGGAGGCAGACTGTTCCTGTGAATTCAAAATCAGGGTTCCACAATTTACATAAGGAATTCTCTCAGAGCTCCCTTATAGGAAGTAATGGAGGAATTCTCCTCAACAATATGCATTCAGAGAATGAATGGAATCATACAGAACACTTACCTTATAAGAATGAAGCTGGTAAGGTTTTCCTAGAACTTTTTCCCTTTCATATATTATTATTTATTTTTTTCTGAGCTGTTGGGTTAATTTTATTTCTCGAGTAAGTTGGCTTGTGTTCCATGAAGTTCCTTTGTCACAAGTTCCTATATCATGCTTGAGTTCCTTCATCACAAGTTCCTATAGTATGCTTGAGCAAATGTGTCATTGAGAAGCTGTTCAGTAGTTTCCTGCTATTGTTTGGCCATGCTATTCTATTTTTGTCATAGTTGTTGAAAGTATTAACAGGTTTTCTACTCTTGTTATAAATCTATATTGACTCTTTTGGATAAAGGATCAAAAGAAGGCTAAAGGTTTAATTATACAAAACTTAAATCCGAAAACTGATAAGGAAAAGTGTAGGGGCTCTATGGGATTTGTGCTTAAGCATGTACAGTTTATAATGTTAACCGACATGTGATGTGCCTGGTAACTATCTTCTTCGATTTACTCAGATACATCTGATGGAATCTCAAAATTGAAGGACGTTAAAGAAACCTCTTTTCTTACTGAGTCTATTTAATGTTCTGAGGAAGTCATTGCTGCCAAACTCATGTTTGAGTTTTGTCACCTCAGTGCGCAAGTTAGTTTTTAAGCATGTGTAATGGCAGCTAAAACTAATTTTTGTGGGAATCATATTCTTTGTTGATTTGAAGGTAAGCTTGTCTCACAGAAAGAGGTGGAAGTCTTTTCCAGCCTTCTGTCCCTATTTGGAGCCACAGATACTTTGGTCCTTTGATTACCCTAGCAGAAATTCCTGTTGCAACAAAAAAACCCTAAAAAACGAGAGAGAGAGAGAGAGTTTTAGATTTGAAACGTAAGGATAGAAAGATTCTACAATATAAACTGATGATGTGAACTGGCACTTACGTCCATTTCAGGGCAGAGGAGATGCGATTCAAATTCTATCCATGGAGGTTTCTACCCCGGAGATTCACCTGCACCATTTAAATCATTACAAGTTGAACCTAGCAAAGCTGATATACCATCATCATTTTTCCCATCTGCTGAGAGTAACAAAGAACCTCAGAGAAAAAGGACAATTTTTGGTGTGGAAATTTCTGAAGGAAATCATGATCAATCTGCTGTGGCTTCCCAAACGCCCAGTCTGTGCCCACTAGTTCCTCAATCTGATGTGTCCAATTCAGAGTTTTCTTTTATATCTCCATGGAGCAAGCCATCAAGTAGCTTGAGCCAGAATGTGTTATCAGTTCAAGGAAACCCCTGCGTTAGCACCTCTTTTCCATCCAATATAAGTTCTAGTTCATTGATGCAAAGCCTGGAGATTGTTGGAGGCAAGATGAAGTTTAGTAGCAATATGAAATCAGTTTCAAGAGCTGAAGTATCGTACCAACATGACATTTGTCTTGGTTCGCAGTCAAATGCCAAACAATTACAGGTTCGCTGCTCACCGATTGGATATGATTTTTGGAATGGCATCAACGGCAATAATTCAGTGCCTGAACAATTTGTGCCACATGGTTCTACAAAATATTTCGTAGTTTCAGACTGCATGGATGTGAAGTCTGCGAAGGACATGAACTCAGGTATAGGCAATCCTGGATCTATAGATGGGCAAAGGAAGCATGATAACCCTATGGGAGGAGGCAATCCTGGATCTATAGATGGGCAAAGGAAGCATGATAACCCTATGGGAGGACTGCCTTGGCTTAAAGCAAAAGAACTTTTTAATGTTGAGCTGACCAAAGGAAGGGAAGATTCTTGCCAGATGAACTCACATTCCTTGCAAAACTACTCTCAGCAGTTTGCCAACAAAACTGAAATGGGAAAGGGTCCTTCTCAAAATTTGGTTCGGGAGTCTACATCATCGGTGAATTCCTGTGGTGCTGTGCTTGAGAAAATCAAAGCAGGTGTATTGCCAAGTAATAGAAAGATTCCTGGCTCTCCCATTTTTGGTGTGCCTCAGATCTCCAAGGATCTTACTTCTCTGAGCTCCCCTTCTGAGGTTAGTTGCCTTGCTTCTGAAGTTGATGGCAGAAATGACGGGAAAGATTTGGATCTTGATCCCCAATTTGGAGGTCAGCTTGAAGTTGATGATTGTGTTACGGAGAAAAGATTAGGTAATAACATTTGTAGTCTAAGACATCACATTGATTTAAACTTGTGTATGGATGAAGAAGAAACCCCACCAGTACCATATCTCCCAAGAGCCATTGTGAAGATTGCTACCACTGAGATAGATTTGGAGGCTCCAGCAGTTCTTGAATCTGAGATGGACCTATCTCCTGAAGTGGACTCTTTAGAAAACCAACTTAAGAGCACTTCTAAATTACCATTAGTTGAATCTAAGGAACATAATGAAGAACTTGTTAAGGTAGCAGCAGAGGCTATAATTGCCATCTCATTATCTAAAGTGCATAATCTCGTGGAGGATATCACTTGTAATCCATTGGGAGTTTCATCTGGTGATTCACTCCATTGGCTTGCAGAGTTAGTTTCTTCCTGCAAGGGTGATCTTGAAGGTGAGCTCAGAGTAGTTTCAAGAGGCACTGATGATGCCTACGATGAAGAGTCTGTTCCTGACGGAATGGATTACTTTGAGTTTATGACACTGAAATTGACAGAAACCAAGGTAGAGGAATGCTGCAACGAGTCTCTGGCCTTACAGAATCAGAAATATGAAGAAACAGGGGCCACTGTATTGTCTAAACGGCCTCGTAGAGGTCAAGCAAGGAGGGGGAGGCAGCGAAAGGACTTTCAAAGAGATATACTGCCCGGTCTCATTTCTCTATCGAGGCACGAGGTGACTCAGGATTTTCATGCTATTGAAGAGCTGCTTAAGGCAAGCGGTTTCACTTGGCAGCCAAGTCTCTCACAGAGGAATACTGCTAAGAATGGTAGGGGGAGGAGGCGTTTAGAGGGTTCCGCTCCCTCTCTGACACCAACAGTAGTTTGCCCACCCCCTGTACAGCAACCTATTTATAGAGAACTACTACTTGAAGAGAGGACTCTGACTGGATGGGGGAAAAGGACAAGGCGTTTGCCAAGGCAGAGATGTGCAACTGATAATCCCGCTCATGCTTTGAAATATTGAGTCCTGACTTCAGAGTGTTCTGGGCGTAACAAAGACTATAAAAGTACGTCACGGGAAGGAGGCGTCGGTTACTGTGGCTTTTTTGGTTAGTTTTCCGAGCAAAGGGACTGTTATTGTACATGTCTATTTAGACCTCATTGCGGTTCCTCTAATTCTCGGAGTTGTGAGACTACTTGTAAATTTGATCGCAAATAATGCTGCATTCTTGATCGAGATAGAACTCCTTTCCTGTTGCGGATGTCAGAGTTATGTACTTGTGCAGTTGTGCTCCAGATCTCTTCTAACACTACACATTTTCATTTTTGCGGCTTCTGTCTGATATTCTTTGCTTGCATTTTTTTATCTTCACTGTGATTTATGCTTTTTGACAGATTCATTAGTTTTTTTTTTTTTTTATTCCTGTTTCCGTTGCCAAGTAAAGATTAAGCAGTTATATGCAAAGGGTAGAGACTAATCAGTTTTATGAAATGTGAATTCCTACCTTCTCTCTCACACAAGAAAGTTCCAGGTATTTGGCGTACCCCATGTTTCTAAGTATGAATACTGATGAAAATGAATCTATTGAAAGTTTTGAGGATGATGAAATGAATCTATTGAAAGTTTTGGGATGATGTTTGTCAATTTGTCATCAGATGGAAGCAAAAATATTTTCTGTTCCCATCCATGGAAGCAAATAAATTCCTCAATCAATCATTTTCCAGAAGGGAAAGGTCCCACCAATTCAAAGTCCGGAGTGCTAACCACTATACCATGGAACCATTATTAACCTTTTCATTATTAACTTACAAGAACACGAGTTCAAAGACTGCTCTCTCTGCATAAATGCTAGTCTGTCGCATTAATAGAACAGAAGTTCTATACTGCGTTAGTTTCTTTACTTGTTTGAATTTCTTTATCTCATTGCATCTTTGTTACGAAAGATGGTGAATAAACACCTAACAATTCACCAACCTTAACATGTGATCAGCAATTTAATAAATTTGATAGAATAGTGCTATCAGTTACATGTAAAAAGGGGCTTCGAAAGAGAGAAAGAAAAGAAAAAGAAAAGAGAGAAAGAAGAGGGGTGAAAAATAGAAAAGAGAGAAGAAAGCAAAGAATGTAGGTAAAATATTCAAGTTGAAGTTGTCTTTTATATTTTATTTTATGAAAAAAATAAATTCTTAGATGATCAAGAAAATATATTTCTAATAGTTTCGGAAGAACTATTTAACAATTTTAAAATAACACTTTTATTATGTACAGTGTATTTTACTAGTTTAATATTTATTTAATTTTATAACAATCTTTATATTATAAGCAAAAAAAGGGCTTCTTTTCAAATTTCTGTGTAGTTTATCCTATTCATCAATCATAAACCTTTCCTCGTGTTGAAAACACGACAATATTACCAATTCTGAACATCGATAATACTTGCAAAGACGAGATTGAAAATCACAGTCCGAGGGATGATGATCGCTCAAGTGACCAAGGACTTCTCCCACTTCTCAATGAGCTCGATTAACCCCTTCATAGAGCTCCCACCATCTCCCACTGCTCTCCTTGCCTCTTCTCGAATCTGCGCTGCTTGCACTTTCAGCAATTCGTTCCCCATCATCTCCCCAACTCTCTTCCCTATCTCCTCACCCTTCACCATCTCCCCTCCTCCCCAGTCCCAATCCTTCGCCCACATCCCCAATCCAATCCTCTCCACCACGCAAGCGTTCATCTTCTGGTCGCTATGTTGGGGCCACGCTAGCACAGGCACACCGTGCCACATAGCCTGAGTCACCGAGTTCCACCCACAATGACTCAGAAACCCACCAACTGCTCGGTGAGCCATGACCTCCTCTTGATTCACCCAATTCTTCACCACCAGGCCTTTCTCCTCGACCCTCTTCATGAACCCCTCTCCCACCGCCTCACCCAATTCCCCTACATCTTCTCGATCAACTTTCTTTTCTTTCACCACCCACAGAAACCGACATCCACTCCTCACCAATCCATCACCCAGCTCTCGAATTTGCTCCCTTGACAAAGCAGTCCTACTCCCAAAACTGACATACACAACTGACCCAACTGGTTGATCATCAAGCCATGCTATTGGTTGGCTCCTCTCAAAATCACACGGAGCAAATGGTCCAATGGCTGTCACCGTTGGTAGCCCATTTACTACTTTTCCATCATTAAGAGCTGCCAAGGACTCCTGCTCAGTACTGTGAAATGTATTGATCAGAATTCCATCCGATTCTATCATCTTCTTTCCATTCTCAATGATTTGGTTCTTCAGGAGACTACGAATTTCTGAGAGCAGTAGTGGGGGAACCCATGATTTTGGTATAGGTTGCAGACCCGGAATTTGAATAACATCATTTGGAACTCTTGAGCCAACTATGGTGCAGAAGGACACATAAAGTGTCAACATTTTTGCAGAGCTCGTGAATAGAATGTAGTTAGGAAGGCCAAGAGATTGGGTGACAGGGATAACTGTGGAGGCCAAGCTCATGTCTGTGACGAGAGCAGAGAGAGGTGGAGATAGCGAGGAGAGAAGCGGCGTGAGGAGGTGAGAGGACTGGCGAATGGCTTCGTATTGGACGTAGAAAGGGTCTTCTGAATTGACAGAAACCTTGTCAAATGGTAGCAGACGAAGTTGCTTCGGACTGATTTCGGGGAAAGCAGAGAAGAAGCTGGAGAGAGTTTGTGACTCGGAGAGAGAGAGAGTTGGGTGAGGAGTGATCATGGTAACTCGGACGTTGTGCGCTGCTAGCGAAGCAGCAAATCGAAGGAAGGGTGTTAGATGGCCCATGCCGGAGCTGGGAAGGAGAGCTACATGAAGAGCTGATCTTTGGTCGGAGTTCGACATTTCCAGGGAAAATGGTCTATTGTTAGTCTAATAGCTCAAGGAATGTAATGCATATATTTATATATATTTATAGAGAGAGAGAGAGAGAGAGAGAGAGAGAGAGAGAGAGAGAGAGAGAGAGAAATTGAAGATGGTCAAATATGCAACAGTTGCCAGAATTCTCTGTATGGTGCTTCCGTGACCAGCAAGATTTGAAATCATGCCAAACGAAACGTGATGAAATCGTAATCAGCAATAATATCCTATTGCTTAATAGACAGTGAGAAGGTTTTGTCTATTTTATAGTGATTTTGTTGACTTATGCAAAATACGTGAGTGATTGAATATTTTTCTTGGGTGGGTTCCATCATCTTTCTTCTTTTGGCTTCACATGGAAAATCTTCGACAGTCCTGATATACAATAGTCGTATTCCTGTCGTTAGAATTATTGAGTGCTTGAACTTTGTTCAACTTGAACTTCTCTTGCCCTTTTGTTTGGCCTTTGTACTTTCTTTGGGTTTATACATTGAATCCCAACTTTGAATAGCATCGTCGGTGCTACTGGGTGTTGAATTCTGAAAAAGGAATCCAAATCGTACAGAGAATGAGGGATGCATTTATGCTTTTTTTTTTAATTTTTATCTCAAATTAATGAACGACAAGAAAAAAAATATAAGAAATAAAATTACTCTTATTATTTAATTGTAAGAAAAAATTGTGAATAAAATGAAATAAATGAGAAAGGAGTAAAGAAATCGTGTTATTTTATTTCTCTTTTATCTTTGTTATTGGCACGTCTATTCATTTCTTTCCTGTTTTTTCCATTTAACCAAACAAATGCATGAAATATGTATTTCAATTTCTGTTGTTTTTCCATTCTCTTTTCCTTTTTCTTAATGAATTCGAAATCCAAATACAAAATTAAGTAGTCCATGAAAAGATTTTCCACTTAAACGATTGTTTGGGTGTGTTGTATGGATTTCCAATTCTGATTCAGTGTTTCTATCAGAATTCTTATCATTCCGTGTACATCATAATGTATAATACAGGATTTATTGGCAATAATCAATGGCTCGATGATCGTCAAGATCGACTCCGTAGTATTCCAATAGGTGGTAGTTGGGCTGGGCATTGGTCTGATGGCCTGTAAGGTCTCTTTTTTTTTTCTTATTTTGTTTTAAGTCTTGAGATCAAAATTAGGCCCATAGGAATAGGCTTGAGAAATTTTTTTTAGCTCCAATCATTATAATAACCGGCAGGAAGTGTCTTTGAGGCCCGACCCAGACCCAGCTTGGCTAAAAATCTACATAGAAACTATATATATAGCTTTATATAATATGATATCAAACTTTATTTTTGAAAAAAGAAAAATATTTATTAGAAGTTTTGTATCATTAACATAATTGGGTCTAAAAAAATTCTCTAGCCTTATAAATGATGAGTAAGCTTAACTGTCTCATGGCCATCCCTAATTGATTCTTATGGTAAACATGAGGTTTCATGTTTGATCTCTCTTCACATTCTATTGTGATCAGTTATCATTTATAATTTCATACAATTAAAGCTGTAAACTAGCCAAGTTGAGCTTAATAGTGAGTTGTTCAAGCTTGGTTTGAAAATCTTAATAAGCTTGAAATTATGTTCAAACTTGACTTGTTTAGATTTCGAGCTGGTCTCAAAGGGGTTTTAATCGAGTCGAGCTCAAGTAACTTAAATTTTTTATTATATTTTTACTTATTAAGCTAAGTTCATAAAATTAACGAGCTTCTCTAATGGCTTAAAATAGGGGGCCAACCAAGACCCCCTAATAAAGCTTTGTTCGATAAAGCAAACAACGATTCGTTCCGACAACTTCGGACCAGATTAATCCCTTTGAATTAGCCGATCTTACAAGATCGATCGGGCGGGCTGGTTGGGAAGGGGTGATTAGCGGAGAAAAGAATCGCTGAGAGAGTGTTTAAGCTTAACTTGTTTCTGTAATGAGCCGATATCAAATGAGTTTTCAACAAGTCAAATGAGCAAAGTTTGAGTAACTTCATTCATTTTACGGTTATACAATACTTAAAATTTGCATACATAGAATGCATGAAATTTACATGATTTGCTTGGACGGTTTCACACAAACTCGAGAGAGTAATCGGATGAAATCCTGGACACCCTATAACAAATAAATAAATAAATAAAAAATTAAAAGATGGATTAGGATTTCACTTTTCTTATTTATAAAAGTTAGTGATAAATTATATACGTGAGACAAATAAATAATGGTGTTCCTAGTTTGATGCTTGAAATTGTAACTAATTAAAGAATGTGATTAGGAGAAAAAAGAAGAAGAAGAAGAAAGCAATACGCCTCTCAATTTTATAAGGTTGTGATAAGAGCATCTCCAACTCATAACTTTTAAATTTATCTTCATTTTGGAATCTTCTACAAATTTGAAGTTTATGCATCTCACATTTTTACAATGGTATTCTAATCCTCTTAATCTTCATTTTTACTATTTATTTTTTAAATCACTATTCTTTTATGTAAAAAAATTCAAAAATTACATATTGTGCTCTCATTTTATTCAAATTGTAGTTATTTATTATCATATTTCAGTCTAAATTGTAATTATTTATCACATATTTAATTAAAATTAAATAATTGATTAATCGTTAAATTTGTAAAAAAATTCAAATTAAAAGGTGGAGTAGTAAGATAAAAAAAATAATTTATCGATTCCATATATCAAAATAATTTTAATATAAATAAATAATCAATAAAATAAAATTAATTTATTAATTTCATATTTAAAAATAATTTCAAGATAAATAAAAGCAATTAAAATAAATATTGTGGGCTCAATAAGAACCAAGTTCAGGACAGAAGGTGTTTAGCCTAGGAAGATCGACCCAATACTACCGATCTATCTGGTTGGGCCTGTGCCGACTTTAGATCCATTCCCAAGGGGACTGGCCTAAGGATTATGTTCCAAAAAATATAAGGACTAATGGGTCCAGCAGATACAGGTCCTATTCTTCAATGGACTAGGACCTTGAAGGATAAGTTCAAAACATTATAAATTGACCCAAAGGAGACGACTTTTAGAAGGAGATTGATTACAACACGTAAAGAGAATATGGTATTCCAATAATTATAAATACCCATGCACTAAAGAGGCAAGGTACCTTCACTTGTCTTCTAATTAAGAGTACTTCATTCAATTCATTGTGATTAAGCCTACTAACTTAATCATCGGAGTGCCTTCGACCCAAAAAAGATAGACACATTCTCATTGTCTTCTTCTCTTGAAGATAATTCGTGTTTGTCAATTTGATTCGCGTATTGAATCAGGCATTCTTAAAAATATAGGGGCCAAAGCCAAACAAAAATTACAAAACTACCTTTAGAACTAGGGATGGCAACAGGCGTGTTTGGTATGGGTAAAGCTAAACCCCACTCTGTTTTTAATGAAAAACTCTACTCTATACCATGTCATAAATTTGTGACAAGTTGAATATTTTTACCCCATTCTTGTCCCACTTAAGTCAATCGAGGTTCGGTTTGAAATGAGTTTAAATATTATAAAATCTCAAAATGAAAATAAATCTCTAATAATAAAAATGTTCATAAAACAATATAAACTTGAGAAAGAAAGAGCCTATTTTATAAAAATAAATATAATATAGGTTGTAAGTGGGATTTTTCGGGAAGGCTGGGCCGAGCTCTCAAGCCCAAAGTGGATGAGTCCAAACTTCTTCCTGCAAGACGAATGGGTTAGAATGGGTCGACCCTGGGTGGGTCGATCACACTCCGAAGGTTAAGTTAGCAAACTTAATCGAGAAGGATGAATGGAAGTTGTGTATGTCAGGGGTTCATTCTCCATACCTGGCTCTCGATTCCTCGGGGCTTTATAGAGTCCTTCAGGGAGTGTCTTTTGTCTCGGCCTATCAGCAGGCTCTCATGGTCTGCTGGTTAGGCATCATCATTGACGCCGCCTGGCTACCTGCAGCGTCTGGCGCACCGTCGTGGGAGATTCCGGCTGACCGGACGTGCACGTCGACGTTTGTGTGGGCGGCCGCTCGTGCATTAAATGCAAGTCAACTCCGCATTTAATGCTCTAAGACCGCTAGCGGTTTGCGCAAACCGTTGGCTGTCTGGGCCACGCTGGGAGGAGGTCGGCAGTTTGGGCTGGCCTTTCCTCATAAATGGTTTGGGCCCCAGGCAGCCCCAACTTTAATTCAAGCAGATTGGGCCTCACCCATTGGGATGGGCCGGGGGTTATTTCCCCACAATTGCCCCCCAGCCCTTGCGTCGATTCAGTTTCTGAAACGGCCAAGGGTTGTAACGGTCACCCGACCGCACAAACGGCGGGGATTTAAAAAATCTATTGATGAGGCGTTATCGAATCGACGGCCGACGTGACGCTTCGGCAGAGCGTCATGATTAACGCCGTTTTCCCGCGTATGAACCGACGGCTCTGGCGTGTATAAAAGAACGACGCCCTGATTGGTTTTGGGAAACACTTGCTCTCTCTTTTTTTAACTTCCCTGCCTCTTGAATCACGAGTGCGTCGGCTGTTTCGGCACCCAACACTGTAAGTGTCCTTCGAGCCAGCAACTCTTTCGCTCTTCACTGTACTTTCTGTGTGTTGACGATTGCCCCCCGATGGCATCCCGTTTTCGTAAAATGTTAGATGGTCTGTCGGCCCTTGCTTCATTCAGGGCCAGGTTCGAAATCCCAGACGAGATCGGCTTAGAGCCGGTCGACCCTGATGACTTCCGTATGGGCGAGACTGAAAAGGGAATACCATTCCCGGTCATTGCCATCGTCGAAGGGGGGCTCAGGTTTCCCCTCCACCCTCTTCTTCATAAGTTCATAGTAAAAAATAATGTGTCACCTTCCCAGTTAGCGTCAAATGTATATAGGATCTTCTTTGGTATGCTTGAAATAAATCGGCGACTGGGGGTGAACCTGGGCCTTGCCGAACTGGACTACTGTTACACCCTTTGCAAAGTCGGAGGTAGTTACAAGGTTTACCTCTAGGTAGTAAAGAAGTCCTTAGAGTCAGTGAAGTGTATGCCTTCTTCAGGGAAGGGCGTTGATGATGTAAGGGTTTGGGTAACTGGTCCGTGGGAGTTCGGCAATGTTCCCGAGAAAGATAGATCGGCGATTCAGTGCCCTAAAAAGCCCGTTCAACTAGGTTTGATGCCGATCTTCTCAGACTGTGTATCAGTTTAAGTTTCGGTCCGCATCTATACTAACTCTCGAACTTTTTGCAGACACAAGGAAGCGGTCGAAAGCTCGTGATTGGTTGGTTAACTCTGACGACCTCAACAAGGTCTTGAAATACGTTGGTGAAGGTCGGCTACGATACATAGCTCGGGCAGCACATATCTTGCTCTCCTATCCGCTGCGATACTCGACTTTTACTGCCGAGACTGGTGTGCCCCCGAGTGTTCTAGCAAGATTGGCGAACGAAGGTGCCGAAGGGGACTTTGAGGAAATCCCTACTGGCATAGCGATTGAGAGGGCGCGCATCCCTACAGGCGTGACAGTTGCGGTTGCTCCACCATCTGCATCGCGTGGCGAAGAACGGCACGAAGAGCGAACCGAATCGCACAGTTCGGCGTCCACTTCGTCTCCATACACCGTACCCGACCGCCGAGTTGAGGTCCCCACCTGAACGAGTGATTCCAGCCCATCACCCAACGAGATGGACGGCATGAGTCTGAAGGAAAGAATGTTTGCTCTGGCGGGACAGCCGCTGAGGTCGGCCACTCCCACTCCTGCCGAAACTCCCCCAGCCGAGCCGGTGGCAGCACCCGTGGAGGAGGCCACAACCGTGCAACAGAGGCCAGAGACACGACAACAAAGAAAGAGGAGGCCCGATGTCACTCCAACTCATGCGCCCAAGAAGCAGAAAGGCAAAGCCACGGTGGACAAGGTCGGCGAGACAGTGACCATCACTCCGGACATTTTGGGCCGTCCAATGACGACAGCGGATTCCATGATCGATCAGCCCGAGGTCGCTTTTGGTGTTTTGAAAAGCGTCCTTCAGAAAAAGGACGTGGCGAAGCTGGGCGAAGCAAGTGACTCGATCGTCTTCATGGGCGTTTTCCATGATTCCATACTGGTAAGACAGCTATGACTTTTCAGTGACTACAGTCCTCTTAGGCACTTGACCTAACAACGACCTTCTTCAATTTGTGTAGGGCTGCCTAAATTCCTTGGAGGCGATGACACGCTTTCAAAAGCTTGCCGAGGTTCACCAGCAACTCATTAAAGAGCACGGCCGTCTGAAGCTTGAATGGATTGAAGCAAATAAGGAGCGGATTACCTTCAGGAAATAAGCCGAGCAGGCTTCCGTCGAGCTTTTGCTGACGAAGGCCGACTTTGAGAAGAGGGATAAGGATCTCGCCGACCTCGAGAAAAAGTTTGACGTGCAGTCCGTGGATCTGCACAAGGCCAACGAGGAGGTGGAGACCCTTAAGGCTGAAGTGGCCAAGCTGAAGGTGGAGGAGGAGGCCATATTGAAGCGGGGTGAAGAGAGGGGAGCCAAGAATTTGGCTCAAGAGATGATGGACCTCAGTCGCACCATTTTCCGACAGGGTTGGAATGGTGCCCTAATCGTGGCAGAGTTGGATAAGGCCTCCGACGTGTGGGGTCTTTGCCCGGACTACTTCGATACTACCGAGGACGGCGTCGTCTGTTCGAAGAAAGTCCTGGCCAATGCCCAATATGCACGGGAGCTTAAGTTTAAAGACGCGGCCGAAGCTACTGCTGCTGAGAAGGAGAGACTTGAAGGCTTGAAGACCGCAGCTGTGCCCCCGGAGGATGTGGTAGAAGTCTCGCCGGGGGTGTCTGCAGAGCCGGGGGAGAAGTCGGCATAGCTTTCTTTCTCTTTCTCCATTTTTGTAACCGTCAGTACTTTTTAATGAGAAAAACTCGTTTATTTGTTTATTACTGGATCTCCTTTATTTGATTTTGTTGTTTAGACTTAATTTTCTTTCTTTAGCTTTTCTTGGCCGGTCTGTGCAATTTGGACAGAATTGACACTTGACTTTCGTTTTTCTTTGGCCGACCTGCCCAACTTGGACAGGACCAAGTTTTTACAATTGGTTTTTGTTTTGGCCTTCTTTGGCCGACCTGCCCAACTTGGACAGGACCAAGTTTTTAAACTTGGTTTTTGTTTTGGCCTTCTTTGGCCGACCTGCCCAACTTGGACAGGACCAAGTTTTTACACTTGGTTTTTGTTTTGGCCTTCTTTGGCCGACCTGCCCAACTTGTACAGGACCAAGTTTTTACACTTGGTTTTTGTTTTGGCTGTCTTTGGCCGACCTGCCCAACTTGGACAGGACCAAGTTTTTACACTTGGTTTTTGTTTTGGCCTTCTTTGGCCGACCTGCCCAACTTGGACATGACCAAGTTTTTACGCTTGGTTTTTGTTTTGGCCTTCTTTGGCCGACCTGCCCAACTTGGACAGGACCAAGTTTTTACACTTGGTTTTTGTTTTGGGCAGAATGGTCCGAGTAGGGTCGTTTGAACAATCTTCATTTTCATTGACTCTTCAACTGAGCTTTATACATTTCGGGGACTGTTACAGTGTTTGGGGTTTCATATTACTGGTAGAACTTCCTCAAGTTGGTCACATTCCAAGGTCGCGGCAACGGTCGCCCTTCTTCAACGGTCTCAAGTCTGTACACGCCGATGCCGACCTGGGATGTGACCCTGTAGGGGCCTTCCCAATTGGGGCCGAGCTTCCCATCTGCCGCCTTCTTGGTTGCCCCCAATACTTTTCGTAAAACCAGATCTCCTGAAGTAAAGTTTCTTGGGCGGACCCGCTTGTTGTAAGAGCGTTTAAGCTGTCGCTGATACTCTGTGAGCTTGATCAAAGCGGTTTCCCTTCTTTCTTCGACAAGATCCAGATCTCTCGCAATCGTTTGGTCATTGACACCGGTGTCGAAAGCTGCCGACCTGATAGTTAGTAGACCCGATCTCCAGGGGGATGACTGCCTCCACCCCGTATGCCAAGGAGAACGGTGTTTCTCCTGTGGACCTCCTTGGGGTTGTTCGGTAGGACCACAAGACATTGGGCAGCTCTTCTGTCCACTTCCCCTTGGCTTTTTCAAGACGTTTCTTGACTCCGTTCAGCATGGTTTTATTTGAAATTTCGGCTTGTTCGTTGCATTGGGGGTAGGCTGGTGTTGAGTAATAGTTTCTGATCCCTAATCCTTCGCAAAATGATCTGAAGATATTACCATCGAACTGGGTGCCATTATCTGATACGATGGCACGGGGCAACCCGAATCTGGTGACAATGCTTTTCCATACGAACCTTTTGGTGTCAGTTTCCCTGATGTTTGATAAAGGTTCGGCTTCTACCCATTTGGTAAAGTAATCGGTGGCCATGATGAGAAACCTTTTGTTGCCCGGAGCTCGAGGCAAAGGTCCGATAATGTCCAGTCCCCACTGAGCGAAAGGCCACGGACTAGTGATAGAAGCAAGATCTTCGGCTGGCTGGTGGATAATGGGGGAAAACCTCTGACATTTGTCGCACTTCAGGACGTACTGGGCTGCATCCTTCTGCATGTAAGGCCACCAGTATCCCTGTGAGATGGCTCGGTGTGCGACCGATCTTCCGCCGACATGACTTCCACATATCCCTTCATGGATTTCGAACAAGACGCTCTGTACTTGGTCCGGATGAACACAGTGCAAATAAGGACCTGTAAAAGAACGTCTGTAAAGTTCCTTACCTGGCGACAGCCAATACCTGAGAGATGTATGCTTGATTCGCCGAGCTTCAGCCTTATCGTCTGGTAGCTTGTCTGTGTCAAGGTAAGAAATGATTGGGTCCATCCATGATGGTCCCAGCTTCTCCGCTGTTAAGGCTTCCTCCTCCTCGCGGAAAATGCTGGGATTGGCAAGAGTTTCCACGTTGATCGTCCTTCTCGAACCTGATTTCAGAGCCGTGGCCAGGGTTGCCAAGGCATTCGCATGTGAGTTGTTATCTCGGCTAATCTGTTGAAGCTTGTAGTTTTTAAATTGGCCGAGCAGTTCCTTGGCTTTTGCTACGTACAGCATCATTCTGTCGTTCTTTGCAACGTATTCCCCTGTGATTTGATTTACGACAAGTAAGGAGTCCGAGTATATGACGATTTCGGGAATTCGAAGTTCAATGGCTCGACGTATTCCGGCGAGCAAGGCCCCGTATTCTGACTCATTGTTGGAGGCAGTGAATTCCAGCTTGATGGCTTGCTCGATGGTTAGACCATCTGGTGTAACGAGTACGATGCCCGATCCTGCCCCCCGGTCATTGGAGGCTCCGTCCACGTAGAGTTTCCAATGATCAGATTGTTCCCAAAGATCCAGGGGGATTTCGTGTTGCGGTTGGCCAGTGGCCGGGGTCTCTTCTACTTCTGGTGTAATTTCGACAGAGAACTCGGCAATAAAATCTGCGAGAACCTGCCCCTTCACTGCCGATCTAGGCTGGAACTTGATGTCAAACTCCCCTAACTCTACGGCCCATTTTGCAATTCTTCATGAGAAGTCGGCTTTCCTTAGGAGGGGTTTGAGCTGGTGGTTGGTGAGGACGTTAATGGTGTGAGATCTGAAGTAATGCACTAACTTTCGGGATGCGACTACCAGTGCGAGTGTCAGCTTCTCCAGGGGTAGATACCTGCTCTCGGCTCCAAGAAGGGTTTTGCTGACGTAATAGACTGGGAATTGTTGCCGATTTTCTTGCCTGAGTAGAACCGCGCTGACTGCATGGTCTGACACTGCAAGGTAGAGGAAGAGCTCCTCGTGCTGGATAGGCGTGGAGAGCAGTGGTGGTTTGGCTAGGTAGTTTTTTAGATCGGCAAGGGCAGAATCACACTCAGGGGTCCACTCGAACCGTTCCTGTTTCTTCAGGAGCTGGAAGAAAGGTCGGCACCGGTCCGATGAACGGCTAATGAATCTGTTGAGTGCGGCGGCCATTCCTGTCAATCTTTGAACCTCTTTGGCATTCTTTGAAGCGTGAATGCTCTGAATTGCACTAATCTGTCGGGGGTCCATCTCAATACCCCGATGCGTGACCAGGAACCCCAGGAACTTGCCTGAGCCGACTCCGAAGACACATTTTGAAGCGTTCAGCCTCATTTTGTAGTCTTTCAGGATACAGAGTACCTCCTTTAGGTCCACCAAATGGGTGTCGCTCAGTTTGCTTTTTACCACCATGTCATCGATGTAGACCTCGACAGTTCTGCCGAGCTGCGTCTTGAACATCTTTGTGACCAGTCGCTGATATGTGGCTCCGGCGTTCTTCAGGCCAAAGGGCATAACTCTATAGCAGTAAATGCCCCTTGGAGTGATGAAGGCCGTTTTCTCTTGGTCGTTGGAGTGAAGTGGGATCTGGTGATACCCACGGTAGGCATCCAGGAAACTCATCTTTTCGAAG
Organism: Euryodendron excelsum; assembly: GCA_033060915.1. Classification (NCBI taxonomy): domain Eukaryota; kingdom Viridiplantae; phylum Streptophyta; class Magnoliopsida; order Ericales; family Pentaphylacaceae; genus Euryodendron; species Euryodendron excelsum. The sequence goes on along the minus strand of CM065385.1, from coordinate 43,482,502 downwards.
CCAGCGGTTGCATCCACAAGCTGGTCAATTTTGGGCAGGGGGAATGGATCTTTGGGGCACGCCCTGTTGAGGTCAGTGAAGTCTACACAGACCCTCCATTTGCCGTCTTTCTTTTTTACTACCACGGTGTTTGACAACCAGCTTGGGTAGTTGATCTCCCGGATCGCTCCAGCTTCCAAAAGCTTCTCTGTTTCTTCCAAGACGGCGTCCACATGCTGGGTAGCTGCCCTTCTCCCCTCTTGGATAACAGGTCGGCAGTTTGGGTTTACATTAAGGCGATGACAGGCAACGTCGGCACCAATCCCAGGCATGTCATAAGGGGTCCAGGCGAATACTTCCAGGAAGTCTGTTAATAACTCAATGAGGGATTTTTCCTCTTGTTTGGACAAAGAGGTGCCGATGACGAAGTATTTTTTTCCTTGCCGATCTATGTATATCTTCTTCAGGTCCTCGACAGCTTTATTCTCAAGCGTCTGTCCCACATCATCTATGGTGGGGGTGTCTTCATGTAGCTCCATCATTTGTACTTTCTCTGGTCTTGTCTTGGTCGCACATGCTGTTAGAAAACACCGTTTGGCAGTCACCTGGTTGAAAATCACCTGGTCTCCCCTTATCTCGCCACCTCCCGCTGGGGTCGGGAACCGAAGCAGCTGGTGATAGGTGGAGGGAACGGCCTTCATGAGGTGCAACCAGGTTCGTCCCATGATGGCGTTGTAGGGGGATGGTACGTTAACCACCAGGAATTCTGTTTGTAATGTGATCCCTCCAGCCGTCACAGGAATTGTCACTTTACCCATGGGCCAGACTGGGTCTGAGCTGAAGCCGACCAATGGGCTAAGCGATGGTTGGAGGTCGGACTCCTCGAGTCCCAATTGTTTGAACAAGCTGTAGTACATAACTTCAGATGAACTCCCTTGGTCAATGAGCAATCTTCTAACGTCACAGTCCGCCATTCTTAACGTAACAACCAAGGCATCATTGTGGGGGATCTGCACTCGAGCGAGATCCTCGTCGGTGAAGGAGATGGATGCATGGGTATTGCCGACCTTGGCTTTCTTGCTGGGTGGTTGTATCTGTATCACTTCCCTTAGGTGCGCAGCCTTCTGCATCTCGGCTCGGTACCTATGTGGGTCTATGGTTCCTGATTCGGCCGAACCGTGCAGCACGTTGATTACCCGAACCGGCCTTACTTCTGGTTCCTTCTGGGCTGCTTCCTGCACTCGTGGCTGCTCGGCTTCGACCTTAGTCTTCTCCTGATCAATGAATTGGTCGAGGTGGCCCGCTTTGGCTAAGTCTTCCAAATGGGTTTTCAGATGCCGACATTGCTCCGTCTTGTGCCCCTTCTCACGGTGGTAGGAACAGAACCTCTTCTGGTCCCTAGTTGCAGGGTCTCCCCCCAGCTTTGGTGGCCACTTGAAGAAGGGTTTATCACGGATCTGGGGCAATATTTTATAGATGGGGTCTTTAAAGACTGTGTAGACCCCATCGGGCACTCTTTTTCCTCTACTGATGTCCTCTGATCGGGGCTTCTTGGCATCCTTCTTGCTCGTCTTTTTGGCTGCAGCGCCGACCTTAGGTGTCTCCCCTTGGGGTACGTCCTCGTCCAGTCGCGCATAGCGCTCGATCCTCAGTATTAGTTCCTGTATGGTGAGGGCTGGTTTCTTCATTAAGGACTGTCGCAAGCGATGCTCCCTGGGAAGGCCGATCTTGAACTGAGTTACAGCCAACTGCTCGCTGCACTCATCAATTTCGTTATAAGCCTCCTAGTAGCGTCGGGCGTATGCTCGCAATCCTTCTCCTTCCTCCTTTCGCAACGTCAGCAAAAAGTCAACCTCCTTTGGCTGTAAGCTGTTTGCAATGAAACGAGCTGTAAAGAGCTCGGCCAGTTGCCTCCAGCTTGGAACGGACTTTTGTGGCAATTTGTCGAACCACCGTAAAGCCACGCTCCCCAGGCTGGAGGGGAAGATCTGACACATCAGCATCTGGTCGCTGCACCACACTACCATGAGCTGTTTGTAATGCCGAACATGGTTAATTGGGTCAGACTTTCCGTCATAGAGGGTGAACTTTGGTGGGGTGAATTTTCGAGGAATTGGATGGGATTCAATCTCCTCAGTGAATGGCGTGGATGCAATCTGGTCTAGGGCCTTTCTCATCAGGTCATGGGCTGTGCATTCCTTAGTTTGCTGCCTTCTATCCTCCTGCTTTTCATTGTACCACTTTTCCCAGTCTTCCTTCCGCCGATCTTCCACCGTTGGGCTGCTGTTCGGCGGGGTTTCGCTCCTGTCCCTTCGCCGACCCGTGCGCCTGTTAACGCAACGCGCGGTACTAAGGGTGTAACTCCCTCTTACCGGTGGTGCTGGTTCGTCCCTGGCGCCAACAACCTGCTCTCGATCTGGGGACCCATCTCTCCTATGCCCATTCCTGGCAGAGAATGCCTCCCTCATTACTCGCACCTGTGAGGTGAGGTAGGCTATCTCTTCTCCGCGCCGCCGAATTTCCCTCTCTGCCGCAGGGAGTGTATCCTCGCTTGGGACCAGCCCACTGGAGGGTAACGGGGCCAGATTCCGAGGATGGTTCCTGCGGAAGTTTCTGTCCCTGACATAACCCGTATCCCTCCGCATTTCCTCTTGTGTCTCCGGGTGGCTTTCGGCGGGCGTTCGTATCTCTGACCTCAGTATTCTTCTTTGCCGATCTACTGGTGTAGATTGGCAGTGTGCCGAACTGGTCTAGTTTTTACTGGAGGAGGCTCCGAAGCCCCTCCCGTCGTAGTTTTCTTTCCTATGTCTCCGGTTGTTTAGACTCATGGTTTTTCTAAGCCTTCCCACAGACGGCGCCAAGTGTAGGTGGGATTTTTCAGGAAGGCTGGGCCGAGCTCTCAAGCCCAAAGTGGATGAGTCCAAACTTCTTCCTGCAAGACGAATGGGTTAGAATGGGTTGACCCTGGGTGGGTCGATCACACTCCGAAGGTTAAGTTAGCAAACTTAATCGAGAAGGATGAATGGAAGTTGTGTATGTCAGGGGTTCATTCTCCATACCTGGCTCTCGATTCCTCGGGGCTTTATAGAGTCCTTCAGAGAGTGTCTTTTGTCTCGGCCTATCAGCAGGCTCTCATGGTCTGCTGGTTAGGCATCATCATTGACGCCGCCTGGCTACCTGCAGCGTCTGGCGCACCGTCGTGGGAGATTCCGGCTGACCGGACGTGCACGTCGACGTTTGTGTGGGCGGCCGCTCGTGCATTAAATGCAAGTCAACTCCGCATTTAATGCTCTAAGACCGCTAGCGGTTTGCGCAAACCGTTGGCTGTCTGGGCCACGCTGGGAGGAGGTCGGCAGTTTGGGCTGGCCTTTCCTCATAAATGGTTTGGGCCCCAGGCAGCCCCAACTTTAATTCAAGCAGATTGGGCCTCACCCATTGGGATGGGCCGGGGGTTATTTCCCCACATAGGTATTTGGAGATTTCATTATACAATTGGAGCCAATTTAAGGTGGGGTGACCTGAACCCTATCGCGTTCTATAGTGTATAGTTATTAGAACCGTATCAGATATCAAACTGGTGAGGTTATCGGTTCACAATTCATTGGTTCAACCGATATTATAAATTAAATATATTTTATTCATTCATATATATTTTACTTTAAATATAATTTATATTACAAAGTAAAACATAAAGAATCAGGTAGAATAGTGATAAGTATTGCTTAATTTTATCCTTAGTTCCCAAGTTCAACTTTTGGGAGTCACAAATATATCAAATTATTAACAGAGACTTAAAAAGTCAAAGCTAATCAATGGTTTTTTAAAAAATCGACCAATTGGTTCACTAATATTTTAAAATACCAGCCGATTTAACGCGATTTAATTGTATTTTCAATAAATTAATTAAAATAAACTGATTCATAATTCAATTTTCGGTTCAACTAATAACTAATGCTGTATAGTCACCCTTCAAGTCTTCTTTTTTCTATTTTTTTGGGGCAGTGTCGTCTAACCAAAAAATATATACAAAAATTCTCTACATAATGATGTGGTTTAATAAAGCCTTTTATTCTACAATAAAACACCCCTAAGACTGGCTGCTGATTGTAAATTACGAACGGGTCATCTCTTTTTTTTTTTTTTTTTTTTGAATAATGCTGTCTAACGAAAAAATACATACGAAAATTCTCTATAAAATGACGTGATTCTTTCACTTTATAATAAAAACATCCTAAGAGTGGCTGCTAATTACGAAAATGTCAGAAATTTTTTTTGTACTTTTTTTTTTCCAAGAGTAGCATATTTCCTTTTTCATTTGATTATGTATATATTTATGGGACACTCGCTGCTGTTTGACTTTCAGTCATTATTTATTCATAAATTTTTTTAATAACGACACCATACCCCAAATCCAAGAAGGTCTGTCCACGTTAATAAAGTAAAAAAATTATTAATGGAGCAAGTTCAGGTCATACTCCAGTAGCACTAATTAATTTCTCAATAAAGTGAGCCAACCCACTGTGATCCTCACTGTAATCCAATGCAAGGAAGGAGCCCAAGTGCCAACGATGACCAAAAGGGCCAAAACAGCTCAGCGATGGCCTTGAGCAGTGTGAGAGGTCTATAAAATACATTCAGCAGCTCTGTGTTAATGGTTACGCGGCTTATGTCTATGCATGCATTGTTAGAGAGAGACATTTCTTGAGCTTCCTCGCTTTCTCTTTCCCTCTCTCAAGCAAATCATATCCTGCCTAACTTCTGTACTTTTGTTCCTTGCTTTCTCTGTCTATTCATTGGTTAAAAGCATGGAAGAGTACCAAAAAGGGAACGGCAGTCCCACCTCCTGTTATGACTTCATAATAATGGGGCCCTCTGGTTTCACAGGCAAGTACGTAGTTAGAGAAGCTCTGGAGTTTCTCGGCGACCGATCGTCCCCACTCAAAACCTTTGCGCTTGCCGGCTGTAATCCGGTCAAACTAGCTCAAACCTTGCCATGGGCTTCTCACCCGGCTCCACCGCCGTCCATCCCCCTCCTGACCGCTGACACTAGTGACCCGTCATCCGTCCGACGCCTCGCCTCCCAAACTAAGCTCATCCTCAACTGCGTTGGCCCCTACCGCCTCCACGGCGAGTCCGTCGTCGCCGCCTGCGTCGATTTGGGCTGCGGTTACCTGGACATATGCGGCGAGCCGAAGTTCATGGAGAGAATGGAGGCCGTTTACCATGAGAAGGCCGTGGAGAGGGGTTCCATTGTGGTTTCGGCGTGTGGGTTGGATAGAAATACTTTTTTATTTTGCTCACTTTATTTTTATTTTTTTTTTAATTTATTTTTTTATCAAAAATTTGAATTTCAAAAAAAGCGTTAAAGTATACTCAGTTTTTTACCTTGGCTGGTTTAGTCACGAAGGTCCCACTGAGGATGAGGTGAGAAGTGCTTCCTTTAATATTGGTTTATTGGTCATGGCTATAGCGACTTTAAGCTTGTCTTTGAAGGAAAAATGGAACCCAACATGGAAATAATAAGGAAAGTAAAGGGTCCTGAGATTGGCTATGTGATGACTCCAAAAATTCTTATTCAATGCGCTCTTATTCTACTGAGTCAACGCGACAACTTGCCAAAGGGTATAAACCAAAGGGCGGTGTTTATACCCCTGGGATTGTATTTGGCTCTACGGATCTCCAAGAACGGCTCCAAGAAAATGGAATGTCTTTCGATATCATCTCAAAGAGTTCTCCCTCTGCTGCCTCAATGGAACAGCCGCTATTGTGTTTATAAAACAGACAAGACTGATTGTTTCTCTTCATGTTTGTGTTTTGAGTTTCAATTTGTGTTCTCTCTGCCTTGTGGTTTGATTTTAATCTGTGTTCTGTATGTTGCTGTGGCTCTGCCAAGTCCAATGTAATATAAAAGAAAAATGTGATGAAAACCATATGAAACATTTTGAGTTCATATTTGTACAAAACTACATGAAAATTAGAATCGACCATCAATGGCTTCGAATCATTAAATTACTACTTCCTAGTTGCTGTCAACATTTCGATGACACCCATCAATGCATTCTCAGAGCTCCCACCAGCTTTAAAAGCTTTCCTAGCCTCTTCCCCAACTTTCTTGGCCTTATCCCTCAAATTTTCATTCCCCATTAATTCTCTCACTCTCTCCTCAATCTCTTCACCTTTCATCAACCTTTCCCCACGCCAACCCCAATCCTTTACCCATATCCCCAACCCTGCCTTCTCTACCACTTCTGCATTCATCTTATGGTCCCCCTGTTGCGGCCACGCCAACATGGGTACCCCTTCCCTGGCCGCTTCAGTCACCGAATCCCATTCGCATTGGTTGATGAATCCTCCAATGGCAGGGTGTGCCAGAATTGCCGCCTGGTTTTTCCATCCTTTCATTACCATTCCCCTGTTTTTTGTTCTTTCAACAAAAGAATCCCCTAGCAATTCTTCCAGCTCCTCCTTTCCATCTACCCACAGGAATGGGAACCCACTTCTCTCCAACCCATTGCCTAGTTCTCTTATTTGGTCCTCCGACAAGGCTGCTCTGCTTCCAAAATCAACATACACAATAGATTCAGTAGTTTGATGGTCCAGCCATGGAAGGCTGTGATCTTTCTCAAGCTTGTAAGGTTCTAGTGGACCAACTGGGTAAAGAGGTGGGAGATTACTTAATACTCTGCCATCCAATAGCGCGGAAATTGTTTCTGGTTCGAACCAGTTGAAGGAGTTCAATAACACACCTTCCACTTTCGGTAGAGACTCAGCATTTGGTATTAAGTAGTCTGATAGAAGATGATTTGACGGCGAATCATCTAACCATGAGGGTGGAATGACTGATTTCTGAAGCGGGGCTAAACCCGGGACCTGGATTTCTCCAAAACCATCCTTAAATTTAGCAGGAGAGCTGGAGAACAGTACAGGAAGGTAGGCTATAGTGGAATAACATCGAGCGGAGGCGGTAGAGACAATATAGTAGGGAATGCCAAGATTAGCTGTGATTTGAGCGAGGCTAGCTGCTACAACAAAATCAGAAAAGATGGCTGAGACTGGTTGAGGCAAAGAAGACAGGAGATGAGGTAGGAGCTGAACAGAGCGATTAATTGCTTCAAATTGGATAATGAAAGGATCGTCACTGGTGGAATTGGAGCTGGTTCCATGAAGGATCTGTAATTCAAGGCTCATGATGCTTGGATAGCTAGAAAAGAAGCTGGAGATTTGAGCAGACTCTTCAGCACAAACTGTTTGTGGTGTGCCGATGAGAGTGACCATACAGTTGTGTGATTCTAGCATGGCTGCAAGTCGGAGAAAGGGAGTTAGATGACCCATGCCGGGGCTTTTGAAGATTAAAATGTGAGGAGCTTCTGCTCCGATGCTAGTGGATATCGACATCTGATCGATCAGGAGTTCACAGTTCAGTCAGGAAGACAATCTTTCTAACCTTAAAATCCTGGCACCCACATACCATGTTCTTGTTTGGTAGTTTGTTGATTTATGAAAGGAATCTAATTTGGCATTTTCAATAGTATAAATGATATTAGATTTTGATTAAGCAGCTCCATGAAAGATCTTCTCCCTGCAAATATACATTTTTATGGGGAAATCATTCTCATATCAATTTCCAACATATGAATTATATAATCTAAAGTAGGTGGTCCTTACAAATGATTCACTGCTCTGTAATGGCTTTCCAATTTTTCCTTTCTCTTTCCATCATTATAATTATCATTATGTGCATTTCGTAAATTTTAATATCATCTAATTTTGTAGATTCTTTTGTTTGTTATTATTGTTGGTTGCATAGATCAGCAGGAATTGATTGGCACTATCCGTAGGAAGATGATCATCAATATCAATGTCGTAATATTTTACACAATCAGCAGCAAACAAAAAAACAGGGCTATCAAAGTCTTGGCATTGAATCTAGAAACCATCGGATTGTAGATTGAGGAAGGCACCATTAAAGTTGATATATTCATTCATGGCAGTTGTATCCTATATACATATTAATGGCTAAAAAATTCATACAGAATTTATCACTACAATGGTGTAGCTAAATGAGAATAAAAAAAAAATCTATTCATTATGTTTCAGTGATATTTTTGTAATTAAGAGTCATAATAAGGGTATTTTATTTTAAAATACACTTATTCAACGAAAATAATATGAATTTTCTGGTTGTATAACATTATTCATACAAAAAGAAAGAAGCATTTTCCTTCACTTTAAAACAAAAAACCACTACAATGGTTAGTAATGTTATAGTCACCGACTATTTTTACCAGATTTTCATTACGGAGAGACACAAGCTGATGGGATCCACTTTATTCAATATATGTAAAATTTACTCACTTGTATTTGTCCGTGATAAAAATTTGATAAACAAAGTCAGGTGGCTATGACATTTTTTTTACAAAAATACTACTTACACATTATTCTTTTGAAATTATCTGTCCAATTTTTGTGGAAGAATAGCATTTTTTCTTTTTGAGTAAACAGCCCAAATGGTTCATTACGTTAGTATCAACCAATCTGGTATTGAAAAACAACATTTGAAACAAGGATTTAAGAGACTGCAAAGTCTGCAATGCTGAAAATAAGGAACAAACAACAAAACATGTCTTTGTTCCCGTTTATATCCTAACATCCTTACAACATTTCGATGAGTTTTATCAACGCCGCCTCAGAGCTCCCACCAACACCACCACCAGCTTTCCTAGCCTCTTCCCCAACCATCCTGGCCTTCTCCCTCAAGTTCACATTTCCCATCATCTCTCTCACCTTCTCTTCAATCTCTTCCCCCTTCACCAATCTTCCGCCGCACCAACCCCAGTTTCTAACCCACATCCCCAATCCTCCGATGGCAGGGTGTCTAAGAATCATTTCCTGGTCCGCCCAGCCTTTCACGACCATCCCTCTGGTTTTAGTTCTTTCAAGAAATGAATTGCCTGGCAATTCTTGTAGGTCTTCGTCTTCATCTTCATCCACTTTGCTGGCTTTTATTACCCACAAGAATGGCAACCCACTTGTCTCCAACCCTGTTCTTAGTTCTAAGATTTGATCATTTGGCATGACTGTTCTGCTTCCAAAGCTAACATACACTACGGATTTGGCATTCTGTTCGTCTAGAAATGGAAGATGATGGCCTCCGCCTCTCTTGAGGCTGCAGGGCTCTAGCGGGCCAATTGGGAAAACAGGTGGGAGATTCCTCAAAACTCTGCCATTGTTGAGCGCAGCAATTGTTTCCTGTTCAAACCAGTTAAAGCTGTTCATTAATACACCCTTTGCATTTGGTAGGGATCGAGTATTTGATAGTAAGCGGGAGGTGAAGGGGTGGTTCGGGCTGAGGAATATGGAAGGAATGCTTGAATTTGGGAATGGGGCTAAACCAGGAATCTCAACATCCCCAGATTCTCCGCCGAGTTTAGCAGGAGGAGTTTCAGTCATTAGTATGGGAAGGTATACTATGAAGGAGTAACATCGAGCAGACGTGGTGCAGACAATGTAACTTGGAATGCCGAGGTCAGTAGCTATTTGAGTGACGCCGGCGGCGACAATAACGTCAGAAAAAATGGCAGAGAGCGGTGAGGTAAAGAACTCAGAAGAGGAAGAAGGAGGTGGAGAGAGCGATCGATGGCTTCCAATTGATTTGTGAAAGGATCGTCATTTTTAGCTCAGCACCACCTGTTTGTTTGTAAGATGTTCACAGGTGGGGTTAATTAGTGACCCACCAACTGATCCACTAATGGAATTGATTTTGTTTCGATTTGTGTTCGAGTTGGTTTGGGTTAGTTCAGTTTGAGTTTTGGTATTTTGGGTTCGGCTTTGGTTTAATGATTTGCTGTAGAAGTGGAAGGTTGGTCAGGTCGGGTGACTTAAGATAGCGAGCTATCAATCAAACTGTTAAAGTCGAGTTTACAAATCTTAGAACCGATTTTGACTTAGCTTTCGGGTTGAGCTAGTCAAGTTGGCAGGTCAGATGTATTTTTAAACACTTCTACTTGTCCTTTGCTCCTCCAGACATATGATGTGAGATATTTGACTTTACCATTATATAAGTGGTGGAGTAAAAATGATATGGTGTTACTGGAGCACTAAATAATTTTTCGCTTTTCACGACTGCTTCTCTACCATATGGTATTCCATTACCTTGTGGTGGACAGGCGCCTATACAACCCAAATGCCGCGTCTAATTCAGGCCCAGGTTAAGCGGTTTCTCTTTTTGGCCCATGGTGGTCCGGTCCAATGTCTGAGAGGTTGTGAACTTCTGATAGCCCACCCAACCAGTGAGACCAAGTGCATCGCACGGGATTTGTTTTTAATATTAATACAGGTTTATTATTTTTGTTGTAGTAATTTTAAGTATAAAATAAATATAATAATTTTTTTATTATATTATTATTTTTTAATTTAATTGTGTATTGATTTATCTATTTATGTTTAATTTAAATTGAGTATTGATATACTTATTTATTTTTATACATTTCTATATGACCATCTATATAAAAAAACAAAAATAATTTGTTATCATAATGAGAAAATTAATAATTTAAAAAGTTTGAGAAATAATAATGTTGTATCTTCGTTTGAATTTAATAAATATAACTTATAGTGGGATGAATTTCATAAAAACACCATAAAATGTATAAACTCAATGGATACAGTGAATCATACTTCAAAAATAAATACAATGAACCAAAAAGGCAACTCAAATAATTTTTGTCATTGTTTATTTTTTAAAGGAAAAAAATTTTAATTAAAAACTTGAGAGCTAGTTAAAATGAGCTACTTCTTTAGCAAAAATTATCCAATATTACTATCACACCACATCATCATGTCTATGTAGTGTGACGAATTATTCATGTAATGTCATGTGTGAAAATATACGACACTTTTTCACATATTATAGGCATTATACTCCATGTATGAGGATATTTAAAATTTAAAATTCTCACAATGTAAAATATTATACCCATATTATAATTTAAATGAAATGTCACACTATATCATCACATCATCATGCTGACATGGTGTAACAGTCACTCTGAATAATTATTCCTTCATTCAATCGTGGCAACAATAGTCTGTTGTATCAGATATGAATATAGATGCAACACACCAACCCAACAATAAAGACTAATGAAAATCAAAATATCATATACTTCTTTACTTACAAAAGCTTATTAAAATACGTAAACAGACAAACCAAACAAATACTTTTCAATTTTCATTTTGGATATTTTTCTAAATTGAAACTTGAAAGCCAATCAAAATAAGTCATTTATCACAACCACCAGTAGCATAGTTACTTTTTCTTGTATACTATATAAATTTGTACTAACTGTGAAAATTGAGCTTCCAACCTGATGAGTTGTCCTAATTGATCAAGTAGATGTACTTTTTACATTGACTAACTCAAATTCAATCTTTGGAGTCATGCTGTAAGAAATAAATTCTACGTGAATATTCTAATCTTGATGCGCATATTTTTGTCTATGAATGGTCTAAGAAAGAGACTAAGAAAGAGATTAGTTAAATAACCGTTCAGTCAGCAAGACAATATTTTCAAACTCCCCATAAAAGATGTTCTGCCTGCAATATATAACTAGATTGAATAATTTTAATATCGACCAATCTGATATTGAAAAATCACATTCAAAATTACGTGTATTTCTTCATATTTATAAGCTTACAGCATTTCAATGAGTTTTACCAGCACTTTCTCAGAGCTCCCACCAACACCACCATCTTTCCTAGCCTCTTCCCCAACCTTCCTGGCCTTCTCCCTCAAGTTCGCATTTCCCATCATCTCTCTCACCTTCTCTTCTATCTCTTCCGCCTTCACCAATCTTCCGCCGCACCAACCCCAATTTCTCACCCACATCCCCAATCCTGCCTTCTCCACCACCTCTGCGTTTATCCTCTGGTCCCCGTTCTGCGGCCATGCCAGAACGGGCAACCCTCTTTGAGCTGCTTCCATGACTGAATTCCATCCGCAGTGACTGACAAAACCTCCGATTGCAGGGTGCAGAAGAATCCCCTCCTGGTCCACCCATCCTTTCACGACCATCCCTCTGTTTTTAGTTCTTTCAAGAAATGAATTGCCTAGCAATTCTTGCAGGTCTCCGTTGTCATCTTCGTCCGCTTTGCTGGCTTTTATTACCCACAAGAATGGCAACCCACTTGTCTCCAACCCTTTTCCTAGTTCTAAGATTTGATCCCTTGGCATGACTGTTCTGCTTCCGAAGCTCACATACACTACAGATTCAGCGCCTCGGTCGTCTAGAAATGGAAGATGATGACCTCTCTTAAGGCCATAGGGCTCTAACGGGCCATTTGGGAAAACAGGTGGGTGATTCCTCAAAACTCTGCCATTGTTGAGGGCAGCAACTGTTTCCTGTTCAAACCAGTTAAAGCTGTTCATTAATACACCCTTTGCTTTTGGGAGGGATCGGGCATTTGATAGCAAGCGGGAGGTGAAGGGGTGGTTCGGGCTGAGGAATATGGAAGGAATGCTTGAATTTGGGAATGGGGCTAAACCAGGAATCTCAACATCCCCAGATTCTCCGCCGAGTTTAGCAGGAGGAGGTTCAGTCAATAGTATGGGAAGGTATGCTATGAAGGAGTAACATCGAGCTGACGTGGTGCAGACAATGTAACTTGGAATGCCGAGGTCAGTAGCTATTTGAGTGACGCCGGCGGCGACAAAAATGTCAGAAAAAATGGCAGAGAGCGGTTGAGGTAAAGAACTCAGAAGAGGAAGAAGAAGGTGGAGAGAGCGATCGATGGCTTCCAATTGATTTGAGAAAGGATCGTCAATGTCGGTGTCAGTGGGAAGGATTTGAAATTCGAGACGCTGGACATTTGGGTACGCGGAAAAGAAGTTAGAGATATAGGTGGATTGTGCGGCAGAAACAGTGGGTTGGACAGTGATGAGAGTGACCCTGCAATGTCGTGAAGCAGCTGCTAGCTTTGCAGCAAGGCGAAGCAATGGGATGAGATGACCCATCTCTGCGATTGGGAAGAGAGCTATATGAGGCGATTCAGATTCAGTGGTCTTTGCCATTATTGGGGGATTGAGAAGCTACAGCGCACTCTGTTCTGTTGATAAATATGTATGTATCTATATATATATCTTTATAATTAGGGTAGTAGATGTAATCATTTAAGCGAAGAAGGTGTGGTGTACCGTTTGGCCCTCGTAAGATCCACGAATTCTCTTTTTACGGCAACCAAAAGTTAGCTGAACCAAAAGTTAGCTGAATCAATGTGAGCGCACCAACCAACCAAACCAAAGTTGTGTGTGTTCCAATAATATTATGTTTTTTTTCCACAAGTATTCGACATTAAACTCCAAGTTTTAACAAAGATAATGCAATTTTTTATATTAAATATTTTTTTAGTACTATTCTTCGTCTCACTTGTCAAAATTGTCTGTTAAAAACGACGATTTGACCTGAAAAAGCTAATACCGTGTTATAAAGGAAAGAAAAAAATCCGAAACAAGTTTGGCAAAGAATAATTAATGTAAAAATAATTAGATTTGGTCCACAGCACTCTTACAATCCACTGCAGTAGAGGGGAATTTCATGCGGAGTTTGACAAAATACAAACCCTATATTTGCATATACAAATTAGGAATTTAACCACTTTTTAATAAACTAAATTCATTTCACCAGTTGTGGCTTCTATAGCAGATCAAGCCTTCTGCGTGCTTTTCTTTAGTTGTTGTGACCTAATGAACTCCTCAATTTTCGCCTTGAGCTCAGTGTTGGGAATCAGCATATCTGAGGTAAGATGAGAACGATTGAAAGGGTCTGTCTGCAATACACATCAAAGAGCAATAAGAGTCTACATTATAAAAGGAGAGGAAAAAAAAAATCGGCTGTAAAACTGAGATAGAACGTACGTTAATACTAAGAAGATGCCTCTGAATAACAGGCCGATCGACTGTGATTCCAGAAGATGGTAAAATCACCGGATCCTTCATTAAAGTGCACTGGAAATCAAGAAAATGTAATCAACATGTGACCATTTTGTCAAATTGAGAACATAGAATGAAAAATATATAAATATAAAAGTTGAATTCGACATCATTAAACCCATAACACTAGTAGGTTTCATCGGCTACCTATCAAACCATATTTTAATCCAAAATACTTGAACAAACCTGAATAGGGTCGAGGAACTCATCAGGTATATCTCCAAGAGCAGCTTCAGCGTCCATGGCCTCAGAAGATGCAACTTTGGCTTTTGCACCAAGCTCAATAAACTCCTGTATAATGCTTCCATCTTCACCAATTCTCCAAAGGACATCTGCTGCAGCACTAAACAACTGGGAGATTCAAATCATCAGATTACAGCTGCCCAATAACACTCCTTTGGGAGGGGAGAGAACAAGAACACTCAATCATCCATTCATTTTCCAAATATCAATATAGAAAATTTATAAAATGATCAACCTCAACTTTAGTTACCTGCTCATTGTATGATCGACCATCCTTGGTGATGGCAGCTGGAAAAATGTTTTCTTTATCACCCCTTGCCAGATGAACATAAATTTTGACAATCTTCAAATCAAACCATGTAAGTCAATAGTGTTTCCTTTTGTCCAAACTGCACTTGCATACATATCTAACATTTTTTGAGCAAATGAAAGCAAACTGATTGGACTGTATAAACATGCTATCATGGGTACGAGAGATATTTTGATTCCTCTTCTCAATCATCTATAAGAGCAATTGTTACCAGCCCTCTCAAGAGGCAAATGTGGTCGCCGCAGGATTGGAAATACTCAGCCTAGAATATATACCCATAATAGACAACATGGGTATTCATCTGGAGTGCCAACACAAAAGCTCCTAGAGTTAGGAATATACAATCTGTCACATTCAATGGGCACTTATATTTAACCCCAAATACACATCCACAAGACAATATGGATGTGGGTATAGAATATCATGACAAGCAGAAATGCTGCTAGGTACTTGGTATAGAAAATGCTCATTTAGGGTCTGTCAAACTGAAGTCATAAAACTTAAAAAAGTACTCTATAATTTTTATGAGCTGAGCCTCAGCCAGCAACCTAGCCGAGCAAAGTTTTTAAACATCTCATACCTGCAAAATCATAGTTAAGGCTAGGACCCTGCTAAAGTATGTTGTCACGGACCAGATACAGCCTACTAACGGGAACTTAACCCAATTCCACCCGTTACTGTATAGAGCATATCAGTAGTCTATTTAATTGTTTCTCAACTAATAAATCACCTGGGATAAACCATCACATTGCTATGTTCCACCGTAAATTGTTCACCGAATAAAGAACACATTGTTCACAAACAAAAGAACTGAGAATTCTTTGTATGCCAACCTGCTTAAGTAACTGCTTTGGACGGAACTCATACTTTTCAGGATCCTTTAAACTAAGAGATTTCCTTTGGGGCCCCACAAGTTGCAACAAAAAGTAATTGAGCAT
The DNA here is from genome assembly GCA_033060915.1 of Euryodendron excelsum. NCBI lineage: Eukaryota > Viridiplantae > Streptophyta > Magnoliopsida > Ericales > Pentaphylacaceae > Euryodendron > Euryodendron excelsum. Next base: position 43,467,045 of record CM065385.1, on the reverse strand, counting down.
GCTGGCCACTCTTTCAACCTTAGAAAAAAGAAGAAACATTCAACTTTGGTTTGAAATCAATATAACAGGGAGAAATTCATTGAGATCTAACAGAACAATTTCAGCAAAGCCAGGAAATCTTATCGATGGACATTGGACAGAGTCATGAATACAGAGGAGAAAATACATTACCATCTCTGGTAGTAGGAAAGGTGCTGTAATCTGCTCTGAAGAAAATGCTAGCATGCTTACATCTTCATTTGCCAACTTCATATCAATTCGAATGATCTACAAACCCCAAGGAATTTAAATATGACTAGTGGGGTGAAAAGGTACACAACAACCAACAAGAGTCAAGAAACTAACATTTTCCTGGGAATGGAACAATCGGGTCCTCTCCTGCCTTTCTTGGGCTGGTCTTCTCTCCCACTCCGCTGTGTTAGACATCTCAGCTTCCAGTTCTTTGAGTTCAAGAATTTTGTTAAGACTTTCATCAAGAAGATAAATGCTATCATTGATCAGGAAGTTTAAGAAGTTCAAATACACGCCCTTCTCTTCTTCCTTAGCAATCTGTAATGGCATATAGATCACAGGTGTAGAAGTTGATTCAACTAAATTCAGAGGCCAGGTAAAAAGAGATTTTACAAATTACAGTGCATGAATATGACTCCACCTGTTTCCATTTATTGCGGTGACTAGGAACCTGCCATAGGTATTCGAGAAGTTCGGCAATGTTATGGCGGATATTGAACTTGTCATAGAACTGCATACGGATGCAGAACAAAAACGCCAATCAAAAAGCAAAGACTAGAAAGCTTCCCATTCTTAAAGTCAAACGTTGGATTTTTTTTTTAATTTGATAAGCAAATGTTGGAAATTTAAATGGAAACTTTGATCACATGAAGCAAATTAAAGAACATCTAAATATCCTCAAGAAAAGGACTGGAAAATACTTCAGAGAGGAGAAGAAAAATTAATAATCTCACTCACACCAGCAACATCATCAAAAAAAATGTTTTCCAACACAAATCAAAGGCAACCAGCTTATGTCGTAAGCCTAGCGGTAACCACCATTGCCTGAAACTGAACCCAAAACCACCCAAAGCTAATTAAACCATGTAATTTGAACTGGTTAGCACTTTATTGTCTTAATCAAGGCAGATCACACCAGGTAATGCTGTTCTGGAAGGCAAAAAGACAATAGAGTATTCTTGCTCCAGCCTTATGGAAGTCCAACCAGATGTTCATCTTGTCTTACTAACCAATCATGAGATAATAATAGAGGTTTTCACTGCTTCTTGAAATTAAAGGAAATACTGTGTAATCAATGTTGACATAAAGCTTCAGAATGGAAGAACAAAAAAATAGCAATGTTTTGGCACTGGATGTGAAATATCTAAGATCTCAAGGAATCTCAACACGTTTTATATAATTATTTATTAAAGATAGGGCTAAAGGCATCTAAGAAAGAGAAGCAGAATATGTCAGCAAAGAAGATCAACAAGCAGAAGCAGAAGATTAGGTCTGTACCAAAAGGGAAGATAATAATTATAATAAAAAAAAAGCAGAAGCTTGAGTTCTCAAGAATGAGATGATAATATCTGAGTGGCAATCACCTGTGTGTGTGAACCTGTGAACTCAATGTCGACATAGAGCTTCAGAAGATTCCTTACGAGATACTCTAGAGACAGTTGGTGCCCTTCAAATAGAGTAGCTGTGACAGACGAGCCACTGCATGCAAAATTTTAAGGCAGTGAATACCTAAAGTATTCATCTTGAAGAAGTTAAAAAAAAAAAAAAAAAATTCCCCCTTTTTTGTGGAAAAAGGAAAAAAAGAAAGAAATAAGTGAGCCTTCTATTTCTGTAAATAACGAAACATGAAAATACCTTCCACGCGGCATCCAGCAATTCAGCACTTCAACCATTTTTGCTCTTAGATAAGGATTTCTGATGAAATTTGGACTTGCCATGAACATGATAATAAAGTTCATAAAGTCATCCTGTCAAGCAAGAACAAAAAGAAAAATATATTGAAGATGTCAAAGACCTTACGAGAATAAGCATGTTATTCCTTTGTGATAAAGCTTCACTATGTAAGGTACCAGTAAGACACCGTCTAAAGCTTTAGGAATCCGAGAAGCAAAAATAAGCAATTCCATAGCATCTTCCACAAAGTTCTCTGGCATGCATGCAAATTCCATTGGGCAAGTCGAAGGCAGAGGCATTTTAAAACCACCAACCAGACCAACCAACCAAACCACCATTAACCGGTAGAAAGACAGTGCACCCTGAAGAAGTTCCCCGTCCTGAGAATAAAGCAGCAGATTCATCATGTCAGTAACCAACATGAGGACAGTTTATTGAAATTAATAGACCAGCAAGTAGTTTCTGTGGACCAACAAGCTTTGGCTTAGCTGGTACATAGTGGGGTGATCTGCAGGGTAGATCTAAGTTTCAACCAATATGGGAAGTCAGCATAACACTACTAAAAGGGAGAATAGACAAACAAAAAAAAAGGAGAGGTGGGGCGGTAAAGCTTTCAGAGAAAATTAGATTCTTATTCCCTGACAATGTTAAAATCATTGTGTAACAGTACACACATATCTCATAACACATGAAAAAGCAAACTTTTGAAACTACTAAAATACTTCACTGAGTACAAATATATGGAAAGGGTATGCGCATCAACCAAAAAAATACATTGCTCCCCGCTTGAAACCCATATTTCAAAATAAATGTTTTCAAATAACTTCTATCCATGTAGGACTCAGTATGAGAATTGGAAAAAACTGGCAACTTATGATTAATAAATAGATATTCTAACCCAACTCAACAAAGCCTAACCCCAATTACTTGGATAAGCAATTAACAGTGGAAAAATATTCAGCTGTAAGGTCATATCTTCTTTTGAATGATACGGCCTCCCACTTCATTTCCTTAAACCATGAACCAATATCCTAGTGAACTTTCTCATCCCACTGTAGCACCTTCAAACCAAATCAAATGTCTCACCAATTGAGTCCACAATCATCAGGTAACCCTCTCTCATCTTGCCCTCAAGGACTTTCAACACAAAGAAGAGTAGCTCTTAAGATTCAAAACATTATGCTTGTTACAATCCCAATAAACTGGTCATTTGGGGTCCAACAATGGTCTCATCCTCTTCTTTGCTGCTGACACATCCAATAATCTTATACAATCAGTTCATTGTTCTTTTTTTTTTTGGTCAAGTAACCATCAATTCATTGTTCTTCCCCAATAAAAACACCAGATTCCTAAATGTGATTAGTTTATTTAATAAATCTGCAAAACAAAGAGGCCTGTATTTCGGAGAATAAAATTATACAAACATGCATTCGAAAAATCATAGTGTAGCTTCCATCCCTGACCAAGGTAAATTACCAGAGACTTCATTTCTGCAAAGAAGATCTAAGCCTAGATAAACCTCCCCAAACAGGAAGAGTGTGTGCAATCGCACTCCATGATTGCAGTAGAGCAATAGTTGGCTTCTGACCAAGACCTCCAATATACCCAAAACCAGCCCTAATGAAGTACTTTAGGCTCCATAAGCGAAGCATACGTGCCCTACACTAGCAACTTTCTCAGTAAAATCCTCAAAATTCCAGCCAGTTTTTAAACATGGTAAACTGAAAATGTACAAAAAAAATTTAAAGTTTTAGGCTTTCGAAATCCTAAAATTAAAAATCTTAAAGGAGGGATTAATAGTTATAAATGTTTGGACGCGTGTCCGACAAGTGTTATATACAACACAAACACACCACCTTCTTAGAAGTGTCTTTACTTCTTAGAGCAACCAAGTCAATGTTGATTCATCATATTAATTATGTTGTCAGTTTCTCCTGATTTTCCCAAGCAGCAGGCCAACAGATCTGCAGCAGACCAGTTGTGAACTCCGAACCTTGCACTAAATCATATTTCACTTGGGTGAGGAGAGAGGCCATGAATTTATCAAATATGATAATTCAGGGGGTAAGAACATCAAACATATCAATCACGTAATCCTTAAAACTGCTGCTCACTAGCAAGGCATGTAAAAAACAATGTGAAAAAACAACATAAATGGAAAGCGTAAAAGTGACCAGTGCTTTTCAGCTAAGGTAAGCAATAGAAAGCCACCAAATCTTAAACAGGGACACTATATACACACACAAACATGTTCACATCCACCCACACATGCACACACAACATACCCTAAGTATCTGAGCTTCATAACATAGCTTTTCCTGCGAATATGACTCAATTTCTTTCTCCAGGCGAGCTATATCGAGATCCAGCTGAGGGGCAGGTGCTTGCCCCTGCATGGCTTTGAAAGTGGAGAGAGTATCTTCGCTTCTCGATATATCCTGAATTCCAATCAACCAATAGATAACAAGAATCAACGAAACAAACAATTGGAAAATATCAGAAGAAATCCAGCTCATGGAAGAAAAAAATTTGGAAAAAAGTAAAACTGGCAAGCTTAAATTTACTGAATACTTAATAAAAAATAACTTAAAATTTCTACAACAAGATACATGCCATTATAAAAGACTAATTTGGTCTATCTATCTGCATAGAGAATACATTTCATTACCTGAACAAGATGCTTAAAGTCAGAAAATGCCTTCAAGAGACCCAAGTTTAGCACCCTAGCAGTCATAAAGAAACTTTCACAAATAAATGTATATTTAGCTTTTCCACTACAGCTGGACATTGGCTTATTCTGGAGCAGAATAGGTCCACCAACACTACTGCCGGAACTGGTAGCTTCTTGAGACTGTAGCAACCGATTTTCTCCAGAATTACATTGTTTAGAGGTATCAATTTTCCCAGGATTTTCTTTATCTAACCATTCAGTAACTTCTTCCGATGATGCATGTAGAGCAGTCAATCCTCTAATATAGGTCCATGACCAATATTCAGGAACAAAGGAAAGAGATTAGAGACGAGGAAAAAAAACATAACTAAGAACAAACTTAATAGATAGGGAACAGATGACTCTAACCTTAAATCCAAGCGAGTATTGTAAAATACATATTTAGGATCAATTTTGTCCCTCTTTGTTAAATTTGCATCTAGAAATGGCTCACATAGCCGAAGCATAACGGCACTGAGATTAACAAACATGCCTGAACTTGCACAAGATATTAAATCAACCTGAGACCAAATTACATATGATGCAAGGTCAAAATAAAGCTTATCAGAAATAAAGAAAGAAAAAAAAGTAAAGAAGACCGGACAAATTTCTCCAAAATCTATAATTCAGCAGGGTAAAACAGAGAATAAGAACCAGTGAAACCATGGTGTCTCCTTTTACAAGAGACATTTTTAGTCAGCAAAAATATCAGGTTACAAATTCTAGCATGACATTTGATATGTGGGATTATTAGCCAATACTTTGTTGTAAATCACCACTGTATCTTCAATAAGGCTATGATCAGGAATCTTACCTGTATATGTGCCCTCGATGAGTTTTTATTTATCACCTCTCCAAGATACTCAAGAACATTTTCACGAGTTTCAGCATTTTTAAGGAGACAGAGAAGAACTTCTGCCAGGCCATCATACAGGTTATTCATGACAGTTTTGATTGTTGTGAATGAAGACAATAAATCTGCCGGACGACGGGTTGATGCTTCTGAGAAGCACTGCTCACTGGTGTTTATAAGAGACAAACACTCTGATGTAAGAAAACCTTCTTAAATAGTGTATCTCATTCAAAAGCATCACAAAACCACATATTTGTATTGAAGAAATAACTGAATAGGACTCTAGGCTGCATCAGAAAAGGCTATATAAATTGACCATAAGAAAAACAAGGGAAGAAAACATATGTATCAAAAGAAAATAGCTCTGATGCCCAATGAACAATCCAAGGGATCACCTGAAAGTCTTTTATTAAAGAAAGCTGAGATATAAAAGAGAGAGAGAAATGTAATCCTCCTTGCAGCTAATTCCTAATAACAGTCCAAAAAGGTTCTAACAATTTTTTTCCCTTCCAACTTGACCACAAATCATCATCCAGAATCATCCTCTGACACCCCACCCCCAAAACTCCGTCTGAACAGGATTTCAAGTTGCCACTGAATGACAAAAGGAGATGAAAATTCCCTTGACTAAGGAAGTAGGCAACTACGTGACCCTCAGTGTAGCAAAATAAATGGCCTATCCTGAAGCACAAGTGTATTATTATGTGCTCCATCTCCTGAAAATCAGATCTCTTTACCTAATCACCATTCTATTCTTATCTTTCTAAAGAAGCGGCCATCTCAGTTCACATTAAATTAGTTTCTAGTTTAAAACTCAATTTTCCTTCTTAACCGATCCAGTTACCTTAAAGTACGATGAAGTTTTTGTTTTCTCAGATTCCACCCTTTGGTTCTTGGATGTCTGTTTTTCTACTCTCTCTTCTTCTTCTTTTTTTTGTAAGGGCCTGTTTTTCTAACCTTACCCTCTCTCCTACTTATATTGCAATTTTATTGCACATTCACTCAACATAACTAAAAGAACTTAGAAAACACTAAATAAGGCATCCACTTCTAAATATATTATATGGATTCTTATAACATACAAAAGAAACATATGTCAAAGCAAAAAGATGAGATAAATATGAGATAAACAGAATTGCAAGTATAAGCAAAAGTAACATAAATGCAAACCAGGAAAGGAGAAATCAAACTCACCCAACATCAGGCTGACTTTTGAAAATGGTATGATCTGGAAGAGCACTGACATGAAAGAAGGGGCCCAAAATGCTGGTCATCTCGATGACACGCCCATTCAAATACACACCTTTAGGAATCCACCAAGGGTGGTTCACCAGAGACTTTGCACCAATTGGAAAATTAACTAAAAACAGCAAAGCCCTCAGAGGCTGCTGAAAATTCCCTAGAGCAGACACTTTGAGTACACTCCCCCTCAAGTCTTCATACAATTGCTTCAAAATAGGGTCCAAACTATCAAAATCCGAATCCCTAAAAAACTCCTGCAGAAACCCAGGAGGACAAGCAACTCCTCCACTACTGCTACTCCCTCCAAACCCATCAACCGAGCTTGAAACTTCCGAGAAAATCAACGGCAACAATGGTGACACATTCGACTTACTCGTGTCCCAATTGGGGAACATATCTGGATTGCCCAGATGAATCCTACAATAAGAGACCGCCAATTTCTTGGCTTGTTTAACAACCGATTCCATCTCAGACCTCACAGCTATATCTTTCATGTTAGCAATCTTTTTCCCCTCATCATATGCGCGACGATAACACCCAATCAGATACGGGAACGGAGGTTCAGCTGACACAAAATTACCCGAAAGCCGATCGATCAAAACCCTCTCCATCAAGTCCCTTGACAGCCTCAATTCCTTGCCCTCGCTGAGAATTTCCGCTGCAGTCATCTCCAAGTACACTATTCTAGAATCGTTCTGCATCGAATCAAGGAGCGTTACCAGAAAGATCTTCCGGAGAATAATATCCTCAATTTCCGCAAGAGACCTTTGGGGTTTTTGACTCGCCATTAGACCCAATAACCTCTATATCTGTATACCTATGCGTGTGTGTATATAGAGATAATGGAAATCGATTTTAAGCTTCGAATGAGTATTAATTAGCAGATGCAGGAACAATGAGCTGGAAATGATGTTGGACAGATTAGGGTTTTCAGAGACCCTTAATCATGGAGATTCAAAGAATCAAAACAGAGGTCAGAGGAGAGTAACGAACTCGTATATATATATATATATATACATTCACAGATATAGAGAGTAGCACTAGTACGGGGCGACCAGATCTTTCCTTGAGCTTTGAAGGGATTGGAATACCTGCTGCCTAGTTTCCGAGAGAGTTTTGCAACAGTGTCGCGTTAATCCAAAAATTGTCATTTCATATATGGATAACTTTTGGAATTTTGGAGAGACCCATATTGATATTATTACCATTATGCTACGTTTGTTTCTTTGGAGAATGAGAATACTAATACTAGTAATAATAGTGATAATAATTAGCTATGATTTAAAATGCAAAAAAATATATATTTCAAAATTCTGGAAAAATAATTTTGTAAAATTTGATCCAGATTTTATTTTTTAAATTGTGACAAAAGTTATAAGATGGTCTCTTTATTTTCTCTCGCGAATCCAACTAGACTCTAAATATTTGTAACTAATTATTGTTTCATCTTTGGCAAACATCTTGAATTATTGCAAATAATTGTAAAGAAAAACCTCATGTTTTTAAATTTCTCATAAAACACATAAATTGTATTAAATTTATCTTTAATTAGTGGCAATATTTTTTTCAAATAACTAATAAGCATGGAGAATTTATCTCATTATCTTTGTTACTAGGTATTCAAAAAGGAGTTATTTATATGATTAATAATAGTGGATGTGGTAGTGAAGTAGGAGTATATATTGTATTTGAATTTGAGTCATTAACATTGCATCAAGTATTATTGAGAAGAAATCACTGCGAGTCGCTCCATCAACAGTTGTTTACCTTAAATAATAGATAGTGAGTTTTGTCAATTTTTCACAAGTTTATTTAGTAAATCCGAAGAGTTCTACTTTAAACAGCTTTTCCCACGTCATAAAAAGAGTTCTACTTTAAACAGTTTCTCCCATGTCATAAAAAGAATCCTACTTTAAACAGCTTTTCCCACATCATAAAAAGAATATATATATATATATATATACATGGCCCCAATTCCACATACACCTTCCATGCTTCACATGTAAAGGTAACACTTGCATATCCAAGCATTAAAATAAAACTTGAGAAACCAATTTCTTAATTATTCATAAATATCTAAACATTAGATAGAACTTTACATCATGTGAATATAATAGCATAAATCGTGATATCATCAAAGAATTGTGAATTTAACGCCAAGAGGTGCTTCATTTTTTACATTCCACGGACAATTTCTCGGTGTGATTCATACCAAGAAAAATCTGAATCCCGATGAAGCCATTTTCCATCTCGTTTATAGATTCTCATGAAAGGTTAGAAATAACCATTGGCTATCTAGCTTTGAGCACAAACTTCACAAACTCAATTTCATACCCAATTGCCAACTGATCCACCTATCTCAACATGTTTAAGTTGATTGTGAGTTATTTCCCCAAGGTTCTGCTTCATCTGTACGGTTTGATTTTCTTCAAACTCTGTCACATAAAACTAGGAACAAGATAACATAAAGTCAACTTTCTCCCTAAGGGAAACAAAGATGAAAAAGTTTAAATGGACCACACAAGGAAATACTAAATAGTAAGAATACAATTCAATTTCAACTATATGGACCAAAATTGTGCAAACATGAAAACAAAAAATATATATACATATATATAGGTAGATCGAGAGACATAACCTTTAACCATGGAGACTCGCATGTGAATTGTGAAGGGTGCCTATAAAAAAAAATATAGTGAGATGCATATGAGCACCGCCCATAGATCAAATCTCTAATTTGTCCGAACCCATCACTCACAATGTCATATCTTTCCTCCGATTTGCTTTTCTTGTTTGCTGGTTCTTTGCTCACGGCGGCTATAAAAACCCTACTACCATGAGATGCTTCAGCCAGGGTTGTGCAAGTGTCACTTTACATGTACAGGAGAGTGTCTGAAGGATTCTATTCATTTCTTTACTCTTCTCTTTAGCTTTTTATCGTCCGTTTTCTTTCAATGAGGTGGATATAATTTTCATATTACCATCTATATCTTTCTTAAATGTCTAGTGACCACTGTCACAACTACTTGCCTGTATTAATGGTGTAGCCCTAACTTTAAATTTTGTGACTTTGATTTGAATGTTACCATATATGATTTGAAATTTTGATTGCTATCAACTATCAAGCTTTCGTTTGTAATAATAAAGAGAAAATCAGGCAAGAAAATATTTTAGCAATATATGGGCATAGGATTTTAAATTGAAAAACTCATAGCATTGCAAAATATATTTTGGGAGAAATGTAAAACAAAAAAAAACCCAATCCTAGAGAGAGAGAGAAAAAGCAAAAATTGCTTCTGAAAGAAATGTATATCTAACAAGAACCTAAAGTGTACGTTTTTCATCTTTGGGCACATAGTAATCGAAACTAAGGGCATCTGGAATTAAACCTTTGGGCAAAGAAACCAAACTTGCAGTTTGCAATGTGACAACTCAAGAAAGCCTCTAAGTTTAATTCATGTAGGCAATCACTCGTATTGGGGTTGTCAGTCCATAACCAATTCTCCAGCTTTATTGCGAACCTCTCCTCCAACCTTCAACCAAGAAGCGGAGGAAGAAGAAGTCAATGTAAACCTAGAAATATCCAAATTACATTGTAATAAAATTTGAGAAACCAACTCCGTAAAATATTTCATACATTTGGTAAAACCAACTTCCTAAATATTTCATGGCATCATCAGAGAACTGAGAGTTGAACACCAAGAGGTACTTCATTTTTTAGCATGGCATGGAATATTTCTCGGTGTGAACGATACCAGGAAGAATCTGGATCCCCATGAAGCCATTCTCCATCTCCTCTATAGATTCTTTTGAAAGGAGTGATAACCATTCGCTCCAGTTTGGTTGCAGCTTTGAGCACAAATTTTGCAAACTCAATTTCATACCAATTGCCAACACATCCACCCATCTCAACGTGTTTAAGCTGATTGTGAGTAATTCCACCAAGGTTTTGCATCTTTACGGTTCGATTTTCTTCGAACTTTGTCCTATAAAACTAGGAGCAAGATGACATAAAGTCAACTTTCTGAAAGGGAAATAAAGATAACTGTTGAATTGAAAGTTAAAATGGTCATATCTGAGATAAAAAGCAACCCAAATAATCGGCATATCTACCACATAAGGAAGAAGTAGCTTGTAGTATCGATATGCAAAGATTATTTATCAAAATGATACTGCCATAAAGAAGAAGTAGAATGGATAGAACTAACAATGAAATAAAAATAATACACCATGCCCAAACATAAAAAGAATTATTTCCACTTCAGATTATGAAAGATTTTACTAACCATCAATACAAGATTTTGCAATAGAGGAGAAGCGTTTAGAATAGACCAAACCCAGGAGAGGTCAACCCCTTTGTACCACAGAAAGGGCAGCTCCAATTGCTTGAGATTTCTAAATGAGGCCATGCTTTTAGGAATCCTTTCCACCTAAACAAAGTGAAAAAAAATAGAAACAGTGAGGATGCTTCCATTCAGTGCTACACTGATTCCCGGTTGTGAAAACTCAAAATTGTACTTACTATATCCGGATACATTAGCAGTATTAGAGTCTCAAGCCGTGGAAGATTTGTCAACAGAGTGAGTGCATAAGAAGTAGCACTATCTTGAAGGTTATAATGACAATACATTTTTCTCAAATAAGAAGCTTCAAATGAAGAGACATTCAAAATGTCTCCAGTAAACTCAAAAGTAGTGAGATTCATGGCGGAGATCTTAATTTCCTTGATCTCGGGACAGTGTATCACTTTCAAATGCATCAGATGAAGAGATTTACCAGTGACATGCAACTTTGTAATCGAATGGCAGGATCTCAAGGTCAGCACTTCGAGCAACGAGCATTTAGAGAACAGACATGCCAGAAAAGCATCTGATACAACAACTCCTCCTAATTCAAGGGTTCTTAAGTTTCTAAGTCCAACAAAATCACCCGGATGCGTTAGAGAACATGCATGTAATCGCAAACTTTTTAATTTTGATGCACTTGCTCTTGAGAAAAGCCAATATGGGAAATTGTAGCACTTGTCTTCTGGTAAAAAAAATATTTGCAGAATAAAGGGCTTGTTGGACAGTAAAAGCTCGACTTCTTCAACACCTGATGCAATTGCGGAGCTGATCCATTGATCAACAGTAGAACCAGATTCAGCATCTAAAAAGAAATTCACTTTCAGAGAGCGTATGCTTCTACCCTTATAGAGCTGCATGATATGATCCGCTCGTCTCACAAATTCACTCCTATGCTGTTTAAAAGCCTCGTAATACAATACAATGTCGAATTTGCAGAATTCATGACTGCTTCCAAACAAGTTGGGCTCATCAAACTTTAGGTCAGGCCTCATCGCCCAGAGGTACCTCCATCTACGGGACAATGTGCTGGTTTTGACTGCGTCTTTTGTGTCTAAGAGGGAGAGAATGGAGACAAGGATGCAATCTGGCAATTCGCTGATCCAATCCTTGGTTTCACTGTTGAACTTTCAAAATCAAGAAAAGACCCCTTCAGCAAGAGAACTCCATGATTACAACATCTAAATACGTTATTATCTAAGAAGAACCGAAAGTCCATGTTGGCACATACTGCATAGTAATAAAAACCTAGGGCACCTGGAATTACTCGAGGAAAAAAAAATAAAGGAAAGAAAGAAAGAAAATTGATCGTGAAATTAAAAAAACTTCATCTTTTGCCGAAGATTATCATAGTCTAGATTGATAGAAAAAACGGCAGGCATAAAACCTAACGTCTGACTATAATTGAGATATATTAGAGCTAGCGGAAGAGGTTGAAAAACAAATCAGTAACAGAAGTAGAAAATATATATAAAAAACAATGCCTAGAAAATCATCAGACTTTTGAAGTTGTGGTTCACGAAGTTTCACTGCATTCTAGCCTTAATTTCTTTAAAGAAAAAAGGAAAATAGAAAAAGAAAACCCTAGATTAGGCAGAACTCTATTTACCTCCATAAGTTTGTTCTATGATCCACTAGCTGTAGTTTGTTTTTCGCTTTAAAGATCAGACTGCTATGTAAGAGAATAGGATTTGCTTCTCAAGATAAAGACTTGTCCACCATCATCACTCGTATATAATTGTGGGGGAAGAAATCTGGTGGACTAGAGTTTTTGAAGATGTGTGGGTTCAAAGTTACTTCAAACAATATAATATAATAAATTAACATCACTTTCTTCCTTTCACTATGTTTGGAACCCAATCCTTTTGAAAATCGAACATAAAAAAAAGGAAAGGGTTAACCTAGTTTTTATATTTGGAACTAATTTGAATTTAAATGAACTAGTTAGTAGTTAAAAGACTTTAAACTTTAAAGTAGGAAATTTTAATAAAGGAGGGGTAATTTGGATTAATGTATTATATTAGGTTTAAGCAACTCCAAATTGTTGTGGGCCCGCCAACAGGTTCGAGTAAATATATTGTATAGACGAGTTGACGGCGTCGTTTGTACTGATTCTATTATTAGCCCATTTATAAATTGGGTGCAGATCAAAGCAGCGATTACGGTATTGCACCACATGATTCATAATTCTATGTATTTATTTTCTTTTTCTTTTTCTCTCTAGCCACATGTCCACTAGTAATTACATAGGTGACGAACATCCAGCTCGGGGTCTAGTAATACAAATAATTTTAAAAGATTAGAGCTTTTGTTTTTTAGGATTTTTATATATATTTTTTTGTTGACAACAGTTAATTTACCTTAATATGGGTTTGGTAGTTATTTTATTTCAATTATTTTCGCATTTATAGGATTTTGGAGATTTGTATAATTTGTTGTAATAGATTTACCTAGTTTCAAAATTGTAAAACTTGAATTATAAGTAATTTTTGTCCGCTTTGTTTTTATTTTGTTTTTATCTTTATTTCATTATTCCTCTTCCGTATTATCCTTTTCTCAATATTTATCATAAGCATTGATATGTATGATTTTCGACATTATAAAACTTAACAAGTGTTTGAGTGGACTAGGGTTTTTGAAGACGGTTGAGCACAAACGATGGACAAGTTTTCAGAAGGTTTGTGGCACAAATATTGCTACTCACAAAGAGTGGGCTCGATTTAGTGTGGAGATTTCCCAGTAACCGTCAGATCGTTCTAATGGATTAGACATATATATATATATATATATATATTAGCGCAACAAATATAAACTGGAATTTGCAAAAGCATATTATAAGTAATTCTAATAACATCTTACAATTCAAAAAGAATTGTAACACTCTTATTCCTATTTGTATTTGGAAACTCCCCTTCTTATAAAAAAATGTAGCTCTTATTTCATTCCCTTTACCCTAACTATTTGCTTATATACAAACTCAAAACATTTATATTTGAAAAAATGTTATTCTTCCAGAATTTATAATCAGAATTTTGAATCAGAATGATGTGGCAGTAGTAGTTTTGTAATTAAAATATATCTTGATGGGTTCTTTATTTTAAAGTGATAAGCCCACAATTCAGTCACATTATTCTGATTATATTTTCTGATTATATATTCTGGTTATATAGCATTGCTCTTATATTTGTAATAGGTCAATCCCTTGGAATTGAGTTCTAATCATAATAATTTGTTGAGAACGAGTGTGAAGTAAGAGCGTATGTGCATTGCATGAAGTATAATTAAAAAAAGAAACCTAATACTAGCGTTAGTCACTCTAAGTAGAGGGCAAACCGTGCATTAAATCACTGGATAGTCAACTTTCAGAAAGGAAAACAAAGATGATTGTTGGATTGAACGTTTGAATGGTCATATCCGAGCTGAGAAAATATGTGAGCTTTTATTGTTGAACTAAACAATGATCCAAACTAAATTGGTTTTGATTGTGTTGGCAGTTTAAAGAACAGTGGCTGCTAGATAAACATAACCACCAGACATTAATTAATTTGGACTATGCATGGGAGTCATTTTGCATTGTAAAAGAAATTAAGAAGGAATGGAAGATACTGGTGCCATGCATGTGACATATCGGTTTTAGCCAAGTGATTTGGACATTTGAGCTAAGCTTTGAATTTCAGGAACATTTTTACAATAAAAATTTAAGATATTGGTGAAATTAGTATTGTAAAACTGTTTTTATGAAACTGTACTTGCAGCCAAATACATGGGACATCTCAAACTACTATTTTCATTTTGTAAAGCACTATCTTCATTCGGTAACTAACGCGAAACAATGGAATAATGAAAAACACAGCGCGGCACATATCAAATTGATTTGCATCCCTAAAAAAATCTAATTGGTTGCTCTATGGTGGGGATGTAAATTTGGCTTGAGGTTCATAGGCCACTCGAGCCTAGGCCTAGCCTGATTCCCCTAGGGATTGGCTTGGGCCTTAGTCTTGGTAGCCCTAACCCGGCTTGTCCAAAAAGCCCGACCCTAGGTTAGCCGAAAAGGCTGTCCAAATTCTATATTTATAAGTAATAGTATATTTTTATATAATTAATAATTTATATAACTTTACATTAATCAATATTTTATAAGTTTAATCGTTTAATTATTTATATATTTTTGTATAATCTTTATAAGTTTGACTCAATCATTAACTTAATTGAATCATTATTAATTATCAATTACTAATTAAAAATGTATGTCTTATATGTTCAATAGTTGATATGAGTTTAATTGTTTATATTTTTTTGTATGATTTTCATAAGTTGACTAATTTTCTAATTTAATTTTAACCATTAGTTATTTCTACTTATTAATTACTAATTTAAAAAATTAAAATTTAAAAAAAAATTATCCAGTTGGCCCAAAAACCCAAGCCCGAAGCCAGAGCCCGAGCCCGCCTTTAGGGCCGTGGGTTGCGCTTGAGACTAGCAATCTCAATTTTGGCCTAGTCTGGCCAGAAATTTGATGAGAACCCACAAAACCCGACCCGAACCCAGTGGATCACAAGTCGGGTAGGGCTAAGGCATTTAACATAACGAGGTACTTGTTTGATAACATCTAAAAGTGGGGTATTTACCTCTCATCTATGAAAAGTCTCATATAAATCTTTATTTTGCTCATCTTTTCTAGATTCTGCCACAGCCTGAGGAAAGGGAGGTATTGGTTTATAATCAGAAAGAGGCGGGAACTTACACTTAGATACGTCATTGTCATTGGAAAAGTTCTCGTTTGCTATGACATTTTTCTCCTTTTCTTGATACGACAATGCAGGGCTGCGCTTACTCCATGGTTCATAATTGGCTATTAGCATGGTCAAACTAAATCAAAAAGTTTGATTAAAATGTTCCATTATTTTTGTGTTAATTATATATCCAGAAAAAAGAAATAGAAAAAAAATCTCATTTGTTTCACTTAAAATGTTTATGAGAGGGGGGCAAAATATGGGACAGTCACAGAAAATTGAGAACGGATTTTGAAATTTTTTTGTTCTAGCCACAGCATGAACAGTACTAGCTGAAACTAAGATCTTAACCAGCAGCTCTTAGACCCACCCAAAATTAACAGTCATTTGCGCTATGATTCTTACTTGAAGGCCCAAATAAGTTCTAACATGAAGGCCAACAATGTCTCTTGCTTGGAGGCCCAAGTGCCAACACAAGCCTTGAAAGTTCTAGACAAATCTTGGGCTTCTAAGTATGCATGACAAGGAGATTCTAGAAGGTTCCACGTAAATTCATATGTTGGAGGAGTATGAAACATTCTAAAAAAATAGAAAATCTTAAGATATATTCTAGAATGGTAAGGCATAGAACATTCTAGAATGTTATGAACATTTAAAATAAGAGATATGGATTATGCAACCTTCCACACAAGTGTCCAAGTAGTAGATTTTAGAATAAGAGATATGGCTTCTCAAGGAAGCCTTGTAATAGATATTATGTAAGAATATTTTAGAGATTAGCTTATCACCATTGGATCAAATACATCTCTATCATCCATTGAGGAGATAGAGGACTATAAATAGGGTGGAGGGCTATTATCTATATCCATTTAAGTGAGTTCAAGCAATTCAAAGTGTGAGGCTTTCAAGTTCCCGTCAAGAATTTTCTTTTTTGTTCTCTTTGTTGTTCTAGCTTCTTAGCTTTCTTCTTTGTAAGGATTTAGTTTTTTAAATCAGTAACAGAAGTAGAAAATATATATAAAAAACAATGCCTAGAAAAATTTTAAATCAGTAACAGAAGTAGAAAATATATATAAAAAACAATGCCTAGAAAATCATCAGACTTTTGAAGTCATGGTTCACGAAGTTTCACAACATTCTATCCTTAATTTCTTTAAAATAAAAATAAAAACCCTGAATTACCCTATTTGCTCTTTGTTCCACTAACCGTCGTTTGTTTTTCACTTTGAAGTTCAAACTGCTATGTAAGATAATAGGATTTGCATATCAAGATAAAGACTTGTCCGTCATCATCACTTGTATATAGTTGTGGGGGAAGAAATCAAGTGGACTAGGGTTTTTAAGATGGGTGGGTTCAAAGTTACTTCAAACAATATAATTATAAATTGACATCACTTTCTTTCTTTTTTTTATAATATGAGGAGAACTTTTCACTATGCTTAGAACCCAATCCCTTCGAAAATTGAACGTAAAAGAAAAGGAAAGGATTAACCTGGTTTTTGTGTTTGGAACTAATTTAAATTTAAAGGAACTGCGTTAGTAGTTAAAAGACTTTAAACTTTAAAGTAGGAAATTTTAATAAAGGAGAGGTAATTTGGATTAATGTATTATATTAGATTTAAGTAACTCTAACTCCGCCGATACCCAAGTGATTCAGTGACAACCGGTTGCCTATTAAATAGCTCGGTTGTTGAGATTGTGTAGTTGTTTATTTATAATTATTATTGTGCTTGTTGCAATTGCTTGTTTATTGGACTTTTTTAGATAAATAATTGTACAATATAATGTATTTCTCTTTATGTAATTATCTCCTATCGATTGAAATCCAACTTCGTTGAAATCCAGTAATTTTTAAAGGGAATACTAGATAATTCCAAGTACCTTTATTTCTTCAGGCCATTGTCTCCCCCCAACATTTGTGCGGGTTGTTGACTATCTCTTGTTGTTAAACTAAAACAACAATCTGTACTAATAAGTTGGTTTTGATTATGTTGGCACATTAAAATTTTAAAGAACAAATAAACATAACCACCAGACATTAATTTGGACCGCGGGAGTTGTAAAAGAAAGAAAGAGTGGAAGATGAAATTCTGATCATCAACAACTCTTAGGAGTTTAACGTCTTTTAATTAATAATCCTTATTTCATGAGCGGGTTTGTTGGCGTGTGATCTATCTCACATGGTTCCATTCTTTAAATTTGCTAGTAGTAGATGCCTACTGCAGATGGAAGCCATTAATTTGTTAAACTAATGCCATATGGTATATCAGTTTTTATCCAAGCTTTGAATTTCTGGAATTTTTTCACATTGATCTGCATCACTAAATAATCTAATTGTTTGTCCGCATGGTTCATAATTTTCTGTGAGTGTCGTCAAAATAACTTGGATATTTAACTAAATTGTTCCAATACTTCTGTCCAAATATAGCAGAGAAAAAAAAAACAATTCATTTCGCTTAAAATATTAATGGAAAAGGGGTCAAAATATGGGACAATCACAGAAAATTGAGAATGAATTTGAAATAAAAAGAGTTGAACCCAAGATCTTAAGCAGCACTATCATATGCAGCCAATATGGCTGCTTTTTCGGACCCTTAACAAAATCCCCAATTAGCTAGCCAACTATTTAATTGAACAACTAGCTTCAAAACAGAAGAAAAAGTGGACTAATGGCAAAGAAAAATGAAAAAAAAAACCAAAATTAAAAAGTAACATCGATCATACACTAACAAGTAACAAACCTTATACAAATTAAACAAACTTTTATACGAATGTTGCAGTAAGTATAATATATAATAAAAAAATAAAAATTTGAGCAAACACAATTTATATATATATATATATTATTTGAAGATAATACGTAAAACTGAATTCAACTTCAGTTCGCGCATTAAAAAGGATTCCAAACTTCAACACCAGCAAGCCCTGCGGGCATCATTATTTGTCGTTTCTCACTTCCTACCACCCCTTCTGCAATTCGAACAATAAACTCCTTGCCGTAGTGTTCTTCTGCTGCTTGGGACTGGGCTCTGTTTTGAATGGAGATTGTTGGTAGGGATTGAACGATGGAGAACGAGCATTCACAATAAAATCGGACTTCTGATTGGTAATGTTTTCTAAGACAATGTCATTTGTGATGATTTGGTAATCTTCAGCAGATATTCTGTTTGAATTGCGGTATCCAATTTGGTAGCCTCGAAAGCTTCCAATAGCTGTTTGCATCATGTAACGCAGTCCTTCCACAGTATTCACTTGGATAATGAAAATGTCTGCCATTTTTTTCTCTTGAATTTTTTAGAGAGTAGGTTGCATTTATATAAAGGCAGAGGTCATTCCTCTCTCACCCCACCATGCACACTCTAATTTCATGACACCCTTAATCATGTGACTTCTAATGGGAAAGATGGGTGAGACATAGAGTCATGAGACCAATGGTTCTTTTGATCCTTTCCTATATTGATAATAGTTATTGTTGTTTCTTTTACATATTCTTAATGAGTATATATATATTCACAAATTTATGAAAACAATAGGAACGAGTTTAAAGTGAGAAAGATGGGTTATGTAATTGTGCTTGGTGTCTCTCTCTTCTTTTCTATATATATAACATATACATATTGTGTTAACAATTTATTTTTACAACCTACCTTTGTGCGAGAGACATGTCTTGTATTGTACCCATTGTTCAAATCATCATCTACTTTTAACATGCAGTGCCTCGAGGCGCTTTGCGACGAACGGAAGTGGTTGATAGTTACATACATACATATATAATCATTGCGTTGCAAAAAAAACATGAAAATGTAGTACTTTTGTAATGCTACTCAACTAGAAAATTTATACAAATTTTTATTTAATAAATTTTTTTTTCTTTAAAATAAAATACTTACCATGACAAATCTAATGACAAAAAGGTCATTACCATATCATTGTAGTGAGATTTTATGCATGATTTTTTTTTTATCATAGAAGAATTTCATTTATGCTTTTTTTTCTTCCACAATTTTTTTCTCTCTTAGCAAGAGTCTAATTTGACCAATAATTTAGAGGTTGGGGATATTTATGAGATCGAAATACAAAAAATGCTACTTTTACAAAAAAATTGTTATAGAAACTCCCACCAGAATAATGTGGCGGTTACAATTTACAATTAAAAACTATTATGATAACTATAAAATTTATATATGAATTTTTTGTTTGTATAATATTACCTTTGTAATATCCATTGTCATTTGAGTATATGTAAACTTCAAGTAAGACCGGTAAAATTATAGTTGTCATAACACCATATAACAGTCCCATGAAATAATTCAACATTTCATACATTACATGTTGTCAATTACATAAACCATGACACCATCATCATAGAACT
This sequence comes from Euryodendron excelsum, assembly GCA_033060915.1. NCBI lineage: Eukaryota > Viridiplantae > Streptophyta > Magnoliopsida > Ericales > Pentaphylacaceae > Euryodendron > Euryodendron excelsum. The sequence continues at coordinate 43,446,887 of CM065385.1, read as the reverse complement.
GAGAGTTGAACTCCAAGAGGCACTTCATTTTTGAGCAATCCATGGACCATTTCTCGGTGTGATTCATACCATGAAGAATCTGGATCCTGATCAAACCATCCTCCATCTCCTTTATAGATTCTCTTGAAAGGAGTAATAACCATTCGCTCTAGTTTGGTTGCAGCTTTGAGAACAAACTTGGCAAATTCAATTTCATACCAATTGCCAACACATCCATCCATCTCAACGTGTCAAATAGAGATTAAGGCTGCGTGCATTTAACTCTCTCACATTAACATGAGTATCATACAATAAGCTACTCTTTTTATAATGGGTTCGCATGATTAAAACAGAATGTGCTAAGTAGCTGCATTTATTCAAGGTGGTCATGTGGCCTGAGTGACATGAACATTGCAGCGTATTGCCGGAGCCGACGCTCATCACCACCGTTCTCCATCACATGATTCACCGGTCCTCTGGTCCTCACCATGTAACGCCGCCAAGCTAATTGTACATTCACAGCTGCCCAGGTTCTCCAATTGGACGAATAGTATCTTGCCGTTCGGTTGAGCCTCACGTTAGCAAATCTGTACCGGAAGTGATCAGTAATGTATCGAAGATGGTTCGCGTCCAGCCCAAACGCTTCTGTTGATTCAACACAAGTAAAAGTAGCAGACGAAGCAGGAAGTCTGTCCGTAAAGGGGCGGCGAAGGCACCATGAAAGCAGCTCATCACCCAAAAATCCTCCAGGCTCTAGAACGCTTGTGGCCACCATGCCTTTACTGAGGTTTTGGCTGCTTTTTACCCGTCCATGAACGATGAACACAATTCGCTGGACAGGGTCTCCTTCTCTGATAATCTGCTCGATAAACATGAACATGTTAAAGAAAATTTAGATGGGTTTTCGACAGCAAAATTAGTTGTTTGTAGTAATAGTACAAAATCAGACCTTTTCATCTTTGGAGAATACGAGGGGCTTCACACGGTCGCAGATGTTGTCAAGGATAAGATCATCCAAACTGTGGAAGATGGGTACCTAAACATATATATACCCCCAATGATGCATAAACTATTGATTCAATTAATGTATTCTCTTAGACAGCTGCTGCTATTACCTACCTTTTTTATGAGATCTAGGCAAAGGTACCGCTTAATGTCCCGTCGGAGCCCTTCCGGCAAGTCTTTAATCAACTCCATCTCATCTTCTCCTCCCATGGCTGCCCATCTCTGGTGTTCGAAATGCCGGACTCTGTGTCTCAGTTGAGATGGCAATTGTCTCCGCCTCATCCACCATTCCATGTCGCGACATCTCAACTGCATTTTTCTCTTCTTTGCCATCACCGCATGCAAGAATACCTTTAGAGGACAATTTACATTAAACCATGCTTCATACCCAAGCAAGATAAAAAATAAATAAATAAATAATTATATTTTTCCTCCTTGTGATTTAAGTAAAAATTACATAATTCTTATGTGATTCAAAAATAAACACATAAGTTATATAATTTTTTGTGATTTAAACTTAACAGTAAAATAAATAAAAAATATTACAATTAACGGTAATTCTATAATAATGATATTTTCCTAATTTCATTTATCCAAAATAAAACATTTAAAAGACAATTTTTTTCTTTTATTTCAAAATAAATAATTATCTTTCGTAAGAATATTTTTGTCATTTCACTAACCCTATTACAATTTCATTCATTTACCGTCCCAACTATTGCTCAAATCAGATGGAGCTAAAATATAATTAACCAAGAAACAAAAAAGGTAAAGTGTAACTTTTCAAGCTACCTGAATATTCCCAATCAATAGAGTGAATAGCATTAAGCCGCTGAGCACCATACATATACTGAAGATAACTTCCAGCCAGTGACTTGTGGGGTCGAGAGCGTTTCCGAAAGTGCTGCAACCAAATACCAAGAATTTTAAGAATGCTTTTCAAGAACATTTGTGGACAGAGAGGCCTAAGATAAAAACATGTCTTCGAACTTTTATCAAATACCTGAGGGTCATTAAACCCCAAAAAATGGGATACAGAATCTTAACGGAGAGAGAGTTGCTGGAGATGACCGGAAGAGCCCATTTGTAGATTCCATAAGGATACGATCCGTTGACATCTAAACACAACGGCTTTCTGACCGTCGTTGTTGAATTACCACCGCATGGATTTCCGACGGTGCCCGCCGGTAACAGAAACTGGTAACAAACCTCCTCCGAGCACGACAGAGCGAGACTACATGGGCTTTTCCGGTCACATTGCTGCCTCAGGCATGATGCTACACGTTGTATGGCGAGGACGTACCAACATCCTCCGGCGACCTGCAAACGGAAAAGTGGCGTGAAAAGCTGTCAAGGTTATGGTATATGTGTTGATGAAGACGAAGATAGATCAGACTTACGTGAGAGGCGATGAAGTAGGCAATGAGATTAAGGCCAAAACCCCACCAAATGGTGCCGAAGATGTAGCCAGTGACTTTCTTCATTCTTCTCATTAAACAAATGCTGTGATAAACCTTAGGGAGGAATTGGAACAAGAAGATTAGCAGAAGTATCGTCATTATCAGCTTTATCTGCTCTTCTCTAATCAATTTCGGCACAACTAACCAAAATACAGCCTGCGAAAACAAAAGGAAAATATGAGAATAAGTACGCATTTATAAATTTTTAGAGGAGTAAATTGACAAATATTTAAAAAATTATATTTTTAAAAATTTAAAGGTGACATTTATAAATTTTAGAGGGAAAATTAAAAATAAAATTCAACAAATTACAGATGAAAATTAAATCATGAAAAACTCAAGGAACCCTCTACACGTAATGCCAAAATCATACCACCCCCTGGCAAAACCCCTTCACTGACAAGCTAGTATCTTCCAGAATAGCCGTCCTTTTGTTACAGTGACGAAAGCCTTTTTTATTTTCTTTTGTTTTTTTGTTGATACAGAGTGTAAGGTCACGGTGCACGCGAATGATGTACGTTACATGAATCATCTCAAAGGCCTACAGGGTCACTGTATACATAAATTATATAAATTTTATTTATTATATAAATGGTAGTTGGCTACAAGGGTTAGGATTTGAATTCTTTTTATTTCATACCTACAATAAAAATCTTCATTTCATCAATCAATAGATTAAATGAAATCTTATTAGATATCTAACTAAAATTACTTCATTCTAGGTTAAAATATATTTCCTTATTTACAACTATAAAATTATTTATTATCAAATAAATTTTAATTCAATATATCTGAACCATTCATTTATATATTAACTGATGTGTCAGCACCTCAATTAATAAAATAAAACTCTCCATTTTATTCCATACATGGAATGGAATTTTCAACTATAAAATCATTTATTATCAAATAAATTTTAAGTCAATATATCTAAACCATTCGTTTATATGTTACCAGATATGTTAACATCTTAATTAATGAAATTAAAATCTTCATTTTATCCCATAAAACAGAGAGAATCCAAATCTGGCTAGAAGAGGGCGTACTTGAGACCTTTACCACAAAGACAAGCGAACCTCTGTACCACCTCCTGTAATTGAATACCAGACACTTACCATTTGAGTGTAAGTACCAGTCTGAGAAAGAAAAAGTAACCCAGAAAATGAAAAGATACGAAATTTTAGCCGGTTGTTTGAGTGTGTGTATAAGTTTAATAAAAATATATATAAAAATACCTATCAAGAGAAGCAGATTAGTTCAGTAATAATAATGTTTCACTTATATCATAAGTTAATATTTTCTCCCTTTAAGAATTTTGGTCCTCAGATACATACTAAAAAGATAAATAAAAATAAAAAAATTAAAATTATAAAAAATTATTTAGTATTCCAAAGTACCACGTTATCCTTCGTAACACAGTACTCGTTAAAGTTAGAATATCAATCAACAGTGACTAGGAAAGAACTTAAAAAAGATTCATCTAGTACTTTTGAGTAAGAACCACATGTAAAGCCTCACTTTGAGCAAGAAAGTTTGATACTGGCTTGTCATTAGAAATTTTCTCCAACTTTTATACGTAAGTAAATAGTAATGGTAGGTGTCAATTTTGAAATAGCAAAACTATTCTTCCCGTACCATGAGGTGGCAATAGATAATTGGATGTTGTTTGCAAACCTGAGGAATCGGGAGTATGACGAAGGCGTCGAACCAGAAACCCTTCAGGGACCGCACGTAGTGGGAAGCGATCGCACGTGCGTCCCACACAAGCTTACCACACCCGACCACCAATGACTCCCTCGACACGTACGCCAACCGAAACTGAAGCCACAAGTGGAAAAGGTGTACAGCGTCCAAACACGTGCGAAGAACGGTGACGATTGCGGCCAACCCACCGTCCATGAACAAGCACGGCGCGCCACCATGGCCGATGGATAGTGCGTAGAAGAACAGAGGATCAACGGCCAAGGCCATGCCACGTGCCAGTAAAAGCGCCCGGTTCCACCTCTTCACCCGTTTGCTCCGAGGGTCCAATACCTGGCCAAAAGGCCCGGATACATGCCGTTTCCAGGTCGCCCTGCTCTTCCCGGTTTTCTGGCCTTGCCGGTTCTGAATCGGGATTAGTGACGAACCGGCTGAGGCCTCCCACTCGGGTTGGTGGGCCCGGTCGCAGCTGGTGGAGTGGAAAACCGGGACGCCTACCTGAGTACAGGCATAGCATTCGACTGAATTCGGGATTGCGCTGTCATCGTCTACGTCGTCGTTGCTGTCGGAAGAAGAAGTGCGTCGCCGGAATATTCCAAACCACCTGGAGATCAAACAAAAGAGTAAGAACTAAGTTAATAAAATAAGAAAATTAAGCGTTAAGAATTGAAAGATCTTATGTTTCAGAATTGTAGCGTGTTCGTAGGTGACCTTGGACGGGTGCAGAGGGTATCTGGGCTGGAGGGCATGGTTGGAAGAGATGAACCATGGGATAGAAGCAGAGCTGAGAGGGGATAAAAAGCAAAATTAAGAACTGTAGAGAGAAAGAGAGGGAGTGAGAGTGAGAGTTGTAGAGAGAGAAGCGAATATAATCACTGATACGGTGATGGCTGCGTAAGAGAGAAGTGAAAATTGTGAGGAGAGAGAGAGAGAGAGAGAGAGAGAGAGAGAGAGAGAGAGGCGTATGTGTTTGTGGTCCGACGAGAAAAGAGTTATGGGGTCTGTCATTTAGCACATGAATGGTGTGTCGTAGCCGGGAGAGCCTGAGGACGAACAACCACTTACGGAACGTCGCGGTCGTGGGGCTCAGATCCACTACGGTTGGGTCCACGATTGGTCAAGTAACCACCGTATTAGAGAACAAAGAAGTTCCCTATTTCCATATCAATTGAGATAGAGACCTAGACTCATTTTATTTTTTCATAAATAGAGACTTAAATTATGTAACTAAACTTACTACTTCGCTTATTATTTATCTCATTATCTCTCTTGTAATTCTTTTTTGTATTATAATGTATTGTGATTACATATAAGTTTGGTTTTTTTTTAATATGGTATTAGAATCAAAGGAAAGTATGTTCTGTGGTGGTTCTTCGATGAATCTTTCACATCAAAACTCCTATGGTTCTCTTCCTTTTCTCCAGCCATCTTCCAATAACTTTTTGGCTAGCTTTCCACCGTCCTCCGATGACTTTCAAGCACTCCTCTGGCAATTTTTCCACCAATTTTTGGTGACTTTTCGACCAACTTTCGATTACTTTTAGGCCAACTTCTAGCAACTTTCTGACCGACTTCCGGTTTAATCGACTTTCGACCAACTTTTGACGACTTTTCAGCTAACTTCTAGTGACTTTTCGACCGTTCTACGGCATCTCTCCAGCCATTCTTTGATCGACCTCTAGCGTTCTTCTGGCTGTCCTCTGGCCAACTTGATCTGACGTCCATCTGGCCATCTTCTGATTGACCTCTGACGTTCCTCTGGCCATCTTCCAGCCGACCTGATCTGATGTCCCTCTAGCCATCCTCCGGCCAACCTCTTGAGTCCCTCCAACCTTCCTCTAGCGTCTCTCCGACTATGTTCTAGCTAATCTGATCTGGCATCCCTCCAGCCAACCTTTGGGCAGATCTTCGGTGTCCTTCCGGCCTCTCTTCGGCCTACCTTCGACGTCTCTCCAGCTATTTTCCAGCGTCTCTCCAATTTTTTTATCATATCTTCTTCAAACTCAAGTGACTCTCTATTTTCCCAATTTATGTTTGAGGGGGGATGTTAGAGAACTAGAAGTTCTCTAATCTCACATCGGCTGGGATAGAGAACTAGACTTTTCTCCCCTTCTATAAATAGAGGCTTAAACTGTATAACTAAACTCACTACTTCACTTACTATCTATCTCATTATCTCTCTTATAATCTTTTTTTACTTTATAATGCATTATGATTACAGACGAATCTTGTGTTTTTCTGACATACAGAAGACTCACACCTCCATTTCACCAGTCACCATTACCCAATAAGCTTTCATTTGTCAAAATTTCCTAATAACATATACATATTATTTATTTATTGGAAGATACTAATGTACTCTTTTTCACTATCCAAAAATAATTTATTAGTTCACTATGTAATACGAGGTTAATCATTAAAGAAAAATTCAAATATTTTCTAATAGCGAATATGATATGGTTTTCACGGTTTTCAGCTTACTAATTTTAATCGTGAACTTAGATTTGGCGTTGTTTTTCCAAGCTGAAGGCTAAAAGCTTTTAATAGATTGGAAACTCAACAAAATAAGTTTTTTTTACAAATTAACTTTTTTTGACCCTTTTTAAATCTGCAGACTAGTTGTGGAAAACAATTTTTTTTTTCTCACTATTGCTACCTTAAAAGCGTAATCACTGGAAAAACCAGTTTAAACAACTACAACCAAATCGAACAATTTGATTTCTAACATGCTTTAATTCTTGATCCAGGAAATTTCATAATCTTAATTGAAAATTGAGAAAAATAAAAACAAATTGATATGAAGGTTCCGTTGTCTTTATGCACATACGTGTTCTGCTCTTCAAAATCTTACTAGTTATTTTCTGAATTCATTGTAGGGATGGATATTGAGCTACAGAAATATATATAATCCTATTTTACTGGAAGAGAATGAATAGAACATGTAGTTATACAACTTCAACTGTGTAATATGAATTAAAACACCTTACTTGCAAATAAATACGTCTGTTTGTATAGCTTCCAATTTCTATCTTTTAAGCATTCTAGAATTTCATCAATAGCATATTCTTCTAATACAGAGGATGACATGAAAAATTAGCTGGCTTCTGGTGAGGGTACCGTGCAGGACATAGGAAGTTTGGACATGGGAGGTTTCTCTTTTTTCTTCTTTCTTTTGAAGGGTTTGTTTTGGTGGTACAGAAGCACACGATCCCTTTTTTTGCCAATTTTTATTATTTGACTTTTACTTTTTTATGGACGTTATTTTAAATGACATTAATTTTTAAATTTTTTTATGGGTTTTTGGTTTAGATTTTGGAATTTCTAACTGAATGAAAACTAAAAATTAAAGTCAAAAGTCAAAAGTCAAATAAAAATGTCCAAAAAAAGCTCATCTAAACAAGTTATTAATCAATATTTATCAGGAGTCAAAGAACCATCCTTTTTTAACTAGCATAGTAGATCTATATATATATATATATATTGTATTTGCTTCCTTTCAGAAAACGTCTCACGTACGTAATGATTCTGAAAATGAAATTTAATGTCTTCCTCATTACTTAAACAAAGAAAATGACTGTACGAACAAAAAGCCAAAGTTGATAATAATTCGTGATCAATGGCATCTCCGTACTAACTAAGGTGGATAGATAGTGCACTGCAGTCAATAATCAGGCTGACTGGGATTGTCGTTGTCATTTGATGCAAACCCTAGAGGAGAGGAGGTACCTTTCTAGGGTTATCTTCTTTACCATGCATCTTTTTCGATCGATATGTAAACTTCACTCTTTTCCATTTTAGCAATTGAATAGTTAATTTATCATCCTTCTCCTTAGAGGGGCTTAGATTTTTCTCTTTATGTGTTTTGGTTTCCTTTCTGTATATAATGACTCTTTTATTATAATTCGTTACACAATGTAAGATACCAAGTATAGAGATTTTTTTTTTTTTTCTTCTTTTCTTCTCTTATTTTAACATGGTATCAGAGTCGCTCCTCTTCGTTAAGTCTCTTCATCCCCAGTGGATCAAGAAAGTTGTATCGTCCACCTCCATGTATCTCGGCACTACACTCTGGTCCATCTACGAGTCATCAAAAACTGCTTTTCACCACACTATATATCAACTTCGTCTCAATCTCCTAAATGCATTCATCAAATGTATATCTTAGGCCTTAGACTTTTCCTTATGTTTTTGGGTTTTTGGATTTGTATAGATTCCTGTTCTTAATTCTTGCTCAGCAGTCAACACTGTAATTCATTACACCAAATGATATGCAAAGTACATAAATTCCTCTCTCTCTCTCTCTCTCTCTCTCTCTCTCTCTCTCTCTCTCTCTCTTATTATGCCATTCTGAATGTAAATCAGACTAACTTATGCATGGAAAACAAGTGACGAAAGTAAGTTTCATCAGCTTTTCAGGATTGAAGAAGAGCACTGAACTTAAATCACATGTTATGTACTGCGCCCTATACAAACAATATACATATCTTGTCAGCTGTTTATGTGTAATAACAATGCAGGAAGACTGTTCGTACCCTCCCATTGCTTTCAAGGGGTTTCCTCAGTGTCCTTGGAAGTGATAGCTATATGCAGTTTCTATGGAAGTTGCCGCGAGGCTGGACTAAGAACTCCTTATGAAAGCGTCTAAAAAAGTTTCTTAGGCCTTGGATGATGGTGACACAAAAAAAAAAAATGTATTGGGACCGCAGGGCTCGGGACCATTGAAATATTCGACCTCGCCTTAGTTTCGTAACATGATTTTAATTTGTTGCCTCACGTACGGAGTTTCTTTCACCTCTGTCTTTTCAGACACTTTCATAAGGAGTTCTTAGTCCAGCCTCGCAGCAACTTCCATAGAAACTGGATAAAGAGCTTCTCTCACCTATCTCTGTCTTTCTTCTGAGACTGTGAATTTCATGCTGTGAATAGTGGTGAGAACTGTGGACGAAGATGCATATGGGCCAAGGAGACCATGGCATGATAAAAAAAAAACTTATTATATATAATATAAATTCAGCCCCAAAAAATTTTACATAATAAGCTGTCCCCTTGATGGTAAGAAAAATCGTATATATTTAGTATAGAATCAAGGCCTAAAAAATTTTACATAATAAAATCGCCTTTTTCTTGTGTAATTTATATTGTGGTCAATTTTTATTTACTATATAACCTTATTTTTATTTATTTGTCGTTTGATTTGTCTACGATCCATTATCTATACTTACATACACTCAATTAATTTAAGTTTAGAAAAAAATTTAAAAAATATATAATTTTCTATTTCCTCTGGAGTATTAATACTCTCCATTTTTGCCTTAGCTCCCTAAGATGAAATTTTTGTCCCTAATGAGAACACATGGATATATAGTACATGCAGTAACAGAGGTTTGAATGTATTCTCCTTCAATCAACAATGTTTTCATGGTGCGATTGAGGCAGGGGCGTGGAAACTTCCTAACACATAGTGGAAAACAAGCATTACACGTTGGCAAATGTTGAGATTAAAACTAGCTTCCAAAATTGAGTGCAGTGTCAACCGTACACCCATGGCTCCCAAACATATAATTGTTAGTTGATTCTCGGACATGGTGAATGCAAAGTGTCTCCTGTAATTATGGGCGTCCTTCCAACCGCAGTTTTAACTTTTAATATTCTCTTTGAGCAACTGATGGATTAGTTTTCCTCGGGAACTACAATAAAGAGAAGTTGATTAAGGACTAAAAGGGCATGCAAGCTCCGGCACCCGCAAAAGCGAAGAGAAAGGATAAAAAAAAAAAAAAGTGACTTGCAAATAAAGATAAGTAAAAGAGAAAGAAAACAATATTTGAAAAGTTGATTAAGGACTAAAAGTTCATGCAAAGTCCGGCACCAGCAAAAGTGAAGAGAAAAGATAAAAAAAAAAATGAAAAAGTGACTTGCAAATAAAGATAAGTACAAGAGAAAGAAAACAATATTTGACAAAGGAATATTACTTTGGCTCCATAATTACTAAAATAAAAGGCAGAAACAAAAAATATTAGAAAGAACGAGAGTAAAAAATGCAGCTAAAAAATATAAAAAAAACGATAAGCTAAAAATAATTGAAAAACATAATTTAAAACTTTTTCGAAACTCAAATAAGATTTTTAAGAAACTTAGTGGAGAATTTTGAGAAATTTAATAGAGATTTTTGAAAAATTTAGTGCAAACTTACGCGAATAATTTCATAAATACTTAGTTAAAACTCAAAGAAAAAAATATATAAAAATTAATATTTCAAGTTTTTCAAGAATTTTTTCTAAATTTTTTAAAAATTTTTATTAAGTATCTCAAGAGTTTTTCAAGAGTTTTCAAAACGTGTACTCCACAATTTTGAAACATTTTCTTAAATTTTTAAAATGAGTTTCGTACCGATATCGAAAATGAGTTTTTTTCCTCCAAAATAAATTTCTCGGGAACTATGCTCTGGCCATATATATAATTTTCTTTTGCATGATTAATCAATATTAGTTTAATCATGAAATCGGATTGGAACGACAGCATGGTAACAAAACTATCAACATAAAAGTTTGTCCGTAATTACGTGACTCACGTGTGCAAGAATCTAATTCATGATCATCATGTTGTGATTATGTCTAGATTGTTGTGATCAGCTTTCTTTTTAGGATTTTTCTCCAATACCGTTGAATGGAATTAGTTGCAAAATAAAATAAAAAAAACAAATGGAGAGTTGGATTTAAATGTCAACATTAATTATTGCAGTTCATATGCGCATTCACCGCAATTCAGCCTTTAGAATTAGATTTAGATAAACAAAAAATAAAAAAACAAATTACTGGTCTTAAAAACTTGATCACGACATTGTAGGCGTGAAACACATCTAGTTTCCGAGAGCCAAAAACCTTCTCAAAAGATTCTCGGAATTTGTAACCAAGAAATGTATATATAAAGAGGAAGAAGATGCATTATGCTGTCTTATCATGTTGCTGAAAGCAAAGCTGATGCCCGGTGCCTTACAAACAAACCTATGAGAACATGTATATATATATATGTGTGTGTGTGTGTGTGTTTGTGTGCAGGGAGGAAGCCATCAGTGTTTTAAAATTCAGACCGGATCGATTGTTTCAACTGGTTGAATCGTGATTCGGTTATAAAAACGGTCTGGTTAATTTTTAAAATTATGGTTGAATCGTGATTCGGTCAATTGAACCGGTTTAAACCGTTCAGTTCACTATTTTAAGGCAAAATTTTATATTTTAAATATAAAAAATAGTGTAAAAAAATAAGATACTATTTATTAATATTAATAAATTAATTAATAACATAATTATAACGTTACGGGTCAATACGGTTGACCCGACTGTTGAACGAGTGACCCGTGATCCGGTGACTTTTTCAGTTCACTCAACGGTCCGATTTTTAAAATATTGGAAGCCATGTAAAAATCAAAGGGGCCATGGTCCCCTTAGTATTCAAAAACCCCTATTAGATGTAGTAAAAATTAAGGCAAAAAAATTTAACATAGTAAAGTGATCCCTTCAAATTTAAAAAATATTTATTTAGTACAGTATTAAGGCAAGAAATTTATTTTATAAATTGACATTTTTCTTGTATATTTTTTTATTCTTACTTATTTTTTATGCTATTTGGGCTTATTTTTTATTTGTTTGTGACTTATTTTAACTGTGGTCTAAGTCTTATGTTTAACCATAACTAATTTTTGAGATCTAGAGTAAAATTTAGAGGACAAAACACAGCTCTACTTTTGTCTAAAGTGTAAACTAACGCTGTAAAGACTGATAAAACAGTTTATAGGTACTAAAAAACACTTCTTTTGTAGCACTTTACCGTCATATCTTAATTAAGACTGAATAAATGTTACTTTTTATTTTGGCATATTGAATATAACTTGCATTATTAGTTGAAATTTTTTTTATAGAGCTGTTCTTAGCCAACCTCAAGACGAATTCCTGGGTATATGCATATCAAAAACTTATACTGATCAAGCCGACGTGCTCGTTATAATTGATATGTAAAGCATAAAATGATTGAGGAAAGAAAAAGGTACTGAAGTTAACGATATATAGCCATTGATTTTCAAGATTCAATCGAAGCAAGAAGCTAGTATATATATATAGACTTCATCTATCTCATGTTATGCAGCCGCTTTGTTAACATATCTCCTTTATTTTTCAATGGAAAAAAATGCATTTTCCGGCATTTATTATCTCCCCGAACTCACTCTCTGATCATACCAAACAAGAAACAACGGAAAACTCCACAAGGGAGCTAGATCTAGCTAGAGTTAAAAACATGAAATAAATATAGCAACGACTCAAAAAAAAAAACTTCACCTTAAGGGGATAAAATTACCCAAGCACAAAGCCTCCAGCGGGTGGTCTAAGAGGCTGAGGGAAACAAAATGTTGGCAAATGTGGACCCTCTTGAGCACTTAGGGCCATTTGGTATAAATTTTTTTTTTTTATTTTGCTTTTTTGACCTATGAACAAAAAAGGTTAAAATTTTTTTACTTTTATAAGTTAAAGACAAGCAAAAAAATAAAAAGCAAAAAACAAAAAAGTAAAAAAAAAATTAGTTTTTTTGCTTATAAACTAAAATGTCAAAAAGTCTTACCAAATGAGCCCTTAGACTATTACATGATTAGGTGACATACACATGCCGAGTGAATAACACCTGTCTTTTCTTGTCAAGTTTTAAAATTTTTAATTGGAAAAATGTTTTGTTGTTTTCCTCTTACTCTTGCTTGCACAAATTTATATATTGCTGAACATATATATAGAAAGACAGCTCTTATACCATAAAGAAAAAAGAAGAGAGAGAGACAGCTCTAGAGAGAGAGAGGGAAGAGAAAAAAAAAGAGGGGGGGGGGAGGGATGATGAAGAGCAACAACAAACATTTACATATACATATACATGTTTTTGTTGTGCCCAGCCTTTCTATTACTGTTTTCATAGTAAAAGTAAAGAAATAGACTGCTCTGCCATTGCTTTTGCAAGAAGAAAAAGACAGTAATTTTTCACGGGTAGTTATTGTTGAAACTGGTCAAGTTTGTAATGAAATTAAGCAATAAAACAATATTTTTAGAACAGGCACTGCTGTTGTAGTCAGACAGTACCGCCACCACCATAGGCATATGAACTCATTTCATATTGTTCCGATCGACTGAAAGGACTTGTGTGTCCCACCGAAGCATCAAAAAAAGAAAGAACTTGTGTGTCATCACTACTATTTTAGCATGGGGCAGTTCAGTAATGGGCATGCATGGTTTCAAAAGTAAAATATTAATTTTTAGCAATGCTAAGGCTGTTTGTAGTTCAAGGTAAAATACCTCATTTTTGGGTAACAAAGTTCGAGCACAGTCTCGACTCTCATCTTCATCTTAAATACAATGGATGCATAGGTTGTTCTTGAAAAGGAAAAATTTTATTCTTACAGAGTTTTTATAAAGAAAACTCTACCAAACGACAATGATATTTTTAAAATTATGAGTCAAAATAAAGAATGTCTTAGTTTGAAATGAAAATACCATGATCATATGAAAATTCTATAAAAAAAATCATATTTGTGTATAATTACTTTTTCAAACTCTGATAACTATTAATGAGGGTTTGGTGATTTTTATCTTTGTTTATTCATTTTTATTTGGGGACATGAAGATTTGATGATGGAACTTCAAAAATTTAAAAGAATGTCTTTTTATGCTACCCACTTTAATCAAGACATACTGCAAAAGTTCCACTCATGCATCCTTCATAAAGCATTAAAAAAAAATCTTCATGCGAAGTGATTATCTGGGTTTGGGCAAAGCTCTTGAATAATTGAATTCACACATCAATACATTTCTTCTCATCATGTTGAGAAGATACCACTCAAGTGGGAGAAAATATTGGTTACAATAGTTGTATCACGTTATCATACTGATGTGATACAATGTCCCAATGATACATAGTAATATGAATATGTTAAATCCAAATCATCAAGATATTATTTTAATTTTTGAGAAAAAAATTTAAATTTTAAACTCAATATTCCTGATAATTAAGATTTATATGATTATTTGGCTCTTATTTTCAGTATTCTCAAAGTACCATATCAACATGATGACATCGTACAACAGTTGTACCTAATATTTACTCATCCTAGAGACTATGAAATAATTTGATGAGGGTTAAGAAATATTTAGCGTACAAGGTTGGCAACCCCATCTGCAATTTCCCTGGTAAAATGATCAAGTGGCTAGTGTGCATTTATACAAAACAGTTCAGCTTAATATAGGTTTCGCAAATCAAAAATTAAATCAAATAGTGAGTGTCAATGATTTCTTCCTAACCTAAAAACCAGACGTGATTCTTTTCCTGTAGTGAGTGGCAACTATAGTGCTTTCTTGGATTCCTTTTTACACGGTCCCACTGTAGGTATATATTGTTTTAGTGGCTCTCCAAGGTTTTTTTTTATTGTTTCTTTTTTATTTTCTTGGTTCGTATTAGGATGTCATAGGTAAAGTCCAAGGGGGATGGGGTTTCATGCAAACACGCCACCACTTTTTTCACTAAAAATTGAAGGAACCCAAAACCAATATCCAAAGTTGGGACCCAATGTCCCTTACAGGCTGTTTGGAAGTTGAAAAAGGGAAAGGGAGAAAAAATTTAAAATTTTTGTCATTTTCGTATTTGATATTACTTAGGAAAGAAAGAGAAGGGAAAGAGAAGGAAAATAAAGAGAAAATAAATATTCACTCTCTCTCTTTCTCTCTTTTTTTCTCTCTTTAATTTCTTTTCATTTTCTTTCCAAAACCAAATAGAGATGAGAAAATAATAAATTTTTTTTTTTTTTTCTCTTCCCTTTCTCAAGTTCTAAACAGGCTCGTAGCTTCCTTGTTGTGCAATGGTATAATACAAATGAAATGTGTTTCCCTGTTAAGTGAGTCTAAATACACCTATCGAACTCACCTAACAAAGAAATTCACAAATCTACTGTATTTTGTGAGAATATAAAATAAGAATAATGTAGCATTTCAAGAGCACTAAATAATTTCTTGTGGGCAGCTGGATCCGTTGCTCAGCGACTCAGATCAATCAATCGACGTTTAAGAGAATTTTAATTTCAGTACTCGGGCAGCATATCATTCACTCCTAGAGCCTGATTATGAGCTAGCCCACCAGGCTTTCTTTTTTGTTTTTAAAGAAAAACGAGGCCCACTGGCTCTGAGATTTGTTCTCTTGGGTCTCTGCTTTGGGCGCTATGGAGCCCAAAGTAGCCCAAAGCAGAGTTTTTTTATGGTCTTACGTTTTTGTCAACTTTGTTAACCACGCAATCTGCCTCAGGCCCACCACATGAGTGTTTATGTAGAGTCAAGACCATGCTTGTTTAATTTCACGAAAGGTGCCGCATTCCCCAAATCAGGATTGACCCATTAAGAGCGGTAGGACCGGCCTCTTAAAAAAGAGTCACAGAATAAGTCACAAGTTGACCTACATAAAAGTAAGGTCAATGAATAAAAAACTCTAATTTGATAGAGGAAATGAGTCAAGAGAATTAGTTCAATCTACTCTTACATTGACCCAATAGTGGTCAACTCCTAAAAAGAGAAAGAATATCACTCCTAAAAGGCATGGAACTTCCAAAACGTTTAAATATACAATGCAACTAAAAAGTAAGGTACACATTACTAAGAGCTAAAATAGAGTTCTTTCTTTTAATTCATTAAAACTAAGCTTGTCTTGATATTCGAAACGTCATCGGACCAAAGAGAATCGATGTATTCTTATTATTTCTTGTTCTTGTAGACTCTCTAGTGTTTATCTTAGGAGATCGCAAAGTAAATCGGATTTACAAAAAATTCCCATCCCGAAAGGAATTGGAAAGATGACTGAACTATTGTAAGATTTTTTCCAATTCTATTAATTTAATTTTTTTTTAAAGAGGCCAAATCCAAAAGAGAAACTATAGAAACACGTTTCTGCGGGTGCTCCACATGGGCTAACAATTTTGGCATTCTTATGACAATAACTAATAGGTAGATTCGGCAAAGCCTTAATCTTAACTTTTAAAATAATGACTTCTAAATCGCAAAATAGTCACCATCTAAGATGTTTTAGGAGAGCATTTCACCTTCGAAAGATGACTGAACTATTGTAAGATTTTTTTCATTTCTATTAATTTCATTTTTCTTTTCAAAGGAGGCCAAAGCCAAAAGACAAACTATAGAAACACATTTTTGCGGGTGCCCCATATGGGCTAACAATTTTGGCATTTTTTTGACAACAACTAACCGCTAATTTTAGTAAAGCTCTAATCTCAACTTTCAAAGTAATAACTTCTAAATTGCAAAATAATCACATTCTAAGATGTTTTAGCCACGCTAATATTTTTTGCCACGGCCAAAGTGGGTGCCTTCACAATTTTTTTGTTTTGTTTTTTTATTCTCTCTAGTCAACTTCTTATGCTATGTTTGTATTTTGAATTTATAAAGGAGAAGAAAAAAAGAAAGGAAAAGAAAAGAAAAAAAAAACAAAATGAAATAAGCTAAAAAAAAATTATTATTGAGTTAACGAAAAAAAATGAATAGACATTTGGCAGATAAATTCATTTTTTTTGCTTGGTTACTAATGTGTATAAGTAATGTAATTTATCTTTTATTTTCTTTTTTCTTGAATCCAAGAGCTAAAATAACACTAAAATCATCCATTATAGATTCTAGCAAGACCAAGAAAAATGCTAGTAAAAATTCATGGCGGGTCTCTATTTGTAGACCGCTACTATTCATGTCTTTTTCTTAATTAAATAGGCATTGTCTCAACCAACCAACCAACCATCCATCCAACTAACTCCACCTTTTGTGGAATTATAGCCATTTAGTCAGCCACTTGAATTATGAGGTGAAACAGTTAGATAGAAGGTAGACATTTGAGTGTATCCTTGCTCCCTTTTGACACTAAAGAAAGGTCAAGGAATTAATTTAAGTTTTTTCCGACTAGTCTCTGAAGTTTATGTAAGACTTTTGTTCATACAAACTATATAATAAATTTTATATATTACATTAATGATGATTGGTCATAGGAAGCACATGGAGATAAAATCAATATTGAGAATTCACGCTTAGATAAGAATTAACCAACCATTGGGCATTGTTTCAAATATCAAAATAACATAACACAATTAAGAAATTAGGTAAGTTTATCTTAAAATAATTAAATAATTAAATAAAATCAAAGACGTGATAAAATTCTGAAAAAATTTACTAATTAAATACTAACTTTTACTTACCAATGGGAAAAAAAGAAAAAAAAAAAAAGGCTCAAGCCAGCTTGGCATCGCTTCTAATGTTCTTAATTTATTTCACCTTTTGATTTTTTTTTTTTTGTAAATAAGAAGGATAGAAAGTTTGAAAATGCTTTTATGTTGCTTTAATATTTTTATAAATTTAATTCTTTTGAGAATTTAAAAAATATTTTTAAAAAGTAGGCTTTTCATATCAAAAAGTTTAGGTGTGGCTCTTACCACCACCACCACCTAGACCCGGGACCCCATTGGTTGGGCTATGCTGGCTTCCCACGTCAGAAAGTTTTGATGTGTGTGCTTATTGCAACCTTACCCATCACATTTTAACTGGGGTGTGCATGGTTTGATTGGGTTAGTTTATGTTAAAACTAGAACCAACTTGATTTTGATTGACTCTAAATGTTTAGACTTAAAATCAAGTTGATCATTCAATGAAATAGAACTAAACCAAATCAAGCCAAACAATGCCTCAGGTTGGCTAGAGTCCACGTCATGTTAGGTCGGATCGATTTCACTTTTATTGTATATTATTTAATTTATTTATTAAAAAATAATAATAATAGAATTGATCTTGCAATCAAATAAATATAAATAAGGACAGAAGACAACTAAGTAACTTTGACAGATGAAGAATTCTTGTCCTTTCACTTTTATAATAGTAGATAGATATATATAGACTTTTATGAGGTATAAAAATTGGATCTCAATTTAATTTTTGGATCAGTTCTCAGTTTAGTTTAAGTCCAAAAAATATGAAATATAGAACCAAACCCAATAAATTGAGTTATCATTTTTTAGATTCAGAATCAAATCAATCATTTGACAAATCTGAACCAATTAAATTTATAAAAATCGGATTAGTTTCAGTTGTCGAGTTTTTTGATTTTTTTGTCTATACCTAACGTTTGCCTTGGGTTTGGTCTTTTAAAAAAAATTGTTTTTAAAATTTTTTTCTTCTTAAATCTACTTTTTAAAAACAATTTTGCTAATTACATTTTCAATGTCGTTTTCATACTTTTTATTTTCGAAAACGACATGGCAAACGGGACCTCGTTAATTAAATTAATTGCGGTGCGAGACGCTGTTGTCTTCACATTTCAGAATTTATTTATATGCCGCCGCTTCTTAACAAAGTTCGCCCACGGCGCTCGATCTGCTACAAATAGAAAACAAAGCAGAATTCAACAGTCCGTAACTTCAGAGCCGGCAGCTTAGAGACACGACTAGAGAGAGAGAAAAACAGGGGATCGTCCTTCTCTCCCTTGTCTCTCGTCAAATCAATATGAAATCTGTCCGAACAATGGGTAAATATCGGCTCTCAATCGTCAATCTATCTTTTATCTGTTATGATCAACAATTCTGATAATTACCCGATTGAAGCGTTGGTTATGCTGTACTTGTTTCTGGATTCATTCCTACTGACGTCAATGCTTGATCATGCGCTAAAATTATGTTTTTGGATTTGTTTAGAACGTTTAGGGTTTCTTTGTTTTTCTTTGTGTAAGACTTGGGGTTTTATCTATGAACTTGCAATTTTTTTTTTTTTTTTGATTCGATGATAAATTGAATTTGTTCTTATCTTCATGGTTTGCTTTGAATTTTTTAGGGTTCTCTACTGTTTTGTTGTTGGTGGTCACGATGTTGTTGATTTTAGGGGTTCTGCTATGGTTAATACTACTACTTTGCAGTTAAACTGTTTGACTTGAGCAGTAATATGATGCAAGTTTTCTGCATGTGCTTGCGTGTATTTACCAAGGTAATGATAAGACAGCTTGATTTACAGAGTGCTATTGGTAATGGATTCGGGCATCTTATGGAACATACCTCAAAGAGCCTTTTCTTCGATAAGTAATTGTTTTTTTGTTTTTTTTGATAAATGAAAGTATTTGTCATAAAGAAGTGTTTCAAGTGTAGAATTTTGCAGTCTTTTTTGGATGGTCAAATTGTTATTGCTTGCTTAGTTGCTTGTATTCAAGCAGAGTTAATAGTCAAAAGAGTGTTTTGCTTTTTTGCTCCATTCCTATTAATTGGTCACTTGCTCACAACTTCTGTGGAACAAAAAGGGCATGATGTGCGAAGTTTGGGTTGGAGGAAATTACGGTATTAATATGTTGTTCTGTATTGAACCACCAAGTTACCCTGACAAGGACAAGCTCAGCTTTCCTTAATTGAGCTTGCTGCTCTAGTTCACTCAGTAGATGACATTAATCTTGAGCTTGGTTGTAAAACTTGTGACAATGAGTTGGTCTTGTTGGTCTTAATATAACTAGTGGTTTGACCCCTGCACAGGCCAATCACATTTTCAGATAAATATACAAACGAAATAAGAGAACAAAAAAAAAGATATTGCACAAAAATTTAAAAGAAAAGAAAGTCAATAATCAATAAAAATTATAAATAATGCAATATCTAAATTAAATCGTTTAGTAATTGTGTTATATGATCTTTTTTCTTACCAGCATGAGATGTTGCTACTTCATTAATGTCATCTTCTATTATCTTAATTTATCGATAAATCCCCACTAAAAATGAGCAAAACCATATCTTGTGAAAATGAGCAGCTAAGTTGCTATAACACCAAATTGTAATTTGAGAAGTACAAGAAGAAGTGTCATCCTTGGACGGAAGGCTTCCTGCAAAAAAATTATAAATTAGAAAATCATATGTAAATACCAATTATTATAAATCTAATGGGGAATAAAATCCAATCTATTAGTCTAATATTGTGTTTGAATCTGAATTTATAAAGGGAAAAGAAAAACGGAAGGAGGTGGGTGATGCAAGAAGAGCGAACCCGAGCTACGTTCTTCTTCTTCTTCGCGTACAATGATACGGAAAAAAAAAAAAAAAAAAAAGAAGCAAGGGAAGCTGTGGATGCCTATACAAGTATGTATATGTACATTTATTTAATGGAAGGAGAGGCAGTTTGTGAAAATTAGTCGGTGACCTGCAATGGAAGGCGGTGATGCAGGAAGACCGAATCAGAGGTGGTAGCCATTTTGAGCATCTTCAATAGTTGCATCTTCAGCTATTTTGATTGGCCGAATTATGATAATAATTAATGAAGTACGACACTTAAAACTAATTTTACATGGACCCCTCATGACATACGTGCGGAAGTATAGAACCCAAATTGCCACTTTTGGTTGCGTGCTGATAATGCAAATAGATAATTCAGTTTGGTGAGGACAAAGAGGTCATTTCAGTTGAGGACGATAGGAGGGAAAATTCTGTAGCAAGTCCCATTTTTTATATAGTAGATAGATGAGTTCAGTTATTCAAATGAGTGTTATGTTCTTCTTTTGAAGTTAATATGGTGCTATTTAGGTGGGGCAAGTAACGAGTTTGGTTACGAGTCTTAATGCATTTTTCCTCTTCAATTAGCAAGACTGAGGCAGGTAACAAGTTTTCTTTTCAACACAAGTAGGCTTCTTTGTCTTAATTTAATGAATAGGTGTGGCTAAACTGTCTCTAAACATTTGCAAAGCATGCATACATAAAAAAGGGCAACCTATATTCTATGTTTAAGCAAGCTTGCCAATTTGTGTTTTTGTTGGGTGGTCCAATGCATGTATTACATTGGCCTTTTTCATATCTAAAATTAGACACATCTGGGCATAGTTGATGCTCATTGAATCTAGATGATGAGATGGCACAGTATCTTATTTTGCGTCCATCAAATTGAAAATACTGTTCTCATGAATTTATTAACTACTTTTGGACGTAGCAATTGGAAACTGGTTTCAATGTTTAGGATCCTTTTGTCTGTTAACTTCTTAGAAGTAGTCTTCTATCATAAACTCTGCCAGCCCATAGTGGTGCAAAATTACATGAAAAGATGCTCCATGGTATGAGTTCATCTAATACAGATTCCCTAGGTTTGTTATGAGCCAAACAACAAAATAACCGGTATATTAGCTAAAACAAGTCTGCTCAGACCGATTGTTGTTAAGAATGCTTGGTTCCCCTCCCTGTAATGTCTTCAGGATATTATGAGCAAACTTATTTATTCCTTTCCATGTTGTGAGGACTTACTGTTTGAAAAGGAAACCAGCGTGCAAAAAGGTTATCATTGTGTCTACCCAACATATTGACCAGTGTTGGCCATGTTGCTTAGTCTTGGGCCATGGCAGTCACTTCATCCACAGCCTAATTGATGTCACCGCCTTTTTCCTGCCTCCTTTGAGATTTTGACACCGGATCTTGATATTCATTTTTTGCTGCTATTCTGCAGGAAGACCAATGTAGTTTTGTAAAAATCTTTTTAATTGTTATCATATGTATTCCTGTACTCCATAGTGATCAATCCATTCGCAACTCTAAAGATGTATTTTGATGTGAAAACCAAAAATCTCCTGTTTCAGAGTTGACGGCTTTTATTATGAGTACATAGATGGAACTTTTAAATATAGAATTTTTAATTTTCCTTTCTGGTTTGACTTTACAGGAGGATTGTTTTTGGTCATCAGAACAGAGAGAAGCTTGTAGGGATGGTTGATGGAGCCAGCTGCTTATTGAATGGTTTAGTTTCTTGAGGCAAGCAAGTGATGTTCTTTTTGTAGTCGTTTGCTATCATAATGTGGAACTTTGCATCCAATTGCATAGCTGGCAGCATTGGACTTAAGAACGAGTCTAAAAAGCCAACTGAAGCTGCTTTGGAATGCTCGGATGATGAAGTTTCTTCTGTTTCTAGCAGAGAGGAGGGACTGGAGTGCCCAATATGCTGGGAATCTTTCAACATAGTTGAAAATGTTCCCTATGTTTTATGGTGTGGCCATACTCTCTGTAAAAATTGCATCCTGGGGCTACAATGGGCTGTTGTCAAATTTCCCACTTTACCAATTCAGCTTCCACTTTTTATCTCCTGCCCCTGGTGCAATCTCTTATCCCCTCGTCTGATTTACAAGGGAAATCTAAAGTTCCCTCGCAAAAATTTCTTCCTGCTCTGGATGGTTGAGAGCATGAATGGTGATAGAGTGAAGTCTCATTCTGCCTTCTGTGGGGATCATCCACCAATGTGGCTGTCAAACAGCAACTTAGTACCAGGAAGTCAAGTAACCCACCGTGCTGTCAGGAGGGGTCAATATATTCAATATTCAGAACCATCAGGTTCACACCATGACCGTAACCCTGTCAATAATCACCTCACTGTGGAGAGCCTGCACTCCTCCCTTAGAAAGTCTCTGGTTTTCTTTGTTCATTTGACAGCAAAGTTCCCACTGGTCATCATATTTCTCCTGATCGTCTTGTATGCAATACCAGCCAGTGCAGCCATCTTGGCATTATACGTGCTCATCACAGTTCTATTTGCTCTTCCATCGTTTCTCATTCTGTACTTTGCATATCCTAGTTTGGATTGGCTGGTGAGGGAAATCATCACTTGAGATGCTGTTTGCTTCCTAGTTTGTGAGCCCTGTGGCTAGAAGTTTGCCCCCACAAAATGGTAATTCTATCTGAGTTGTGTATTGCATCGGCGGTATAATTTGACGACTCCACTTGTTTCAAACATCCTCCAAGTTCCCATTCGGTATTGTTAAACCATATTTTGGCATCAGTAAAGTAACTTGACTCTGATGCTAGCTTTCGTTAATTTGGGTTGCATGTGTGTTCCAACAAATGAACGTGAACATCCTCATCTGCCTGCGCATGGTTGCTTTGTAAATGAGGTGCAGTTGGAAAGTGTGTCTCTAAAGTCCATTTATGGTTAGAAGCATGTTTTCCTGTTTGTACAAATATTTGTGCTTATAAATATATCAGTTTATGTGAATGTCGTTATCTCTGCCTCCTGGTGAGTATCTGATGGAAGTGATTGAAAACTGCTGGATTTTTTTATTTTTTTTTAGTTGATGGGATCAAATTAGGTCTTAGCAGGAGCATCAGTGAAGAAGCCTTTGTGGAAGTGTCTAGTTTTTGTGTCGTTGTGTGTGCCTGCTCATTCTTTTTCATTGCTGTTCTTTTTGTTGTTTGATTCTTGAAATCTCCAGGTAGCCTCAAAACAAGGGGCAGGTGTTGCGACTGTATATGTCCTCCAGGTTCCTCCCCCTTAACTCAGGACACCCTTTCCTTTTCCCTTCCCCCAAGTTGTCAATTATAGCTGTTTTGGTGGAAGGAAATTTCTTATCCAATTTTTTTTGAGTTGGAGTGTAGTTTATGAGTGGCTAGAGTAAGGGTTCCAGAAGAAATTCTTCACCAATTGCAGATTGGAACACCATCAGTGCAGTTCTTCAATGCAGGTTGAAAAAGTAGGAAAAATTATTGCGCCTTGTTGGAGCAACACCACAAAACGGCTACACCCTGCTATAGGCCTAATATGGCCCAATTCGGCATTAAACTCAACTCAGAGGTCAAGTGCCCCATGCATACTGCAACATGTAGATATAAAGTTTAGACATTAGGTTTTATTAGTTGGTAGCCCACAACAATCTGCTTGGCCCAAGAATGGCCAAACCTAAAAAGTAAAAACTAAGTGTTAAGCAGAGGATTGAAGGTGGGGGTAACTCCTTTCTTTGGTATGATTACTGGCACCCTTTAGGATCACTTGCTGGCCCTACAGGTAGACTAGGAGAGCACTTGTGCCCAACAACCCCTGGTCGTTTCTCTGGAGAAGGGCGTCGGTAGGAGTGCGCCTAGTGGTGCGCCTAAAAAACTACTGTGCCACGTGCTCCATAATACAAAGTTCACCTCATCACTCATGCAGGAAAAGAGATATTGCTCAAAGCAAGTGTGAATTTCTCACCTTGAAGGAATTTAGTCAAGCGAGCTGGAGGAATCAAACCTTCACCAAATTAGTTGAATCAGGTTATATTAGACCAATAGTAGGGAGTGTTTTTCAAAAATTTTACTTCAAAAAGTTTTGTTATGTGATTTTTATTATGTTAGCAACATTAACAGCTTTAAACTGTTAAAGAGTCGAGTCACCATTTTCAAATTTTTTGTTTTTGTATGACTTAAAAACATGTATTTCATCAGCAAATTTTAACGAACCAACAAATAACACCACCGTTAGCCAGGGGGGCCCTTATAAGGTTTTTCTTCTTTTGTTTTTTTTTTTTACTCAAACGAAAAAAACCAATCCTTTAATCAAAATTCAAAACAATAACAATATTGCATCTTCCATCCTATTATATTGCCAAGAATTCTTTCTTTAATTGCTGTCAATTAGAGAAATTGGGACAGATGAAATTTGTGATTGGAGGGGTTGAAATTAATCTAAGACGGGGGCTTGTGGTTTTTGTTTAATTTTCTTTGATCTTTTTCATCATCCACAATAAAATCCTTAAAATCCAAGTAGGACAATCCAACATGGATCCTCCACGTGTCACAAATGTAACCTCAAAATTAGGGAACTTGGGTCCTTCCAGCTGAATTCTTGGTACAGAAAAACTATTGGTAGTCCCTTTGGAACTCACAGAAGATTTTGAACCAAAAATGGTAGCAGCTGTTGCTGTGTCCTCCCCGAAATATACTATTTTCCAAAACCCAGTTTCTCTCAGAGAAGCAAATTCTAATTTTCTTGGTGGGTCAACCTTGAAGGGTCTTTGTTTACAGTTGAAACCCAGGAAGAGCAAGAACAGAGATGTCATCAGTTTAGTGGTTGCTTCAGCGAGCACCGCCTCCACCACCGGCAGTGGTGGTGGTGATGGTGGAAGATTTTATCTGAACTTCACTGGGTTCCCTTTTCCTCTTGGTCCCTTTCTCAATAGGCGCACTATCAGGACAGAGGTTAACGTCCTTATCTTCAATTTATCTTTGCTTACCCGTATCGAGTTATATATATATATAGATATATAAATTATATATATACACGCTCATAGCCTCACACGCATAACCATGTGTGATTAAATTTTCTTTGATACATCTGAACAGAGGGCGCCCTTTGCCGGCATCAAGATCTGTTGAAGTATCCAAGTTTTAATTTCATTTTCTCTTTCACTTCTTTTTTGCGAAGTGGTTAGGTGATTTTATAGCTATGACTGTGTTTGAGTATCGATGCTTGAATTTCTGTAGAAGAATACTGTGATTGTTTGGTTGGCTTATCTCATTGCTCTTGAATTTCTCATTTTTCAGTTGAACAGAAGTGGTTGTGATGCTTCTGAATTGGTCGCATACCCATTTTAAAGACGAATTCTCTTGACACGACTATTATATTTTTTGAACCGATTGCAAAGTTATTGCATCTAGCATCCATGATCTTTGCTCATCTTTAACCCTTGAATTAAGAAGAAACAAAAATTTCTCTGGACTTCACAATAGGAATCTTCCTATGCCCAGTTCCATGTATTCTAAGTTCCCACAAGTATGATCTTACTGTGATGCCTATGATATTAGTTAACGAGATTGAGCTAGGAACATGGTACAAGACTATATCTAAAACATGGCACAATTGGGTTAGTTTTGTTTAAACCATTTGGTTGAATGCAATAAGCTAGTCAAAAATCAAGAAGGGTGCTATTTTCATCCAGCACAATAGGTTTGATTATGCTTTATCTTTTAAAACCCGGTAATGTACTAATTACATAGGAAAACCAGTAAATGCATCCTTCTCACCCCGTCCTCTGGCAGCAGCATTCTGTATTATGACGTTGGAAATGTCCATAATAGAAAGAGAAATGGATATGCCAGCAAAATGTACTGATCAACTCTTCCTTGTTTGTGTGTCTTCAAGTCCTAATTTTGACAAGTCATCAAGCACTAAAAGATTCTTAACTTTGGTACAATCAACTTCGCCCTTTTTCTGTGTGTCTTGAAATCTTGGTTTTGACAATTCATCAAGTATTAAAAGATTCTTAACTTAGGTACAGAGCATATTTTCATTCTTAAGAGAGAAAAAAAAATATGGCATTGTAAATGCACCAGACTTTTTCTTTCTGTATTTTAACTTGTCCTCTTGCTTGAACCTCAGGCTGTGAAAGGCTGCATATGGCTATTTGAACAAGAGCAAGCACTGGGCTTCAGCAGTGTCTCAACAAACATTCGAATGACAGTCATCAAGCTCAAATCTGGAGGATTATGGGTCCATGCACCCATTGCTCCAACAAAAGAGTGCATTCAGGTCCTATTTTGTCCTCTAGTTCAGCTGCATTTTTAGAGTCCAATGGAAGTTGAAGCAATTCCACTTTTTTTTTCTTAGAAATTAAATGATACTTTCTGTTCAATGGCTTTATAAAAAGTAAATTTACAGTTTATTAATATCTACATCATTTAAATTTGTTTTTAATGTCTACACTTCTTAAATTGGTCCCCGTCCACTAAAAAAAGCCCCTCCCCCCATCCCCCCAACCCCACTCGCACCCCCAAAAAAAAAAAAATTAAATAAATAAATAAACCCAAAACAACATTTGGGGGACTTGTGTTTCTTATCTCTACCGTGCATAAGGAACTTGATTCAAATGCTTTCGTCATGGAAACTAAAGCAATTAATTGCCTTATGGTTTACAGATATTTCTGTGTTGAATGGCATGGATTAATGTTTCTGCATGCTTTTCAAGAACCTCTGTCACCTAGAGATAAATGGAAACACAATTTATGTAGCAGATCTCCTTGTTGAATGATACAGAACAGTTACTTCAAGTGCCTTTGAGAAGCCTGGAGTCCCTACCAAGTTGTAAGCCTGGAGTCCTTACCAAGTTAAGGGTTGGGGCAGTTGCTGGATGACTTTGGAATTTAGGATATACCCACTTTTTTATTTATTAAGAGAGAGCTGCAACTGGTTAATCATCTTTTTCCACATATTTTGACTTGAAATACCGTAATTGTTGAGACTTCTTAACATTATTTTAGTCCATTTCTTGTATACCTGCACTGTGATTAACACATAGGAACCTTCTTTTTCACAACTTCCCTCTTGCAGCTTGTGAAGGAGTTAGGAGCTCCCGTGGAATACATAGTCCTGCCTACATTTGCATATGAGCACAAAATATTTGTTGGCCCGTTCTCTAGAAAGTTCCCCAAGGCCCAGATATGGGTAGCACCAAGGCAATGGAGTTGGCCTTTGAATTTGCCACTAGAGTTTTTCGGAATTTTTCGTGCCAAAACATTGAAAGATGAGGATTTGTCAACCCCATGGGCTGATGAGATTGAACAAAAAGTTCTAAGCTCACCAGAAGTAGGTAATATAAACTGCATTCCTTTAATTTCAAACTTTATCTTGTTGGATTACTGATATTTTGTTGTAAAAAAAATATATTTCAGGAATTGGACCTTATGTGGAAGTAGCATTCTATCATAAGCGTTCAAGAACGCTACTAGTGACAGATGCAGTAATATATGTCTCAAGGCAGCCACCCTCTTGTATTAGCAAAGAATCCTTGCTGGAATCTGCAAAGAATGGCTTGGCTGTAAAACTTCTGAGTAAAGGAAAGGAAGTTCCTCAGGAACCAGTTGTTGACAACAAGATGTACCGACAAAAGGGTTAATCCTCCATTATAGTTGAAGTAGCTTGTTATCAGCTAGCTAAAAAGTACAGATACAAACAGGGGACACGGATATGTGATAACACATACACGCCGACACAAAAAATTTCAAAAATTGAACATAACATGGCAGGGACATGACAACAAATAAATGTACATTTTTATATATAAAGAAAAATAATAATAAATTCTCTGTTTTATACATTACAAATATTTTTATATTCTATTACATATGCAGATGGTAAAAAATTCATTTTTCAGACTAGATTCTTGGTGCAGGGTGGGAGAGAATGGTTCTCCAAATCTTGTTCCTTGGTCCATCAAATCTTTTGGAACCCAACGCTAGCTTTGCCCGAATGTCACAGAAGCTGATTGTTTCCCCCATTGTCAAGACATTGGTCTTCAGCAAAGTTCCTGAAAAGGTGGCTTAAACTACTCCAGTGCAGTTTTTTTCTCATTGGTTTCGTCAAGTGCACATGGAATTATAGTAACCAAATTGAACTCTACAATCACGACTTTGTGGAGAAGTTTCAAATTTTGACCGTTTGGCACTTTTTTTTCAAAATTTCAGGTCAGGGACTGGATTGATAGCATAGCAAGGGACTGGAGATTTAAGAGAATAATCCCTGCTCATTTTGCAGCACCAATAAATGCAAGCAGATCTGATTTCTTGGCAGCATTCGGATTTCTTGATGATCTATTGGGTGAAAGATACGTTACTCGGCCTTCTCTCTCTCTTCTCTTCGCGTCAATCATGGGTAAGGCTGCCAGTTACTTTCCACCCGATGATATGAGGACCTTGTCATCACTTGACCAGTTTTTAGTCTCAGTTGGAGCTGTGAAGAAGACTGTCTCAGGTCGGAAAAGATGATCAAGCACTAACTACAAATTCCTGGAAGATTCTACATGTTAAATTTTAAACACCTGGATACATAGTGAGTTAGTAAATTACAGATGCTATATTAGTCTCTCTCTTTTTAAGCAAAAAATGCTAATTATTATATAGGTGTTACAGGGGTGTTTTTTATGAAACAATTCATATAAAGGTTGTGGGCAAGTGGACCTGATATTGCTTTTTGCTTTTCTGTCCCTTACTGGGTCTTGTTGGTCTTGGGGTTGATCATATGGTTTATTGGCATTTCTTACCAACCAAGCAAAGAAACTGGGAAAAGGATGGAAAAACCATGTTCCTGGAAGTAGAGAAGTGATATTTCTGGTGAGGGCCCTCAGATTCACCCCCTTTACTATTTTATCTGCACCTATAAAAAAAACCAGTGAATACATTGTTTCAACTTTCACCAGACACTGCTTACATAGGAAGATCTATGCAATTCCCAAGAGTCATATTTTAACAACTCCATCACTGAAAATGTGCTAGAAAGCATGTGTATTCAGCTTTTTACTTTGATCATTACCTGCTGCCCATGCTACAGGTTCAGTATCATTTGACTTTGGAAACCTCTTAAGAAGCATTTTACTTTCATTTTTCGCATCGCAAACTTTGATCACATGAATTGGCATTGATTCCCCTTTCATCCTTGAATAGATTTGATTTGAATTCTTTAGAGCATGCTAATAACTCTACAATTGGGTGTCCCGGCCGGAGTAATACTTTTGATGTATTTAAACAAGCCTAGAGATATGATGACATGGGGTCCAAGCGTCTCTGTAAAAATAGATTTAAGGCAGGACAGCAGGATAAAAAAAAACAGATGGTCATTTAGGCTTTGCTTCTTTTTTTTTTTTTTGGTGCAAATATAGGCTCTGCTTTGCCAATAAAGGAAGTGTATGTGATGATCAAGGCTTCTTTTGTGGATAATCTTGTGCTTCTTAAGCCTAAAGAAGAATGGAATGATTCAGGACAATGATATTAACAGAGGTAATGAACTTATATTTGGTCGGGGGGTCTCTCTCCTTCCCTAATCTCATCTACCAATGTGGATGAGAATTCATTCAGAGACAGGCAGAGAATAAAAGGTATCATTTCCCAGTGGCCCAGCACTTCAGAGAGGAGTGGCCTTTTTTATTTTGTAATTATTATACACTCAAAGAACATGCTAGGTCTGAAAGCATGGAAGGATGAGTGTGTGGTACACAGAGAGAGAGAGAGAGAGAATCCAATGCGTTTTTCTTCTGGCACTGAAGTCCTCTTTTGCTCCTCATCCTCCTCCTTTCCTTTTTCTTTTCCCCTACTTGTAATAGTGTCAGATATTACTCTTTTTGGGGGGTGTGGGTGGGGGGTTTGTCTCTCCACATATTGATGATGTTATTCCCATCCTAAAGATGAACTGATAGGTAAAAACATACCCAACCGAGGCAGCTAAAGTCTTCTCTTAGGAAAGCCAATTGACGATCCTCCCCAAGTCCGTGACATGTTGAGCATAAAATTGTAGTGAAATTCCTCTGCATTTTTTTTTTCCTTCTAGTCTAACACTAACCTTACCAAATATTGGATAAGGATTCAAGAAAGAATAAAAAAATATTTTAAATAGCCTGCAGGAGTAGTGAAGAAGAGTTAGGTTGCCGAGTCCCAACAATTATAGAAGCATGTTCATGCTTAGTCAAGGATTTGTTTGTGGTTTAACACTTATTCTTTTCTTTTCTTTTTTTGGAGAATATTTTAACAAATACCAAAATTTTTTTCTTCTCTTTTTTTTTTAGTAAAATTTAATCCAACTAAGCGGATGAAAAGAATTCACCTTTTCTGAATCCATTTTTGTTTATGAATTTCTCTTTTTTTCTTTACTTCGTTCTAAAAATTCAATATCCAAACATTGCACTGTTGTTTAAACTATTTTTCCCTGCTAAAAAGGTCATTGAATGCCTCACATAATCTGAGTTTGTGATTTAAATTAAGAAACTCTCGTAGGCATGTTTAATGCTATATAAAATAAAATAATAAGGAGATTGCAACATCTAAACGCTTCGCATGAAATTAATATAATTGGTTCATTATAGTTAAAATGTACTTTCCTAATAATATTTCTAATCAAACCCAAAAAAAAGGTCAATAAATAACATTTATTTATACTACAGTAACCACAGAAATATATATATTTATTTAACTTTATGGGATAAATAATATGCTTTCTTTAGCAGATCTCCGCCGTCCAAAACTCTTTTCAAATGGCCCGTGAAAAAACACCTTTCTCTCAACAAACTTTGGACTTTGGATGAGTATAAACTGTTCAAAAGCTTGGCAGTTGGAAAAAAAATATTGAAAACTGACTTTTGGCACACCAACCAATACCTTACAAGGCTTACAACCCTCCCACCTCAGCATATATCTTCTCGCAAGTCAACAAATTATCACGACATCTTTCACGATATGATTCGATGAATTTATCATTCTAAATCCCTGAATTTGTTTCTTAGAGCTTGAAAATTTCATTTCATATCCTGCAAACTATTAATTATATTACCAATAAAAAAAATCATCTAATTTGGGTGCAATCAATCTTCAATCCAACAACAATTAGTCAATTTATTAAGGCGAGTAATGCTATACAATCAGAAAAATCATACAAAATTTATCACTAAAATGATGTGGCTAAATTGTATACCTATCACTTTAAAACAAAGAGCCCACCTAGATGTTTTTTATTTACAAAACTGTTATTGTCACATTATTCTGGTGCAGATTTCTGTACACAAATTGTGAAAGAATATCATTTTCCTATTAAGGCAAATGCTAATATGTATTCTAAGGGCACATTTTAAGTCCGCTTTGTTTGGTTGTACAAAGCGTTGGAACTTGTGTTTTTAGAATTGAAAATGGTGAAAACACAAGTTTTAATACTTTGTATAACTAGACAAAGCAAACTTAAAATATGTCCTTAGAATACATGTTAGCAAAACTCATTTATTAAATAAGAGCATCTGTTAGCAAGACTCTGTCATTGTTTATGTATCCATATGATAAATATAAATTAATTTTATAAATTTAAGGATGTTAGTCATTTTCAAAAGGAACTTGCATTTAATAATTTTGGAACCGTTTCTCATCCTTGAAAGTGCAAGGAATAATTCTTTTTGGGGGGAAGTCTCCATGTGATGTGTAATGTAATTTATTTTTAATGTACCATAACTTTTGATTATAATTTTAAATGGTCTTTTTCTTTTAATGTTACGCGCATCAAAATTTATGGATGTTAGTCATTTTCAAAACTAATTTTCATTTAATACTTTTGGAACCGTTACTCATTATTGAAATTAATTTTTTTTTTTTGAGAAAATCTTCATGTGATGTGTAATATAATTAATTTTTATTGTACCATAACCTTTGATTATAACTTTAAATGGTCATTTTTCTTTAATGTTACGTGCGTCGTGGAAGATTTTCTACCCAATTCAATTCCCTTCCTTTTGATTTCATTATTTGCATATTTTAATAAAGCCAATACAAAATCTACTAAGTCGTTCATAAAAAATACTAGCATTTGAGAATAATAGGGAAATTTGCAGGAATTAGTTATGTACCATTGTGGGAAAAATGATATTAAAATGAGATGTTTTTCTGTAAAAAAAAATTGCTGTAAAATGTGTTTTCAAATCCTTTGTTTTTTTAGTTTTTAAAATTTTAAATGATCTCAAAACATTATTAAGTAATTATTAAAACATCTAAAAAGTTCTAGATTAAATTTAAATAGCATTTCTCTCCTTGAAATATATATATTTTTTGACAACTAGATACAACTATTGCTCTATTGCTCATAACAAAATACCACCAATCACATTTTTCAATAGATAACTCTAATCAAAAACTAATATCTATATACTATAATAAAATTAAATTTTCTCCTTTCCCTTTGTCTAAAAATGTCAATCCATTATTTTCTTTGTACCACATATCCTCTAATGGCCCACATATATATATATATATATATATGTACAACTTAATAAATGACTGTATATATATAACTGCATAAATGACTAATAGTATCCTGTGACCTTTTAAATGAGACTTACATAAACACAAATTTTCGTCGTTATAACGCGATATATTGGCCTTCTTTGTTCACTCCTTTCTCTAACGAAGGTAGCGCAAACGAACAAAGAAAATCCTCAAGAAAAGTCCGTAGAACCCAAAACACTGCAAAGACGTTAGACGTTGCTTGCACGATCTCTGAAGCACACAGAGAGAGAGAAAGAGAGAGAGACAGAGAGAGTGGGGTTGTTTATCCTCGAGCAGGCCTCATTCATTTTCTGTTTGCTTTTTCTTCGCTTTCTGGTTAAGCACAGAGAAAGAGAAAGAATTAAAGGTACGCTTTATTCTTTCAGTTTCGTTTCCTCCATTAAATGCGCCATTGGACGAGACGTTTCATCTTCAAAACTCGACGTGGGTTCCTTTATTTTCTTTGTTTTCCAACATGTGTGTGTTGAGACTTTGGAGCTTGATTGGGTTTGGTTCCGCACAACAGTTTGTTTTTTGAGCTTGATTTGTATCTTTATATGCTCTTTCTCTCTCTCTCTCTCTCAATTTTTTCGTATCTCTTTTCGATTTTTGATTGATTTGCGTTTTCGAACAGTTGTTCTGTTTAGTACTTCAGAGGTTCAACTGCTCTTCGGTTTTTGGTGTTGGGATTTCCAGAAAAGGATAAACGGGTATGATTTTGATGTGGGGTTTTTGCGAGGTTTCGATGTAATTTACTGAGTAATTGAAGTGATATGCATATGTATACATATATTCGCGTCTCCATCTACCTACATACTTTTTTTTTTTTTTTTGCTAAGACAATAGAATACATACATTCTTACATACATACACATATATATGTATATCCGTGTGTTTGTGAATTAATCTGGGATTGATTTATGTCTTGATTCGAAGGGTGCTTATCAATTTGTATAATTGTTCTGTTTGAATAGAGTTTAAAGGTGCTTCTGTTCTGTTGTACTCTGATTCCTTGACCTTCTGGTTATTCTAATATGAAGTCAATTCGTTGCCGCTTGCTTTTCAAATAAAATTTTCCTTTTCTTTAGTTGCTGATGAATTTTCTCAAATGTGCTAGAGTAAAAAACTTTCCATTGTTCTAGTCTTTCTTTCTCCATAACTTATTTCATTATCTAAAACAAATACGGTGGAATTCTTTCTTCCTATCAATCACTTCATTCAGACCCTCATCTGACACCTAATATGGGAATGAAGATTGTTTAACTGCATGGTTTTTTTTTCTTTCTAGCCACTAAGAAATGAACAAGTCTGAGAATCATTTGTTCTTATACATGTATATAATGTATTAAGCATTGAAAGGGCATACCAATTTATGCCTTAGATGTGAAAAGCTGTTTGATTATTGGCCCATTTTGCTCCTTGATGTAGAGTGCAGAAGGCTGACCCTGTTTTTCGTATATGCGAAATGATTGTTTGGTTCTAAAATTCACGGTAAAAATAATTATTGCCTTCAAACTTGTAAAATTCTCCTGAACTGTAGAAACTAGAAAGTCTTTTTTTATTTATTTTTTATGTTCATCACTTTGGATATGCAATACTTTTGCCATTCTTTGATGCTACATTACTGTAGTTATTGAAATTTTGACAGTCCTTTCTGCTAAAATAGATGTGAATGCGCAATAGGCAATTTTGACCATGCACAAAAGCAACAAACTGAAGAAAAAAAAAGTTGTCATGATTTTAGTTGTGAAAGACTTAACCAGTAAAAACAAATAAGTTCCAAAATCATTGGGTTTGGAAGTTCATAAATCTTCTGTTTATGTTGATCTCAAGAACATGTAATTTTTAATTTTGCTTGCAGGTTATCTTGTGGGTATTTCTTTAACTTGGAATCATTTTTTGGTTCATCGTAGAACCTGATTAGATCTTGGTGAGTATGCTCTCTTGTGTGCTCCTAATATATCAGTGCTTCTGTGATGCAGAGATTTTTCTTCATTTGATCCATTCCATCTTACTCGTTGCTTCTTTTCATAATCAAAATATCTTTGGTTGGTTTTCAGGATATTTTGTTGCATTTTCCTCATTTCCGGTCAATGGCTGAAGAGATTATCAATACATCCGTGGCCTCGGAAACAATTGAGCCAGATGGAGGCAATTTAAGAAGAAGCTCTATGGGAAAACCAGCTTCTCCAATCGTTGGACCAAATAAGCTCCCTGATTATGGCAGGGCTTCTGTTGGTTCTTACCGTTATGAAAGTAATTCAAGAAGAAACTCTACAGGAGAACCAACAACTCCATATAATGGACAAAATATCCTCCCTCATCATGTCAGAGCTTCTACTGGTTCCTTCCGCGATGTAGCTAATTTAAGAAGAAACTCCACTGGAAAACCAAGTTCTCCAAACAGTGGAGAAAGTGTTCCTCCCCATTATCTCAGAGCCTCTACTGGTTCTTGCCATGATTTCTGTAAATATGGAAGAAAGCATGCATTTGAAGTGAAGGCTAGGCGTCCTATGCCGAGAAGAGTAATAACACCTCCATCTCACAGGCTTCCCATAGAATTTGGAGTTCCAGCAGAGGGGAAGACAACAACGATGGTCAAGCCAAAGCCTTCTCCTGTTTCCAAAACCCTTTCCCCTGATTCCCCCAACATCATCAAGAAAGAAGTTTCATCACCATCGGAAAAGGTCGAAGTTTCTTTAAGACAAGCTTCATCAAATGAGAAGAAAATAGCTCAAAATGAGAAGAAAAAGAATTTTCCTGGAGTGCACACACCTGTGAAACCAAAATTCATGATAGCGAAGCCATTATCTTCCAGTGACACTTCAGGAGGTTTGAATGGAATAAGGAACAGGGAGATCAAGATGGCCAAAAAGACCACTTCTAAAGCAGCTGTGAAAAAAATACTTGCATCTCCAGGGGCTTCACTGTCCCCTAAACCTTCCATCAATGGAGTTGTGAGCTTGAAATACAGAAGCCTGAAACTTGTGTCTCCTCTGAAGGATCAGAACAGGATCAGAAAAGCTGAACCCAATCAACCAAACAGTGAGAAGGTCCCAGAGAAAACCTTGCATGTTATCAAGGTTGAAACTGAGAGCAAAGTTCTAGAATCCACTCAAAATGGTAGTACCATTCATTATCCCTTATCTCCAACATTGTCATCGCCCAAGTCTTCATCCCTCCTAAAATCTCCAGCTTTATCATTTCATGAGGAAGAAGTGCAAGAGGAGTCTGAATACACAGACAGTGAAGTGGATGAAGCAGATGACTCCATCTCAGAGAGCAGTGAAACTGTAAACTTGCACGAAGTAGAGACTTTAGAAGGGAATCACAAAAGCACACCCAGAAAGGCTGGAGTGGATCTTTCTGATGGTAAAGATTGTGCTCCTGCAAAATTGAATTTCAGGAGGGGAAAGGTGGTCGACCTTCAGTCTGAGAATAGTGGTCCTAGGAGGCTCAGATTCAGGCGGGGAAGAATCTTGGGAGAAAACCAAGATAGCAAGGCCGAGGGTCGAAAAAGAAGCTTTAAAAAGAGAGGAGTTGAGGATGATAAAAATAGTACCGACCCTGGTTCTGAAAAAGTTGTCTTAAGGCATCAAGATGTGCAGGGCAAGAAAGATGCCCAGGGTTTGTTTAATAATGTAATTGAAGAGACAGCGAGTAAGCTTGTTGAAAGCAGGAAGAGTAAGGTTAAGGCCTTGGTGGGTGCTTTTGAAACGGTTATCTCCCTACAAGAGAGTAAGCCTTCACCATAAACTGTCACTTGAGTGGCAAAAAAAGGTAATTTCCTTCCTTTCTGATTGCTTTGTTTTTGTAAAGAAATGGTAGAAAAATAACCCAAGCTTGTAAGGGGAGGACTGAATTTTACGAGCTTGTGAAGTAGAATAGATTGCTTCGGTTGAGGTTAGAAAGCTTGGATGACAAAGCTGATTTGGGACTCTTTCTGTGTACTGATCCTGACATGCTTCATATCTATTTCTTGGATGATATGCTGCTTCTTGCATTTCTTTTGAATTTTGTACTAATTTGTTTGATTTGCCTTATGATTGAAAATATTATACTCTTGACTTCATCTACTTTGAATGGGGGGAAGAAAAACAGCAACACAATTTGGATGATTGAGTTGTATTGTCCTCCTTTAATGATGTAAGAAATTGACTGCTTTTGTGGTCGTTGGCTAATTGTTGTCGTCTTTTTTTTTTTTCCAATCATTTTTTGGGGCTTTTGTTCAAAGTCTGCTAGCAGAGCACACTCATAGTGGTCTATTGAAATTCCTCGAGTGTGTTTGGGGCATTTGCCCTTGTTTTCCTACTTGTACCATTCTTACATTTTGTTTGGAAACCAAATTTTTGATAAAAAAAAAAAAGTAAAGAAAATGAAAAATATGAAGGAAAAGTGAACAAAAATACTCTTTATTTTTGTTTATTTTTTTCTTTTTACATTGAAAATCCGGATTTCAAGTGAAGGAAACAATTAACCGTGATTTGCACATCCTAGCATTTTTAATTAATCTTAGTTATATTTGGACTTTCCAGTGCCCCTCCCTCAGGCTGCGTTTGATTGACAGGGAAGGAAAGAAAAATTAAAATGACTACTCTTTTCCTTCATAAGGTCGCTTGCTTGATCTCTACAACAAGAACAGGTTCTGCGTCGTATTATCCTATGATTCATGTTGTAAAAGTCATTATATTACTTGATCTTCCATGCCCAAACTCATGAATTCTTTCCATAAGATTCATGATGATTGCAGCTACACTCTATGGTAATGGACATAACCCTGTGCTAATGTATTGCTCTTCCTTCAGTTCTTGCTGCAAAAGACTCTAGAGCAAACAGTTGGAAATGAATTCACAAATTTTTATTTTTATTTTTTGGCAAAGTTGAAAATGGATTTTGAGTAGTTTCAATTCGTAAGGGGTGTTTGGATTGCAGCTTAAAAAAGTCATAAGTCAAAAGTTTAAGTTAATTTAAAAAAAAAATACTTTTTATATAATTTTTTAAAATTTAAACTAGTTCTAAAAGTATTTTTTTTTTAAGCAAAAAACTTAAAACTATAAATTGTTAAAATAATCGCATCCAAACACCCAGGACTTTTATTTGGGGAGCCAAACATAGTTTAACATGCCCGAGACTTTAATTATCTAAACCTGAGCCTAGTCCAGCTCCAGGCCCCGACCAGCGCCGTCATCCAAGGCGGAGCAGCTACACACGGTAATGCAGCCAGGTGCACCCAGAGTGGACCCACCAAACCCAATGCCTTACATGTGACTCAATCCAAGATTTTCATTTCTATATATTTTTTTTCCTTTTTGAAATTTAAAAATTGCAGTTGTGTTTTGAGGAATGAGTTGTAACGCCGACCATAATAAATTTTTATGTGGGGAGTTTTCGAGAATTGAGAGGCCATCCGCAAAGTTGAAATGGCTTGAATTGTCACTGATGTAGATATGTACAAATTGCTTATTATTTTTATAAGACCACTTGTCTGTTGAGCTCAAGGATTTATGATATGCTTGCATATTGGATTTGGATTTGGATTTGGTAAGGAAAAATAAATAAATGAACTCATTTTACATATATTTCTTTTTTATGGATAACTAAACGAAAAAAAATATATATATTTTGACAAATATTTATTTATTTTATTATCATTATTTTATTTTTTTTAATAAATTTAAAATTCAAACCTATATTTAAATCCCTGTAACTCTCTTTCACTACATTGTATATAAATCTCGATTATATATATCTAAGTGTCTTACATATAAGGATGATAATTTCCCACAACCAAAGACAAGGACATGAAAGCTCATGAAAGATTGATATTCATGTGGTTTGTGGGGACAAGAACAACCCAACAACAGAGAACTTACAAACGTTGGGTGTTGAAAAGATTCTTTTCTTGGGGTTCAGTGCCACGTATTCATATAATTGCTATAGTTTAAGTTATTTTTGCACATATTTATAAGTTTGACAAAAAATATTAGGGTGTAAAACTAAATTTTTACATTAAAAAATTTAGTTCCCATTCAACATCCACAAAATATTAAAAAAAAATTATTATTTTTTAGGCAAAAATATGGAGGACCTACAGTCCGTTATATAAAAATTTTGAAATTTTATTGTATTCGAGCATTTAGAACATTATATTAGAAAAGTATCATAATATCATATATTACAAATTCTTAATTGCATTAGCACCGAGGTTCATTTAGAAAACACAGATGATGTTATATAAATAAAAAAATTTATATAAAAATTTTATATAAAATTATGTGTCTTAATGAGAATTTTTCACTCCAAATTAAACACTGATTATAATAAATTTTTATTACAAGACTGTCACTGTTATATTACTTTATATAGTAATTTTGTGTGAAATTTTTGTAAAAATAGCATTTTCTTGTACGAATAGGACACGGTTGCAACGTGACGTACCCGGTGACTTGACGGTCCTTTACACAGATGACAGCCCGTTGATTGGAAGACAACGAAGACAGAGTGGGTCCCTATGAACTGTCCGCCACGACGCCACGTCACTGGCAACATGCCGAAATCCAATTTGCAAAAAATAACTTGTCGGTGCTCTACATGGGTAACTGTCGAGCAACTTTAGAGTTCTCATAAATATATTAATTTTCTTCTCCTAGATATGAAACCCAAACCTCACAACCCCCCCCCCCCCCCCCCCCCTCCTTCCACTCCCATTCCTGAAATTCGCTCACAGCAGCTCAGCAAGAGTAATTTTTTCTGGACGAATATAGCCCTATGGAAGAGGAACATTCCCGAGCATTTCTTGCATGTATCTCGGTAATTTCTCACTTTCTTGCTCTCTATTTTGCCCCTGCAAAACCCTAATCCGCCGTCTGTGTTGTTCGAGCAGGCGGCATGTTTGGCTGAGTGGTTTTGAGATGATGCCGAAAGGGAACTTCGTGGGCTGAGGTGAGAAATTAGGGCTCGGGTTGCAAGTTAATTACGATCTAGGCCACCTTCAGATTGTTTATGTTTGGAACTTGAAATCAAGTTGCTAAGAATAGTTTTGATTTGATCTAGAGCTGTGCAGATTGTTAATTACTTTCAAATCAGTGCTGATTATGTGAAATTATTGGAAGAGTGAAGTGTTTCTTGGTGGATTTTTGTTCGGATTAGGGTTTTGTGAACTGCTTATTATTCTGGGAATCAATGCCGTTTCTATTGAGTCATGCGTTGAAACTTGGATACTAAAAAGTAAAAACTGGGCTATCTTTGATAGCTATGTAGAGTAATGATTTTCACAGGTTTAATCAAAATTCATGTACACTTCCAATTTTGAAGTCGTGGGCTTTGTGGATCTTGAACTGTGGAGGTCCCCCTCATGCATCTTGAACTTTGGAGGTTGCCAACGTGCATGAGAGGGATATATATATTGTCTGTCCAAAGGTGTATATGTACACATATAAGAAAGAAGACCAAGATTGTGTTATTTTTATGATCTGAAGTTATGATGGTTTACTTTGCTGGTTCATTTTGATGGCCTCCACTGTGTCGAGTGAGGTTCCCTTAGTACGATTTGGTTTATGTTATGTTGTATTAATGCTTTGGATTTTATTGTAAAGGGGTGTAGATTCCGACTTTACCATATGTGGGTAACTGTTTAAGTGGTCATGGTTATTGGAAGCCATAAAATGAGATGTCAAATATTGCACAGCCTACATAATAGAATTATAAGAAACACTCCAGTGAGATGTCAAATATTTCATTGGAATTTGACCCTTAAAACAAGTAGAAGAAACATATCCATAACTTAACAGACATCCTTGAAATTTATAGCTCAAAATTCAAGAATTAACTCCACCTGTCATAGGGCTGCCTAGTTGAACTTCGTTTGATTTTTATCTGAAGCCTTAACATATTCATCCTGAGAAGGTGAATATGTTATCTATCTTGTTGTGTGTTCTCATGGGATTTATTGATTGTTATTTCTTACTGCAAATTAAGGTTGTAGGCTTTGCTTTGATTCGCTCTTGAATACTGAGTGATCTGACTCACTCCATTGGATTTAGTTCGTACAGTGAATTGTTTAATTTTCCTTTGTCAAACCAATTACTTCTCTCTACACATGGGGAGTTTTAAACAATTATATAAAATGGTATTTGCTTTGTATTGAGGCATCTCAGAAATGTCAGTAACTTTCCTATTTCTGTTTTAACCACTGACAGAAGAAGTGTGCCTTGCTATTTACTTATTTATAAAATTTGACGATTCATTTTACTTGTGCTATCTTGCATTTGCCTTCTTTACCTCTTGGCCCCTCATTAAGAATGACAAGCAACTTAATTTGTACCTTACTGGATCATTCATGTTAAATTTGACATTTTGAATTCTTTATTGTATGTATAATCTTCAGTCTCTGGGCCCTAATTGTCTAAGTGGAGTATCAGGAAACGCTTATCTGTGGAATGTTCGAGCTAAGGAGATGAATGATTTTCATTGCACATCTCTTATGGGCACATGTCTGGTAATTTGGCCTCACATGGTTTTTGTCACCTGGAGAAAATGACATTTTTCCAAGTAGTGGTTTGATCCTTCAACTTGATTATGGAGAGTGCTTGAACATTTTGTATTTAGTTTTCAGTCCTAGATACTCATTACTCTCATTAATCCTAATATATTGCTTGTGCATCCATATTCTTTTAAAGATTTGAGTTCTTGCATCAACAACCTTATGATAACAGCATGCTGTCGGAGCTCAGCTTACTTTATCATGTAAATTGCCACTTGACCAGATTGAGTATAATATCTTTCATGCAAGCTGGTAAAAACCCTACTACTTGATTTAGTCTAATGAAAATAATAGAAAATTTGTTCTGTTGATGTTTCTTGAGATTTTGGTGCTTTAAGCATTGAGTAAGGTCAACCAAGCCTATTTATTTTGGCTTCTGAAATGTTAATTGCATACTTCGTTTGTGAAATCATCTATTTTGATCCTAGTTTATAGCATTCACAGCGTGCTTAGTTGAGAAATTTGGATATGTGATCTTTTCACATTTGATATGTTTACTGACTACCACCTTTGATCATGCAACAAGGTTATTATTATTAACTCTTCTGATATTACTAGGTGGAGACAATGATTTTAACAAAGCAGTATCGTTGCATACACTCAACAAGCTGTGCATGCACAAAAGGGCATCTAAATGAGGATGTGATCTTCCTAATTTTTCAGCACTTGAACTGGAATCCCAAGTTGATAGCCGCCTTTTCTTGTGCATGCAAATGGTTTGACGATGTCGCTAAAAGAGTACTCTGGAAGGAGTTTTGCCGGGCGAGAGCTCCGAAGATGATGCTTGATCTGCAATCTAGTGGGAGTCACAGTGTTGATGGGAACTGGAGGGCGCTTGGAAAGCTGCTTATCTACTGTTCCGGATCTACCAAGGGTGGCTTGTTCAATAGTATTCATATTCCCGGCCACTTTGTTTATAGGACCCGGTTCTCTAGGACTTCAGGGAAAAGCTTCCTTCTACCGCAATGCAGAACAGATGTTCTGTATGTTTCTGAC
Organism: Euryodendron excelsum; assembly: GCA_033060915.1. Taxonomy (NCBI): domain Eukaryota; kingdom Viridiplantae; phylum Streptophyta; class Magnoliopsida; order Ericales; family Pentaphylacaceae; genus Euryodendron; species Euryodendron excelsum. Next base: position 43,404,619 of record CM065385.1, on the reverse strand, counting down.
CCTTGTGAACATCTTGACCAAGGGGAAGAGGGAGATGTGGGATTTTTCCGGGGAGTTTTTAAGTCATTTGCAATGTCAAAGGTTCGGAAGATGCTGATCAAAAGGGAGGCCCAGTTTCATCCAACAGAGGTGTGTCCCTATTGCAAGGCAAAGCTTTGGAGTATGCTGCAAGCGAAAATGATTCCGCAGAGTGCCAGCTGCAGGTTAGGTGCTTATGAAGATTGCATTGAGTATTACGTGTGCCTCAATGGGCATGTGCTTGGGATCTGCACTCTTTTGCCCTTGTCTGATTCAGAAGAAGCATCTGAGTTGGAGTGATACTTGGAACTGAACCCAGGTACTTCTTCTTTTTGTGTGTGGTTTTAAATATCAATAGGTTTAATAGTTTGAGGATATCTAGTAGCTCTAAACAAAATCTTTCATAAATGTGCATTAATTTCAAGGGTTCCTTTTCATATCTGTCATATGGAACCCCCTCGCCATGAGAGTGGATCTCCCTGTTTGCTGTTTTGGGTTACTACTGAAGTGGCTCTACCATCATCTTTTCAATCGATAAGGTAGATTGTTCTGCTTATTCAGTGTCAAGAGTATTACCGAGTTCCCATTGTGATTTTATCTACCCATTTTTTTTAAAAGGTGACATGTTCTGCTTATTCGATGTCTAGAGTACTTCTGAGTTCTCGTTACTATTTTATCTACCCATTTTTTTTTAAAAGGTGACGTGTCTGACTGTTAAATTTGGCCTATGAGATTTTGTTATAAAGGATAATAACGATTAATGGGTGACAGAGATGTCTTCCGCAAACGAAACCTTTGCATGGCTTACATGCATGTGTGCTTTGGGATGTCAGCAGGAGGTGTGACTTTCCTCTGTACTACATTGGATCTTTAGCATATGTATTTCTTCTTAAGTGTCTTGCTTTTTTATTTCCCCCTTCCCTGGATTAACACAGCAACACTTGACTATAATCTGTCAACTCTTAGAAGACCTGACCATTTAGTGTAACATAAGGATTTTTCAACTAAGGTACGTTTGCTTGGTCACCATTACTCAGCAACAGGGGTGTAAATAAGCTGAGCTGAGAGTACTGAACTGCTCTAGCTTGGCTCAGTTGAATGTATGGGGAACTGGAGCTTGGCTTGAGCATATTAAAAAGGTTGGTCGGTCATGTTTGGAAAGGCTTGAGAATAAATATTCTAAGCTTGGGCTCGGCTTGAAAGTGCCTGATTAGATGCACCTAATTATTTCACATACAGCCTGTCGAAATATCATTTGCTTGATGCTTGGCTTAGCACCAGATTTACAGGTTTGAACATAATAATGGGATGTAAAATCTTGCAGACTGTTTGACTAGTACATTTATGTCAAGAGTCCACGTAATGTCATAAACAACTGTTGTTCATATTTGAACCTGATGACCTAGTTGTCACTTTCACAACTCCACTTTGAGTCAAGTGCTTTCAAATAAAAACATTAATTTGGTGAGTTGAGTAATCATATGTTGGTTGTGTCATGTGTACTACCCATCACACAGGCCAAATCTTAAAAGTTCTGTTGTTCCTTCATTTCATAATAGTCGAAAAGCTATATAAAATTTCAAATTTACCACAAGTCAAGCTTCAGCGAGCCAAACCTCCTCTTTTGCAAGATCAGCTCAACTGTTAAAGAAGCTCAGATCTGCAGCTCATTCTAGGCTTGAATACCTCCACAAGCAAGACAAGACAAGATTTTTTGAATTGAGCTTGAGCTACTTGCATGCTACTCAAATTGTTTTAGTTCTAAAGATTCAGCATCCATGGTGGATAAATATTATATTGTTTGTCATTTTCCAAATTTTGGTTATTTGACTTTGCCTTTCCACTTTTTTAAGTTTGGTGATAAATATAAAACTAGTAATGTTATACAATCATCGTCCTAGTACAAACATATAAATTAGTGATATGTCAATCTTCATTGGAGGATCCTGAATCTTTCCTCGTTGATTTTGAGAATGGCAAAGCCCTCCCTATGCTGTTCTTGCTGTGCTCCTCATTTTGTGGTGTTAAAACATTATTTGCACTTTGTCTAACACAAAATATAATTTTTGTATTGGACAGGTTTTGGATCAATGCAAATATGAATTGTTATCTGATGCTGAATCTTTTGTAAACTCGGGTAAGCTGGACATGTAACGGGCTGTTTATTCCCCGTTTCTGGTGGACTTGAAAACGGCTCACTTATAGCATCAAGACTTGTACAAGTGTGTTGCTTCCCAATCTTTTAAGGAGCTATGGCTAACCATTTTGTTACCATCATCCTTCACTTAAGAGAGTTGTTATTGTAAACCATCTAATTCTGTGTACATTGTATAAAATTATATATGTATTTGAACTTGAATGTCTGATTGGGATCTGAAATAGTTTTCCCATACTTTTTGTTTATGACAAATCAGTTGATTTACCTATTTTTTCACTCCACTTATTCAGGGCATCTGCAAGATTCTGACATCTCATGATTAATGCTTCAAGGTGCAGGAAGGGAGGGAAAGAAAAATATGGAGTTGAGAAAAAACTCTTGAAATCCAAAGTCAGAAAGCCCTCATTGTTCCCAATTTCTGATCTCTTTCTCTCGCACACACCCAAAAAATAAAATACAAAGATATTTTGAGGTCCGTTTGTCCTTGCTGCTCTTTGTTGTGGTGAGGTTTGCCCTTCTCTTACTCCAATATTCTCATTTACCTTTTACTCCGGTTATTATAAAAAAAAAAAAAAAATTTTTTTGATAAATTTTTTTTTCTTTTACTCTCACCTTTCAATTTTTTATTAAAAAAAATTTTGATCAAAATTTTTTAATATCTTTTTACTCTCACCTCCTGAATTTTTATATAAAAAAAAATTTTATGATTAAATTTTATAATTTCTTTTACTCTCATCTCTCGGTTTTTATAAAAGAAAGAAATTTTGATCAAAATCTTATCCAAACAGGAATTTTTTGATCTCATATTTCTTGACAATCTCACTCACTGATGTTATCTCTATTTTTTTTTGTTCTTTTCTTATTTTTTTTTAAATTAAATTAATTAAAATAAAATAAAAATAAAACAACAAATAAAAATAACAAATGCTTGCTTGATCAGTGGTAAATTTAAGTGTATAGAGGGAGATATATCCGAATAAAAAATTTCTGATATCATATTTTCTGACAATCTCAATCACTGATGTGACCTTTATTTTTTTGTTCTTTTTTTATTTTTTTTAAAAAATTAAATTAATCGAAACAAAATAAAAATAACACAACAAATAAAAAGTAATAAATACTTATCTGATCATTAATAAATTCAAGTGTACAGAGGGAAGTATATCTTAACAAAAAATCTTATTCAAACAAAAAATTTCTGATGTCATATCTCTTGACAATTCCACTTATTGATGTGATTTTTTTTAATTATTTTTTTTATTTTTAAAAATTAAATTAATTAAAATAAAATAAAAATAAAATAACGAATAAAAAATAATAAATACTTGTAAAGGGTATAACCGGCTATACTATCCGTCCCATCACCCACCTCCTGTGTCAGCCGGGGGCGGGGGGGGGGTGTGTGGTTTGGTGGTGGTGGTGGTGGTGGTTTTTTTTGGAGTAATAGCTTTCCCTGCTCTGGCTCGACTGACCCGCACTCTAATGTACTTTAAAGTAAAACATAAAAATAAGAAACTCTTTTAAATGTTTTTGTACTAAATAACGTGAAGTTTACCGAGAAGAGGTGGGGGCCAAAATTAGATGCCCGAATACAATACGGTGTCGTTTCACTCCCCTCCCATCTATCTCCCATTTTTTTTTTGTTTTTTGCTTTTTGCTTGGCTCGGTGCTAGACGTCTTCCTCTTCCTTCACTGGAGGCAACTGAAATCTTTCTTCCTTCCACATCTGACGTGGGTTTTCTTCAGTGGATTATTATATCATGAACTTCGGGCCTTTTTCAGGTAAAATTTTATGTCTTTAAGCCTCAAATTGATAAACAGTCCTGGATAACGTTGACAATTATTACTTCGGTGTTTCGATAATGTGTTTCCTGCAACTGGGTTCATGCTCAAAGAATCTGTAATTGAATAAAGTATAATTAATTTTATCTGTCTATCCTTCTCTGGTTCGAAATATGGTTGAAGTATTACGGAATTCATTTGCAATCACCATTACCTCAGATGGGTTTAGCTGCAAACATCACTCATATAGCTCAAGTGGCCATGAATATAGAACCCGTCGTCTGTATGTTCGTTGTTGCTCGTATCTTGGTTCAGACATAAAAACAAATAGAACGCGTGCCAGAAGTTATGGCATAAACGTTTTGTCCATGTCCAAGGAGGGGCATGCTCCTTCATTTGGAGTTCCGCAACAAATGGGTTCGCTATTTAGGTCTGATTCTTCGTTCATTGCTCCGCAGGAGGTTGCTAGTGTTGAATACGGGTTGGTTTGTGAAGAAGAGAATAAATTTTTTGCGAAAGAAAAAGAAGATATTAATACGAACCCACGGAAGCAGACATTGCCTCCGTGGAGGAATTTAGCAATTCCGGTGGATTTAAATGTTGAAAGTAGTGGTGTTAATCGGTCTTCAACAATTTCAAGAGGGGCCGGCACAGAGATCAGAAATAGGTTACATTTCCTAGAGGAAAGGAATGAAGAGATATTATCGAAAAGGATTTTGACGCTAAGCAGATCAAATAAGGTTAGAAGTGCATTAGAATTGTACAGGTCCATGGAGTATTCAGGTCTTCGACCTAACTTACATGCCTGTAATTCTATTATCTCTTGCCTGTTGAGGAATGAAATGCTTGATGATGCTTTAAGAATCTTTGAATTTATGAAGGCAAACGAGACTATTTCAGGCCATACTTATAGCTTAGTGCTTAAGGCAATTGCAAATGCCTGGGGTTACGAGGCAGCGTTAAATATGTTTGAGGAATTGGAAATGGAAAATAATTGTAAGAAAGATTTTGATGCAGTTGTTTATAACACGATGCTATCAGTTTGTGGCAAAGTGAAAAACTGGGTCCAGACTTATAGGATTTGGAGAAGTATGAAGGATAATGGCCGTATAGGAACAGCAGTCACTTATCGCCTGTTAGTTTGCATATTTGTTCGTTGTGGTCAGAATGAACTAGCTATTGATGCTTACCGTGAGATGGTTCAAAATAGATTGAATCCAGGTGATGATGCAATGCAGGCTATAATTGGAGCATGCAGTAAGGAGGGGAAGTGCGACTTGGCACTACACATTTTCACAAGTATGTTGAACAGTGGGCTAAAGCCCAATCAAATCACGTGCAATGCACTGGTTAATTCGCTGGGCAAAGATGGGCAGGTCAAGCTTGCGTTTAGCATTTTTGGTCTCATGAAATCTTTGGGTCATGCACCTGATGCATACACATGGAATGCACTGCTTGGTGCTTTGTACAGAGCAAATCAACATGCCAATGCTCTTCAGCTCTTTGAGAGCATCAGGAAGGAACAAAGTTGTTTGTTAAATATACATTTATACAATACCTGCCTAATGTCTTGCCAAAGGCTTGGTTTGTGGGATAGAGCTCTGCAGCTATTGTGGCAGATGGAAGCTTCTGCACTGCCTGTTTCAACTGCTTCGTATAATCTTGTTATTGGAGCCTGTGAGTTAGGAAGGAAGCCAAAAATTGCATTGCAAGTGTATGAGCACATGATTCACCGAAAGTGTACTCCAGACACATTCACTCTGTTGTCACTAATTAGAGGTTGTATCTGGGGTTCTCTTTGGCATGAAGTGGAGGAAATGCTAAATGTAAGTTACATTTATTAACTTGTTATGCAAACTGTTGGAATTTACCTTCAAATCTCTATTATCCAAGAACAAATTAACATTGACTCACTGCACTTTGTCATGCAGCAGGTTGTACCAGATGCGTCTCTTTATAATGCTGCCATCCAAGGGATGTGCTTAAGAGGTGAGATTGGTTTAGCAAAGAAACTATACATGAAAATGCGCAAGCATGATCTTAAACCTGATGGTAAAACAAGGGCATTCATGCTTCAAAGTTTACCGAAAAAATTGATGAGACGACAGAAAAGGTGGTTTTCTCATTCCAGAGTAGGACTAAATTTTTTGCTCATCAGCATGACTTAAAACTTTTTTTTTTTTTAATTTCACTTCTCAGGTAACATCATCAACACGAACACTGAAGGATCTAAAAACAACAAATGGAAGAGGGAGACACTTACGATGAATCAGTGACCAGAACTGATGGATGAACCAGAGGTGAGCAGATCAACAGGTTCATATTCACTATTCACTTGTGTACACAATTTGGTTTTTTTTTTCATGCAACAAAAGAAAATAATTTTCTTTTTGCAAAAGTTGTCCAATCTCTGTGTCCTCTTTTATTTTTTCAGCATGTGAAAGATCTACCAGTTAGCCATAAGGCTATTTGATTGAAAATGTGAGATATAATATGTTGAACATCAGTGTGTAAACCTTTTTTTCTAGATATATTACTTTCTAATTTTTCTACTTTTTTTTTTTTTTTCATTTTTCTCGTTTTCATTTGGGTAGCCTGGCTCCTTGATACACTTGTAATTTATGAAGGTATCAAGTGGGACCATGTCAAAAACTCCGGGAAGGTTGATACAGTGACTAACCTCTTGCCTTCTCAGCATGGGAAGAGATCTACTATCTGATGGGCCCTCCATGGAAAAAGAAATGTACAAAAATTAATTTGAGGGATGAGTTTTTCTCATGTTCCTTTTTGTTTCCCCTCCTCTCTCCTTTGAAATATTCTCAAAAGTTTTCTGTCTCTGAAAATTACTTGGGATCGTATGCTTGGAGTTGATCAAACCAAGTTGACTTTTAGAACAAGGGTGTGTGATGGTTTCTCAAAACCTGCTCCATTCTGTTGTGGCATAATTCTATTTCTGGATCAAAGAAACTGCTAACTGAGTCACTGAGAGCGGCTTGTCCCACTTCAATTGAACAATTCTTCTGAATTTCAATCACGAGGCATGAAGCATGTTTCACACCTGTTGAGGCGCTTAACCCACATTTGGCAGATAACCTCTTGCTTTTTGTTTGTGTTTGTTTGCAGTGGTATACCCAAATTTATCCGTTAATGTTGATTTTGTTTATGGAGAGGAAAGAATAAATCGGCAAAGAAGCTCTGCATAGTGTGCATAAGGATGGTCTTGAAACTAATGGCATATCATCGGGCTGGTACATCGACTGACCCAAAAATTCAATCAGAAAGAGTACCTCATTATCATGACTAACGTCAAATACTGAGAAAGCACCGGAAGGGCAGAAGGCACTGCATAAATTCATTACGATTGAAGAATTCTATGGGGAACGCAATTTCTATGTGAATGAATATCTAGTTGTTGTACCGTAATTATTATTAAATATACCAGTTTGTAGATAATATGTCTTGGTATAAAATTCTCATGAAATATGTCAAATCTCCCTTTTTTTTTTGGTTAACTGACAATAAGAGCTATTGGTTTCCCCAAGGGGGGAATCTCTAGTACAAGAGTTCTATGGGTTTGAGATAAATACAATTCAGGTTACGAGATCCACAATCTAGGTCTGCTCTTGCTTTGTAGAAACCTTAGAGGTATGCTCTTTCTTTCTGCCAGAAGGAAAAATTGACGAGTCTTGAAGACTAAGAAAAGAAAATACATCTCCTTCCATTCAAAATACTGGCTGCTATACGAGATATGTTTTATACAAGATTAAACAAAATTCAGCACAAAACTAGTGCCTTAGCTCATGGATGTGTAAAATCTGTAGTGAGGTAAATCCATTATATGACGGTTAGTCAGAGCGTCTGTGAAAACGCTTCTTGGTTTTCTGCAGCAGAAGTATCTGAATCAGGCTCCAATCTCTTGAAGATCAACTTTTGCTGGGGAAGCTGGCCGTTGGAAAATGCCGTGACTTCTGTGTCTATTAGCACATTGTCTTCATCCTTAAACTCTCCTCTCAAGATTCCCTTTGCAAGTTCATTTTCAACGTACTGCTGGATCACTCGCTTCACTGGCCTAGCACCATAGTTAGGGTCATACCCAAGACTTCCAAGGAGTTCAACAGCAGCTTCAGTTAATTCGATTTTTATCTTCCGATCAGCAATTCTTGCCTGCACTCGTTGCAACTGGAGTACAACAAAAAAATGTGAGGTAAGATGAAGGAAAACATTACTGGGACACAAATTCTCCAATGAAAGTGAAACGTATGAGAAGGTCGAGAACTTTTAAGCTGATTGCTTCAAAACCACTTGAGACTGAAAGAGAACCAGGGCCGCAGGTATTTCTAAAAAGTTGTGAAACATCTATCAAAGTAAAGATTCATGTTAAGGGTCGGTCTCTCGAAGGTTCCATGTAACTGACCCAACTGAAAAAACGTGTCTTGTCATGCACCCAACCATCCAATGGAGGACGATACCCATAAAACCCATGGTTTTCATTGAGACCTGCAGATCTCAGGTTGACTGACTCAACCTGCAGCCCTAATATTTGTGACTTCACTGGGGACAGGATACTGTTAGGAACAAAAAATTATATCATGATCCACATCAATGTATGCCCTAAGGTTAATTGCAATAATCCAATCATTGTATCTTTCCCCTCAAAAAACTACAGAGTTTAAAAATTAGTAGGGTAGATGTTGTTTTTTAGCAATCAAGCCACCAGTGTTGAAAAACATACCTGTAACCGGACGATACTGTTTATCTGCTCACGATCTAAAGGCTGGAAAACAATATACTCGTCAACGCGGTTCATGAACTCGGGACGAAAAATTGACCTTGCTGCATCCATCACCCTCTTCTTAATAGTCTCATAGGCCATCTCCTTTGGTAAGTTGTCATCGTCTGTGTCAAGTATATATTGTGAGCCCACATTGGAAGTCATGATTATGACAGCGTTGGTGAAACTAACAGTGCGACCTTGCGAGTCAGTCACTCTTCCGTCATCTAAAATTTGAAGGAACACATTAAACACATCAGAATGGGCCTTTTCTATCTCATCAAACAAGATAACCGCATATGGCCTCCTGCGAACTGTCTCTGTCAACTGTCCACCTTCCTCGTATCCTACATAACCAGGTGGGGCACCTATCAATCTTGAAACTGCATGTTTTTCCATATACTCACTCATATCGATTCGTACAAGAGCTTCTTCAGTGTTGAACATGTAAGATGCCAGTGCCTTAGCTAGCTCTGTCTTTCCAACACCAGTAGGACCCATGAACATAAAACTAGCAATAGGACGGTGAGGATCAGAAAGGCCTGCTCGAGATCGCTGGATAGCCTCGGCAACGGCCCTCACAGCAGGATCTTGACCCACAACACGTTTATGCAGCTCTTCCTCCAAGTGTAACAGCTTCTCCCTTTCTGATTGTTGTAGCTTGGATACAGGAATGCCAGTCCATTTACTGACAATTTCAGCAATATCATCCGCAGTGACTTCTTCCCTGAGCATGGACTTCCCAGATTTCATATACTCATCCAATTCCTTTTCTGCAGCTTCAAGTTGACGCTGCAAAGAGTTCAAGCTCCCATACTTGAGTTCAGCAGCCCGATTCAGATCATATTCCCGCTCAGCTTGTTGGATCTCAAGATTTACCCTATCAATCTGTACAAAAATCACATATCAGTTAACTTATGAATGGTGCTTCCTAGAATTCTCTTCATTTTTTATGATTTTTACTAGTTGCCACTGATCTGGCCATGTCCAGCTGATTTAGCTTGGGACTCAACACAATCATTTCAAATTAAATTGCATTTTCTGAAATAAGAGGGTACATTGCAATGGTCCTCTACTCTCTGAACTCAAAACATATACTGAAAAGGAAAAGTGTGAGAGAGAGAAAAAGAATGGCATACCTCTTCTTTGATAGATTGTATGCGTGTCATGACACTTTTTTCATGCTCCCACTGCTCATTCAACTGTGCTTGCTTCTCTTTTAAGAGAGAGAGCTCTGCCTCGAGGCGATTTAACCTATCTTTTGAAGCTTTGTCTGTATCATTCATAAGAGACAACCTTTCCATCTCCAGCTTCAACACTGAACGATTTATCTCATCAAGTGCAGTAGGTTTTGAGGTGATTTCCATTTTTAGTTTAGCAGCTGCTTCATCAACTAGGTCAATTGCTGCAGTTGGAATGAGCACGAGTGTCAAAGCTTAATATGCAGTTAGCAACACATATAAGTGTAACCTTTTAGTTTTTCCTTTAAAGAATAAAAATAATAGCACTAGTACTAAGTCTTGATACTGCCTGCCATGCATAAATGCAAATCACATTGATTAAGCAATTTTTAGCAAAACAAAATCCCTAGAACTTGTTAGGTTGTTACTGTCGTGTGTATTAGGCTATTAGTATGTCATGCATTACCTTTGTCGGGTAAAAAACGTCCACTAATATAACGATCTGAGAGAATTGACGCTTCCACAAGAGCACTGTCAGAAATGCGGACTCCATGATGTAGCTCGTATCTTTCACGCAGTCCACGAAGTATAGAGGTTGTATCTTCCACCGTAGGTTGATCAACATAAACTTGCTGGAAACGGCGCTCCAAGGCCGGATCCTTTTCAATATATTTACGATATTCATCCAATGTCGTTGCACCAATACATCTCAACTCTCCACGACCAAGCATGGGCTTCAAGAGATTGCCAGCATCCATTGCACCATTAGTGGCACCTGAATAGACATCAAGAGGGTATTTACATTCCTCTAATGAATCAGGACATAACCCTCATCCCAAAATATTGGAAATCAAGTATCTACGGGCACCAATTTTTATATGCAGTATAGTGAAAAAAACAAAAAGCTAACAATCTTTAGATTGGAACCAAAGGGAGTGGTCTTTAAAGAAAATGTAAGAAATTGCTTGGAACCAAGGGGAGTGGTTTTCAAAGAAAATGTAAGAACTCAACTCCATGCACACAGAGTCACACATATAATTATCACAGAGACAACAAAACAATTACCATCGATGCCCCCTCAACTTTAAGAAAGAAAAAGGCTACCAAGCAAGTACCTGCCCCAACAACTGTATGGATTTCATCAATGAAAAGAATAATTTGCCCATCTGATTCTGTTACTTCCTTCAGCACAGCCTTCAGCCGATCTTCAAATTCTCCGCGATATTTTGCCCCAGCAATGAGTGCACCCATGTCAAGGGATATCAACTGGAAAAGAGAAGTGGATTATCTCAACATCTCATTATCCCACAGATTATGACAGCCATATCATCATAGCAATTCTGCCCCAACACCTCAGAAAATCCGAAGGAGAGGAGTAAAAGGAAAAAATAAAACCACTTATTTGTCTGAAGAATTCTAGGTTAGCTACTCACCCTTCGGTTCATTAAAGCTTCAGGCACATCCCCTTGCACAATTCTTTGGGCAAGCCTGCCAACGAAGCATAGATAAATATACACATTAGAGAAAGATATCACCAACCTCGGCAGAAATCAGCCTCCTAAGCCCTTAAGATACACTTCCCCCAAACCCCACCTCCCCCCCCCCCCCCCCCCCCCCCCCCCCCCCCCCCCCCCCCCCCCCCCCCCCTCACAAAAAAAAACCCACCACCCCCGCGGCAAGATGTGAATAAGCAAAGTTGTAAAAACAAGAAATTTAAAATATATATATTTGTTATTTATTTATTTATCTGAAAATGACTGCCAATGTTGGAATTATGAATAGAATTACATAGTCCAGCCTATACTTTAAGAAGCCACTACTTAGACTCAGTTCATATTCGAATCATTGTACTCACTATTTCCCATCTTAAAAAAATATGTAAATGAGCTGTGCAGCATGCAGAATGAACATAGGCTAACAAAAACTTCATCAAGCTAATCCAGGAACTGGAACTGAAGTCATAAACGTAGAAGGAAGATTGTCTCATATACAACAACATTTTTGTGAGTGTGCCCACCAGAACAGAACTTACCCTTCAGAAATTGCAGTTTTCCCAACACCTGGCTCACCAATTAGAACAGGATTGTTCTTCGTTCTTCGGGAGAGAATCTGGATGCATCTGCGTATTTCATCATCTCTTCCTATGACAGGATCAAGCTTTCCTGCTCTTGCCATAGCGGTCAAATCTTTGCCATATTTCTCTAGTGCTTCATACTTCCCTTCAGGATCTGTACCAAATTAGAAATTGAGAATTCCTTAATACACAATATAATATAGAAAGTTACCAAAAGAATGCCTTAGTAGTTCTATGAAGAAAATCAAATGAATAAGTACACCAATGTGACATTAAAAATGTAAACTTGTCAGAGAAGTGTCCCATCATTTCTTAAAGCATCAATGAACAAGAGCACCAAATCTTAAACAAGAAAAGGAGCTTGACAACAATGAAATTAAGAAAGAAAAAACCTTCTATAAGTAGAAGAAACCACTGAGATGGCAAAGGTGCATCAAAGTAAAGTTTAAATTAAAAGGTCCACATCATTAAAACGTAGAAGCATTTGCATAGGGAACGGAGGGTTGGTAGAAGAGGCAAGTTTTCATAGTCACACACCAGTCATGAGGTCAAGGGTTGCATGTATGCTAAATATTCAAAAAAGGGCTCAAAATTCTACCCCAACTTCAAAGGTACACTGTCCAACAAAGGGATAACCTGGACTTACCCACTAACTGGGAAGTAACCTCCAGCCATAAATTTGGAAGATGAAATATATCAACAGATACACAAAAGTGAGAAGAATATAAATATGATGGTAACAAGAGTCCTCTTTATGCAAAGCGGCAAACTGATAGTGCACCACAATTTTGGATTAGCCAAACTGAAACAAACAGTCCATAAAATTGAAAAGAACCAGACATGATAATAGCACTAGTTTCTCAACATACAAAACAAAACCCATCATTTAACACTGCATCAGGTAAACACAAAACTAGATTATCAATAACAGCTAAGAAGGAAAATTACTATCACCTTGGTCAAGGACTGTTTGGCGTCCCCTTATGGCCTGTATGGCATTTTTTAGGGTGTTCAAGGTAATTCGGAAATCCTTAAACAATTGCTTCCCAAATCGATTGTCTTGCAAAAAACCAAGCACCAAATGTTCAACTGACACAAATGAATCACCATACTCTTTCTTGTAGTCCCTGGCTCGCTGTATCAAGGCTTCCAAATCCCGTCCTAACATTGAACCAGCTGACTCACCGAGAACCTGGAGTGATAGAACATATGCAGACACAAAATAATGAGAGATTAACATAGATTGGATAGATTACCATATTCAGTGATAAATAAAATCTTAAGCCCAAGTAATTAATCTAATAGAAGGGACAACCTATCCACATGATTTTGTGTTAACTATTAAGTGATACATTAAATATGAAGTCCAACCAATTGATCCAATATAAGATGCAAATTATCCCAGATGATTGTAAGAATAGATGGGGATTCCATAATATGCACATTTCAGCCCAACTGGGATATTTGATACGGTGTTCATTATTGAGGCTTATTCTCGGTATGCTATCATGAGAGGAAGCCACAATAAATAATTTGGATTTAAATTGTATCACTAGTTAAAAAGATATGGATTTGCATCTAGAACAATATTTATTGATTTTTAAGCAAATTCAGCATTTATGACATTTAACCTGTTATTTTTTTCTACCTACATATGTTCTTAGGTAAATGAATCGTTTCCATGTCTTGAGTGAAGTTCACAAAATTTAGACATTACCTTCGGTTGTCGTTGGATGAACTTGTCAGTAGCTTCTAGAAGACGGGTATTGTCAACCCCAGCCTTGGAGAAGATACGGCGAGCAAGGCCATTCTTCTGCTCCAGCAGGGCCTTCATTAAATGCTCTGTCTCCACTATCTGATGCTTGTTCTCTTTTGCCACTTCTGGTGAAGAAACAATACCTTGCCAAGCCATATCCGTGAAATCTTGCTGAGTAATCTGTCATCACATCTAACCCAAGTCAGTACGCCAACACTATGCTCAACTTCCCTTTATTTACATCATGAAAGAATGGAGCTGAGCTGACTGACGATTATCCTTTCAAACTGGTTGTACCCCAAACACATTTTGAGGCTGGATCTCCAAAATGAACTGGGTTATTATTTGGCTAGATCAAAGACAATTCCGATTAAGAGTAGGTATCCCACACACCCAGGAACACTGCTTCAATAATAGTTTTCAAATTGGGTGGAAACTGGGATATAATTTTAAAAATTGGGTCGAAACTCTTTCTAATCACTGAAGAAGTTCAAATGTTCAGATTCTTTTCAGCCCAAAAATAAATGCATGAGACAATTCAAACTCCATACCACACTGGCAAGTATCGCAACAAGCCATTCACCCATTCACTACCTTATCCACTTACAACCAATACATCTGAGTGAGGCAAAGTACAATATAATGGGAATGCATCGTAATAAGAACAAAATCAAACTGAGAAATAAAATCCCAATAATACATAGGTAAAGTTTTTTCTGCAGATATAGATAGTTACCCTTTCACTTGAAGCGTCGCATCGAACAACAAACGACCTCGAACTCCTTCCGGACCGCACATCGCTCTTCTGCTGCTTCTTCAATCTTGACGAATTTAGGGTGTCGAAAGCTATGGGTTTCCCCGAGAACCTCAGAGAGAACGGTGCCGGAGAGAACCAAGCAGCTCTGTTACCACGGTTGGACGGTGGAACACGAAGGTGGACGCCCGAGAACGACGTCGTAGTAGCCATATTTGGACAGCTACGTTGAACGGCGCTGTGAGATTTTCCGGCGCGGGGTCTTGAGTGGAGAAAGATTAGTTAAAAAGAGAAAATTGGAGAAAATAAAGGTCAGGGGGCGTTGCGTGGGAATTTAAAAAGTGGAAAGAAGAGAGAGAGAGAGAGAGAGAGAGACGATGTGAGATTGGGGAGTGTTTGTTTCTTTCTCGTAGGTTCTAGGAGTGTCTTGTGTTTGGGAGTGAGAATGTGGAGGAGTGTTCGAGAAACAATAAGAGCGTTGGTCGATGTGAAGAGAAGGGTCATACACGTGGTTTGCATGTATACAATTGGGATAATATGGCGGAGCCGCATCATTTATAAAAATATATATCGTGTCTCTAAAATGTATGTATATATATATATATTAAAATATAAATGTATAGACAAGTATATATCTCTAAAATAATTTTTAATTTTTGCATGCATTAATTTTTTAAAAAAATTCTCAATTTTTACAGTATTTAAAATAAAAAAGTGTTTGGATGTTACTTTTTTTGTAATTTTTAGTTTAAATTTATGACTTTTTAAAATTATATTTGACTCCTCGTTAAAAAAATTGATTTTTTAAAATTAGTTTAAAATTAAAAAGGTCATTAAAAAAGTGACTTTTTAAAATTTTATGGCTTATGAATTTTTTAATTAACAATTCAAACACCCTTTAAATAAAAGAAACAGCAACAATTTCTTTATTAAATTACAAAAATTTTAGGCAGAATTTCAATAATCCTATAACAATATACTTGACAACTAACTACTGATTCAAATTAGAATTTGAGAATTTAATGTTATGAATTTGTGACTTTGGCAGGATTAACTCCTAGTTCGCCAATTCAAGGACTGAAGTGCAATTTGTCCACCGATAGGAATCAGGATATTAATAATATTTCTTTCTCCTTTCTTTGATTTTTAGCTTGGAATGAAAGGATAAAAACTTTAAAAAATTTCCCTACAACCTTTTTTTTGCATGTAAGAAATATAGTACCACCTACTTACCGGCTTTTTTTTTTTCTTCTTTTCCCAACATGAGTTTCAAATTCATTTTAGTGATGGAGTAAAATAAATTAGTAACATGTTTGGCGTAAGTTTCAAAAAATTGTTCTTAGAAACGTGTTTTTTTGGAAATAGTAATTTTGATAACTCGATAGTTTCGGCCAGTTCAGTATTCATGGTTAGAAAATAAAAACAGAGAACAGAAAATAGCATTATGCATCTTTAATTTTTTTTTGAAAATTGATTCTTTGTAACTCAATTTTCTAAAATAAGTTTCTGGAAATTATTCTTGCATTTAAAACCTCGCTAAACACAATTTCTGTGCCAGTGCCAGTGCCAGTGCCGGGCACCATATCAAGACCCACACAAAACCAAAGCAATCCATGTCAACCACCCTATAAACTGGCCATGGAATTCCATGAGTTTCATGGTTTGGCACCATTTGTTTTAGCAGCTTTTTTTACTAGTATTTTTTTTTTTTGGTCTTTAGTAACTTTTTTAAACAAAATCGGCTTTTAGGTAATACATATTAAAAAAAAACTGAACCTTAGTTGAAAAAAGTCACTAAAGATAAAAAATAAATAAAAAAAATAAAAAAAAATGGCTTAAATAGTTTTTCTTCATTTTTAGTTACTTTTTTCAACCGATTGAGTATGTAAAACCTAAAAGTCAAAAAAAAAATAATAAATTTGGTTTAAAAAAGCTACTAAAGACAAACAAAAAAATAGTAAAAAAGCTGCAAAATAAACTGGTGCCAAACCAGGCGCGCTAAGATGTGAAGATTAAAAGAAGCTTAGAAAAGAGTATGACAAGAATATCAAGGATAGCATAGCACCCTAATGAAGAAATACATTTAATCTAATATCAACAACCAGATTCCCTACTGCTTAAATAGAGTTATGCAGATAATCCAATTAAGCACATTGATTCATCAATCGCCACGCAGCTAGCGCATTTTGTTTATCACCAACTCTAGTTTTATAAAAACATTTGGAAAAAATTAGGAATTATCAAGCAAAAATAAATAAATCTCAACAAGAATTGTTAAAGCCTAACTTGGAGAGGGCCCTGGTTAACAGGAACTTGGCACAACCCAGCATCACCACCAATACTTCAACATTTGGTAAATGTCAACACCCATAGGATTTGTAATCAAATTTAGCAGTTAATATGAAACAGGTCTTAACAGAATTTATCAGTTTCTCTTAAAGGCAAAAGAACAACTCGAAAACAAGAACAAGTTAAACCCAGTTCTAAGACAACGTAAACCCACTTAGGCATCAAGAATGAATACTCCATGATAGAAAATGGTCATCTGATATCATTGTGGCAAAATTTGTCTCTCCCTAGTATATTGCTCAATAAAATTTAAAAAAAAAAATTATTACAGTGATCACTGCATTAATTGGATATCAACCATCACATTCTAGCTTCTTAGCCGAGGATGCTTGGAAAAAATGTAATTTTCATTGGCAGTTCAGATTGTGCAACTATAAATCATATTATTTAGAATATGTTGCAAGTTTTCAACTGAGGAATCTCAAGTTTCAAATGCAGATGCAGAAGGGTGGTGCACTTAAAATAAACAAAATGTGCCAAACAGATCTGAAAGCAATAGCTATATAGACACATAAACCTGCTCCAAAACATGGTGGATGATAAATCTGCATCTCAACAACTGCATCTCAACAACTGCCCCTCAATGGTAAGCAATTCAGTGATTTGAATATTATGCCAACTCTGGAACTCTTTATCTGCAAGGTATAAAGAATGGCAGGTCAATTTTTGCCAATAATAACACAAACAAATGAGAGGAATAGTCAAGTACCTACCAACCTGTAAATGATGCTTTTCCAGTCTTTCGACAGCAATTTATAATATAACGCATACACACTTGTTCTGCTTTTGTTCATTTGTCACTTTCTTTTCTGCTTCATAAAGAAATGAAAAATGAAATTTAACAAGAAATTTAGAGATTGAAGCACCAAAGTAGCCATGTTTCATATCCTAACAAGCACAAATAAATTCTCTCAACAAGTTTATTTGGTTCAACCAAAGGGACAAACGAATAGGACTTATTTCATATACTTCCTAGTTCCTACTTTGGAGTGTGCATAACAGTTCACAGAGAAAACATACCTTTTTCCAAAGGTGGTGGTTGAACTACAACATGCATGGTTGTGACTCCCCCAGGAATACCACATAATGGGCTTCTGCACTCTCCCACTGTTCTGTTGTTCTCCAGTACTTTTCCAGCACTAATTAACTTGACATCTTTCACCGTCCTTGGACCATTCTCGTTCTCTGATCAAAACGATTTTTGGATGAGTAACAATAAATCCTGAATAGTTAAAATGACAAGTGGAAACCAAAGAAATGAATAATAGAATCCACGAGGAAAGGTTGTGTAATACATGATAACGAATGAAATAAGATAACAATAAGCATCTTGATCTAAACTACAGAGATCTGAATCTAGAATTGAAAGTTGGAATTTACTCAGTAAAAGAAAGGGGAAGCTCGAATTTAATATTTTGGTATCACTATTCCATAATCTGATCAATCAGAGCAATTTCAAGTTTAGTCAAATTACTGAGTTCCTGCTATTTCATTGACTTTCAAGTTGAGTATCTGAGAAAGACCCAGAAACCAACAAAAGTATCAGTCTTGATGCATCATGATAGTTGCAACTTCAGTATTTCAACCCAGCCGATTCACCAAATGTAAAAAAGACATTTCAAAGTCCAAAGGTTTGACAGCCCACACAATAAGACTGTCTGGATACCCATTCTCCTCAACAGAGAGAAAGAGAGAGGCATAAATTGAACTAAAACTTTAAAAATAAGAAGGAAGCCATCAACATTCTTACAAAATCTTATCAACAATGTTCACCAAAATCTCACAAAAATCGTTACCAAAATTCCATAAAACATACATCACATACTAATTATCAAACAAGAAATTAACAGTAGTTCAACTAGATTTCAAATTAAAAGCCATGTTCATTGCAAAAAACATGTAAACAAGCTTATAGTTACTAAAACCTCAATCCTGATTGTAAAATCCTGTTATCCTTGATTCCTTTTAGCATGTATTTCAATCCAACACCCCTCCATCACTCCTGGTAGTATAATCCTATGTGACTGTCTCAAGACTGGTAGGATTGATGGAACTGGGAGTTGATGCCAGTGACATAAACAAGTCATCCAAATCTACTAGGTCTGCTTTTACAAGGGAATGCAGTTTGAAATGGCTTTTGCGAGTTAGCTTATCATTTGTAATTTCTTCAAAATATAAATTTCCATGTTTTTTCTTCTACGAGTGAGAATCTTACAACATTTGTCCTACCTAGCCTGTCATTTGATCCTGAAGACTCACTCATTGATCCTGTCAAGTATACCTATTCTCTATACCTGAAGCATGTTAAACGAATGTGTACTAGTCAGGTGTACCTGCTTCTAATGAAATTGAAATGATTCGCTCGTGTCTTACAAATGATTCCAGTTTGTTCTTCATAGTATCACTGTGTCAAGGTGTTTAATCATTATATCGTAAAGATTTTATATATATATTGACGCCTTCTCTCAAATGTCTATACCTTAAAGATGGCTTGGTGCCTTCACTGCTAGGTGAGCACAATGTTATTGTCCTTAGGATTTTAAGATGTTTAAGCAATGCATATCTCAAAATACCCAATTTCAAATGGCACAGCTCATCTCTTTTCCCTTTCAACTGAAGACTGAATGATTGTCATTCTTAAACTGCAAATGCCACATCATTCAAGATGGTGCCTTCAGTGAAACGTTGTTTAAGAACTTTTTAATTTCCCTTCTAAGAATATGAGTATAACAGAATTTATGGGAAACCATTTGAACTCCACCATGTGGACAGATTACAACTACATACTCTGTATTCTTGCATCATTTCATAACTTAAAATCACACGAGAATAGAAGCATCCATGGATTCCGTGCCTGGTTTTCGAAGTATAGTACAGCATTCATTGCAAAATGGTATTTAATCAAAGACCAGACCTACCTTTAGGCCATTGAGCAAGGATGCTTTCCTTCAAGGTTGCAACAGTTGTAGCAGTAGGAAAGCTTTTGGGGCCAATATCCGACCCGTCAGTCAACCGGAACTTGATCTCTAACTGATCTTGCACTGCAGACATCCTCCAATTTCACAAAGACTCCCAATATCAAAACACCAGGGATCTTTACTTGGGTCGTTTCCAAGACTATCAATCTCCAAGCTCCTCAATTAGAGTTTGTTACGAGAAACAAAGAACCCACTGCCTTAAAAGAATTGTTTCTTCATAATGGTCAATAGTTCTCCAAATCCCTCTCTTTGTGCACACTGGAAAAATAGAATTTAGAAATGAAAAACAATCTCTTAATTGAATTTGAATTAAAAACAGAAAAGACCAAATAAAAGCAACCCAAATTTGGAAGCCCAGAAGGGTGGGAAAAGAAAAGAAAGAAAAAGGAAACACTGTCAATAACGCAAAAATGTAATTCTGATCTCCAGAACCAAAAAAAAAATAAAGAAGCAATAATTAAACCGGCTGGGTCTATCTAGAATTTAATGATATCAACTGCAATATTTTGGTAAAAATAAAAAATACCAATGAAGGCAAGAATGCAAACATACACGCAAAGACACGCAGAGAGACAGAAAGTAGAATCTGTCAGCTACTTCCAACAAACATGACACCACCAGATCTTGAAATGAAAAAAAAAATCCATTGAAATCCTTAACTGGGTCACCCCAAAATCAATCAAAAAACCTCTAACAGCAATCAAAATATGGAATCATCCACATAAATCTCAAAGTGGGTGCTCACCAAATCAATCAAAAATCAACAGATCACTCAAAAATATGCTCACAGCCTTCTCAAATAATCTTACTTGGCTCAGTAACTGATCTAGGTCTTTTCTTTCTTTCTTTGGTTCAGAAACTCTAAGCTGAAGAAGAAGAAGAAGAAGAAGAAAGCCAATGCGTTTAATGAAACAATTACTCAAAAAACAACTTCTATTTAATGAATGAAGTCGGAAGAAGAAGAGGAAAAGATCAAAGAAATCCCCAGAGACGAGACTGTTTCGGAGTTTTCGAAGTCTTCTAAATCTAAGGTCAATGAATTCATCATTTTGGGGCCCTTTGCTTTCTTCTCCTCCCAATAATCCTCCTTAGCCTATGGAAAATTGGACCTATCTCCAGCTGTGCTAACTTCACTGTAGTATAATAATACCTTGATTAGCACCCTTTCCGCCTTTCGCCGTTAGTGTTTTATTTTTATAGAAGGATCCAAATCATAAATCATACGTTTTTGTTTTTTTATTTAAAAATTTTAATTTGGTGCCTATTTTCGTTTTAAATTTTTTGAAAAAATATTATCAAAAAAATGCTCAAAAAATTACAAAAAAAATAAAAAATTTCCACCAAAACAAAGGAAGCAGTAATTAAAAACCCATTCTTCAACTCTCTTGAAAAAAAAAAACACGCCTTTCAAAACAAAAATCGGGAAACATGTATTTGTGTGGCATTGTTCAAAAAAGCCGTCTTTTTCTTTTAAAAATCTCTTACAACCCAAGTTTATGACCACTGAATGTGGGTAAACATCTTGATAGGAGGGCTTGAACTACTATTACACCACAGGACTCTGCCGATAGTACCACATGACCACCTAAAGTTAGGACTTCGGGGAGATAATATCTTTCATGTTTTTTTATGTTTAAAATAGATATGCAGATATTCTGCTTCTCACATTTCATAAGTAGTATTGCTCTCAGTCCCACACAGTCGGAATACTCCACTGTACCTATGTTGAGACTAAAAGTTTATATCCCACTGCATAATTTAGACACTGAAAAATATGTTTAGCCCTATCAAATATTGAGTGAAAAAATTTTAGTTCTTATCTACTCAGCAGTGGGGATATAATTTTCCCGTTGTATGAAGGATGACACTACATAAACTCGATCTTCTCTAACAAAAATTTGGAAAACAGGAAAAGAAAAAAAAAAAAACCGGTAGTTAAGATGTCCTATAGCCCTTCATTTTCTTCCATTTACTAGGTTTGAAAGAATCAATCAGCCAATAAAACACCTCATAAAATGACACTAATTAAGACTAATCCAAATGCTTATCGTTCGATTAAATAAGCGAGGAAACATAATCCTCAAGTTCAAGCAAATGCAAAGTGGCAAAAGGTTTCAATCAGGTGGGGGATTACTAGGAATGACTTGAGCGTCAGCAACCACGAATCTTGATACATCGGACCAACCAAATCCTTTCTTCGGATGCTAAAAGAGATTACCACTAATATTCTGAATGGGTTTCTTGTCATCATCAACTTAGCAAATTCCACAAACAAAGATTCTTTTTTCTTTGAAAAAAGCGAATCCATTCGTTGTAAATCAAACACCTTTTTAAGGGGGGAAAATAAAAATGAAAAGAATACCTTCTTCAGGAGATTATTAAATTTTCACTAGGAAATATTTGAAGTTGTGTTACCTTACCATTGAATCCCCTAGAGTTGGAGCCATCGCAACAGCAATCAATTAAGCTTGATGACCTTGAAAAACTGTTTTGCAATAAGCAATTCCCAATTTTGGCTGCTGATGAATTGTATCTTGCAAAGAAAGCCAAACTTGACAATAAATTCATCTTCAAACCACAAAATTGTATAAATCTAAACTGCGATCTCACAACAAAGATTATGAAGTCATATCAACGAAAGGATTTTGCGAGTAAGACTTGGATGAATGGCAAAAAAATGGTAAAAGAATTTTCTGCACATTTTAAATGTTTCTCATGAATCGTACATAACAAATACCCCTATATAACCTAAAAACAGTTCCCCCAACTCAATGGGACCTGTAACAGACCAGTCTCTGAGATCTACCAACTAAAAATGAAGGTGATGATATGAAATCCAAAAATGGATCGAACAGAATATGAACTTCAAAAAAAACACAAAAAAAAAGAACAAAGAAATACATTTCTGAGACTAACGGGGCTAATGTGGGATCCTCGAAAGAGCTGTGTCCTAACTTTCTTCTCCTGTGTACCAGTTTCTATGGCTGAAGGCATCTGTGCAGGCATGTTTTCTCACTCGTATTCCGCATAATTCACTTCTAGTTGCTAAGCACTATGAAATAGGCAAGACCCCTCTCAGGAAGACCAAAAAAATTGATCTCGGACAAAAAAATACAAGACAGATTGCTATGTTACAGACTGAAAGAATGAATGCATGCCCGTGCCAATAATGCAGCTTCTCAAGCTGGGGGACAGAGCAGGAAATCTGGACCGTGAATGTGTACAAAGCCATTTGGGCCAATTTTCTGTTTCTCTTCAAATGGATATCACCAGAACTTATGATGCTGCAAATGGAACTTGTGCAAATCCCACATTGCTTTCATCTTGTGTCCCACCTTTCGTGTTTAAGCTCCTTTAGCTGATGAACAACTACTCCAAGATGTGGCAATTCCTAACAAAATCATTGGAGTAGTTAATGTACTTGGTCCAAAATGGCCGGAGATGTTCAAAGCCTATCTGCAGCCATGGTTTTGACTGGCCATTGTAGTGGATAACAGCAGCCTTTTTCACACCCTCAATGTCAGTTTTGTTCTGGTAGCCCAAACCGAGCATGTGCCAAGATGGGTCAATTGCTTGAACATGACCTTTAAATGCAATCAAAGCTGGTGGTAAAGTTCCCAGCTTCCACATTGTCAAGTTTGACCTCAGATTCTGCAAGATTGAGACTCCATTTAAGTAAAATTATACATCTGTTGACAAACATTCCAAGGCATTGTTTTCAAATTGACATGAGATCACCACGTAACTACTCTTGACAACAATCTATCTGCTGATTGAAATAATAAAATTTCATTGATGGCACAGAGAGGGAGCACACAAAATATAATGAAACTTCGAAGTGGAACAATTCTAACGGTTGAAAAACAGAATACGTGATTTCACCACAATTCTGGATAGAGATGTGCTTAATTGTCTAGTGATATGACTCGCAGGCCACACAATATATTACATAGGGCCTATAAGTTGATCACAGAGGCTTAAAAATTTTAAGAGACAATTTTGTAATAAGACTACCTCTTTTCACTGCTCCCCATGCCCCAACATAGAACATAAAACAACTAAAAGACTGAACCATGAAAGAGCCATACTGACATAAATAAGTACAGGAATGACAACAATGACATTCAAATAAGTAGAGGAATCACGTAATGAGATCTAAATTCCGACAAACAGCATGAGAGTGACTACTGCTACAGATCAAAAAGAACCCATTCTACTCCGACTTTTCTGTTCTACAACTTGAACACCAACAAACAGGGAATAGAAGACAAATATATTTACAATAATCTGACAGAAACAGAAAGCACTTGAAATTTACCTCCTTCAGCCAGGCGTGATAAGTGTCTCTTATGTTTGTCTTTCTCCATGTACGTAAATCAAAGATGTTCATCCCATAAGCCCATGCACATTCCTCAGGGTTCAAATTCTTTGCTATGAGAGGATGTGAAAAATTGAAGTAGTTCCTGAATCGCTTCGACATTACCCACTCATCTGCACCTTTGCAGGTTTCTACAGCTCCATTAACATTTCCACCAAGGTCAATATCCCAGAGTGGAGAGAGGTCACGCTGAACTACTACATCGTCATCTAAAAACACCACCTTGTCAAGGTTTGGGAATAGCTGTGTAACACATATAGACATCAGTGTCAGTACCTTCTCGCACACAGAGAGAGAGAGAGAGAGAGAGAGACAACTAAGTTAACAACAGTAGCAATTGTTATTTCAGGTGTGTCTAATACAATCTAGATAAGTAAACAATAAATTCAAAACCTACACAATCAGTAAAAGTCCCATAATGCAATATCTTGAGCCAGTAATTCAGAACTAATCAACCAAAAGAAAACCAATATGCACTATTTAAATAACGGTGAAATTTTCAACACAATGAAATTCTCTTGGTAGTCAAACGAGATACCTTGAATCCTGCCTTCACCCAAGTGGGGATTTATGGATGGGGGAGGGTTGTAGGTCATCATACCATTGGACCAAAGTCATGGACAACGTCCTCAACAATCTTAAAGTAGAACTCTTGGCAAAGAGTAGAAAAATGCTCATCACATGTAGCATGGTTAGATATTTGCAGGTTTTCAGGTTATCTTTTTTTGTTTTTGGGTGGGGGTGTGTGGATTCTGGAAATGTAGTTGGATCCTATTAGCCTTGAGGAAAAAATTTGTCCAAGGAGAGGTATTGCATCTGGATATGAGTTGAAAAGAGAGCCAAGGATGGAGGGGGGGAGGGAGGGATAGAAAGAGAGATTTATTCAACTGCAATTTTTTTTTATAAGTAAAGGAATATATATACACACACACACAATGATTTATTCAACTGCAATTAACTCCTGGTATCAACAGAATAAACTTTTAAATACACACAACCTTAAATCAAACATCAGAAAGTTCTTGTTTTCTTATTGCTTCAAAATCAAAACAGATTACAGTGTTTGATTTCCTAGAAATAAGACATGGGAAATGAAACATACAATGATTGGTTACCTCTGGTAAATAAATGCGAAGATGGTTGAGCAATGAGATGTACTTTGGGCTTCTAGCCTGCAATTTTGAAGCAAATATCCGTGGAGTAATCTCACTGAGGTTGGCCCCAGCAATATGATTCCCATGGTAGTAGTTCCTGATACCATAATGGTTTTCAACAGCTTCAAGCACTGGTACATTCTCTCTTGTTAACCAGTCAAACTGATGAACACCTTTGACTTCAACAATAGCTGGCGACACGGGATTCAGGGCAAACCACGAGTGCATGCCTGCATATGTTTTCTTGTCAGTGATGACATGGAAAACTATCTTTTCTGGCTTTAGAGATGACTGGACAGCAGATGTGACCACAACTGAAGCTGCTAGTATGTTATCAGTTGACACCACAAAGTGGTAGTATGAGTTGTTGGAAAGCAAAGGGAGTAGTTCGGGTGAAGGTAACTGTCTGCGTGCATGAGCATTAGATGAATACTCATCAGTCAAACGCAGAGAAAGACAGTGGATGCCTTTAGGAATGGCGCTTGCAGCAAAGTGTTTGTTCATTAGTTCTGCAAATTTTGACTCCCTGATCTCCCTTTCAGATCTCTCCATCTGTGGAAAAGAAAAAAATCTTTAGCTGAAGCAACAGGTGCAAAACACAGTTGAGGCCAGAAGAGATTAACAAAAGATGCATTGGTCTAATATTTTTCTCTCTTCCTTGGGTGCAGGCATGTGGATTGATGTTCCCTCAAGTATGTGAGTATCAAAGTTGCAGGGACACATGTATATAACTTGGATGTGAAACACTACAAAATCAAAACAAAAAAAAAAAAAAAACTTTTTTTCATGTGCATGTATATAATGTTATCACTTGATAACTCTCTCTCCCTGTCTCTCTCTTTGTGTGTGTCAACGAGGTGTTTGGGCTTCTTCATACACCTGCTAATCTTCAGGCACATGTAGTCCCCCTAATTCATGAGCACCAGAAAATTGTTGGGATTAGACCCTAGGGTGGGCCTGATGGAGACAACTTGAATTCAAGACCTCCAATTCTTGTGAGTAGGGCTGTATACAACCCAAGTCAAACCAAGTAGTGAATTGTTCAAGCTCGGTTTGAAAAACTTAATGAGTTTCAAAATTTGTTCAAGCATGATTTGTTCATCTTTCAAGCCAATCTCAAACGAGCTTTAATTGAGCTGAGATCGAGTAACTTGGTTTTTTATACTGCCTAAGAGTACATATAAACTATATGCATTTATTAAGCCAAGTACAAAGAGCTCAAAAAATTAAATAAGCTTTAGAATTGTTTCAAGCTTGGATTGTTTACATAATGAACTAATCTTGAACGAGATTTTAACAAGCGGAACTCAAGTAGATGATTACTAATTCAAAGTGCTGCACTTTCGACTTCTCTAAATGCATGGGGGAAAAAATCGGTTTTATTGGGGGTAATCACTTTATCTATATCTTCCAAAGCATTCAATTAACAACAGGGAGATTTCTTGAACGAAGTGAAGTGATAGAAAGAGAAGACTGCTGGCAGGAGATATCTAATCTATTCATTACACTCCCTTGTATGGTAAGGGGAAAGCGAAAGTGCGCAGGAAAAAAGAGAGAAATCAATATAGTGAGAAAGAAACACTTGAAATACAATACACAAAAATTAATCAAACTAAGAAGAAAACAAAATAAAATTAAGAAGATCCAATATGTGTTGCCATAACATAAGAATCATAATAGCTAGTGAGGCATAAACATAAAGCAATCAACTTTGTTGAAACCCCATATTATTTTCAAAATTTCAATCAACTAGTTAAAGTATATTGTACAAAGAAAACAATTCTAAAGTATGGTCTCCCTCATACTGCAAGAGCCAAAATACTGCTTTATAATAGCATATGCTGCGTATCTAATGGTAGGTAAATGTTCACATTTCTTCCTAATAATGTTCGAAAACTTGAAGCCACTGCTTATACACTTCAATACTTTATATATCCCAAGGGCAACCATTCCTGCCCTCAATCCCAAAATGAAACCAGAGAAGCTTGATAAAGAGAAGAATATAAAGCAATAAAAGGGAAAGTCATTAACACAATGTCATGATATTAAACACATCCACAAAACTTCATTTTCATTATGTTGGCAATGAAAGTAGTGCATCTTTGTCAAGAACTAAACAAACCTGGCTAGGAATTTCTATCTATAAACTTTTACAAAAAGTATTTCATGGAAAATATAGACTTGTATTTTTCATGTCCCTGTGGCGAAGGGCCAAAAACAGAAAACATAACAAAAGTTGGAAATCAAGGATAGTCTGAACACTATAGTATCATCCATGCCATTTTATCTGTTTACGGAAGATGATTGCCTCAGTTATAGGCTGCAAAACTAAAGCAATGACTGAATGGATTCCTAAATAAGACGAAGACACAAATGGAAAGAATTCATGCAAACTCATGAAACATTAAAAAAATGCCATACAAACTCACATACCATTCCCTTTAAGATCAAAGCAAACTCCTTTGCATTGTACTTCTTGTTTTTCATTTCAGAAACAAGTTGACTAAATGACTCTGGCAGCTTCAGGCCATCTGGGATTTCCTCAGTGCTCAGTTGATTGAGGATTTTGTAAAAATCTCTAACCAACCTCTGCTGCAACGCCGTCAAGACAAAGGTTGAGTTTAAAAACACCTTAACGGGGAGAATTTGTTTGCAAATAAAGATATGAAAAATTAAAAGAAAAAAAAACTAAATCAAGTGGGTATCGTGTGACCTGAAAATAAAAATATGAAGAAAGGTACAAGACTATTATTTACCTCTGAATCATCAACCCTACCAAGAAGCCTTGGTCCCAAGCGCCTACCTAAACAATCTGGACCACAAAAGAATGGAAAGAATGAAATCAATGGTTTGCTTCTGTAAAAAACAAACATATATGCAACAAGCAGTCTACAAAAAGCAACCACATAAAGAAAGCAAAACAAAAATGGAATTTAGCCCAAATGCACCAAAAACCAAACAATATTAAAAAACTAAACAAAAATAATAATAATAACGCGCTCTTTTCCAAACAACATATAGAGGATAAAAGCAGGCCACAAAAAATGAAACTAAAAGGTTTTCTTACAAGTATTCAGAATCTGACAAATCAAAAGGCTGTATCACATGAGAAACGTAGTTGCGGCTAAATACAAACTCCTAAGATAAAAATAAGACAAATCAGTGGCAAAAAAGGAGGGGTTGGAGAGTGTTTTTTTTTCTTTTTTGTTGCTTTGCACGCCGGGGGGGGGGGGGGGGGGGGGGGGGGGGGGGGGGGGGGGGGGGGGGGGGGGGGGGGGGGGGTGTTGGTTCATATCATTGGAATACCCATGTCAAAGATCCACTAAGCAAACATGAAGAAGTTAAGACATAATATTGAGCTAGGAGATAAGAAGGACCAAAACATTACAGTTCTCAGAGATATACACTTCTATAAAGATGCCAAGGCAAGCCCCAAATCACAGTATCCACCCAATATTTTTCTTTTTTGACAAGCACAGTAACCACCAAATAAATATGGGATTGAAACAAAGTCAGAATCAATTCTACCACATTTAGCTTTGGCCAAATCAGTGATTGAAGATTTATGTGAGCAGAAGTTCAATGAGTTGTGCCTGTCATATTCTAGCATAAAATAATTCTACAGGCCTACACTTTTCCAACAGTAAGCAACTCTTTTTTCCTGTCAAAGAGCGAAATTCCTCAAACGGTAACCTACTTCTCACCCCAAGATATAACTCCAATTCACAAAGTTGTTTGATCAGTCCCTTCTGAAATTGTCATAGAATTCATACATGAGGATACAAAATTCCAAAACAGATATAAATGTATTTATAAATTCTGTTTTGATCTAACTATTTGAGCATACCAAAAAGAAGAAATGACTTCCAGATTCAGCCCGGTCAAATTACCCAAATTCAGATCTCTCACAATGTAAAGAAATAACCTGATAAACGAACCAACTTCAGACACCGGACCAAAAACGAACTAAAATAAAATAAGAATTGGGGCAATTGCTTCGTACTCATAAAAAAAAAAAAAGAAAAAAAAAACCTAATCTTCATGCCTAAATTAGATTTCAAAAATTCTGCAGTATAATCTACCGTCGTGCATGACAAAAGTCTTAAAAAATATCCAGATTCGGATTTAATTTCAATCAAAAGAACGGAACTCAGATCTCACAGTGTCTAAAAATCCATGTATCCCAATTCAATTTCAAGCAAATCAAACCAATCAATAGCAAAGAGACCGACATTGCGGACTTCCCACATCCACGTCTTAAGATAAACCAATCATATTCATCAATAGAAAGGAAATCGAGATCCATGTGATACAATCACAAGCAAACCAACCTATTTTCAAGAACCAATATGCAGGAATCAATATCAATGAATCGAGTAAGAGAGTGAAAAATTAAAATCAAAATAAAAAGATTTGTGTACCGAATGAGGAGCACTTGTTGACACCTTCAAGGGTAACAACAGCAGTGAGAATGAAGACAAAGGGCAACAGAAAAGCTAGGATGAGGATCGTGTGGAAGAGGGTACGGTAAGAGATATGGCGAGCTGCGACCTTGATCTTCATCAAGTCAATAAAGCCATTGCTGCTCGATATCGTTATGCTTCTCATGCTAGGTGAGAAGCGAAGCTGCATCGTCGCCTCTGCAGCCGCTTCTCAAAACCCCGGAATCACCGCGAAAACGCCAACCCTCCTCCAAGCCCGCCCCCAAAATTCTTACCATCAGATCCACCACCGCAATCACACCAAATCGACGATTCGGATTCTATTGAATTCGTTGCTTGGGTCCTTCTCGAAGACCAATGCATTGAGTTGGAGATTCACCAAATGAGGGTTCTATATATACACATATATACATCTATCTATCTGAATTCAATTGCAATGACAAATCAAACAACCAGAGTATCTTCTTCGATGATTGTTTCTCTCTCCATGGATGGGAAGAGTGAATGTAGAGAGAGAGAACGAATAGGGGTATTAGTTTTCTTTCATTTGTTAATTACCTTTGCTTTGTCAATCAGCCCGAGGAGTAAATTTTTTTTTTTTTACATCATAAATTCAAAAATTAATGATATTTTGAGTCAAAATCGTGTTGTGCTAGAGAGAGAAAATAGGTTTAGAGGGAGAAAGAAAAAGAGAAATTGGGTTAGAGAGAGAGAGAGAAATGTGGGTGGTTTGACCTTGAGATTAGGGTGGAGGACAAAGGAGGGAGGGAATTATAGAGCTAAATTTAGATGTCTCCTACCTTTATGGGGAAAGCTTTTAGTTGATTGAGGATGAGATTAGGTTAGTTATATTTAGGTTTTTTAAAATCTGGATTGAGATTAAGATAATAATACTATAGTGTTTAGGGATGGGAGATCAATTTATATTAGGAAATGGGCATGTGGGGTTACTTTAAAACTTACTTTGAGGTGTAAATTAAAATTTACCATATGGGGAATGAATTATTATTAAATGATATATTGAGCAGATGTACATCTCTGTACCTATAGGTACCAATTTTATTTATTAATATATAAACAAATAAAGGAATATCCATTTTCTTTAATGTCCAGTTAAAGCTATGGCAATGGTGGGGCAACATGTTATTTTGAGAAAAAATAAATAAATGTGTCTATGTGTTGCAAATTTTTAGCCACAAACCAGCTGTTAAATATAAGAAGTGTCCATCTGGTTTCATGAAAACCCAGCACACACCACCCACCTAATAGAAACAAACACAAGAGGAAGCATTTCATTGTCATAGACTTAGTCAAATGTTTAATCTTAGTTTAGCCAGCTGATTGGCGTTGGCGCGTGGACAAGGCCATACATAAAATGGGTTAATGTACCATCATATCTAGCTTAGAAGGGATGTGGCATTATTATGGTGGTGGTAGTAGTAGTAGTAAAGCATCCCATGCTGATTCAAGAATGAAAGAGACATTTTTTTTACCAAAATTTGAAGATATTTCTTTTTGACAAAAGAAAAAAAAATTAGTGAAAGAGACATTGAATCTGAGCCTAAATATATACAGCACTGAAAAAACAAAAAAAAAAAAAAAGAAAAAAAGAAGAAGAAGAATAGATAATTCAGATGACTAATTCATGTCATGAAAATTTTATAACGAATTAATCTTCAACTAGGCTGCTATAAATATATGTATAGACAACAGTTTCATTGAACTGGTAACTTGAACTAGTCATGAGGGATTACCTAAACCTGCATTTCAGACCTCATATTATAAAGGACTCTCTACCTAAACCTGCATTTCAGACCTCATATTATAAAGGACTCTCTCTCTCTCTCTCTCTCTCAGAGAGAGCACTATGTGGGCCCATCAAAGAGAATATCTTGAATTGGAAAAAGAAGGCAATGGCACATGGTTTGTATCAGTGAATTGGAGGCAATTTGGCTTCAAAAGAAATAGTTGAGCCATGGATTTCCTCAATTGTAAAGCTGGCCATATAACTATCAAATGATAAATGGACAATATGCCCTTTCTCTATGATGTCAAACTGTCCCAATCGGGTCACCACCATTTTCAGACCCAAAAAAAAAAACTGTCCCAATGTATTTGTGTCTACATGATGGTCATATATACCATTAAGGTATTACTGGCTGATGAAGGGTTACATTGATCAAATTACGATTAGAATTACTATTCCCCAGGAACATCCAGAAGAGGCCTCAAGTTACAAATCAAGGGTTCCTAATCTACCTAGATGGCATCTTTGATCTTTGCAGGACATGTCTTGCACCAACTCTGGCAAAGGAATTGCTTTATTGGCCATAATTTGAGATTTAGTGTTTCTTGTGAGGAGTCTTCCTACTGGATGTCTAGTTCAGGAATCAGCTGGTACTAACTGTACTTGCATGGACATGTTACTGGGTCAATAGCTTTGTTTGCATCAAAAGACTGTCATGGTATGATATTGGAATTGGAATCTTTCCCTTCCTGTATTTCATTCAGTATAGATAGAATTGGAATTCAAGGCCAAAAAAGAAACACACCTAAAAGGTAATGACAGCTTCCTTATGCAATCAGGAGGGGCAAGAAAAAGAAAAGAGAGCTGAAAAACATTGAAAATTGTGGAGAGAAATGAATCACTTGACATTAGAAAACCCCTCAAGGCGCAGGTTACAGTCAACTACACTCACAAACCTCTCTTCACACTGGATGAGAAGGCTACAATATTCTCAGAGGAAACAATTAGAACTAAATTGTGGAGGATCAAACAAACCTACTTTACAACCAACAGGCACAAAAAAAAATCTATTTTCAGAGCCTCTCTCTTCTTCATAAAATCAGCTCTGGATTCCATCTTCACAGGCAGTGAAGCATAATACACAAAATTCCCATTTTCACCCTGATAATGTCCACTAATGACATAGCTGTCTTCAGCTCTCAGATTCCTTCTAGGGTTTCTTTCACCATCACTGAACTATTTTCAGAGCCTTTCTCTTCTTCATCAAATCAGCTCTGGATTCCATCTTCACAGTCAGTGGAGCAGAATACACAAAATTCCCATTTTCACCCTGATAATGTCCACTAATGTCATAGCTGTCTTCAGCTCTCAGATTTCTTCTAGGGTTTCTTTCACCATCACAGATATGGAGGGACCCTCCATCCTCTGTTTGTGCTTCCTCATCATCTTCACTTCCTTTAGGTAAACCCCTAATTTCGTCAACTCCTCTACAGAGATTGTCCACAAGCTCTCTCTCATCATCAATTGAACCAGTCCCATCACTGCCGTTAGTATCTCCACTTGATATTGGCTCATGGGTACTTAGAAAAACCCTAGAAACATTCCCCTTGTCTGCAAATCTCACACTTTTCTTAACTTTGGGTTGAATCCCACCAGGCCCCTTCACCAAACCCCCATTTTTGTTATAGGGAGAACCAACAGTTCCACTGATGGAAATTCTAGGGTTTTCGAGCTCAATGCCTTCTTCTTCATCGTCATCCTCAGAGACCCAAGAAAACCCATGAATTTTCTCAACTCGGCCCCCAACTTTCTCCATCAGAACTCTCTCATTTCCCGCTGTGTCTCCCAAATCAGCAGTACCGATCTTTTGACCACCGTGCAAAACCCTATATTTGTTACTAGTTCTACCAAGTCTCACGTTCCTGAATGCCATGCTTGAAACTTCATTTCTTTTCACCGACACCCCATCAATAAACTCTATAAATCGAATTATGTCTCTGCTAATCGACCTTTTACCATCCCTAATCATCGGATCACCACCCTGCAAACAAACCCATGTCAGATCTCCTACGGAGTATACATAAATAGACGCAACCGGCTATATATAAATGATTATTACCTGGATAGAATCGAGTTTGACAAGCAAGCCCGTGGCTCCGCGAGAGAGCGCTTGAGAATCGATGTGGGCATTGTCAGAAACTGAGGTTTTCAGAGCGTTGAGAGTTGATTTGATGGAAGCGAGGTCTTTGAGCTGACGGAGTGTGCGTGATCTGTGAACCAGGAATGCTCTGAAGTGGGTTTGGATGGCACGGGCGGCAGAATCGCGGAGAGAACGAGAATAAGCGGAATCAGCAGAGTATTTGTGGCGGAGGGAGGATTCGAGGGCGGCGATGCGGCGGAGGAGAGAGGAGACATCGGGTACGGTGACTTGGAGCTGCTGTTGTTGGTGACGGTGATGAAACCCTTGCTGTTTTCGTTGGTGGGCCGGTGGTGGGTGATATGGAATTTGTTGGTGGTAGAAGCTCTCGTAAGGTGGATTGAAATAGGGAGAGTAGAGATTGGGTTGCGGAGGATGGTGGTGGATGCGACAGGCTTCGTATTGTAGCGGGTCTGGTGGAGGAGGGGTACAGCACGTGGAATAGTAGCAGCAACAACAGGAGGTGGTGGCGGCCGTCGGCGTTGGGTGGCAGTGGTGGTGGTGGGAGGCCATCAGAAGGGATCTTGTAAGAAACAGTGCGGTGGTAGGAATATAATGACGTGTTTCTTATGGATTGTGGTGGGATGTGGGTTATTGAGAATGAAGGGTTAGATTTTAGTTCTCCAGTTTCTAGGGATTCTAACAATGGGAAGTTTATTTTAGAAGTTATCCATAGAAAGTCATTTGGGTTATCATCCAGATCTCGAAAGTTGTTTGTTTATCTATTACTTTTTGGACAGTTGATACTTTGAGGTTTCGAGGGAGAGCTGCTGCGACTACACACACTGCAGCCTGTAGATATACAAGTGCCTCTTTGGCTGAGCCACTACTAGCCTTCATATTATCACTGAAGATATTTTTTGCAAAGAGAAGAAGAAACAGTTTAACTTGACATGAACAAGATAGAGCCAGTTAATAACCATAACAAAACAGAGCATCACAGAACAATCCAACACTAAAATACTAGAATCAAAACAGACTCAAAAGACAGCTCCAACAACTATTCCCATCACAGCTCAAAAAACTCCTGGATATGAAGCCAACCAGATACAATGCGCAACCTCAGGGGTTCGCATTGAGATGCAGATAGATAGATAGATAGATAGATACCCCAAGGAGGAATCCTGTAAAATGCTGCAAACTTGGCAAGGCTGTGATCACCCTGCTTGTCCCTATTACTGACCAAAGATATCCTACAGGTTACAGCAATGGAGTTTCTGAGCAATAAAACAGAAGAGGAGCTGTTTTGGCCCAAAGATCTCTAGAACCTGCCAGCTTACAGAAGCAAGAAAAAGTAGTAATCAAAGTTAGACGATGGACAGAATGTAGTAGCGCCCATTTCAGAGCATAAAGCTCCGGATATATAGCTCCACATACATGGAGGAGAATCCCGCAGATCATCTGCATTCGTGAAGTCAACCAAATGTTAGAGAAAGTCCAAGGCTCCACGAGATGGAAGATGACAGTTTTTCCAAACATAACAGAAGGAATTCCTTTTTTCATTTGTATCTTTAGAGAAGCCATTATCTAAATAAATTTGTACCAGGACTGCTTACATTATCGCCCACCAAAACAGTGAAAAAAGAAAGAAAAAAAAAGTGCAAAAAGCTGAGGAATCAATACAAAAAAGATGAAAAATCAGAGTTTTACACTAAAATTTTGTTTACTGACTTTTCAAATTTTTAGTTGGTGGTAACACCTGCGCCATCTGCATGCTTCTTCATCATGGTAGCATGTTTCTGTCCTGCAAGATGATATTTGAGAACAGTTTCGCTATTACAAACCACATTACAAATCGTGCATGTCCTGACAGTATTGGCTGCTGCCCCACTTTCCAAAATCTTCCTTCTCTTTGTCTCCAAACACTCACCGTGTTCAGCTGCCTTTTTTCTAGTTTTTCGAACACAAGCAGCTTTCATCTTATCAGGATTTTCTTGCGGCCCAAATACTGGATTATCTACTCCTGAAGCAACAGGGGGAGGTGCAGTTACTTCTTGCAGCCTAAATACTGGATTGTCTGCTACTCCTGAAGCAACAGGAGGAGGAGCAGTTACTTGTTTTAGTTTCTCCAGATTCTTCTTGTGCTTCTTCCCCAATTTATGCTCGTTGACTGGATGATCTGATACTCCTGAAGCAACAGGGGGAGGTGCAGTTACTTGTTTACGTTTCTCCAGATTCGTCTTGCGCTTCTTGCCCAATTTATGCTCATGGACTGGATTATCTGATACTCCCGAAGTAACAGGTGGAGGTGCAGTTACTTGTTTTAGTTTCTCCAGATTCTTCTTGTGCTTCTTGCCCAATTTATGCTCGTGGACTGGATTATCTAATACTCCCGAAGCAACAGAGGGAGGTGCAGTTTCTTGTTTTAGTTTCTCCAGATTCTTCTTGTGCTTCTTGCCCACTTTATGCTGGTCAAGAACATCTTTGCCACTACATTCAACCTTGCAAACATCACACCATGCAGCTTGTATAACCTTCGTTTTCTTTGGGCCCCTCTTCCAAGTGTTATTTCCACGTGGCCGAACTATTGCATTAGTCCACAATGTCGAGTTTGCATGTGCAGGCACCAACTGCTCCTGCAGAATGAAAAACAAGTACACAAATGCAAAGACGCATACAAATAGAGCAAGGAAAACCAATTTCCTATTTTTGTCCACCATGAAAGGATCAATACTAACACTCCAAGACGAGATGATACAGGAAACATTGCACATAACATAGCCAACCTGATTCTCACTTTCAACATCACATCCCACACCACAATTTCTTACGCATCTATATGATCGGAACAATTAACAGCCTTGACTACATATTCATATTGTTCTGATACCGAAGCTAACAACTAGTTTTCAGTTGTACGGTCTTTATACCAAAAGCAGCAATATTTTAGCCTGTTATACAACAGGGAGATACATATGCATTCCAAACTCTGATACAGGTAACATCCTAAACTAAATTAAATGTAAGTGTTTCATCTCATGGAACCTGGCATATCAACTATATTACCGGATAATTTGAAATGGTGAACATAAAAGCAAATTAAGTGTTTCATCTCATGGAACCTGGCATATCAACTATATGACCAGATAATTTGAAATGGCGAACACAAAAGCAGATTACACTCTTAGCGTAGATATACATACATATCCGTAAGAAGGAAAGATGAAAATGACACAAAAAAAATAGTAAAAAATAAGTAGAAGCTACAGTGTTGTGATATCTATTTTGCTGGGGCTAACTAGTAATTCATCACAAAACAAAGTCACACCATATGCACTGGAGCAAACAATCCATATTTCCAAATTGGGTAATGCTAATTGAATTGGTTCCCAAAAGAGTAAAAAACAAAAAGAATTACCATAAGGCAGCAAATAAGACAAGAAGTCTTCGTATCAAAAGTCCATATGTCACCTCATGACGCTGACACGTGGAGGCACAAGGCTAGGGGTGGCCACGGGTTCGAAAGCCCAATAGGGCCACCCAAGCCCACTCATAAATTATAGGGCTTGGAAATTTTTTTAGGCCCGGTTAGTTTAATGGGCGGCCTTGAAAATTGTCTTTGAAGCCCGGCCCAGCCCAAAATATATATAAAATAATATATTTTTATATTTTAATATTATATATATGTAATTAAATTTTATGTTATTCAATATTATTTATAGAGAAAAAAATTTTATATTAAACAAATTTTATATTAAATGGGCGGGCTTGGGAATGCAATTTTTTTAATTGGGCGGACTTAGGATTTGGTTTTAGGCTCGATGAGATTTTTTTTTTCTTTTTTTGTGTGAGCCCTGCCTAGCCCACCCAATGTCCACCCATACACAAGGCGACAAGGATATGACATGGACTTGCCATGCTTTGTGGGGGGACCATGTTCCCACACTTTGCGAATTCAAAATCACCAATTGACAAACCTCAAATTTAAAATCATAGAAACAAACCTTTTGAGTTTGAATGACTGGAAGGAAGTAATTGTTTAGTCAAAGAATATTTGAAAGACTACCAAAATCCCTAGAACATATTTTGCATGGCTAAGCGGCCATGAGCTCAGAACAATGCCAACAATCTTGAATGAGAAGATCGGTCCTCAGGAGTCATTACAGTATGAAGGAGAATTACTAGTAATCAAGGCATGAAAAATTAGTTTATTTGCAGTTTCAGAACTTTAAAATCTAATGCAGGAATTAGTGATAACAATAAAAAGACTTATTAGTAGACAAGGACATGGGTCAATCTTCCATTACTAAAGATGGGCTGATCCAACAATAGCTTGGGTGACTCGAAATACAAATTCAGAATTTGGTTAACCTTGAAACACTGTGAAGTAAAAAAGTGCGGCGTCTAATTGGCTTCTCAAGCAGCAATAAGCCAAGTGATACCAATGCAAGTCCAGAAGTTCAGATATTGGTTTCAGAGTATAATCTCCAAAATAGAAACATCCAAAATTTAAGCTCAAACAAATACAAGCATAGAGGTATTTTACAAGGTAATTTAATGCAAATTTTCAGAGATCAAAGGTCAAGTAATCTCCAAATTACCCTCAAAAGATTAGCCCAGAATAAGCTTAATCTTTGATCTTGAAAGATTAACACAGATAACCTCACCATATGGGCCTCCCTGGAAAAGTTCAGTTTTTGGCTAGATTCTTGTTCAATTTAGAGCAGACTACTGCACTTCTCCAAGGCTTCCATACTTAAAGAATCAAGTCTGAGATATGTTTCAGCAAGTTCAGTAGAAGGTTTACTCCAGGTAGTTTCGCTTAATTGTTCAATTCTTGTTTGATTCATATTTAAGAATCTACTTTCAAATCATTTCAACTAACTCAGTCAAAGAAATGTTACCGGAGTCGGAGAAATTAGAAAACACCCACGTACGTAAATTCAACTCAACATAGAACATCTGTGATGGGCTGAAACATAACTCTGGCCATCAATCATTCCTTTATATTATTCAAATCTACTAACTTTGCCCGTTGTCTTTCTACTCTTGTCACACTAATTTAGATCAGAATCAGAACAGTGATGTAAATAAATCTTCCAACAAACAATGCACTTACAATTGCATACTTAGTCGACTCATAATGCCGAATCACGTCCTTCTCCCTCTGCACAGCAGCGATGTCATTTGGGTCTTGATAATACCCAGATGGCACTGTCACCGCGCCGGTGACAACCGTCTGGTGATGAGCGTAGGCCACACGGGGCTGGTAGGCTTCGTATGCACCACCATAGCTAACGGAAGCGTCTGGGTGAACCCCAGGCAGTCTGAAACCTCGGTCGATCCCAATGCTGTAATGGGGCTCATGGGGTCTGAGAGGGTCAATTGATAGGTGATCGTAAGGGTTAGGGTTGGGGTTTTGGGGATTGTAATAAGAGTAATGGGAGGGGTAATGGGTGGTGTAGAGATGGTTAGAGTAGGGTTCTACAGGTGGAGGGTTAGGGTTAGGGTTTTGTGGTGGGTGGTGTTGCATGTCACTCCAACTGTTGTAGTCCATGGAAGTTCAGTTGCATTCAGGTTTTGAGTGTGAGAGAGAGAGAGAGAGAGAGAGAGTTTTTCCATTCTGTGGAGCAGAAATACTTGCGGTGATCGAGCGCAGTGAATAGGGTCACATCTAAAAAGGGCCCAATCCAATATTACAAGGCCCGAGGCTTATTAACAAAATTAAGAAAACAAAGTTCTACCAATCGGGCTTGAAGGAACAGAAAGCCCAGCTTAGGTTTAACCAATATGACCCAAACCTAGTAGAATCATGGGTCTGTTTTGATAAAGTTTTTTTTCTAATTTTTTTTATTTTTTATTTTTAGCTTATAAGCCAAAAAACTAAAATTTGTTTGCTTTTATAACCTAAGATAATCAAAAAAGCAAAAAAGTTAAAAAAAAAAATTTTTATTTTACTTATAAGCCAAAAAAACTTTAAAAAAATATTATCAAAAGGGCCCTCAATCTCTGACTCCATTGATTCATTTCAATTGGTTTAACATATAGGTAACCAAGCGTCAAACATAATAAACTTTAATTTTAAGTTGCTTAAGATAAGGAACAAACTCCAACGAGCCAAGCTGAGGTATAAGCTAAACAACAACTAATAACATTGAGCTTTCCAAGTGTAAATTTATTCGTTCCAAGCAGTGTAATTCCTGTGCTCATTTGAAATATACTCCGCGCCAGTGTTTCTTCAGTAAGTTTCTCTATGGGCTATTGAGAATTGAATCAAGCTTGAATTTGGCTTCTTTGGGCTGTCAAATTAACTCTAATGAGCTACAACAGTAGCCAAATTCGAGCTGTTTATGAATAGGTCTTTCCTTTGTAAACCTTACTACCGATTGGGAGAGTACCTCGCACTCATTGTGGGTTAAAATAGGGACATGCAAGTGAACAAAACAACAGTTCTCAACACCGTAGCCAGGTCCCTGTAGCTAGTTGCTAGATACAAAGAGAGAGAGAGAGAGAGAGAGAGAGAGAATGAAAAGATGCATGAATTTTTATAAAGCACCAACTGAAAGGACTAGATATTAGAAGTAAGATGGTAGGTGACTAAACAACCACCTTCAGCTCAGATACTATCTTTTTCACATTTTTATATTGTCTAGAGGGACATCAACAATGCTTCCCTCCAACTTAACAAATGAATCCCTCTCAGAGTAATCAGTTCCTCATTTACCTCTCAATCTTGAAAAGACCCTCATAATAATGACATGCTCTAATCTTCTTCTTCAAGGTTTGGAAAGAAATTCTGAGAGACCCAATGTTAAAATTCAATGACAAACCAACTAAGCTTATCTAATTATACAATTGAAAGAACCATACAAAGTGGGGGAAAAAAAAAATCTCTATTTCAATTACAGTTTTGAATTTCCAAAGAAAGATAGATCAATGAGCTCCTGTTATGCAACAACTGAGACAGTTCCAGAACAGATAGAACAAAAAGTAGACATGAAAATGGAAGAAAAACAAGATGGAAGGGAGTATCAGCTCCTTACAAACTTTAAGCAGAAAAGGGAAAATTTAACTCTATGTGGGTCGTCTTAAAACCTGTAGAATCATCCTATAGTCTTTACACACTTCAATTTCATGGAGACCATGGAAGAATCAGTTTCCTCAATTAGAGATCACCAGCGGCTCACGCTCGTGATCACTCCCGACCCACCAAGGCTTGAACCCAACATCTTCATTGACCTCTTTTTCAAGAGTTACTGGGAGATTAAGATCAAAAACAGTATGAATTTCAGGAAGCTCCTGCTTTGTTACCATACTCTCTTTGGTTTTGTTTTCAGAGAATCCAATGTAGTGAGCCCTTTTGTGACCTCCCAAGGCTTGGCCTGATGGAAAAACCTTGAAGCAGACTGGGCACTCGTGGTCCTTGCTCGTCTTTAACTCATAACATGTCATGGCTGCCCCACCAATGTCCTGCTCAACTGAATTCTCATTGCATTCGAGCTTCTCAAGCTTGGTATTTGCTTCGGCATTATTCAGTAAAAGGTTTGTCTCGACACTCCTTCCATGGCTTTCAATCTTCTCCACAAAGACACTAGTGATAGTTTTATGACTAGCCCGGTGGCCTCCAAGTGCTCGGTAAGAGTGAAAGATCTTGTTGCAGGTCCTGCAACTGTACTCGCATTTCTTCTGAGACTCCTCAAAGATCCCAGAAGTAGAAGCAGCATAGTTAATGCCATCAAAACAATTTCCCCCCAATTCAGGATCCTGAACATCAAAACTGGCTTCCTCGCTCGTGTTAGACAACTTAGACTTCATCATTTCTGGGTCAGCTTGATCCAATCTAACTTCTCTTGCCAATTCTACTTCAGCAGGTTCACTTCCATTCTCGATTTCAGCATCAGATGACTCAATTGCAGATTCATCATCCAGAACAGGCTTCTTGAATTCATCACCCTTGTGAAACCCATCAACAGAAACTCCCAATTCAGCCTTCTTTTCGTTGTTGCTCATAAACCCAGAATCCAAGTCACCAAATTCAGGCTCATTCTTTTCACACGAAGAATTCCCAGAACATGAAACACAAGAATCTAATTTCTCCCTCACTTTCTTCATCTTGCAAGTCTCATCAGCATCACACACTAATTTCCCATCAATCCCCTTAATTTGATGCAATGCTTTAGCTTCAAAATTTTCAGAGTTATTTTCAGAGGACTCCAAGACCGAATTAAACTGAACCCAACTTCTCACACCCCTAGACAGCATCATCAAACACATAGCTGCCTCTTCTATTTCATCAATCTCAGAAAATTTTCCAGTAATCTTGTACCTCATCCTTGATCGCTTTCTCCGAATTGGACGCGCAGTCTCGTAGTCCGATTGGCTCTCTGCAGATTCATTGGAGACCCTAGATCTTTTGGAGTGATGTCTCATATGACCAAACAGAGCTCTATCTGAATCAAACCCTTTGCCACATTGTTTGCATAAATGTTCTCTGTCTTTAGTTGAGTGACATCTCATATGACCAGACAAAGCTCTCAATGAGGGAAACTCTTTGCCACATTGTTTACAATCGTTTTCTTTCCTTGCAATACTATGCTTTGAATCTGAAACCCTCCAGGACTTTTTAGGGTTCTCTCTAAGGCCATAACTAGCATGGCAACCACCTTCAAGATCCATGTCGCTGTTCTTGAGCTTTTCTAGCCTATGGGTTGAATCTGAAAACCTCAAAACCTTCTTGGAGTTCTCTCTAAGCCCATATCCTGTATCACCACCAACTTCCAAACCCATGTTGCTAACATTGTGATCTTCACGCTTCTTAGCAGAAATCGCCGCTAAATGACCCCTCATGTGACCTCCCAAGGACTTCCCACTAAAGAAGCTTTTGCTACAAATCTTGCATACGAACTTCCGTTCTTGATCTTCCTCCATCAATTTACCAAGAAACAAAACGTAATGAACCAAGAAGAAGAAACCCAGATCAGCAAGCAAGAAGCAAACCTCAATTTCCCGGAAAATGCTGAATCTCTGTAGCGCACAGGAATGCTAAGGAAACAGG
This sequence comes from Euryodendron excelsum, assembly GCA_033060915.1. Classification (NCBI taxonomy): domain Eukaryota; kingdom Viridiplantae; phylum Streptophyta; class Magnoliopsida; order Ericales; family Pentaphylacaceae; genus Euryodendron; species Euryodendron excelsum. The sequence goes on along the minus strand of CM065385.1, from coordinate 43,361,885 downwards.
GGAATCAATGAAGATCCCGGATCAGAAAACCCAAGCTTTAGAAGCTAAAAATCTGATTAGCAAGTTCAGTGTAACTGGTTGTTCCAGTGATATGAGAAGAACGCATGACGGATTTCGTAGCGCCCATGAGCAAGAACAAGATCCGGTACACAAAAACCGTACCAAGAGTGATCTCTCTTCACTTTTTGCTCTTGGGTACTTGATACACCTATACACCCTAGCATATATATAGATATATATCTCGAACTGAAGAGACTGGTTGTGTGAGGACCATTTTGCCAGTGATAACCACGAATAGGCACAAAGAAAAATAAATTGTCTCTCTCTCTCTTTCTCTTTCTCTCTCTCTCTCTCTCTCTAAACCAGCTCCCCACCTCTCTCGCTCTCTTTTGCTGATGGCTTATGGCTTTAGGCTATTTTAGGAGAAGCCTGCATGGAAGCAAAGATGTAACACGCGGACTGTTCCTACTCGCTGGTGTATATAAATGCTTACATGGATTATTATATTTATGATACTAATTCTAATTTTTGTCTAATTTGTTTGTACATTTACCTTTATAACCATGATTTAATTCATTTTTAATGCTTTAGACACAAAATAGAAAATAATTTTGCTATTGGCTGCGATTGACCAGTCTTCTTAGATAAGCCATATAGGAGGTAAATCATTTGAGTAATGCTCTGTGAATAGAAAATCTATATAGATTGTCTTATAATTTCAAATCAAAAGATTCACTAAGGTGGCTTTTTATTGTTAACATACTACTGCTATGTACAAAAAAATTAGGATTTTCCAGATATAATGAGGAAAAAAGTGAGAAAAAAGCATAATGTTGTAAATGAGAAAAAGACTAATCAGCTCCATCCAACGGACCCGATTGTTTGATCAAAATAGTCTTTTAGGTGTGAGTAGCATTCACCAATGGCCGAGGTAGGATTTTTTTTTCTCAATGTGTCAATCAAAAAAAAGCTATTAAACAAATCCATTAGAAACTAAAACTCAAATCTATGAATTAATTTACAATTGTAGAAAAAGTTATGAAAAGTAATTTTACGGGATCTTGTTGTTAATTTCACTATATAATCAAACATCATTTTTAATGCATAGATATGCAAATGAATTGAATTTTAGCACATGATTATAAATATGATGTGTTCACTTCCTATTTCATAATTGGTTGTTCAATGATCGGAATGTTTCAATAATTTTATTGGGATTTGTTTCATAAATAATAATATTTTCAACAATTTAAACCAAACGAGTCCCTAATAAAGCTATTAATTTTTCTTTTCTAAATTCTAGTGGCTCCACCACCGCAAAATAACTCTCTTAACTAACTGAGTTAGTTTAGTTGGTCAGAACTTATGGCCTTCTAAAAAAAAGTCAAGAGTTCGAGAATTTTCATCTAGTAATTATCTGATTAGTATGAAATAAATAAATTACACAAATTTTAGAATCAGTCGATATGCACGTAAGTTGTCCAGACACCTAATTAGAAAAAAAAAAAAAAAACTCCCCTCACTATTGTTTCCTTGTCTTGCTCTCAAGGCACTCACTCCTCCAAAGTCAAAGGTTGACTCTGCAATGGCCACTCTAAAACGGACAAAGAATGGTAATTAGGTGCAGTTCAACCCATTGTGAGACTGACAGGTGTCTGAAGCTGGATGGTTGAAGGTAAACTTTACTAAGAAAGAAGCAACTAGGCCTGAGTAGTTTGAGTTAAGACTTTGTAACGAAGGTGCCCATGTAAGGGTCGGCCAATGCCTCATTGAAAAAGGAGGGTGATAGAGACAAGGGGAGAAGAGTCATCTCTGGCACTCCATTTAATAGTTTTGTTCAGTTTTCACTTACCTGCACAATCACTTACCCTTTTCTTGAAATTTGGATAACATTTGATATGTTGGATGTCTATGGATTAAAGCTTAATGAAAGAAAGGGATATCTCAATGAGTTTGCTTGAAATTGAAATGTTTAGCACACATGAAGAAAAGATTGACTTCTATTTTGTGCAGATAAAAAATCATAAAGCTAACTCGGAAACGTAACCCGAAAACCAAAATACGAATCAGAATTAACTTGAGCATGTTTCATGCATGTGTTTGTATAACGCTTGTGGTCAAGAGTAGTTTTTTTTTTTTTTTTTTTTGCTTTTTTGCTACAAAGTGTTTAGGCATGGTACACATGAACCATATAAACCTCATGCAATCTATGAGTTATAGTTGGCCACAAGAGAGCATAAAGAAAAATTGAACTTGAGAACTCATGCTTAAGTACGAAGACAAGTTGATAACTGGGTCATCTTTTGTGGTTCGGTAAAGAGTATTACAATATGTTGAACTACACATATAATCTACGATACTAGAGTCTGCCCCAACGCTTTTAGTATATCCACAGATATGAGAGTTTTAAGATTCTACATTTTAATCAATCAGTTAACATGGATTGCCTTGGGATTTATATATAACACCCAAAGACATCTCTAAGAATCACCATTCAATAGGCATGCCTATTCTCTCTTAACAGACATATTTGTATTCATTATGGTGTATCTATCAGTTCGACCCGTCATGGCCACACCCATTTTGGTCCATGACACCACCCAATATCCAAAAGTGCCAAAAGAATATTCCTTCAAAAATATCATTTTTATGAAGTTATAAACTATGATATATATAGTCATGGTGTAATTCAATGGTGAATAGGAGATTTGGACGTTTGCTTCTCATATTCCCTATATATTTCTGTAGACAGACTGGCCGATGTGGCTCTCCGAGGCCGGCCTCGTTCAAGATCAAGCTCGTTAACTTTGCATGAACCGAAGCATCAATGTCTTATTAGTGAGTAGTGAGCAACAATCATGTTTATACTCTGCACTGCAACTATTTTCATAGTTTTTTTTTTCAAATATATTTCTCTTTTCCTTCTGTTTTTCCCTAATAATAATACGCCTTTTAACTCGTATGGTACTGTGGTTTAATTCTTCTTTTTCCAAGGGATTTACAAAGCAATTGAATATTTCAAAGTAGCTTTAGGGGAAATCACTATTTGTTTAAGTTGGTGCTTCCCCTTCTAAGCAATGTTGAAGGGACATTTTGCTCTTCCAGACTTCCATACATAATAATGGTTGCATGTTTTAGCAAGCAAGCTTCTCAGCTACAATGCTTAGGAGATACTCCAAAAAAAAAAAAAATAGTCATATTTTCATGTCACTGATGGGTTCCATTCCTTGCCCATATTCCTGTTTGGAAGCTGATTTGGGAAAGCACCAGAGACTATATATCATCTGCTGTTTGTTTATTTGCTATCATAATTTAATCAGTCGGCAACTGAGGCTTAGCCGCGAGCGATGCTAGACAAGTTCTTTTTTCATTTCAATTCCTGCAAAGGAGGGAAGGGCCCCTAGCTCTATTAGTAACGGTTTTCTCTAAGTACAATGTCAAAGAAATTTGTTACTTCCTAGTTTCTTAAAATGAAATGCAGTAACCGTTTTTTCTGCCACTGCAGGGTCTGGGGAGGGTGTAATGAAGCAATCTTACCGCCACACCAAGCCTCACCCTCCATGATATCACCTAACAATATTTAATCCGAACTTTGTGATCAAATCGGTCAGTTAAAACCTTCTTTTTTTTTTTTTTTTCCCTCTTTCGAGTAGAAGATAACAGTCTCTCCTCCATATTGTTCGTTGAAGGTGGTCTTTATCCCCCAGTTCATACCGGTATACAACTTAAACTTTTATGCGCACTGCTTCCCAATTCATGGCTTACTACGAAAACATTGCTCAAACCATTCTATCCCTTTCCCCCTGCTTGTACATACAGCTTACAGAAGTAAAATAGCAGAAACATAACAATAGCCATGAAAATGGATGTCATTCTACAAGTTATTTTTCAAACTCTCTCTCACCTTCATTGAACCCAATCCTCTCTCTACAGTAACTACCAAAATTTTGAAATACCACCCCACGAGAAGTGATTTTTGTTTTCCACTAATGTTGTGTTGGATCAAGAATTTGGTGATGGAAAAGAACAAAATGAGGAAAAAAATAACATAAATACTCTTTCATTTTGTTCTCTTCTCCCTCGTATTTTTCTCTTTTTTTCGATTTTCTCTTGATAAATTCGGATTCCAAAGACAACATAAGGGTTTAATATCCCATAGATCAACCAGCTTTTAACACTAGTATACATTCAAGCCCAGGCTTTCAAGCTACCACCCCTAAACCAATTTCTACAAGGAATATTGGATTCCCTACAACAAGAGAAATACTCAACAGTATCCCACTAATTGTTGAAAAGCTTCAGCTAGTCAACACCTACCAAGGCCGACTTGTAAGACTTGGGGGTGGGGTATTGTCATGACATTCACGAATCAAACATTGCTGATTCTATACCCTTGGCATCCACTGTCTCTGTACATGAATCTTCCCTGAAAACCTCTTCAGTCACATTGTGCATGGAAAGAAATCAACTTCTTTTATCATTTACAAGGCCAGCCTCCAGACTTCTTGAAAATTTGGAGGATCCTGTATTGTGCCCTGCTGTATTCATTCTTATCTAGTCAACTGGACCACAGGAATCAACCTTGTCACTCTGATACTCATAAGATGTGCACGAGTCGTCTTGGATATCCTGATCCTCCCCATTATTGTTTGAGATCTTACCTGAAAGTTGAAAGACAGGATCAAGACCGCAAGCACCAATGAAATTCCCAACATGTGCTGCCGAAACGTCATCTACATCTCCGTCATCCTCCTCACCCATTACGTATCTATGATTCACAAAGTCTGCATCATCTTTACAAGTATCTGTTTCACCCTCCTCCTCAATGCCTTCAAGGTGTTCCTCTTCATGATTCCCTTGATTACAAGCAGGAGCATCTTGATCTAGAGATTCAACTATCGAGTCCTCATCTTCCTCTGTCATTCCAAGTTCACTTCTTTGCCCCTCATCATCGTCACTGTCAATGTTTAGCGGGTCAAACCTGTTCTGCTCGGCACGTTTCCGAAGCATAAATACATTAAAATAATAACTGACCAGGTCCATCTTTGTCCGGGAAGGGAAAACAGCTGAGAGATGATCCCAAAAGTTCTTACCCCGGGATGCTGCATTCGAGAGTACAACCTCATGAAAGGTTTGCTCTTCCTCTTCCCTCCATTTCTTCGCAACCTCCTCTCCCATGTCACAGAATCCCAATTCCTCAAATATCTTCTGCCCAAGGTTTACTCTCAGTTCCTCTCTTGCTTCCATCACATGTTGCCTCACACATCTAACAGAACCCCTGTCAAGACAATTACAGAAGCATCTCGTTCTCCCATCCACGCAGCAACTGGATGCAGGTGCCTCCATATCGGGCATGGGGATGAGACAGGCACCCACCAGCTTTGCCCCATTGTTCTCATCCACCATGCATGAACCTGAAGATTGTGCAAGGACTATGTGTGCATCTGACTCGTCTAAGCAACCAGTAGATTTACTGAAACCCTTTGGGGCCCATTCAGGTACATCAGCTTGATAATCTGGTCCGACAGAAACTAGTTTTCTAGGAGGACGATCCAGAAGAACTGAATAAATGTCATGAGGCTGAGCTGATGCTGTTACTCGGTGCTCAAGTTCAAAATAATGTGGAAAGAAGGATAAATGAACTGCAGCCTGTGATTTGGCATATTCATCAATAGCATTGTCATTGATCCACAAATAACTCGCAATGCTGCCAGAAGCATTTGTTTCAATTTCCTTGTTGGCCCCATTCAGATCTTGACTGACCACTTCCATTGAAATCTTTCCTTCATCTCGAGATTTCCTAGCACTGTTCTCACCTTCAACTTCACATAAAAATGGGATCAGCCCAAAAGACAAATTGAAGCTTGAATATCTACAGTTTTATTCTGGTCAGGGTGCCTCAGCATCCAAGAAAATGATATAGGTGCACAGATGCAACTAGTGTTCAACATTACAGCTACAGAGAGAAAAGGGGAAGAGTAGGGAGGGGGAAGCCTTACTAAAATACTTTTACGCATTCATAAAGCTGCAGTTTCCAATGGTCAAGAACAATTTCAGTACGTGGTCTAAAACCAGGCTACTGATAGGAGGAATAAAATCATGTGTCATATAAAAGACGATGGTCAAGAGCAAGATTATAACAAATCTACAAAACCATTCCAAAGCCATAAGAAGCCACATACCGTTTAGTCATCACCAAGAGATCATAAATGCAAAAACATACCTAACCCTAGAATGATATTTTATAATCACTTGACTCGGCAAAAATATTTTGGAAAGTTAAATAATATACAATATACAATAACGTTTTTGTTTTCCAAGAGCATGACTATAAGCCTTATGATAATTTCATCCACAAAGGCCATTCCTGAAGCAATGTATCACATACAAGGTGCCAAGAAAATGAAAGGTAAAAATTGCAGCATATGCTCTGCCATAACAGCATGAGTAATCCATGATGCTCTACTTACCTGAGCCCTGAACAATGAATTTGTCTTACATTAACAATCACAGAAGCAACCAATTATTACCTGAAAAAAGTTTCTGCGGACCATCATTACAACATGCCATTCCCATAATAGGAGATTGATGAGCTGTGTGTTCCTGTTGTCTCGGGTGCTTACAACCAACCTTGTCAGACTCCTCATCATGGAAAGGTCGTTTGTAAACCATTTTAACCCTTCCAAGTAAGACACAGGTTGGAAAGCGAGATAAACAATATGAACCAGAGGTAATACAGCAGAACAGCTGCAGTTTCCACAAGAGACAAAGATCAGCCAAATGAGATGTCAGACAGAAACAAACTAATAATAATAATAATAGGGCAGAGAGAGAGAGAGAGATATTGTGGGCCTTTAAATTTCAAAAAATTTACGTGAAATTTTGACTTAAAGGACTTAAAAGGCAAAAACTCAACAAATATAATGGGCAACATATTTATCTTAATTTAACAATAAATCGTCCATGCATCTTATGCAAGATATTACTCCATAGTTTGTCCATCTGTACATGCCTATTCCACCTAACTTAAAAATGGAACCGTTATTGGAACATTTATTGTCTTGGTAAACATTGCTAATACAGTGACATCAAATCAGACAGAAGATTAGTAGAATCTTTGATAACAGGCCACTCTTGGCCAAAGGTTGCTAAAAACCAGTTTTCATTTAAAAGGAACTCATCTCTTTTTAGCCTCAAACTTTTTCATGGACTTAGAGACAGTCTTGTATCTGACAATGGTAGCAGACAGAGAAATTTGAAAAAAATCCTAATGACCCATCATTGTGTAACGTAAACAACATCTTTACCAATCCTATATATAATCTCAAATTTTCTAATTTTCATCCACATCAAATAAATAACACAAGTGAACACCCATTGAAAAGTGCACTGTGCTAGTGAAACCAAAGAATCGCAACATCTGTAACCATGCTCAGACCTCGGAAAAGCAACTCTTACACAGAAAAAAAAAGAAAAAAAGAAGGCAAATTTTATTTGGGTGTTTCAAATTACTATTCAAGTATAAAATCAAGCATAACCTATACACTTAAACTTCTTGACATATTAAGGTGTTCAAAAGTACAATGAAATGTACCACAGAACAACAAATGGATCTAACCATGAATCAAATATATTATTCCTCCTAACCAATGAAATACCATCCAACTTATTTGCAGATAAAAACATTAATCAGGTATAACCGTTGGAGTTATAATCAGTATCGGAGGACATCACACAAAGTGAAGCATCTAATTTAACTAATTTTAGGAATAAGATAAATGTATTCCATTTTACTTTATGAGAAAAAAGTAAACAGTGATCCACCTATACTAAAGAGGATGGATGGTTGGATAAGCATAAGGATTTTTTTTTTCCCTTTTTTATTGGTCATTAGACCACATAAGCATCTATGCAGAACTCATCAAGTACCAAAAAAAAAAAAAAAATTCAAAGTTCGGTCCCGGAGGTCAAATGGAATCAAGCATTTGTCACAATAACATAGTATCATAGTATCATAACAAAAGCACGAGACAAACATCTACACATCATCCTTTCCACAAATACAAAAATGTCACCAAACATAAATGCAAACAAGATAAATTTCTTCCAAAAATTAACAAAAATGATTAGAGGTCCAACAATATAATGTCAAATTTAGTCAATCCATAAAAACTTATTCAACCATAATAAATGCAAACCATTTAACACATTAGTGAACAGGCATTGCTAACATTTTAATATCCAAATACTTGTGTATCTAAAGAATGAAAATTTAAAACAAAAGTAAACATCAGACAGGAAATTGAAAAAAAAAATAATTAAACGGAATTATAAAATAGTGCAACTACAAATGACTGAGCTACAGGAGCTGGCCTTACCTCAAAAATTGCGGAAAAAAATTCGGATGCGAGCAGAATGAGGTAAGATTAGATGTCTATGAAGTGATCAAAATTCAAGTAGAAGAACCTATTTAAAAATTAAAAATTAAAAAACTAGATCTGTAATTATAGGGAAAACAAGACTGATTGACAGGGAATCGGAAAAAGATAAATGGATGAAAGAAAATAGGGGCAAAAATGGTAACTTTTTCGATTCCAGCTGAAAATATATATATTAAAAAAAACTCCAATAATTTTAACCAACCCAAACAAAAGTGGATTATAATTAAACAAAAATACAGACTTTAATTTACAGATCAGAGAAACCTTTCGAAATTCGAAAAAGAAATAACCAGAATTAAAATTAAAAATAAAAATAAAAACTGCACCGATACAGCGACGGAGTTGAAAAATTACGAAATCTTCGAAACCCTAACCCTAGAATCGAATACAAGGCAAAGGGAGAGGTAAAAATGGGATCAATCGAGAGAGGAGAGAGAGAATTGAACGAAGAAAGAGTTGATTGGATGACAGAAAGCAGAAATTGGAACATAAACCGGATCGAGATGGGAGGGATCGAAGTTAGGGGAAAACGGTGCAACACGGTAAAGTTATATAATTGGTCGGCGATCCGAGGAAGGAAATTTCAGTGCACTTTCTAATTACAGAAAGGGGACATTATTTTGGTCGTAATTACGTAAGATACCACTTTGGGATTCTCAATCTTGGCCATTTACCAGGGGATGATTCTGACAAAGAATAAGATAATTATGATTCGTAGCAAGAAAATATTGATGACACGTGCTGCAATTTTAATGGACTTCGAAGTTTTTTATTTTTTTTTTATGGAAGTTAATCTAACAAGCTGTTTGGAGCTTGGGGGAGAAAAGAAAAAAAAAAAAAACTTTTTTTCCTTTTTTTTTTTTACCTAACAGAAAAAATAAAAAGAAAGGGAGGGAAATAGAAAAAAAAATTAAGAAGAAAAAAATAATCACTCTCTTTTATTTTTTTTACAAAATTAAAAATAAAAAATAAAATCACTTTTTCATTATTTCCTTCTCTTTCTTCTCCTTCCCTTTCCCAAGTTTCAAGTTTGAAATGGGCTGTAAAACTGTAATATTCAATATATGTCATGTTCGTGTGTTAAGTAAACGTTAAGTCAACTCATTAATAAATTCACAAATTTTAAATTAATTTACTTAAAATAAAATAATATAATTTGTATAAACAAACGGGCCATTATATCAACCAAAAAAAACAAAGGGGCTACAGCGAACGATAAGATAAGAGAGAAACTTCTGACTCATTTTTCAAAGTATAATTGGCAATAATATCAGTTTTCTTCACAAAGTTCATAACTTCACACAGCTAAAATATCAAGTAAAAGAGTGGTTATCTATACGTGTATATGCATACAAACACATATATATATATATATGTATGTATTTTTTGTATTTTTTCAAAACCTTCTCTCTCACAAAAATATTATGCAGAAAAAAATTTTTGAATTTTAATATTAAAAAAAAGACAAAAAATAGTTTTTTTTTTTTTTTTTGGGGGGGGGGGGGGTGGGGTGGGGACACAAAAAAGAAATATTCAGGAATCAGTCTGATGCATATCCAAGCATTTTCTAATGGATGTATTGTAATTAATTAACAAACTCCAATACAAAAATAATAATAATAAAAAAATAAAAATAAAGACAAGGACAAAGGGAAAGGGAAAGGGAAAGGGGAAAGAACAAAAAGAAAAAGAAAAAAGAAGAGGAGAGGGTGAAAAAAATATTTTTAAAAAAAGAAAAGAAAAGAAAGATGAGGCATGGTTCTATCCATAGGCATCCAGCAGCAACATTCTTCTTCCACCACCCAAAAGTTTGTTTCTGCACATCAACAAATGTAGGATTCCCCAGGAGAAAAGAAATTCCATCCCTCCATCCCTATAAACAAGCATCTCCAGCAATGAATGATCTGGAAACTGAAAGTAGATCACCAGATGAAAAACAGCATATAGAAAAGGTTGTGAACCTGGCAAACTTGACCACAAAGCTAACTGAACCAGCTCTAATCAGCAAAATTGAAGTCATCGAAGAAATTCATCTTGGTATAACTTTGATGCTAGAGAAGTTGCTTGTTTTGTTTTCTCTCACCAAGACCAAATGCTGTAGTGAAGAAAAAAAGTGTAGAAGGCAAACTCATTGCCCTTAGACAACTCCTACAACATAACGAGACAGATGATTCAAAAAATGACACCACTTTAACAGCAAATTAAACAAAAATTAAGTACAAATCGTGTTCTATTACAAAACAAGTAATAGAGGGGAGGTAATATCATTGAATGCGATGTAAGGCAAAACACAGAGCCTCTTACTTGGACAAATAGTAGTACCTATGACCTTCCCAACAGGGAAGAGCAAGAAGCATCAGAAACAGATTTAAAAGTTTGAACAAAAAAGGCCAAAAAGAAATTGTAAAGAATCAGACTGACTGCCTCGAAACTATAGTTCTTTGATTCAACACAAGCCAATTAATCAGAAAATCTTCATCACGCCACAGCTGGCATGTCCTTGAGCCAAGCATCCAGAGGCTTACCAATTGAGTACACGATGAAACCAATTTCCCTCAGTTTCTCTGCATTCACAATATTCCTACCATCAAAAATGAAAGCTGGTTTCTGCATGTTGTCATATATCCTCTGGTAATCAAGAGTTTTGAACTCATCCCACTCAGTGAGAACGCAAATACCATGAGCTTCTTTTGTGGCCTCATAGGCATCCCATACCACACTGACTTGCTTCACAGTGGTGGGACTCATTGGCTGGAGGTGAAGAGGATGGTCCCAGTCAAACTTATTCATTGTAAGGTCCCTCTGGATTTGGTCCTCAGTGACCTGTGGGTCATATATGCTCACTCGGGCCTTGTCCCCTAATAGGCCCTTGCACACATCAATGGCTGGGGTTTCTCGGGTGTCACCTGTATCCTTCTTAAAGGCAAATCCCAGAATGGCAATCTTCTTGTTTGCAACTGTGTTGAACATAGAGGAAACAACACGGTTCACAAAGCGACTTTTCTGATAATCATTAATTTTAATGACTTGTTTCCAATATTCTGCCACTTCTGGAAGCCCGTTGCACTCACAAATGTAAACCAGGTTCAAGATATCCTTCTGGAAGCAAGAGCCACCAAAACCAACACTAGCATTCAGGAACTTGGGCCCGATCCTAGAGTCCGTACCCACAGCATATGACACCTGTGTCACATCTGCTCCGGTAGCCTCACAGAGAGCTGACATGGCATTAACAGATGAGATTCTCTGGGCCAAGAAAGCATTGGCAGCAAGCTTAGAGAGCTCTGCAGACCATAGATTGGTGCATAGGATACGTTCTTCGGGGACCCACTGGGCATAGACATCCTTCAATGCTTGGATTGCCTTCTGGCCTCCTGGGGTATCTCTGCCTCCAATGAGCACCCTGTCAGGATGAAAAAGATCTTGGATTGCAGTTCCCTCCGCAAGGAACTCTGGGTTTGAGAGAATTTGAAAGTTAATTCCCTTGCTGTTGTGGGTCAGAATTTTCTCTATTGCCTCAGCTGTTTTGACAGGGACTGTTGATTTCTCAACTACTATTTTATCGGATTTTGACACATCAGCAATCATGCGAGCTGCACTCTCCCAGTATGTCAGATCTGCAGCTTTGCCTGCTCCAAGGCCCCTAGTCTTGGTTGGTGTATTGACAGAAACAAAGACTATATCAGCTTCACATACATGTTTCTCCACATCAGTGCTGAAGAAGAGGTTCTTGCCTCGGCACTGCTTCACCACATCGTCAAGACCTGGCTCATAGATAGGGAGCTGGTCACTGTTCCAGGCAGTGATCCGAGGTGCAGAAATATCAACTACAGCCACTTCAATGGATGGACACTTAAAGGCTATCACTGCCATGGTAGGGCCCCCAACATACCCGGCTCCAATGCAGCAAATCTTCACCATTTTCCTTCTCTATCAAGAGCCTGGACAAACAATGACATAAATGAGAAAGGATGCGCGCCCTAGATTCAAGATGTGATGATAGAATTTATCTAATAAATTGCTAGCTAGTAGCTAGTGACTAGTGTAATCATCCTGCCATCTCATATCATGCATCATTCCAATACTAATTGCAACATGAAAACGTTGAAAGCATATTTGTTCAAAGCCTTTCCCTATATCTACATTCCTGATGTGCTATAAATGGTCAAGTCATAATGATAAGACTTTTTTATTTTTGTATTTAAAATTGATGAAGAAGATGAGAGAATCAAAGGGACAGAGACATGAAAATGTATAATTTAAAAATAATATGATAGAGAACCAAATGAATTTCTTCGTCTAGGAACCAACTGTCAATGTAATCCAAAGAACAGAAAAGTCGAGTTCCTGCAGAGAGATCCACCACAGTAAGGTAGTGATTATTGAATTATTTCTAATTCAGAAAAATCAGAGCAGCCAATAATTACGTGGGCACTGATGATTAGATTTGGGCACAATAGAAAGATCAAGAGTAACTTAGATTAAAACTAGAGTTGGACTAACACCCGCAGGAAATTCATTTCAGTATTGATGAAAAAATTATCATAACTTCGGCCAGATCTAACATCACGGCACTTGATTCATGGTTCTGTTAATTGAAACTACAATCTTGCTAAACACTACAGATTTACAGATCGAGTACTAAAATGCGGAAATGACAACAGATCTGCGGATTCTGACCGAAAAGAACAAACAAATAAAAGATCCGTTGCTCAATCATGAACAACAAAACAAAACAAAGTATTACGCAAAGCATTAGCTCAAACCAGAAACAATAAACAAAAAAACAAAATATAAATGCAGAGAGAACGGAATCATCAACACTGACGTATTCTTCGCCCCGCAACCATTGAACTTCACCAAATAGATTAATAAATCTTTGAATCAAAACCTACATGCTTATGTGTTTATGTGTATCGACGTAATTGTGGAGTCAAGTTTAGCATGAAGTTCGAATTGGGAAATTGAGATGGAAACTTACCTCCTTTGGCGGAAGATCAAGAGAGAGAAAGTAGAGAGAGAGAACGTCTGCTTAGATCAGAAGCTGCTGTAAGAGCCAAGAGTCAAAAGTCAAGACCAACTATATGAAATGAAGGAGATCGGACACCACTTTAAATACCAGTTGCACATGCTAGATCTACCCTTTTTGATTTTCCAAAAAGACAAAAAAGGTCAAGATTTTACCGTGGATGTTGAAAGCCCAGCGCGCTGCCAGCACACATTTCGCGGGCCAAACGGCAAAGGGTAAATTGTTAAAAACACACTTACGAAGAACACCTAATGTTTGGTACAAGAGAATAATAGAAAAGAATAGGACGAGAATGAGAATAAGAATAGAATAAAATAGTTATTTTTATTTTTTATTTGGTAAGATTAATAAATAATATTAAATAGAATATAATGAAATTTGTGTATGATATAAAAATTTAATATTATGTCTATATAAAATATTAGTAATATATATTATTTAATTATTAAATATTATTAAGCATTTGTAATGGTGATTGTGACGGCGGCGGCGACGGTGGTTGGTGACCGGGTGACGGTGGTGATTCGTGGGTGGTAGTGATAGGATGGTGACGGCGGTGAAGAGTAGCGGTATCAGTGAATGGCGGGTAATTACAGTTGATGGTGAACGATGGTGGTGATTAGTGGTGGCGATGATAGTAAGAATTTTTAACTTTTTAAATTTTTTTAAATTTAAAATTTAAAATTTAAAATTTAAAATTTTTAAAATTTTAAAATTAAAAAAATAATTACCAAACATGTTTTATATTTTTTTTTTAAATTTGACAACAAAAATCTTATTAAGTTTTGTTTTATACTGTTTCATGTGGAAATGAAATGACCATTCTTACTCCTGAAATAGGAAATAATTATTCTAACAAAATGTAATAATGATCATTCCATGTGAATGGTCATTCTACCATTAAATAGTGATACC